>OZ021729.1:39559414-40759414 GCA_963978545.1 Linyphia triangularis
TTTACCTTAAACTATTACCATATAATACAAATAGGGTAATTAAAAGTAAAAAAAAAAAAAAACGTAGTAGGATGTAAGAATGTGGTATATATAACTTGCTTTCACCAACAAGATGGTGGGTCTCGAGTTGAAAAATTTTCCACTGTTTTCTTTAAAAGGGGGATGGATGCTTTTTAATTTTTGAAATTTTCATTGTGAATATCAAATGTTCATTTAAAATAAATGTTTTAGGTCGATATGAACGTCTTGAATTTTTTTTTACGTTTAAATAATTACGTAAAAACTAGTGAGATTATCTAGCATATACGATCATCTTTTGTGGAGGGGTTTAGACGACTTTTTATACAACAACTAAACAGATGTTCAATGCATCTTTCATCTAAAATCGTTTGCACGGTAACTTTAAATAACCAGTTTTGTAGATTGCATTAGAAATATTTTTGACCTTCGCTACAATGCTTCAACAAACGGCTGAACTATGGGAATTTCAAAAAGAAAGCCTTTCAGGAGGTCTTTAAAGGGGAACTACTACACATTTACGACTTGAGTGGTGAGAGTCTAAAGATCTAAAATTCTAGAGTTGTTTAATTTTTAGTTTGAATCCCTCTTCCTGTCAAGCAGGTGGTTGTTTTAGCCAAGCCAACTTAATATAAGGCGTTGTGGATTCGAATGCCGAACTCAACAAAAGGTAGTTGTCAGAAAAGCGCGTTTGATAAGAGTTTTCCATGTACCGATTTTTCCTTGCTTGGTATCATTCTCTGCGTATTTTGAGAGAGAAATATGGGCGATCTCAACATGAAAAGTGTGCCTGTGGAATTTGTGAATCTGTGAAGAGATTCGGATGGCGATTTTTTTTTTTATATCCAAAATTGAGACCTTCGTATCTACAACTCCTCATATGAAGAAAATGCGCCAACAAACGAAAGATAAAAATCCCTAATGTATTTTTATATTGTATATTTCAAGAAGCAGATGCTAAAACTTGTAGGTCATTTCAGTAAAAAAACTTTCTACATACAAAGTAAACATCACTGATAATAGATTAGGGTGTTTGCTATGATTCTGCGACTGGAGGTCAGGCAAGTTGAAATGCAAAGCACAAGTCAAAACTTTCATTAATTTCAAAATAATATGCAGGATTTCTTCTCTCATAGTCTCCGATGATTTTTTTTTCTAACGAGGACTAAAAACGTTGGTTTTACTCATCACGTCAATTTTTTTTTTTTTTTTATGAACAGTCGTTTGTTTGGCTACATTAGAACGTCTCAATTTGCATCATTGATGAAAAAATAGTCTGTTTGGCGAATATTTTTAAAAGGTAGAGATTGGCAAGAAAGTCAGAATGGAAACTAGGGGTGTGGAACATCTCAAAACTTTCAAATACACTATATAGTATTGGCCATTATAGTAAAGTTTAACATGGTCATCCTCACTATTTTCTTACTTTCACTCATTTGAATAAAAATGGCCAATTTGGCAATGATTTTTACAAATAATAAAAAAAAGGTAATTTTATTCGATCGACATTACATTGTCCTTCCTTGTGCATGAAACGCAAAAAAAAAAAAAAAAAAAAAAAAAAAAATATATATATATATATATATATATATATATATCAGTCGTCGATAAGCGATGTTCAAGGGCAGAGAACTCTATATTAAGGGGGTATTCTGGTTTAGAAGCCCGAATTTTAGGTATTTTTTCGGACGCGATAAAAAAAAAATATATATTTTTACTATACATTTTTTTATAAGCTTTTTCAGGGTGTCCACAGAAAAGTTATTTTAAAATTCCCTGATATTTCCCTGATTATTCCCTGCAACACCCAATTTTTTCCCTGATTATAACTTATCGACAAAATATATATAAATAATAAACTTTCAAGTAAAAGAACATTCAAATTCACCATCATAAAGAAAATTACGATGCATGTACTGTTTATCTTTACACATTTATGACACAAATACCAAATTGCTTCATTTAGTGTAGTGTATGTATAGTGTACCTGTACTGTGCATGTGCAATTATACTTTAAAATCACACTTTTTTTTCATTACAATTTAATCTCAAGAAAAGAGGACTCTAGTATTAAATTTTATATTTAATAAGCTGTTTTCTTAAGTAAAATTTTAAAAATAAAGACAAACCATAAATCATGTAAAACTGGATCAAACACACACACACATTTAACAAATACTCTGTAATTTATATTAACTATTTTTGTTTTCTGAATACTTGAAATTGTAATCAAATTTCAAAAATCAATAATTACTTTAAAATATTTTCGTAAAGTAAAATTTTTATATTTTATGAATTATATATCAATTTGTGCATTTAAAAAAAAACACACAAAAAAAACATTCTTCAAATGTAGTTGGATTGGGGGAGTTACACTATTTTCATAATTTCGTTGTCCAAATTGTTCAATTTCATTATTTGCATTATTTGAAATTTTCTTTTTTGTTTAAGATCAGCTGTAGCTGCTGTTTAAGTACAATACCCAAGCAAAATTTTTACAAAATGAACACATTTTTCCCAGACAATTAATTTTAAACAATTATGCATAAAAAAAAAAATGCTTTAACTTTAAACTATTACTTACACATATAGTTAAAATGTAAAATTGTTTTTCAAGTTAAAATAAACAATTTTACATTCGATAGCAGTTAAAATTACAATTTTAAATAAGGATACATAATAAAAACTGGGATGATTTGGATTAATTTCTTGTGCAAAATTAAATTAAAATTCTAATCATTCATCATTAATTCAAACCAAACAATGAAAATGAACCTCACATACACACTAATAACGTACATAGAGCTTTCACATCAGCGGAAGTCTAGGCGAATGACACCAAAACGACGTCGCGAATCTCGCCAATAGCTTCAGTTAAAACGGCTTAAATCTAAGGGAAAATTACAGCTACTTCAACGTAAATATCGGTGATAGCGGCCGCCGTACGGGCGCAAATCTCGGCAATTATATTAAACCAACAATCGGCAGAAATGCCCGTACCGGTGCAGGCGAAATGCCCGGTAAGAAGGTTCCGTGATTGTCAGACTTTTAAGTCCAACAAAATTGTAATACAGATTTGTATCGATCTCAGGAATGATCAAAATTTCAATTAAAAGAAAAAGTCGAAATTCGCGTTTTAGCTGAACTGTATATGTCCGACAAATGCAAACCTCTGCAATAACGTCAGTAACTATTATTTTGGAGTAAGACTCGACGAAAATGAGTATCACACAGCAACGTAATAACGGCGATAACGCTCGCCATAATTACAGGAATAACTGCCATTTCATCAGCGTAACGTTCTGCAAAATGGCTGTAACATACCAATATAAATAATTCCGATAGAGTCTAACATTACAGAAAAATAAGGGGGGGGGGGAGGAGATAATAATTCCATCGGTGGTTTGGGGAAGACTGAAAGCATCTAGGTTCCATGATTGTCAGGAAATTTTAATCTCCGAGATCAATGAGAAAATTGTGGGAAAACTTTGATAAGTGGAAAAATAAGAAAAATTCTCGAAAGCGGAAAGATCGGCGGAAGCAATCACATCCCTGCATTAAGGCAACAATCGGCAAAAATTACCATCAAACCAACGTAAATATCAACGTTAGCATCCAACATATCGATGGAAATAGCTGAAATAGACGCGATTCTATCGACTTCACAATCTACGAAATTGACAATCACAAGCGTAAATCTCGGCGATATAGACAACTATTGAGGCACAAACCTTGGAATAGTGATTAATAGGGTCTAAAATGAACATCACAAGAATGTAAATCTTGGTGATAGCTCTCTTCTTAGCAGCGAAAATCTCGCCAATAACAAGCTTAACATCAGAGTAACGTTCGGCGAAACTAACCACCACACACCAGCATAAATAACAGCGATAGATGCTGGCAATCAGCAAGAAAAGTGGTCATTACATCAAAAGTTTGGGGAAGTCTGAAAGTATGTAGGTTCCTTGGTTGTCAGACAAGCAAGTAAACCCAATAAAATTGTAATGCAGTTTTGAATCCGTCTCAGAAATGATGGAAATTTCAACAACAAAAAATGCTGAAATCCGTGTTTCAGCAGAACTGTACCATGGCTGACAGGTGCAATCTCTGAAATAGCGTCAGTGACACATCACAAAAATGAGCAGCATGCAATAACGTGTTTCTTGCCCTCTATAATCACGAAAATATCGGCCATTTTACCATCGTAACGTTCAGAAGAATGACCATCAAATATCAACGTAAATAATGCCGATAGACTACTATAATATAAGAGAAAAATGAGGAAAAAATGTAGTCATTCTATCGGCGATTTGAGGTAAATCTGAATGGAAGCAGATTCAGTGATTGTCAGGAAATTTTAATGCGAAAAGTTGCGTGGTCGGTCTTGCGATCCGAATTTTTGACGTTTTTTTTTTGTTTTTTGTTTTTTTTAAAAACTTTTTCTAATATTTTTTCAAATTGATTTTTATATTTTTGGTAGCAAGGTATTTTTAATTGTCAAAATTAAAAGTTTCATTTTAATTTCGGAAAATTCCTTTAAACTTTTTGACAAAATCCCTGATAATTCCCTGATTTTTCCCGAAATACCGAATTCCCTGACTCTTCCCGATATTCCCGGTTTTCCCGATCTGTGGACACCCTGTTTTTATTGATATTTTAAGAATACAAAACATTAATAATATAAGAAAAAAAATTAAATTTCAAAAAACTGCAGGTCGGCGAAGTGGGGACTGATGGAAAAATGGCTTGTCCTGGTGTGCAGGATATAAATCCTTCCCATGACCTGAAATGGAAATCCATGAATAATTCGTAAAGAGGAAGGGTAGTTATCGCACTACGAAACGTTTTTGAAAAAGAATTTTTTTTTTCACAAAATGGCGGTGGTTTGAAAAAAAAGTTTCGTATTTTCCCTGTTTTTTTGTCGTTCGGAATTTTTTAAAAATACATTTTTTTTTTTTTTTTTTTAAACTCTTCGTAGTGCGATACTATAATGTATAAAGAAGCTCTGTGTAAAATTTCAAGTGAATCGGTTGAGTAGAATTAAAGATATCATGCACACCGTTTCCAGAAAAATAGTTACGAGAAAAACGAGTTTAAAGTTTGAGGACTAATTGCGCGCAGTCGGAGTCGTTTACTGACGTTTTATACTCACTTGTTATTAATCAGCTATCCCTGCTCCGTACAAAGTACCTTCTTCGACTTCAAATGTCATGTTTAGTGAAGCTCTTTCAGATGATTTAGCAGTTCTAGCTTCCTTGGAAGCCTCAGTAGCTCTTACCTCGGACCTCGTTTGCTCGCGCGACCCGGCTGCGAAACGGTTTTGTCGGAGCATCACAAAATGAGCTGTAACTCCGAAAATAATTCGAATTTCGAAAAATCTTTTTAGGACATTTTCTTGAAGGGTTATACTATGAAAATATGCAAAAAAAAAAATTTAAAAAAAATCGATTTTTTCGAATTTCTAAACCAGAATACTCCCTTAAACATCGTTTATCGTAAACTTGTTTATCTATATCGATGGTATTAAAAGCACTCGTTTTTCAACTTTTTCGCTTTTATCGCATTTGTACTGGAATTTGGAAGGTGGGGAGGAATAGAACACATTAACAAGCATTAGCACAGATATTTTAATCAAAATCGTTATAACCGTTTTTGAGGAATTGCAAAAAAGCATGATTTTTTAATGATTTTTCGTGATTTCAATCTTATGCGTTTGAGAGATTTTGACGAAAACCTAAATGGTAGGTCCCATAGCCATCACTAACCAGCACACCAAATTTGAACAGCGTATGTCAATTTGTTGGGGAGTTATGCTGACCACGTACACACAGACATACATATTTTCTAGACAACTTTTTTAAAATCAGGGTGTTCCAAAACGTGATTAAATAAATAAAAAAAAACAAAAAAAAAACAGGAACTTTTTTGGAACCGAATGCTATACTGATGCCCTACGTAAACTTATAGGTAATTGAAAGTAAAAACCGAATGTAATTTTGATGTGTCCAAGTTTTTGGTAGCTCAAAAGTAATCAAACTTCCGAGGGGGATGTTCCCCCTGTGAAATTCCACACACTCACGTGCATAGTGAGCCTTTCGGCACTAATTTCATCACAGATGCGCAATCACCGGAGAAGTTCACTTTCGAAGAGTAGTAAAAATCATGCAGGCAGAAATCGTGTTTCTTGAACTCTGAAAATACACATAAAAGAACATTAAAAGCATCTTTATTGAATGTAAAATATATGCGCTGGGGGGGGGGGGTTCTAATTATAAAGAGGGCATATGTGCTTAATTGAAGAATGCTCTCAAATGTTAGTAAAAAATATTAGCACAAGTGCTTAGTTAAAGAGCAAAGTAAATTAATGGGGTTTGGGATTTTTTTTTTGTTACTTATGTCTTATCCAGTTGACCTTTTTGTCGTAACAAAAAGTTCTCCAAATGTTGAATTTTTTTTCTATTGTCAAAATGGCTAAATAGTTTTGTCGTGCATTTATTGAATGGTTGGCCATGATGTCTTCCCCATTCGAAAGGGCAGTAAGATCACGTGGCGAACTTTTTGGTGGTGGTTGATTACTTGAGCTACTGGATTAGTTGACTAAGTTATTCTTTGGATTTAAACTATTTGAATTTAAGAAATTTTGAAATACATTCTCATTAAGGTGAGAGAATTTTATAGCTTATTCTCAATCATTCTTCCATAATTTTTACAAGATTTATTTATTTTCACATTTAAATCTAATTTTTTTCACACTTAAAATTAATAAAATTAATTTTAAGTGTGAAATAATAATTAATTTAATTAATTTTAAACAGTTTATTCGTATATGGAAAAAAATTTGGCGACAGGAAAGAAATTCAACAATTTAGTGAACATTTTATCGCCAATAAAAATTAGTCGAAGGTTGATAAATTGTTTTCATTTAATGTCTATATATTATAAATGAAAATTAAAAAGTAAACGACAAAACCAGGTAGAACCACCGCATATGCATTGACATAAGGATTTGAAATATAAAATAAAATATATTAGACGCGATTTTCGAGTTGTTAGTAGTTTTAATTTATGTCATTTCATTAAACGATCATTTTCGTACCAACTGACCAAATTTCAAGGTTTTGCAGAAAGTAGTTTCTAAATGCACTGGGCTAGAAGATTGTAACAGATCGAGTATGGGCAATGATCTTTATTAACTCAAAATTAGCTGAATACCGGCGCTTCGCTACGAAATTTTATCATATGCATTTTAGCAATTTAAAGATGTTCATGTATTCCACATTTCAGACGTTTGATCCGCCGACCAAACGGTATATTGGTTAGCGTGCTGGCTTCTAGACCTCGAGGTTGCGGGTTCGAGTCCCGTGTATGGCATGGGTGTTTGTAAATGTATGTTGGCTTGTCTAATGACGAATGTTTCGGAGCATTATAGCCCTCGTGTTGCTGACGGCGCCAGATAATCTGAAAACAACCAACCAACCAACCAACCAACCAGACGTTTGATCCCGCTTCGATCCTAAAAAATTGATTTATCAAAATAGGAATACCACTTTATCTATGCTTGCCCTTGCTGACATTTGTTAAAAACTATAAGTGTGAATATATTGGAAATCAGACATTTGAATATCCCTTGTTTAAAACGTTTTTGAACCCCCTTTTTATCCTTTTTAATTAATCGAGATTGTTATAGTTTTAGTTCTAAATTTCAAATTGCAACTGTATTGGAAGCGAGACATTAAGATATTCCTTGTATAATTTTAGTGTTGGTTCGACTTTTCATCCCTTAAAAATTATTCATTAATTGATATTGGAATAACTTTTTTTTTTTTAATATTTGTCTTCTTAACATTTGCACCAAATATCAGAGTTGAGACTACATTGGAAGTGAAAGATTCGAATATTCCTCGTTTGGAACGTTTAACCCCTTTTCACCCCCTTAAAGTTGGTTAATCGAGAATAGAATAGCTTACTTTTTAAATGTTTGTCTTTGTTGATATTTGTACCAAATATCAAAGTAGTGACTACTTTGAAAGTGGGACATTCGAATATCCACCGTTTGGAACTTTTAACCCGATTTCGACTCGTTAAAGTGGGTTAATCGAGTTAGGAATTGCTTACTTTTCCCATGTTAGTCTTTTTTGACATTTGTACCAATTTTCAGAGTTCTGATCAAATGAGTTGGTTGTTTTCAGATTATCTGGCACCGTCAGCAACACAAGGGCTATAATGCGCCGAAACATTCGTCATTAGACAAGCCAACATACATTTACAAACACCCATGCCTAACACGGGACTCGAACCTGCAATCTCGCAGTCTAGAAGCTAGCACGCTAACCACTATACCGTTTGGTCGGCACTGACCAAATGGGAAGTGGGACATTTCGAATATCCCTCGTTCGGATCGTTTAACTCCATTTCGACCTATTAAAGTGGGTTAATCGAGATAGGAATAGCTTACTTTTTCCATGTTTGTCTTTGTTGACATTTGTGCCCATTTTCAGAGTTGTGACAAAATGAAAAGTGAGACATTCGAATATCTCTCGGTTTAGAACGTTTAACTCCTTTTCCACCCTTTAAAGTGGGTTAATCGAGATCGGAATAGCTTACTTTTCTATGTTTTCCATTGTTAATATTTGCACAAATTTTCAGAGTTGTGACCAAATGGGAAGTGAGACATTCGTATAACCCTCGTTTCAAACGTTTAACCCTTTTTCGACCCTTTAAAGTGTGTTAATTGAGATCGGAATAGATGACTTTTTTCATGTTTGCCTTTGACATTTGTACCAATTTTCAGAGCTGTGACAATATGGGAAGTGAGAGAATTAGTGATGAGTGAGTGAGGACTTTGCTTTACACATAGAGAGATAAGTTGATACGGATGCTAGGGGGTAGCTCACCAGAAAGATCGGATAATCCAATTTTAAATACTTGACAGATTTGTTAGGTTGTTTACTAACAAAAAAAAAAAAAAAAAAAAAAAAAACACTTGTCTGTCTCTTTAATGTCTCTGTAGCCTATAGTTTTAGAAAAACATCCATTTAAAGTATTCCTAGAGAAAATAAATAACATTTTTATAAAAGTTTTCAATACCTAGCTCCAAAAATTTTAAATCACTTCCTAATTATATACCAACTGATGATAATAGAAATCCTTATAAAAATATACTAAAATATATTTACTAAATGGAGATCTAAAAAGGTTACTAAAACCTCCAGTATAAACTAAAAAAAAATATGATAACCGTTTAGGAATATAAATTTTTGAAACGTTTGAACTAATGATGAAATTCATTTTATTGTAATATTGAAAATTGAACTGCGAGAAAAAATGTGTTGTTTCATAAATCAAATAAAGCTTGCCTGCATATGATTTTCTTGCCAGATTTTTTTTCTCTTTGTTTGTGTTTTTCTTGTTTGTATATAATATTTCTTGTTCTGATTTTTCATAATAAATTTTAGTGACATATTTATGTGTTGTCTGGGTGGGTGGGCGCCCTTTTACATCCAATGATCAATAATCTTTTGTGAAGTTCTTGCTCTTGTAAACTGCTTGTTTACTGAACCTGTCCTCATAAATAACCCAGGTCTTATATTTGTTGCTGAGACCACATTGAAATATAAGTATACTATATTTCCTCAAATATCTACTCTAAAATGATCGCACAGGCTTTCGACTAAAGGCCTTATTATACAGAGCCACTCGAGTGGCGAACGCGCGCCACCGCTTCAGTCACTCAGATAAGCCACTCGAAGAGAAACGTGCAATTATATGAAGCTTATTATACTGGGCCACTGCTGCGGCTAGATGTTGCGTCTGTCGCTTGTGGCGCTCAGACATTAAGCGAAACATGGAATCGTATGAAGCTTATTATACTAAGCCGCAGCAGTGGCCAGAAGCGATGGCGCGCTATCAACACTCGAGTGGCTTTGTATAATAAGGCCCTAAGGGTACTTACAAACTGGAGCCGGGATGGGTGCTTACTCGTATAGTGCGAGGTAAAATTAAACAGTAAACTGACCAGTCTCCACTGTGTGCGTCCCCATAGAGAAGTATGGTTTAATTTTATGCGAGTACGCACCCATTCCGACTCCACTGTGTAAGTACCCAAAGAAACACGAAACATATTTACCGTGAGACCTTCGGTCGATACATATTTCAAAATAATCTGACAAAAGATTTCTAACCACGGTTATATTTTCCACGCCACAATTCTTTGCCTCATCTTTCAAGCATTGATAACTCCGTTCTGTTCCACTGAAAACAGAAAATTTTATTATGAACTTTTAAAAATTATTACCATTTTATTGCCTTTCGAAAAATTAACAAATGGATTAATTGGTCTGTCGAATGAATAAATCTATAAGTAAACCGGTAGACAGACAGTAAGAGATGAATTTTTTTTCTCAAAAAACACACTGCAGTTTAGAGACAAGAATTCGGAAGAGACAGGAATTCGCAATTCTTACCTGCAAAAGGAATTAAAGGTAGCTTCAGTGGCATTTTCAGAACACTCAAAATATTTAAGAACCATGCACGCCAAGTCTCCGTTACAAATAGAGAATGCTAAAAAAATAGTTTATATTAAGGTTCTTGAATACTAAGGCAAATAGCTTGGTGATAGTCTCCAAAGTTCGAGAGCGTGCCAAATTCTGATATTTCAACACCAGAAAGGCACGACTGTCAATTTCTTTTGGCAATATATATATATATGTGTATAATTTTTAAGGTTGTGATATTTGCGGGTGAGAGGCTCTAAAATTGCTCATACGGAGTATCCACTTTTCTTTTTGTGGTTTTTGGTTAAAGGTCGCCAAATTTCTTGCGGTTGGAAAAATTTGATGACTATTTCAAAAAGTGCAAACACTACGATTAAAAATTCCAAACGAAAATGGCCACATATGCCACATTGAAGTGACAATCAGGTGTTTTGCTAACTGGGAAATACTAGCTTCGTTCTAACAGCGCTCTTCGCACAAAAATAAGAATTCAATCCTACATTGGTGGCATAAGGCTGCTGAATCCGTAATAATAATAATAATAATAATAAAGAAAAACTGGAATGGAGCAGTTCGATATATTTCACCCCACCCCCCTTCCCAGAAATCACCACCTCAAAAATTATTGTTTTGCCGAACGTATCTGTCAATCGCATAACATTTGCGTTTGGCTAACGGAATTTGGTGAGCTTTTTAAGTTTTGCAGCTTTCACCAAGGTAGTTTCGTTAGAATTCATGTATCGAGCAAGCAAATATTTTTTTTCCTCCAATGGTGAGCCTAAACGCTAGTAGTCACTTGGCCACTTCAAGGCCGGTAGCGATGGCCACTTGTGAAGGAGTACCCAGTGGGAGGGATATCCTTGATCCTAACTTAGGACATCCATGTCTCACCCCGGATTCGAACCGAAACTCACCAGCGTGGTAGTCTGATGAGCTAATCTCTATACTGAATGGGCGACTCCGAGTAAGCAGAGAAGTGCGTCGTAAATTAAAGTAATTGATGACGTATATTTTCTGCCAAATTAGTGCGTTAGCAAATGAAATTATTTGTGGAATTTAGTCCAAATTGATAAAGGGGAATTCCTTAGGGCCTTATTATACAGAGCCACTCGAGTGGCGAACGCTCGCGTTAGCTTCTAACGTGCACGCACGCCACTCTTCGCGGACCATACAATCCTATGGAGCTTGTTATACAGAACCACAGCAGTGGCTAGTGGTCGCGTCTGTGGTTAGTGGCGAACACGTGCGTTAGCCACTCGAGTGGCTCTGTATAATAAGGCCCTTACATTGATGCCAAGAAAATTTATTTTCTATCTTTAAACTGCCTTAAATAGAAGTCATTGAAAAAAAAGTTCAGTCAGTTTCAAAAAAAAGGTTCAGTCAATTTCAGAAAAGGTTTTAAATACAATTTCAAATTAGCTATGTGATGAAGGAAATTAGAGAACAATTAATTACTTCAATTCCTTATCGATAGCCTAAAGATAGTGAGGTATTTACAACTGAGAAAGCACGAATGGAAGCAAACTATTTTATTAAACCTAATATTTACTTCATTATAAGTTTAAAACTAATGGTATCAGCAGAGTGCGTAAGGCATTTCTACCAGTAATAAATGAATTTACTTTTCACAATTTAGATACAACACATTCAATTTAAGACTCATTTTAAGTAGGTCAAATTTCAATTGCAAGATATAATGCTAATTGATTTTCAATTAATGTGATTTGACCTTAGGATCACTTTTCTAATTGAAATTTTACGCCAACAGAGGTTATATAAAAATTAAAATGCTGTGATTTTAAAATTAAATGACCTAAGAAAGTAACATAATAGTTTTATGACCCCTTATTTTAATTTGAGTATTTTTGGAATTTACACTGACATCTTATCAATAGTTAAATATATAATTTACCAACCTTTTTATCCTTGTATTAAAAAAAAAAATATTTACAAGAACATTGGAAGCAAAGTTTAAGTTTTCCATTTATATTTTATCTGACACATTCGCGTTGAGTTAAACGGTTAAGTGAAAATTGACGTAACAAAAATTAGGATGATTTTTACTTTTAATCACCCATATGTTACGACACAGTAATAAAAGTACTGGATTCGTTCAATTATTGTTATTTTTTTACTTTTCTACACGTGCTGAGTTCAAATAAGTTGTCTGGAAAAAATGTCTGTGAGTCCGTGTGTCTGCCTATGGTCAGCAAAACTCCTAAACGAATTGACCTACGATGTTCACGTTTTGTATACAGATTACAGGTGCCCATAGCACCTGGCGTTAACGTTTTCGTCAAAATTGCGCATGCTCATAAGATAGCTGTCATTGAAAATTTGTTTTTCATGAGAGTATTGTTTTCGATCAAATTTTGTTTTCATTTTTATTTGCATTTCTCTGCTTTTTGGAACATCCTGACTTTAAAAAAGTGATTTAGAAAATTAACTGTTTATATGTTCGTATGTCTGCGTGTACGTGGTGAACAAAACTCCCGAAGGAATTGACCTACTATGTTCAATTTTGGTGTTAGTGGCGGCCATGAGACATGTCGTTAAGGTTTTCGTCGGTTTTATTAGCCGACTTTCCGTCGTCCAATCAGTTTGAATCTTGGCAAATAGATTCGTTGTGGTGAACAATGCATTCAATCAAGTTTTGGGGAGGAAAATTTTGTAAATAGTTCGGAATGAATCTTCTATTTTAAGTTGTCAAACACTATGGAAACTCGATGTTAGCTCGTTGCTATCCAGTGTGGCCTTTGCCAGTTGGTTTAATGAGAAAAAAAAAGTTACGACTTCAATGTCTTGTAAAATTTGATTTGTCAACTTCATCTTTAAAATTTGTTTTGGACCCAGTGGAAGATATTTAGACACTGACAATGTTTCCATCGCAGATTATGATGTACTTGATGATGAGACAAAAATTGATGTCTAAGCTGCTCAAAAATATATAATAGTTTTGACACATCTTGCAGGATACTGTCTGTTGTCACCCAGTATTAACTGGGGGGGTGTGGAACATCGTACAACTTTCAATTACACTATAATACTGACGTGGATTTGTGTCATTTAATGTTTGTATATTTTCATCATTCATTTAGAAGGAAGAAATGGCCAGTTTGGCGATAATTCTTGTGTATGGGTCTAGAAAAAAAGTAGAAAAAAAAAAAAGCGCCAAAATGGCGATTTTGGCGATACACTTTTCGATAATCCTTATATTATCCTTCATTATATGCGAAACTGAGGGAAGAAGAAAAAACGATCGTTGATGAGTATTCAAGGAAAGAGAACTCTGTGTTGAAAGCATTCGTGTTTCAACTTTTTAAGCCATTAAAACATTTTTACGGGAATTTCGGAGGTGGGGATGTTTAGAACACCTTAAGAGGTATTATCGCAGCGATTTTTATCAAAATCCTTAAAGCCGTTTTTTAGCAATTACTGAAAAACATGATTTTTTCAATGGTAGCTACCTTATGCGCATGCTCGATTTTGACAAAAACACTAATGGTAGGTCCCGTGGGCACCCACTAACCCTCTTACCAAATTTGAACACACACACACACACACACACACACACACACACACACACACACACACACACACACACACACACACACACACACACACACACACACACACACACACACACTTTTTCTAGATCAGTTTTTCGAAAACAGGATGTTCCAAAACGTGGAATATGCACACACACACACAAAAATATATATTTCATTTTTTTTTTACCGAATGCTATACTTTCATTACCCTATGTACTCATATGGGTAATTGAAAGTAAAAAAGTTCAATGTAGTGAAAGTAGGTGTTAACTAACGTATGAAATTGCTATTAAAGAAGATAATTATATTTTAATAAAAAATTTGAATAGGGGACGTTTGCTTGAGGCGAAAGACGTAATTAATTTTGTTATTTATACCTTTGTTGTTACAACAAAGTTCTTAAAAGATAGGTGTTCCTTTCAGCTTTAGACCAAAGAAATTGTTGCTGAATGCAACTTTATTAATTTTAGATTTGTATGAAAGCCTTTAAAATAATAATTTTTGCATATTGGAAGGATTACTAAGTAAAAACTAAATTTTATTTAAAAAAAAGTTCACATAGTGTTCTAAATTTTCAAAATTTGTAAAAAATTTAGTCAAATTTCAAATTCTAACTTCTATTTAATTTTTCAATATTTTGTCCTGATTTTTAAATTTTTTTTCTAGTAATATACTCTCACCTTTTAGGAATTGGATTTAGAAGAAGTAAAATAGTTTTCGAGAAAAACGATACTTACTTTACCTATAGGTAAGAAAACGTAAAAAATGGGTATTTTCAAGATTTAAATTTGTAAAAAAAAAAAAAAAAAAAAAAAATGGTTTTTATTTTATTCAAAAATCCTTGGAAAAAATACTTATAGTCAAATAGATATTAAGAATGGCACAAAAAAAATTTCAAGTCATTTCATTC
Source organism: Linyphia triangularis (assembly GCA_963978545.1). Classification (NCBI taxonomy): domain Eukaryota; kingdom Metazoa; phylum Arthropoda; class Arachnida; order Araneae; family Linyphiidae; genus Linyphia; species Linyphia triangularis. The sequence goes on from OZ021729.1 coordinate 39,574,387, forward strand.
ATATTTGCTGAAGTTTTAGCATTTTAAGTAAGGTGAGAATTTCAAAAATCTCGAACTGAGAAAAATGCGTTCGAAGCATCAAAAGAGCTATTGCAGCAATGCTAAATTCTCCATAAAAATAAAGTTTTTCTGTAATTGTAGTTATCAGATCAAAAAACTTGCTAGAATAAGGAGAAGATTTCAAAGATTATAAATACGCAAAAAAATGGAGAATTGATATTTTTAATATTTGTGAAAATAAGGGGTACCAAGTAGGGGGGTTCGAATTTTTTTATTTTTTATTTTTGAAACGCATGAGGTGAGAAAAGTTGTTACATATCTTGATAAGAAAAACTGTAAAAAAATAAAAATAATAATATCTTCCGATCGCGCATTTACCTCAAAGTTTGGAGAAAATACAAAAAATAATTTTTTTTCCTGAATTTTTTTAAATTCCTAAACGTTATATATTTGAAAGGCAATAGTTTGCAATGTATAGTGAAAGAGTGTTATAACACAAGAAAATACTATTCTATGTATTTTTAAAACATAGATTAATAATTAAAAATATTCAAAAATACATTTTTTTGTTAAAAAATTGATTTTTCTATAAAATGGATACTAAAGCTATTTCTTACATATTTTTGTTAAAATTGTTTTATTTACTTCAAACATTCACTTCAAAGTTTTGAATAAATACAGAAAATACATTTTTTCCATCAATTTGTTCAATACACCAATCACTACATTATCAAGGCACATTGCTTTGTATTGGGTGGAATGAAATAAATAGAACTTGGAAAAAAAAAATCAAAATCAAATTAGTAATTATTCAATAATAATCGTTCGCGCATAACAGTTGAAAAATTGATAAAAACTGTGTTTTGTATGTTTCAATCTGGGTGGCCTTTCTCGTGGGGCCTTCTTTTCCTTTAAAGCTCATAAACTTACTTGCTTATTCATTGGATCATAACGCACATGACTGTGATTGGGAACGCCAATTATACTAACTGGAAAAAATCTGAACGATCAAATTGCACATTGGGAGACCACTACAGTGGGATATATGCCTCCTATCTATATTTCATGAATTACTATTCAGATGCCCATTTAAATACGTAGATAATATTACAACATGATAACATCTTTCAGTGGCAACATAGATAAAAAATTGAAGTACTGTGAAAAATTTAACCAGACTGATTTTTAACGTGTTGAATGTTTAATTCGTTCAGTTGAGATAAAAGTACTGAGCACAGATCAGTTATATCTTCTTGATATTTTTGCATTAAGAAAAAGTTAATTTTCTGAAGGACCTAAGAAAATATATGCGGCAATTCGATTGTCGCGATACCTCCCTGAATATTTATTTGGAAGTTTTAAACTCTGTTACTGAACGAAATGCTTCCTTCCCTCACTCAAAAAAAATTGATTTTGGCAATGATTTTTTACGAAAGGAGAGATGTAAGAGAACTGGGTCGTCGGGTAATGAAATCTCCAGAACAATAGAAGATAATCAGGCATTTCAAGGCAACCAAACTGAACTTTATTGCCAGTATTGGACATAATAAATTGGAATGCTTGTAATAGGACTGGGAAGTAACAAACGAACATTTTTTCTAGTCAAGACTGGCGCATTCTAGCTGTATTGGAGGAAACAGGGGAAGATTGGTTAATTCTGGCCGAGCATAGTTCCAAAATACATGATTTTTCAACTAATAAACATGTCAAAACCACCACATAATTTTTTTTCTCGTAAATACAATATCCCAAGTTTAAAACTGTGCATTGGCATTTCAAAACCTCTTCTATAATTTATCCCGAATTGGGCGAGATTGGTTAATATTGTTTCCAACGACCGACTCACAATGTTTCACATCGGGATTGGCCAAATGTGTTTGGCGAAATTGGCCAGCGTTTCTGTGCTAATGGAGACCACTGAAATCAGACTTCAACTCGTTTCCTTGTCACTCACAAGCTGTGGAACGTTTGTGTAGAGACAAGACAAAAAGTGGGTGACGCTGACGCCAAAGACATGAGAACAATACCTTTTTTTTTTTTTTTTTTTTTTTTTTTTTTTTAAGATTCATAATGGCCGACTTTTCGACAAAAAATTCCTTCAAAGTGCATCACTGGGATAAAAAACCATTGTTTTTTACATAAACTGTTACTTTTGAGTATTTTTAATTATTAATATATGTTCTAAAAATGTATAGAATAGTGTTTTCCTGTGTTATACCACCCTTTCACTACACATTGCAAACAATTGCCTTTCAAATATATAACGTTTAGAAATTAAAAAAAATTTAGGAAAAATAAATATTTTTGGTATTTTCTCCAAACATTGAGGTGAATGCGCAATCGAAAGAATTTTTTTTTTCCACATATTTTCTCATCAAGATATGCAACAATTTTTTTTCACCACATGCGTTTCAAAAATATATTTTTTTTTCCAAGACACCCTGGTACCAAGTTCCCTTGAAGAATTTTTGTGTTTCAAAAAATTGTTTAAAAAAATGAATTGACGAAGAAAATTGTATTAAAAAGTGCAAATACCGATTTAACAAAAAGAAAATACAGTACATTAATTCAGCATTAGTTTTTTTCATTAGAATTTCAGCATTAGAATATAAAAGTTTCATTCTAGTATATGTTTGTACAATATAAAAATTGTCTTGTATCATCATTGTCAATGCATTTGGTATTTGCTTTATTCCAATAAATGAAATTTAAGTACCCTTTTTGTACTTTCCTTTGTTCAAATATGTTTATTAATATCTCAAATAAAAATCGAAATTGAAATAAATTTTGTTTTATTTAGGAAGTTGCAAAATTGAAGCAAATATACAAACGATATGTTGCATGAGTGCTTAATTATGTAAACTACTTTTTTATGGTTAAATATTTAGATTATTTTTCAAGCAAACGTTGTGAGGTGATTGAGAGATAACAACACCTCATGATATTTTAATATAATGCTAAGACATCTGCCTTTTTCTATTCGAAGAATATTGAACAAAAAGTTTGTGTGGTTGATCCGTTCTTCACGGAACTAAGGATTAAACGATCTGGACCGTTGGTGACTTCATAAAGCTGGAAGCAGACTTTTTACTAGTTGAGGGAGATGTTGGTATAGGGTAGTTTGCTCTCTCATACGTTATTAAGTTATGATGTTGACTCTTTATCCATTAACCGATGACCACTGATATGAGAATGAAAGAAAAGTCACAAAGATCAGTCACAAGGAAATAAAAATGAGCTTACTTGATATCAAAATGTATACAAGCAGCATACTGACTAGTGAGAGCTAAGTGATGCTTCACTAACCTTACTTACGAGCGAGGATTCTTTTTTAGTCTTAATTCTTCTAATTAAATGTTTTTACTTGGCATTAGTTCATGTTCCGAAGAGAATTCCTCCTTCAGCAGAATTGTGTAGAAGTAATGAATGATACCGAAAAATTCAACAAGGGTTACAATATTCTTTCATTCATTCTGACTAGTTGCTAGGTTTAGCACTGATTGAGAATCTCTAATAGTGTAATGGTGGTGCTTTTATAAATCAAGTTGAAGTCTACAAGCATAAACATTGGAAACCAAAAATTCCTGAAACGGAGAAGGGAGGTGTCTGTAAAATTTACTATAATTCTTTTAAAATTCAGATATTTGTAAAAAGCGAGGAGGATCTTGTTTCATTTGCTATAGTAATATGTAAACCAGAAAGTGGGAAATATTTTAAATAAATGTCTGATTTTGTTCATAATTCTTAATTTTATCAAAAAAAAAAAAAAAAAAAAAAAAAATCAACTTTAAAATCTAATGCTTTACTTGATTAAGTAACATCAGTGGTAAATTAAAATAAGTTTATTGGATTGTATGAAATGATTAAACGTTTTATTCATCGTTGAGTTTAATTCCGTGCATGTGGAAAGTACGGGCGGATTTCGTTATCTGGTGCAAAACGGGAGTGAGGGTAAAACTATTAATGAGTTTTTCATTTAATTATTTTTTATTTTTCTAAACTTAAAGTGCTTGTTTATATTGTTTTTATAAAATAAAATACTATTACTAAAGAAGTAAATTAATAACATTCGAATATTGGGAAATTTAGTTAAATTAGATGTTAAATTTATTAAGTTTCAATTGTTTTATTCACTTCATATAAGACCATTACATTGCATACCTGCCGAAATTTGTTACTAAACTTTAAAATTAAAAATTGTTAATCTGAAACCCGAAGGACAAATTGTAATAATGTAATTGCCAATTATGTTTGAAAAAGCGTCTTTAATATGGATTACTTTTTTTTTTAGAGAGTGGGGAATTCCACAAAGAGTTGACAATATATTTAGGCTTTTAAAAATTCTTTCAAATGTTTAGTTTCAATTGTTACAGATAAAAATGCACAAAAAGCGTTAAAAAATATATAAAAAATTTAGCTCTTCAATGTTTTTAAAACTGTGTTCTTAATATAGACTAACGGAGAAACAGTAGCATCCCTTTATTGATGTAGGAAACTAAACATCATAAACTTTACCAGCTGCACTATACTAATGTTGATACCTGCCTACCTGAAATCAACATTTCCAAACACATCTGAAAATTCTATAGACGCATGAAATGTGTTAAATCCCGGTTAGACAAGTTTCCACGCATGTCGAAATTCCACTAGAATTTACCCGAAATACCGGAATTTGGGACGGGAAGTCAATTTGATATTTGTTAAATCTAAACTATAATTATCATAGACATGTGCCATGCAAGACAATCCACATTAATTACTGAGATATTGGTGTGGTTCATATTAGGAGCAATTCATATTGTTGCACAAATTGTCTGTATATATTGTAAATAGTGACGTATTATTTTAAAATTCTATTGTAATTTATTTTTATCTTATTTTATTTATTAACAGCGATTATACAAGTTAGAAAAAGGTGGCAACACCTAAAGCAATCGAGAAATTTCGAGATGTTTCTTTTTCGATGAATTGGCTGGAAATTTCGGGAATGTTCTCACGTGCATGTATTGGAATGAGCTTGTATAATCGCTGTATTCGAAGTTGTTTTTGCTGAAGCTTGTGTTGAAGCTTGAGAGTGATCGTTGCCTTTGATTAAATCTTGTGAGTTTTCTGAAGAGAGAATAAATATTTTTATACCGTAAAAACTGTGCCATCATTGCCTCAGTGGAAAAATTCATAACAATATAGTCTATGACTTCCAAATCAAAGAATAACTTATGGAACACGAAATACTTCATGAACTTTCAAAATTTCTGAAGGAAATTTTTTTGCTAATAATTGTAATTTCGAAGACATGTATCTATGGAACGCTAAAATTCATCAGACATCCCTTTACGTTGATATTTCTAAGGGAATATGTTAGTAAAATATGTTGTCATAATAATAGCATAGCTAAAGAAATAATATTATTGTAGCGTTTTGAATTGGGAAGGAAATAAGAAAGAAATGGAATGTAAATACAAATGTAACTAAAAATATTTTTTATAAATAAAGAATACAAAAAGTAGTTTTATAGCACAAAAGATCAAAAGTTCAATCGCCCTTCCGACGTCCTCTTTTTTTCGGCTATCATGAAAATATTACCGTTCTGAAAGCTTAGCTGCATTTGTATTTTAGCGGAAACCCATTTTATTTAAGCGGTAACCTATTTTAATTGAACTGTTATTGAAACGGAATGTGGCTTCAAATTGCATTTTATCGGTTTAAATCTTTCTGGAACCAGTGATGTCATATGGCACTTACCGTAAAAATCTTTTCTTGCACCATCAGTTAATGCTATAACAATGCATAACAATTTCCTAATAGCTGTTGTTAAAAAAGTGTTATTTAAGTTGATAGAGTTAAAAAATATTAAAATTAATACAAACGTAAGCAGTTAATTTATAAGAGTTTTTAAAATAGTAATTAAATTTAAAAATCATTAAAGTTTAATAACAGGATTGTTTTTTGTGGTTTTTTTTTTTTTTAATTAGTTTTTATTTATAAAAGGTAATTTCTTCTCAGTTTCTCACAACAGAAAAAATAACAAGTTTAAACGTATAACAAATTACAAAGAAAACTTCTAAAACTACTTTTTGCCTTAAATGAAGCATCGTTAAAAAGTGCGCACTCGCCAAATAGAGATCCCTTAGCTTCTGCAATCCGGAGTGTCATGTGTTCGGAATAGAAACCCGTGATCTACTCTTATCTTTAGAGTATGTCACAAATGGTCATATGTAAGGCTGCCTTTTAAGAACTTGATTTCTTCTCCAATTCAAGGCGCAAAAGCGTGGGAGTTTCTTTTGAGAGACATTCTTGAAGCCTTTCTTCCCTTGAAATTCAGAGTACTTCGAAAAGTTAAGATAATACTGTGCAGTAGAGTCTTCGCGTAAGTCGTAGGTATATTATATGTACATATATATATATATAGGTCTTGCGTAACATCCATAACTGCTAGGATATTCTAGACTCTATTTAGTTACAGAACGACAAACAAAACATATTTAATGTCTAAAAGGGCATTTCAATTTTTATATGCATCCATTTTGTTTGAAAAAGTTGATGAACAAATCAGAGCAACAAGTTTTGCAATGTTGTTATAACATCGGATCAAGTTTAGTTGAACAAAATCTCCATTTGAACTCTTTAAAAAAGCTGATTACCCATGAACTCTTCATATACTATATATTTATAACTCTTATAGTCATGTTAATATTCCGAGGACTAGTATAGACGAACAGAGATAGCTTTTCATTATGATGAGAGGGATTTATAATTAGACATACATTTCTAATACTTACACGCAACACGAATTAGTATTGGAAGTGTATGTAGATGTTGTAGCACAACGCCCTGTATTTGCTAAGCGTGCACATCATGTTTCCATCACAAATGGTCAATGCTAGAAATACAAAATGATAACAATGCTCATTTTACAAGAAGCAGCATTTCAAAAAGCAGACTGCGGAATTAGACCTTCTGAATATTCCCTAGAGTTTGTTTTAAACATAATTTACTTTTGTCGTCAATCTACTCCATATTAATTTGAAAACTACGCCAACGATGAAGTTTCCCATATATCAACCACTTGGACGTAAATTTTTTTACTTGAATTAAAAAAATAAACACAATAACTTATTTTAAAGAATATGTAATGAGTAAACCGAAGATTTGGAGAGTTTGAAACGTGTAACATATGGTTGGAAAGATGGCCTAATCGTTTTTTTGTCAAGCGAACACCAGATTAAAACATTAAGCTAATGGTAGACGTATAGTTCATTCTAATTTCAGAATCGGATATTTTCTGTCGCAATATGTAAATGAGGGTTACCCTGCGACGATTCATATTTGCAAAGTCTGGAACGACAAGTCGTCTGAATTTTATGGGATGAATGTCTTCGAAGAGACATTCAAATGGGAATTTATATGCATTTTTCGTCTCAAATGGGGTAAAATCAGGCGAAATACCAATCAGGCAACATGGTTATAAACAAGATATATATATTTTTTTAGCAACTGCTACCCAAGGAATTCTGCAGAATATGAGAAGGTAGTCAATCGCCATTTTTTGCTTTATTTAAACTCAGGAAGAGGTATTGAGGGCACAAATGCTGAAATGTATAAGAAATTTTGACTTAGGAATTTAAAAAAATTAATAAAAAATAATATTGATTGAAGTTTACGATCTGGTTGAAGTTTAAATTTGAAACTCATTAGCACTGCACTTTGGTATATTAGAGAAAATTTAGCTGGCTAAACATAGATTTTCCAAATTTTTTCCCATATTGAATGAATGAATGATTGCATGATAGAGTTGATGTGTCCCAGACCAACGAAATTTTCTCACAAATTCCGGGTTATATTCGTAAGCATTGCATGTTTCGGTCTTTGGCGTTGACCACGAGAGTTAACTTTAAAACAATAATGTTCTATTTCGAAAAATTCCTGTACTCGTGTTTTACAAGAACGAAGTCAATTGGCTTTTTTTTGCATTAATTTAACATTGGGAGATACAATGAGTTAATAATGTCAACAAATTATGAATTAAAAAATGCAAAACTAAAATAGAAAATCCATGGTTAGGTTGGAATTCAAATTTGAAAGCAATGCTTGGCAGCAAAGTTCCTAAATAGTCAAGGTAATTATTTTATTTTTGCATCAATACATAGGGATTTGTTTTGGCTAAAAAAATGATGTACAGATCTTTCACAATCTTTCGGAATTATTAATGTATTACTCATAAGCCATCTACTCTTCATAATGTATTAGTTGCCTGGTCCCACGCTGCTGAGACCAGTCATTGGTGTATAGGTCCCAACTTTTTGTGCTTCGCGAACAGGCTTGCTTCTAACGCTGAAAGGTTCATTGCTACGCAAACACAGTTCAATTCCCACACTAAAAAGTTCATTGACTTGAAAACACAGGGACGCTTCGCTCGCTGAAAGGTTAATTGCTAAGCAAGCACAAGCTCACTTGGTCTGTTAAATGATTCATTTCTAAGCGCACACAAGCTCGCTTTGTTCACTGAAAGGATCATCATTGTGCAAGCATAAGCTCGTATCACTCGCTAAAAGTTTAATTGCTGCAAAACTCTCACTATTAGAACCCCCCCCCCCCTTCCCCCTTCCCTGTCGAAGAACAAAAGAGAATTCTCCGTCAGTACACTAACACAACCCATCATACCTCTGAGAATATTTTAACATTACGTTTGTCTAACGCCTAATTAGAAAGAAAATATTACTTGGGTTGAAAATCTCACAGCTGTAGCTCTATAGAAGTAGCATTGTAAGAAATTTAAACTAAAAACTTAATTAAAAAATGTAATAAAAATTTTAACGTTATGTTTTTTCAAAAGTCAAATTAGAAGATCAAAATTACTTATACTGAAAATTTCATAGCTCTACGCTTATTTTAAGTAGCTTTCTGTAGAGGGACAGACTCTTTATTTTATTACTCACTCCTATTATTTCCTCACTCCTAGTTTTTAAATGTAATAATAAAAGATAAATTAAAAAAGTGTACTTACTTGATATCAGTAGGAATATAAGCAGCATAGTGGGGAAACTTTTGAAGCTACGTTATAAAAACCTTCACATGCATTCAACTAGTAACTCCTCGTTGTTTTCATTGAGTTATTTATGTAAGTTCAAATCGGATGTCAAGTAGGAAGATATAAGAAATGGAGGGGAAAGTCCCGTGTCGCGCTAAGTAGAATTACGGTAACCCTGCACATTTTTTTCAGTTGTGGGTTATAGTTCAAGTTTAACTTTGAAGTAATTCTAATACTTCTCTTCATAAGTCAGAATTAAACCATGCTTAGTTCTTTTTTAGTGCGAATGCTATCGTTTTGATGCAAGCTTCTCATGGAAGTGAATGATTATATTTTAAAGAAACTCAGTTTGAAATAAAATAAAAAATCGATTTGAGGATACTTTTTTTATTTATTATTTTTTTTAAATTTGTACTTTAGGCCTCTTTCTCCCGAGGCAACTAGTTGATTCAACTAGTTAATCAGGTGGTTGGAAGTTGTGTAGCCATATAAGAAATTATAGGAAATCGCCCTTTCGCACGCAGTCAACTCGTCCGCCCAGGCGCTTTGTTTGCAGGCACAAGTGCCACTAACGTTCTCATCCTAACTAGTTGACTCAACATCCAGGGCCGTCACTAAGAATTTTGGTTGGGGGGGGGGGCGTAGACATCCTTTTGCCGACTGAAATCAAGGCATGTCCGGTGTAAATGTAGAAAATATAAATTAAGGTGCTAATAAATTGTTAACTAATTTTTATTAATGTAAAATTAACGCATAAATAATTTTTAATTAATATATGAATAATTCCTGCATTATTAATAATTAATTAATGTAAAACTAATTGTTAATGCATTTTTTTTTATTTAATTGTGAATTGTTTTATTTAATGTGAAATTAGTTTGAATTATTTTTAAATTACCGTCTAAACAATTTTTAATATTTTATGGCATTTTATTAATACGTACTTAATGTCAAATTTTAAGTAAATTCCCATCACATTATAGTTGAAGTTCCTTCAAATTCATTTAATTTTTCATTTCTTTTTAGTAAATTAACTCTTCCTCTCCAAACAAAGGAGATTATTTTTGGAAGCGTTTTTATTTGGGGGCATGGAGGGGGGGGGGTGGAGACATTTATACCTTGCAGATAGATAGAATTTTCCCCCACAATCTTAAACCAATTCAGTAAACTGAGAAGTACAAGTGCTTCATTTCGATACAAGTTGCATTGCAAAAGACAATTATTATTAAACACGATTTGTTAATTATTTAATTTTTAAATACTTTTTAACACATTTTCCTAACTAAAAAAGAAAAGATTTTGATTTTTCTTGAAACGTGTGTTAATAGTAAAACTTAATTTTTTTGTAATAATTCAAAGGAACATACTTCTTAAAAGTAGTTACTTCGAGTATATATTTTTATCAAAATTGCTGGATTTAATTTTAATGATTTTTTTTTGTGGTTTTTCACTGATGTATGTTTTTTCAGCAATAATTTCTGCAAATATTACTCGTTTTTTGAACAATAATCATTTGTTCAAGAAGGAAAGTATACTTGAAAATGCTAGTTTTTTTTTTCCTAAGCGGGATTAAAAATAAAATGGATTACTTTAGCATTAAACCAAACTATAATATTTATGTGTTCGAATTTAGTGACAAAATACTCTATAAAAAAAGCATGCCATAACTTTTAGCACAACATACCAAACTGTATAGGGAATAGTACGTGTGGGGTTTTTTGGGAAAGGTGTGGGGAGGGGGAGAGGTATTCTAATCTACAATGTTAATCCGATCTTGAGGAAGAACAAGTTGCACATATGATCTTCAAAGCAAGAGAAACATCACTGTCAACATGAAATTTCCAAAAACCCACCCCCATTTCCCTTACCCACATGTAATGGTTATGATCCTAATTTGAGATTTATTGATCCAATTTGAAATATTTTTAAAGGTATTTAGACTAAAAATCCAGGATAGGTTGGTTGGTTGTTTTTCAAATTTATTAGGCGCAAGGGCAACACAAAGGCCAAATTGCGTCAGAAATCGAGGATAGGAGTGAAAGGATACTCACAATTTGCAATACACTGAATCTAGTTGTATTGGACAATGTCGGTCCACAGCTATTTGAGCACGGGGAACATTAAGAATTTTAGATACTATTATAATAAACCTTTCAATACTTTTCCAAAGATTATTTTGTTAGAATAAATTCGATATCGGATTCCAGTTTACAAGTGGCATGCATTATTTTGGGAATGCATTTTCAATATATGAAGTACAAGGTGGTCATAAAGAAACTTTGCCGATATATGGGCCTCTAGCTTCCGTTCCGTTTAACAGATCGAGATTTCAAGTATAGTTATTCAGAGGTATGAGCTCGAGATTCTGTGAATTTCAACAAATGGTGCTCACGGTTATGGTTATAGTTACATGCACGAAATTTTCAAATGACAACGTCTACTTTTTCCTGTCGCAAAATGCTCAGCGCATATGGAAACCCTAAAGAGGGATGGAACGGTACGTGTATCACAAAAAACGGACGCATTATGCTTGCACAAAAATTAAAAAGCTCTGCGAACGGCCAACAAAAACGCGATTGAGGAGCACGATGGAAATTTGCATTTGACAGAGGCCAAAGTTCACATGAGTGCCATCACAGGCAATTTATTCGGTTTTCTAAGCTGAATATTTGGTGAGCGGCCTCCATTGCTCCGATCGTGTTTTTGTTGGCAGTTTGCAGATCTGTATTTTGTGCTTCCGTTTTTTGTGATACACGTAACATTCCAACGCTCTTTAGGGTTTTCGCATGCAGTGATCATTTCTCGATTGGAAAAAGTAGGCGTTGCTATTCGTAACTATAACCAGGGTAATCATGAGCGCCATTTTGCCGAAATTAATAGAATTCCGACCTCATATCTCTGAATAACAATACCTGAAATCTCATCTCGATCTGTTGAAGACTGCCTTTAGAGATCCATATATCGGCAAAGTTTCTTTATGACCATCCTGTACATAACAACATTTATGGAGTTCTACTTGACATTAATTGCAGTAACTTTGTAAAATGCGGGTCAATTTTCGGATACAAAATTTTGGTGTTTTGAAATTTTGTATGAAACCTTTAACTCATATGATGTACATTACATATTTTATGTAAATGACGTTTAATGTGTATGTCATGGTTTTTGAGGCGTTGTCTGACGTACCACAAATAAAAGTATATCATCTACTGTAACACATAAAAGTTATTTAATGTCAGTGAAGATATCAATGATGATATTATTTTAATGCTCCTGTCAAAAAGGATATACTTACTCCAATTCAAAATTGCCGACCGTCAACTGAAGCTGCATTGTGATCACAATTTTATAATACTAATGATGAGTTTAATTATTTGTACTTTTTCCATTCAATATGTTTTGAAACATCCGTCAGTAGGGATTTTTAAAAGAAGGGATGACATTTCAGAAATTTGCCGACTACCAGCCTTTCTAAAAACTTGTGGTAATATTTGCGTTCGCAGTCCATCATTGTAGCCGGAAAAAAAGACAGCGACTCCCCTATAATAGACTTCTATTGTAAAAATGTCGATTCGTCAAACTCGGGTCACGCTGCCATTCAGATATTTTTAATAATTTTGTTCCATCCCCCCCCCCCCATTTAATTCGATTTTATTGTGGATCGACTTAAGAAAAAGAAAAATCTCGATAAAATTTTTGAAAATTTGCCGACTGTCCAACTTTCTAAAACTTTGGGGTGGGGGGGGGGGCGAGTCGCCCCCTACGCCCCCCGTTCCCGTCGTCCCTGTCAACATCGTACCGATATTACCATTGGGAAGAGAGGTTGATTCCACAAGTTTCCTCGTGTGAAAGTGCCGAGTCAACTATTTGAGAATTTACCAAGCAACTTAGTTGAATCAACTAAATCACCTCGTGTGTAACAGACCTTAAGGCTTGCTTTACACTGTTCACTGTTGACGCCCCTTACAATGATATATATATATATATATATATATATATATATATATATATATATATATATATATATATATATATATATATATATATATGAAATGTATATTAAAAAAAATTACATAACTTTTGTTGATAGATCAGTTAGCGTTCCCGTTAAAATTAGAGGAGGAGAAACATTCTTCAAGGGAAGGGAGTAAAGAACTGTATGTGCTAGGCCACTCAGTTTTCCTTTTTAAAATTGATCATCTCCCTGTGATTTATAGACTTCATATAACTTTTTCACAAATCATTCGTAAATTAATGAAAATACAAATAGAAAATAAATGAAAATGGTGAAAGAAAATATTAAAACATAATTATACATAAAATACAAACCATTGATTTGTAAACGACAATTTTATTACGTCCACTATAATCATAAGGCCAAATTCAGTCAAGGACCGGAACAAGTTGGGTCCTAGCTACATATCCAATAATTTGAAGGAAAACACGATAGCTGTAACTTGTATAAGTATATATGCCATATCACTACCTATCGCAATTGCTCCATTATACATGCACCACGAACTGTCAAGAGTAGCATTATTGACAAAACCGACTTCGGAGCACGCTGCGTCTACAAGTTTTTGTCGAGAACCAAGCAGCTTGCAGAACACGTTGTCGGCTTCTCTTCCACATAATTCCGTGACTTTTCCTCTCAAGCAGTCGTAAGTTCTATCCAGAGTTCTAAAAGTAAAAGAACAAAAAGTTAGGTAGTGAGTAACCTAAAGGCTTCTTCTACAGACGTTTCTTTTGAAGTACATTAGTCATCAGTTACAGATACTAAGCATGTTTTGTTGATGTTGGCGACGTTTGATAAAAGCAATTTACTGTTAAGGTTGACAATAACGGCGTTTGAACGAGACTTTTAAATAGGAACAGACGTTGTTAAATTAATGACTTTGATAGAAACTTGTCACCGAATTTCCGAGTTCTAATCCGATCATTTACAAACAAAATGATACTTCCTGAAGTTACTGTGGAAGCATTCTGGTCGTCATAACTTCTGGTCGATTTTTGGTATCATTGGACATGGTCTACGTATATGTAGTCTGATAAAAATCTTTCGGTCCAAGTCAAAAATTTCATATTAAATTACAATTACAACCTACACGTGGGTCATGTCGAATGAAAAACTATTACCATCGAGATTTTTTATACGTTTGGAGTTAGCGTTCGAAATGGGGAAGAAGAAAAAAAAACCAAGTCGATATTTTGGACGATTGCCATACTCTCATCTTAAGGATTAGAAATTAAAAAGTAAGCACAAGTTTAAATATTTATCACCAGATGAAAATGTAATACATTAGACACTTGTTGCAAGTTTATATACTGAACGGTACCCTGAAAGTTGTAAATGAAATTTAGGTGAATAATATGGTAGGGTAGCATATATATTAGGGTGGTCCAAAAAAGGTCGATTTAATTTTTGGAGATTTTTTAATGGTGCTACCCGCTTAATTTGTTCTGTTTACATAAAATATAAATATTGTAAAGTTTGAGCCCATAATTATATTATTTAGGGATAGCTCAACACCAAAAGATTTGCATTTGGGTATTTTATACTACAAAAAGTAATAATATTCAAGAAAAGATTAAATTTTATTGTGGAAATCCATATCATCTTTCAAGATAAATATGATTATAAAACAATATAATAATAATACATCAATGATATTTAAATAGCAGCAGATGTGACAGTGGCTGCTAAAGTGTTTTTTACAGTCAGGATAAGTTTGGCAATGTTCTTTCACCACGTGTAGCAAGAATTTTAGTTGGTTATCGTAAGAATCGTTGTTGTGTATTATCTCTCCATTAAACTGTTTAGTGAAGGCGCTACACCTCTTTCACCCCGACTTCAATTGTTAGTATAATTTTTGATGCTTTACTATAAACCTCCTGAGCCTTCCAGATGTACTTGAAAAAATGTGTTTGCTAGGCTAATTCTTTCAAATAACAAAGCTGATTGTTTTGTCCCAAAGTCCTCAAATTTCATGTCCATACATATTTTGAGCTTAATGTCAGGATGCTTTGCAGGATAGTTTCTTCCAATAACTTCTTTCATAGACTTTATCATAATTCTTTTCAGGCAGTGTGGCATTTGATTGTTGTTACCGAAATGAGATTGGGTTGTGATGGGTATGATTTTACTCATGTAGACATTCCATTTGTAGAGACAAATTAAAACCGATCTAATACGTTTGAGCAGCTCAAAACTGAATTTCAAGAACAGGGTGCTAAATTAACAGGGTAGTAAACTGTTACAAGACTTAATTGGGATAGAAAAAGTCCCTGTTATCGTGACTGGAAAGAGCCCTCCATCACTTCATTGGCAAAATTGCCATTAGCAACTGGAGAAAGTCAAGCTAACTGTAGTTAATGCAGCGTCGCATGGTTTGAAGCTTAAATTTCAATGACAAAGTATTTGACACAAAAATTCTACAAAAACTCTAGACTGCCAAGTACTGATAGCCTATGGGGATTCCCCCTAATAATCCCAATTTAGTTCATTGAGTACAAGTACCCCAAAAAAAATAAACGCGGCCGCTTGGCGGCAAACATTAGATTTTTTATAACTTTTTCTGACTGACTTGGTTTTTTTTTTTTTTTTTTTTTTTTTTTTTAGAAGACACAGATATTAATAAGTGCAGTAATAAGGCCCACACAAGAGCACCTCTATTAAAAAGATTCCAGGCCTAATGGGAGTTCATTGATAAAGAAAAATATTAGACAGTAATTGACAGTAAGGAAATTTTTATTCAAGTGGCTCATATAAAGAACATTATAGTTCGATTTGATGAAAAATTATTGGATGCTGATTTTAATATTTCTAGATAAAACCTCATCTTGAGGAATCGGTTTTATGTATGCACTATGCTCCGATGGATATCAAAACTATTGCACTCTTAATATATGGATACTTAGTTGTCAGTTCATCATTAGTCCAAAAGATGAAAAGGGATGTGTTTATTAGGGTGGATCGTTCTTCTATGGAGAAAAAAAAATTATTAATCAAAATCTACCTATGGGGAAAATATGTTCTATGATATAGAGAATAGGGGAAAAATAATAAAAAAATTAATTTTAAAATTTTGCACTGCCACTAAGGGGTTGAATTTTCGAAAAAAATACAAAAAGTCCTAATTTTCGTTAAATGATTTTACACTAAAATTAATTGTTTTTTACAATATAAATCCTAAAAAAGTGATTATTACTGAATAATTAGTAGTACAATGTACATTTCAACCTTTTTTTACCCAACTCCTTCCCCCCCATATCACCGTTGACAACCCTATAGTGCAGTTGTCAGCGGCTTACGGAATTCGACGTCTAATCGGGGAGCGCTGTTCTTGTAAATTAAATAAAATTACAATTTTATTATGTGATATTTGTTTGTTTTTGTACTTGGACTAATACTGTACTTTGGCGTTGATAAGAAAAGGCATGATTTGTCCTATATTTGGGTCAGGCTGTAATATGCCCACGATTATGCTTCCTACGTACGAAAAACATAATAAGATGCCTATATTGGCATTCAAAAAGAGAAGCAAAGTACAGTGTATTTAAATACACTTTTCTCCGCGTGTCAATAAGTTGCAAGTAAGTTAGGAGAGACCATGAAACGAGCTATAATACCAATAAATGACCACTACAGCATTTTGAGAAAAATAAGTTCATACTACGACAAATATTGCGCTTTCAAAGCTAAAAATTAACTGAAAGCTATTTCAGGGAAAGCACATCGTAAGTTTTGTTCATGCGTCGACGTGGTTGTTTTAAGATTATCTGGTGCCGTCAGCAACACGAGGGCTATAATGCGCCGAAACATTCGTCATTTGACAAGCCAACATACATTTACAAACACCCATGCCTTACACGGGACTCGTACCCGCAACTTCGAGGTCTAGAAGCTAGCACACTAACCCCTATACCGTTTGGTCGGTTAGGTCATGCGTCGACAATGACATAGATACAACAATGTTGGTTGCGATAATAGGTAGTCTGTTAACACAGGTATCAAAGAAGGTGTTATACGAAATAAGGAGATGATTTTGAAGCGTCCACTACAATGGTTTGTGTGCCAGTTACAAGCCAAAGAGTTACAGTATGCAGACACTACCTGTAGTTTCATTCACGTAAACCCAACCTATGCGAAGTAACTAACAAGAAAGACTTAAGTACTGATCAACTGTGCTCAATGGAAATTTGTTAAGCCATCCCTGCGGACAAAGCAGCGAAGGGCTGTTCAAGAGAAATTCTGGAAAGATTTGCCTGTCAAGGTGGTTTACAACCCCCAACAGATTTCTCATGTTCTATTTGGCTTCGAAGAAGTCCAACCAAAGCTTTAGTGACATTAATTACGTTCATCGTAAAAGTCTAGGCACCTATGCGATTCAAGATCAAAACCAAACAATCGGTAATCTATGGTGCAGAGCATTTGCATTAATCAATCTTTCTATCGCGTTATTTCTCAATTGATTTGAAGAAAGTTATTGATCCAGTAATTTTTGAAACGAGGGTTTGGGCTTTCCTGAAAATATCCTGATATCAATGATAGCTGACAACAGAAATAACACAAAGGAATCGGTCCTCCAAAGAATTTTGAATCTGCGCAAAGTGAAACGGTCTGCTGCAACCTAAACCCTTTTAGCGTTTAATATCCGTATCTTAAACATACCAACTTTTGACCCTTGTGTTACAGATTATGTGAACTTGATTAAGTGGGAGAATGTGACAGAACGATTTAGTGATGACGTAATTTCAGGCGCAATAGTAAACCCAGCAATCATTTCTACGGCAATACTATAGCATTACCTACTATCAAGGGGTATCCCTGTCGTACTCAAGCTACAGAACGAATAGTCACAGAAGCATTTTCTGCTGTAAGCGGATCATACAGAAGAGATGGGTTAAAAAGAAATAGCCTGGAATCAAGAAACCTCAAGCCAGTTTTCAACACCAAACGTGATTACAGTTTACCGTAATTCCGGAGATTTTTTGATTTTTCTTGATTTAATTCTTAAGAAGCTATAATATGTTCCTAAAGCTTTTTTTTTCTGTAACCATTTAGTATATGTCCTCTCATTTCAATAAACATTTAAAAGTACTAAAGGCTTGTTTCACTTAAACAAAAATCACTTTGACATTTTACCATTATAAAGCGTAAATACCAAAACTTCACCCCCCTTGCAAAGAGCTTAACATAAAATTTATTATTTTTATTTTATTTGTACCTTAATTAATGTACCTCAGCACATCTTTTCCTTGCTGGTAAGTTTTGAAATTCTTCAGAAAAAAAATTTAATTGACTTTGACCTTTTTACTATAAAAAGCTCTAATACCTAAACTTCATCCTCCTTGTGGCAGTACTGAACTTAAAATTTAATTTTTTTAATTATTTTTCCATGTATCTATATACCACAGAACATCTTTTCCCCATAGGTCGGATTTGAAATTCTGAATTTTTTTTTCTCGATTCACCCTAGTGTTTATGCTGTACAAGTATACCTAAAGGCTAGGATGACAGCTTCTTCACCTACAAATGCACCATATAATAATTTTAATTTGTTAAAATCTCTATTGTACTATAAAAATATTGATGACGAATTTTCCAAAGATGCATCATAAAAGCTAGTCACTTATCTTTAGTGTTTGTCAGAATCTTGTAACCTTAGCTCTTTTTGAAGCCTTGCAATCACAAACTTTCTTTCCATCTAAAGCTCTTTTTGCCGATATACTTCTCTTGGAGTATTTACTGGCCCAGTTGAAAAAGTTACTTAAAAATATTTTTCATAAAATACTAGTTTATAGAAAACTTGCATTTCAGTTTCTGTTAATTGTAACTACAACCTCATTTGTGTTTATTTTGCACCTTCAAAAACACCTCCCAGTGAGACAATCGTTTGAACTTCATCTGCATCGAGCTACCTCAGAATGTCATTGAAATATTTACAAATTCGGTCTGATTTATTTTTTACAACATTGGAACAGAATAAGAGGGTAGGACTCAAAAATTTTTAACATTCGATATTTTGGACCACTCTAATATCGAAGCTACATAACTTATCGGAGAGAAACCTTGGAAAAAAGCTTTATTAGCACATGTTGCATATACGCTACATAGCCGTTTTAATGAAGTAGGAATTAAGGATTTTATTTTGTATATTTTTCCAGTGGCCTACGAGCAGAAAGTAAAAAGAAATATTTCAATAAGGGGAAAAGATCATGCACTAGTGGGTTAACACCAAAAAGAAAATAAAGTTTCGAATATCAGTTCCATAATTGGTTGATGCGTTACATATTAAAACTACAAATTGTGTGAATTTTCAAGGATCATTGTCAATGATCCCACTAGTACCCAAATAAAAATATTAAAATATGCCAATTACTACTTATACCTTTGCTACAAAAGCGACACAAATGAATATCCAGAAGAACGGCTTAGATTAGTTTCGACTTGAATTCAACTTGTAAACGATCGTGTGCACTCAACCAGCTACAAGTACACATGCAGTCTGATTTTGTACACTAATCAAATCAAAATAAATTTTGAATTGTGTCACTTTTGCGGCAATGATGCAATATCTTCATAAAATTATCTAGTTAAGAACACTTAACATAAGTGTTCACACTTCTGTACAGCTTTATTTAAGGATGTGTCCTTAACTATTCTACTTATTTACCTGCACAGACCGCCCATCCCGTTTTCGCCATCTTCAATATCTTTCAGTATTGAGGCACATGGACCAGCATCTTTTAGACGCGTCGACTCGTACAGCCCATAGACGCACGCCTCGTGTTCTTTGAACTCTGAAAATGTATATAATGCAAATTAAAGACACTTTCGTCATGAGTAAAATTGCTTGTAAGAAGGGCTTCTTCGCAACAATTAAACACAATAAATCGAAAAGAAAGTTCGAAATCGCAACACAACAATCAGTTGAAAGCCAAAAAAAAAAAAAAAAAAAAAAAAAAAAAAAAAAAAATTGCATTTTCTTATTCGACAGAAGAAGTTTAGACATAGAAAAACCTTTGTAAAAATCTCATTAGAGGTCAGTAGGCAAATAAACCCCGCGAGTTTCAATTAACAGAAGAATGCCATTTTAATTTACTGATGGTTTCAGCTTATAACGACTCAGGCAAAAAATTTCAACTCCTTGTTGTAAAATTATTGCATAAAAAAACAAAAATTTTTTAGTCTCAAAACACAAGTCTAATGGCTTTAAATATATTTTTATCAAATCTTTTTCAGTTCTTGTACACTTATAACTGGGGATACAAATTTTATATACTGCTTGTGTATTAGATTCTTTTTTCATCAATTCATAACAGGGACAATTCTCTGCTGTAAGCACGAGCCATTTTAGCTCTTTTCTATCATATAATTAATAAAAGGCAAGGAAAATACTTACCGTTATACCATCCGTTGTCGAGACACACTTCATTGTAATCTGATAAAAGAGTTTTAATCACCTCAGTATTTTCCACACCACATTTCATCGCCTCTTGTTGCCAGCATTTATACTTTGTACTTGCTTCGCTGTAAATACATACGCACAATTGTTATGGTACTGTACGCAAAAAAACCTGAACGATGGCTATATCTTCTATTCTAATTCATGAAATAATAAAAGTACCTTTGTAACTTGTGGAAGGTTTTTATTAAGTGTATATAATTTTTTTTTTAACATGAGGTGTCATTTACGTTTTAAAACTAAACCAAATTTTAAAAAGTTCAAAGACAACCTCTTAATATTATACCATATTTAGAATAAAAAAAAACGCGTCTTAATCCCAAATTTCATAATTTTCAAATGAGAGGTTAGTAATTTAAGTGTAAAAAAAAATTATAAATTAATGTTAAAAAGAAAATTTGTCTTTTTAGTCATAAATTTTCACATACATTTTAGCAATTTTTATTTCAAAGGATAGTTTAAGGCCAAACTTAAATAACATGCACTTTTGCATTAAATAGTTATTTAATAGTTAATTATTAATTAATAAAACAAGTTTTAAATTTTTTTAAACAGAACACATTTTTTTGTTGCTTCCATTAGAATGATCATTGTCGAAAACACTTCCAGATTTTTTTTTTATTCCATTTCGACTTTTGATTCCCGATATTTTAGCAAAAATTTAAAAAAGCTTACTTTATAGGACCGCGTAATAGATTACGTCTTGAAGCATGCAAAATGTTCGATTCTTCCCCGCGATAAAGAAACCTGCCCTCAAGATCGTCCAAAATATTTTCGCTCATAAATGACGTGTTTCTCAACATAATGAACTGAAATCTAGATACTAGGGTAAGTGAGGTATTCTAAATCGAATAAAAAGAGAAAAAGAAGTGGTTCATACTGAAATTTTTAAAAATAGAGTTAAATTTACTTAGTATAGAGCCCCTTAAGAAAAATTATTTGCATCAGACAGAAAATCGTGAACAAAACATTTTGGTGCAACTGCAAGATTTTACGATAACTAGAACCGAAGATATAGCCATCTTTCTGATTTTTTTAGATTTTTGTTTTTGCGCACTGTACCAGTATATTCACAGAGACAAGTAGAGGTGATGTGAGTGGGAGAGTACTTGGTGTGCCCTGAGTCAGAGTAGCATTTAAGCATACCTCACTTTGATTCAAACCGCAGAAGGGAATGAGAGTGCGCCATTGGCTGATACGTTGCTTTCATGGAAGCCGCTAAACACCTGACAATGTTTACTGTGTTGCCACAGAGAATTAAACGCATGTTTTAAATCTTGAGTTTAGAAACCGATTTTTAAATGGCGAATATTTTATAAATGATAATTTTATTCCTTATTAATTTTTTACTCCATTTGAATCTAATTAACTGCTTTTAACAACAAAGTATAAATTTTGGATATTTATCAAGGAAAATTATGCAGCTGGAATATATTTTTGAAACCAAGTTTAATTATTATTTTTTTTTTTTTTTTGTAAACATTCAGAAACTCGAATGCTACTTTTGAAATTATCAATTCTTATTCTTATTATTTTATTAATAGTCATTTGTTTGCTGCCATTATAAGGAAGAAACTAAAATATTTCTGAATAAATGACAGCATCAATGCGACGCATAAATTTTTTAGAGCCTTTTTGTTATAATAATTTTTATGGCATAGATGCAGAATATGACATTTCTTCGACATGATTTTATATCGATGTTTTTTTCCGGATAAATGCGTTTTCTGGAAACAGATTTAAGACTTATTTTAAATTGATACTTTATATTATTTGCATTTTAACTTAATTTTAGTGTTATTTTAATTTTATTACAATTAGTATTTTAATTTTATTACAATTAGTATTTTAATTTAGTTATTATTAATATTTTAACCTTATTCCATTATTATTTGTATTTTGATCTTGACCCTTTTTTGCTAGTACCAAATAAAAAATATCACCCAATCTCCTACATACTACATCTGTTCCATTTTTATAATAATAATAAATGTTTATAAATATTGAGCTTTCTAATATTGTCTTGTATTTAATAAGAAATATTTTAATGTGCAGTCTATAGTATTATATTGGATTATAATATTGTGAGCATAAGTTATGAGAATTTATATTTATCTATTTTATGATAGATGAAGTTATAGAAATTATAAACATGTCTATTCTATAATTTAACTATAAGTAAAAAATAAAATATAAATATAATATAGTTCGACTATATTAATTATACTAATATTTTTTCACATGAAACATCTTCACTGAATATTAATTATCACGACTCTTAGATGGTGAAAATATTTCCTAAAATCTAAATTGGGATTTGCTAAATTTTGATATAGATGGCACCACCATTCAAATTTTCAACTGATTACTATTAAAAATCTGTTTTACGATTATTTATAAGTATATTACAGTTTTGAAGTCACAAACTAACTTAGTGCGATTATAAAATCATCAAACTTGTTAAAAAAGCTATATCAATAAGAAATACCAGCAAATATAACTTTTCCCATTTAATAAGAATATGGTTTTGTAGAATTCAGCACTTCGTAATACTGTAAAAATTGTCCACCCAGGATTTTTTTTCTTACAATGATTTGACGTTGCTTCTAATGAAAACAGTATCTTCCTTTTTTTTCTAATCATATTTTCAAAAACAAAAGAAAATACGTATTCTCTGTTAGAACTATCAATTTCCCATTCAGCATACAGCTGCAATTTTGCGTGGGCGTTACTTCTTCCTAGACTGACAAGAAGATTGACCAATGGCGCACTCTCATTCCCTTCTGTGGTTTGAATCAAAGTGAGGAATGCTTAAATGCGTTCCTTTTTTTTCTAATCATATTTTCAAAAACAAAAGAAAATACGTATTCTCTGTTAGAACTATCAATTTCCCATTCAGCATACAGCTGCAATTTTGCGTGGGCGTTACTTCTTCCTAGACTGACAAGAAGATTGACCAATGGCGCACTCTCATTCCCTTCTGTGGTTTGAATCAAAGTGAGGAATGCTTAAATGCGTCAGGGCGTCTCTCCCACTCGTAGCGGCTCGTCTCGGCGAGAGAGTTCTGGTGTCATTATGCTTCGATTCAGTTTAGTAACACATTTTTATAACTTGTTTCAACTTTTGGGAGAAGTTGGAGAAATCTGAATAACCCGCAATTTAAAATTTCTTATTAAAACTTCGTATTCTCCATGTAGATTTTATCTCCATGTAGACATTCCCGAGATTTTATTTTCAATCCTCGGCAATCAGTATTTGTTTTTGTCACCTAACGATCTGGCAACGGCTTCCTTTACCCAGCGTTAAGCAGTCCATCCAGTTGTTTAAGTATATGACTATAAAAGCCTATTTGAAAATTGCTGAACATTTAGCGTACTTAAATTTGCAGGGAAGAGTTGCATTGAACATATTTTTTTATATTGTTCCGATGCAGCATTAATGTAATCGTTTAAGTATCCAAGCAAAACTAATTTATGAAGTTTCAAAAAAGATAAAACTTGGACTAAAACTTTCCATTAAACCTTGCTGCATTCGATTTATTACAATTTCTCTGTTCGGGATTCTGCGAGAAAGAGTATTGTGTGAAATTGGTGCAAAAACATTTTGAAATACCCCTCGTAATCTCGAACTTCGTTAAATGAAGAACTCTTAGTTCTAGATAAGAAGTTTCCGTAAGAAAAATAGATCATAATTTATTCCAAAACACTAATACTCCCATACACATGACCGAGATAATGAAAATGTATTCAATTTGCAATTTTAAGTGTTAATGTCCCTAAAAGTGTTTTTTTCAACTTTCATATCAGAAGATCATGGTACTGTGATGCTAACTTAAGAAAGTTTTGATGTTGAATTAATGTGGAGTGAAAAGAGAAAAATATCGACTGCGTTCCAGCGTCAGTCAATTGGTTGGTTGTTTTCAGATTATCTAGCACCGTCGGCACTACGTGGGCTATAATGCGCCGAAACATTCGTCATTTGACAAGCTAACATACATTTACAAACACCCATGCCAGCGTCAGTCAATATTTTTGCATAAATTTTGATATTAAAACGCGATATAGTTACTTTTGACAAAGTTGTTTAGGTTTTACAGTTATTACCCATGACAATTTCGCCATAAATATATCATAACCCTGCTTTGAAAGTGACAAAATTCATTCGAGTAAAAGATCGTACAAAATTCCAGACTGCCTGTATTTGATTTTGAAAGAACGGCACAAGCTGGTTTCATCATAAAAACAATATCGGGACATTCAACCAGGTTCAAGTACATGCCAGTACATTATACATGGTAATTCTTTACCCATTAACTAAAAATGCAGAATGAGTTAGCCGACCAAACGGTATCGTGGTTAGCGTGCTAGCTTCTAGACCACGAGGTTGCGGGTTCGAGTCACGTGTTAGGCATGGGTGTTTGTAAATGTATGTTGGCTTGTTTAATGACGAATGTTTCGGCGCATTATAGCCCTCGTGTTGCTGACGGCGCCAGATAATCTGAATACAACCAACCAACCAGCAGAATGAGTCAAGTCGCTTTTGAATATTTGTCTCACTTTTGGATAGACAAACCGAGATGGCTTTATTTACAAACAACTCTACATTTAACTACGAGAGGTATTTATTAAATGGCATACACTTCTAATACTTACACGCAATAAGAATTGGTTTTGGGAATGGATGTAGGTGTTGATGTTGCGGCACAATCCCCATATTTGGTAAGCATGCACATCATGTCCCCATAACAAATGGCTAATGCTAGAAAGACAAAATGATAAAAATGCTCACACTTCAAGAAGACTAGAATTTTGTGTTTTATAAGATACTAGCTGAATATCTGTGCTTCGCTACGAAATTTTAACATGTGCAATATTTTAGCTAGCTGGGATGCCTCGCGTTGCGGAAATCCGTCAGTGGTGTATAGGTCTCAGTTTTTGGCGCTTCGCTCGCAAGAAGGTTCATCGCTATGCAAAATCGAGCTCGCTTCGTTCACTGAAAAGTTCACTGGCACATAAGTACAGTCTTACTTCACTCGTTGAAAGGTTCATCACTATGCAAGAATAGGCTCACTTCTCTCGCTGAAAGGTTACTTGCTGCGTAAGCATAAGCTCGCTTCACTCACTGAAATCTAATTGCTACGTAAAGCCTTAATACAAAAAGCCTCTCCCCTGTCGAGACACAAAAATAAAAAACCACCGATAATATAATATACAACACCCCTTTAAGATTATTTTAACACGTATTTGTGGAAAGGGAAATTAGAAGGCCAAAACTACTTATGTTAAAACTTTCAGAGCTCTAGGCATATTATAAGTAGCTTTTTGTGAAAATATGAATTAAAAAAATTAATCAAAAACAAATTAAAATATGTTTAACATTGTTTTTGTCAATAGTCCAATTAGAATGACAAAACTACTTGTGTTGAAAATTTCAAAGCCGTAGCCCTGTTAGAATTCGTTTTGTAAAATATTTATAAATTAAAAAAAATAATTAAAAAACACAATAAAAATTAAAAATTCTGTTTTAAAAGTCCAAAACTACTTTTCTTAAAAATTTCAGAGCTGTAGACCTTTTAAAAGTAGTTTTTTTTAAAAAAAAATTGTTAATTAAGAAAATTAATTAAAAAAAACTAATTAAAATTTGAACATTCTGTTTTTCAAAAGTTTAATTAGAAGGCTAAAACTACTTATGTTTAAAATTTCGGAGCTGTTTCTATTTTTTTTTTTTACAAAACGACTTCAAAAATAATTAAAAAGAACTAATTAAAATTTTAACTATCTGTTTGACATGTATACAATTAAAAAGCCAAAACTTCTTATGTGGAAAATTTCAGAATTCTACTCCAATCTTAAGTAGGTTTCTATCGATCCACAGACACACACAGCTAGTTTTATTATTATAGATTTTACAGAGGGCATATTAAAGCTTATTATGGTCGTCAGTTTACGCTAAAGTAAAAGTTACGCCATCGATAACTTTTCTATTAAATCAACCGCTTGGATATTTACTGCGAAGTTTATTTAAAAAATAACAATACGGTTACTTAAGTTAAAGAACACGCAATGAGTAAACTGTAGATTAAATTTAGCGAGTTAGAAACACGAAGCTTGTGGCTAGTAGGATTGTTTTGAACTTTTACAGGGTTCCCACTAAAATCATACATGACTTTTCAAGGACTTTTATGGACCTAAATAATGCTTTTAAGGACCTTCGAAAAATTATTCTCATGCATCAGGTCTTTAATGTGGGACTTTACTGCTGCTTTGGCTCGAGCGTTAATATTCAAAATGTTTCCTGCACAATTTGTATTCTTTCTTATAAACAGACTGATTTTTTGGCTCTCAAAATGTAAACACTTATCTCATAAGTTTATCTCACAGAATACAGAGTATAACTAAAACCATTTCTTTTACATTCTAACAATCAGCAAATACAAACCAAACCATGCTATGTACAAGTTGATACATGCTTAGTACAAATAAACCAAAAAATTCTGGTTCGGTGCGGATAATTGACAAAAATTAAGAACTTTCATGAGGATTTCTAAGCATCAAGTACTTTTGAGGCCGGAAAAACCAGTTAAAAAAAATTAAGCTCTTCTAATTATAGTGGGTTGGTTGTAGTCAGATTATCTGGCGCCGTCAGCAACACGAGGGCTATAATGCGCCAAAACTTTCGTCATTAGACAAGCCAACATACATTTACAAACACCCATGCCTACGCGGGACTCGAACCCGCAACCTCGCGGTCTAGAAGCCAGCGCGCTAACCACTATACCGTTTGGTCGGCCTAATTATCGTGGGAATCCTGTTTTAGTTTTAAACAATTGGATCAAGCTTTTGATCTTGCAGTCATCGTGTCTCAGTCCCAACGTGCTCATTGTTATAAAATTAAGGTCGCGTCTTGTACAGGGTTGAAATAACGGTGGGTCAAAACAGTGTTCCATAGTAATTTCAGGATTACTTCAAGACTTAGGCGAAGTACGTCATTGCAATATCTAGAACTTTTAGAGCTCCAGATATTCTATTCTATAACAAGAGGACAAATTTTGCTTTGGAATAATGTCTTCGGTGAAGTTATCAATAGGGTAGATACATTTTGAGTCACGAATGGGAAAGAAAATTATCCACACTTAAGATTTAAACTCTCCTGGTTTGTTGATTTGTATACTCTAGGACCTATTTTTATACACAATGACGGCTAATCAGGCCGTGATCTACAACTTAACGTGGATTGCGAACCACAACGAACATCCATTTCTAACCCGGGAACTTTGGCATACGATGCTAGAGCGCTAACCACACAGCAATCAGGTAGTCTACTCCAACAAGTAGCATCTTTATTTAATAAGGGAAACCACATTCGATTTCAAGTCATTTAAAATTAATACAATATTCATAGCACATTATCAAATGTTTTTCCCATTTTGTAATTATACAACACGATATAAAAAAAGAAAGGCGTATAGGACTAATAGTTTCTAGAAAAATATACTGTCTTATCTAAGCAATGAACTACCATGGTTGACTGGTTTGTTGGAGTTTAACGGGCAAAGCCAACACATAGGCCATACAGAGCAAAAATAAACGACCATGAAAAATAGTTTTACTTTGGCTATTGGCGTAAATCGTCAGACGTAAATTGAGTTCAAAATATCGCTAGCTATTTTCATTTATGTATTTATTAAGTGGTGTTAGAATTTGTTGATCTCATAGTTCTTGCATTGTTTTAAAAAGGGCAAACAACTTTGGAGATTCGGAACTTCCAACATTACGTTCTCGTAAATACACAACACAAAATCCAAACTTTTTTTTTTTACAAAATTAATCACTAGAAAAATAGAACATGAAGAAGACTTACTCGATACAATTACAAAAATAAACAACATTGTGGGAAAGCGTTTAGAAACGATATACCGCTGAAATCAACTTCTAAATGGAAAAGGTCAACTCATGTCCTGAACGTGGTTTTTATGGAGCTATCTCAGTCTAAAACTGATGTTAAAGTAGGGCGATCCTACCTATTGTTGTATCTCAAACCAAAATTATTTTATGGTGGCGAGATTATTACAAAGCATTACAAAAACATAAGTTTTTGAAAACATATTAAAATAACATTTCAAATTATGTTTCCAAATGTAACTCCAGTGATTGAAAATGCCGGAAACGTGCGATCCTCGCCTCTGCAACACACACATCTTTCGCAATCATTTTTTTTTCCATGAACGAAAATGTCTTAATTTTTTTAATACTCAAACTCCATGGGCACCGGCAGGACTTTTTGGAGGTGGATGCAATTCCAGGGAGACGGAGGGGGATAGAATTTTATTTATATCATTAACTTTTCATACACGTTGATTGTAATTCCTATGTATTGAAATGATAATAATTATTGCAACATTTTCTCTTTGAGAATAATTAAAGAAATAACTGTATATATTTTTGAAATCCTTTACTCTAATGCTTTTATTTGCTAACCAAAGCAACCCCTGTAAAGGAAAAAAAAAACTTTTTCTCATACAAGAAAAAATAGTTAAATATATATGTATATATATTTATAACGATTTCTTATTTTTCTGGGGCTTCTTTGCTATTTATTCCTTTGGAATTCATACCTTTATCCCAACTTTTCTTTAATTTTTAAAAGCCTGTGTACCCCCTTGGAAACGCCCATGTCAAACTCAAGTCAAAGTTTCCTTTCAATTTTTAAAAAGTGAATATGACGAGAAATCAAAAATACCCTTATTTAGTTTTTGAAAACCAAATCAATCCTCCTTTGTTTTAAACTTGCTAATCGATAAATCCATCTTGTTGAGCACTATTCCAAATGCCCTTTTTAATTTCAACGATCAAACATGGTCAACAAAACAATTTTTGTAAATAAAAACTACTACATAACCACTGAAAAAGCTCATACCAAAATGACTGCAACTTACGATCATGCAAAGATGCAGCTCCTTTTCTCCTGCCTCACCCACGCTGATTCAAAAGAGCCAATCAGTTCATCGAATTCGCAAATACAGCTGAAATTGAAGATGCCCGAACGCGCTGTATCTCTTCACATACCGTATACTCAGTGGTGTAGTGTAAAATAAAAAGGTGTGGGAACGCTATGTCGCGTCGTTACAAACGTATTTTTTTCTTTTTCTGTGTGTGTGGGGGGGGGGGGGGGGAGGGGGAGGGGAAGGGGAGAGTGAAAATGACAACTTTAAATAGTTTTAATAATATTAATTTAATAATCTCAAAACAGCTAATGAGCATCTCACAAATTTTATACAAAAAAAAAAAAAAAAAAAAAAAATTGTGTTTCGACTTGTTCTTTTATTCAATTAAATTTTTAAAACTATTAAGTTATATGGATTTTCAAACAATTTGCTTTGCACAACCCATTTTAAAAGATTGTTTAACACTTTATAAATGGATTATAAGACATATTCAAACATATTATTGACACATATTTTTTACAACAATTTTCGAAAATTTCAGAGGTGCCTTACATGCAATGGGTTCGGATAAATTCCAAGATTCTGTAGATCCTCAAAATCTGTTTTCAAATGAGAAAAAAAGAAAACGATTGTTGCAGATGTCGATGGAGAGTTTTATGGCTTTCCTCCTTCTCGAAAAGAAACGAAGAGAAATTCCTCTTGCTTGATAGACCCTTCCTGTCTTTTTCCAAATTTGCTCCATTAATAAAATAATCGGAAAATTAAAATCCATCAGTCGATTTAAAATTTCTTGATAAAATATTAATTTGTGTACCATCTCAATCATCTTTAATTTTAAGCGGGATATTTCAGTGTAGACTCATTACTTGCCATACGTAAAGATTTGCTTGGGACATTCCTGTTTTTTTAATCTTATCCAGTTCGATTTTGTCATTTCGACAGTGGTGACAATAAAAGTCAAAAGTGGGTATGAATCGGAGAAGAAAGCAAACTTCAAAATATATATAATATTGCCATCAAAATCACTATATTTTAAAAAGAATCGGGGGAAATATCCGCTCCTTATCGCAGCCACTGTATTTTTAGTGTTGATTTTTTAAAACTCGGGGGAAAAAGATTTTTTTTAGGAACTACTGCTACGTTTTTGGAATAAACTTTAAAGTAATGGTAAATGTAAAAGCTATCCCATTCTTAAACCGAAAAGCAATTTAATTTTGCATTTTATAGTACATCTGAATTGCTTTCCTACTTCTTCACAGTCCGATTTCGATGTATTTTACCCATTTACAAAACCATTAGCAGTTTTATATTAAGGACAATCAAATATACAGGACCGGCCTAAGAGTAAAATGCTATGTGTGCAAGAATAAATTTTGACGCCCCTCACAATGAAAATGGATCTAGAAAACCCTCCAAAATTGGTGTGGGTGCTTTATATGGTATGAGAGCAAATTGTTAAAATCGTGGCGTTTTCTGCAATAAATAACATTATTTTAAGTCAGGTTTTATTAAGGAACCCATAGAATACATTTTTTTTTTTATAAAATATAAAACTGTAATAAAATTAATTTCATAAGAATTTCATAAAATGCACGTTATTAAAATTACTAATTTTTTGTCACGCATTACTTTTATATAGTAGTCCTCTGCTCTTAACGCAAGCTTTGGTTCCCCTTTGAAACCCTGGGTTATGAAGGGCTGCAATTCGGCTAATATAGCATTATCAGTAGTGCCAAGCTAAAGTGAAACAAAGTTAACAACTGTTCAGTTCTGTCAAAACAACGTAGCGGAGGGCCGCTGGAAGCCAGTCTCTTTACTGTACTTTCAAGTAACATTTTATCTGTTGAGCTAAACATATTCTTCACAAACAAACAAACATACAAAAGTGAAGTTAATACAATGGATTTAAAAATCAAAATTGTTGTGAACATATTTTTTCATGTTCAAACAAGTTATCAGTTTGATTTTCCCAATATCTGGCAGACGAAAGCCAAGTTCTCACGAAATGACATTTTCGTTTGCTTACTTGGCTTTATGTTTAGTATCACATTAAGAGAAAAAAAAATACAAATTAAAGAAAAAATTTAGATGAGGGAACGCCGTTCCGCCTTCTAAAAAGGTAAAGGATCGCCGTTCCCACTCGTCCCCGCTCCACTACACCCCTGCGTATACTAGGGTGGGCCGAAAAACATTTTTTTTTCCGAAATCGTTTTCGGAATAGTGCGGAAAAGTTGTCTAATGGGTCAATTAGAGCACACACAAAATTTCGTCAATTTTGCTCAATATCTAGCTGCATCCCCCTGGAACTGAAAATGTAAAAAGTGACAAAAAAATCACTTTTAGGCCGTTTTTTGGAAACTTTTGAAATTTTTTTTTAAAAACTGGCTTTGGTTGTTGGCTGGAATAGTTGCCTAATGTATCAGTTGGAAAACACACAAAATTTCATTCATTTCCTCAATATTTAGCCGCGCCCCTCTTGCTTTGAAGAAAAATGTGCCTAAATGTCGCAAAATCGTAACAGATTCGATGTTAGGGGACATAAAAAAAATGTTTTTTTCGAAATCGGTCTTGGAATAGAGTGAAAAAGTTACCTAATGGGGCAGTTAAAACGCACAAAAAAGTTTGTTCAAATTCTAGCCGCTCCCCTTTGGCATTGAACATGTCCAAAAACACACAAAAAATTTAACTTTTAAGAATTTTTTTTTAATATTTCAGAAATAATTTTAAAAAAATGACATTTACATAGCATAGAATAGTTGCCTAGTGTGTTAGTTAGAACACACACAAAATTTGGTCCGTTTTACTCAATATTTAGCCTCTCCCCTCTTGCTATAAGCGAAAAAGTGTCTAAATGTCAAAAAATCGTAAGATTGGACGTTATGGTGGAGCAATTTTTTCTTTCTTTTGAAATCGGTGTTGACATAAAGTGGAAAAGTTTCCTAACGGGTCGGTTAAAACACTCACAAAATTTCGTCAATTTTGTTTTATATCTAGCAGCGTCCCTCTGGCATAAAAAATGTCCATAACATACAAAAAATGCACTTTTAAGCCAATTTTTAAGCGATTACTTAAATTTTTTTAAAAACCAGCATTTGCATAGCACGGAATGGTTACATAATGGGTCATTTAGAATACACAAAAAGTTTCATTCATTTTGATCGGAATCTAGAGGCACCCCTTTGAGTAAAAGTTTAAAAATAAGGATGAAAAGCAGCGTACTTTGAATGGGTCTCTTAGAAACCACATAAAAATGTCGTCAATGTTGCTCCATATCTAGCTACTCCTGGCATTTCAAAAATCACAAAAATAAATAATATACATATTAAAAATCAGAAGTGTATTTACTAGTATAATACTTATTTATATTTAGAAATCGTGAAATTCAAATATTATAAAGTAAAAAAGAGTAGGCATAAAATGCTTGTAAAGTGTAGTTTTCAGAATAGTTGTACTGTTCCTTATTATCAAATGTTGGAAGTTCTCTTCTTGCTTGAATCTTAGCCAGTATATAATCGTCTTTTACAGCATCACCACAAACTTTCGTTAAAGCTTCAGACATGAGTTTAACACATCTCTCGACTGCTTGCGTGTGACATGGAAACTTCTCAAGTGGTTTATAGGAACCTGTTCTTGCCACATATCTACCAATTCTTTGTCTTCTCTATACATTGTAAGCGGTGGTTCTGTTATGGTCTACTTTGACCAATCGATGAGGTCAATGTAATCAACGGCATTAAAGTTGAGTTCGGTAGGTTATGAAAAAGCTTACCTATGTATAATAGACATCGGTACCGAAAATCCAACCGATGAGCTTCGTATATAATTCGTAAAGTTTGTGATTCTGGTTTATGCATCAATGTGGTTCGATATAAAAATAAAACCACATCTCATGGTGGGGCTAGACATGTGTCAAAGATGATTTTTCTTTCAAGGAAGTTGCCTTACCATACCAAGAAAATTACAGACAAGAATAACTTCAAACAATGCATATTTTGCCCATCCGGAAAATATGCTAGTGGCAACGCTAACGGATTCTCAATATCATATCTGAGATTGAGCAGTGAGGTGAATCCTGAACATCAGGAATAAGAAATCTGAAGACAAACGCTTTTTCAAAAATCCTGAGTTCAAATTTAATGCCGTTGATTACATTGATCTCATCAACTGGTCGAAATACACCATAACACAACCACCTCTTACAATGCGTACAAAATATGAAGAATTGGAATCTAGGGGAGCCATTAGATTCCGATCAAAATGGATGAAACTTTGTGTGTGTCCTAACTGACCCATTATGCAACCATTCTGTGCTATACAAATGCTGGTTTTTAAAAAGAATTAAGTAATCGCTCAAAAAATGGCTTAAAAGAGCATTTTTTTAATGTTATGGACATTTTTGATGCCAGAGGTGCAGCTAGATATTCAACAAAATTAATGAAATTTTGTGTGTGTTTTAACCGACCAATTAGGTAACTTTTCCATGCTATGTCAAGGCCAATTTAAAAAAGAATGTGGTCCACCCTAACGTCCAATCTTACGATTTTTTGACATTTAGACACTTTTTTGCTTATAGCAAGAGGGCCGCGGCTAAATATTGTCCAAAACGGACCAAATTTTTTGTCTGTTCTAACACATTAGGCAACTATTCTGTGCTATGTCAATGCCATTTTTTAAAAATAATTTCCAAAAATTAAAAAAAAAAATGACTTAAAAGTGCATTTTTTGTGTGTTTTTGGACAAGTTCAATGGCAAAAGGGGCGCGCCTAGAATTTGAACAAAATTGACGAATTTTTTGGTGCGTTTTAACTCCCCCATTATGTAACTTTTTCACTCTATTCCAAGACCGATTTCGAAAAAACATTTTTTATCTCCCCTAACGTCGAATCTGTTACGATTTTGCGACATTTAGGCACATTTTTGTTCAAAGCAAGAGGGGTGCGGCTAAATATTGAGCAAAATGAATGAAATTTTGTGTGTGTTCCAACTGATACATTAGGCAACTATTCCATGCTATACTAAAGCCGGTTTTTTTTTTTAAATTTCAAAAGTTTCCAAAAAACGGCCTAAAAGTGAATTTTTTTTGTTACTTTTTACATTTTCAGTACCAGAGGGGCGCGACTAGATATTGAGCAAAATTGACGAAATTTTGTGTGTGTTTTAATTGACCCAATAAGCAACTTTTCCGCACTATTCCCAAACCGATTTCGAAAAAAAGTTTTTTCTGCCCACCCTACCGTATACTTTGAGTGGAGGGAAAGGCTCTATTGGCTTCCATCGGTTACCATGGCAACGTGGCAGCCGAAACGGGATTTCTCGAACTGGTTGCTATTTGGTGAAAGATCGCATGTTTGGGTTGAATAGAAAGGAGGTTCTCTCATGGAATTGAGTATTGAGGCGTCGAGCAACAGGTTTGCTATTTATCGGATTTTTTTATTTCACTTACCCTAGAAATTCCATCATCATAAGGCAACTAAGAAAATTAGCGATAAAATTTAGACGCAGCCTGTCTGTATTTGCTGTACCCTACGAGCTGCCTCTGTAAAACTCTAATTACTGTAAAACTAAAACACAATTTTTTAAGACATTATATTTGTCATTCCACTAACATGGTCTGTATTGAACTTCCGAGATCAAAGTCTTACACTCGATGCCTGGTAATATTCCCTTCTCTGTCATTTCTATTGGATGAGAGCTTTTAAACGACCGAATGGACTTAGGGCGGTGAATGAAAATTTATGTCAGGGGCGGGGGGCGTTAGCGGTAAGCAATTAAGGAGAAGCGGCAACATGTTTCGCGCAGACGCTCGTGTTTATTATAGCTGCCCGGCCCCATGATTCCGTTGTAATCAATATTAACGTAAGCGATGTTACAATGGTACGAAAGGTGTGTTTTCTTGGACATGTACATAGAACTCTGGTCCTCACCCGGAGAAAGCATTGAAATGGCAACTTTACAAAATTCCTTCTGCATCGAAATGATTTGATATCCCCCCCCCCCCCCACTTTTTTTTATTAGTTCTTTTTTTTACTTCAACCTGTTCCAGAGAGGTGGTTCTCTCACATATGTACGCGGCGGCAGGTGCTAGTTCACAAAGTCCTCCCTTTCCACTCTCCAGTCGGGAGTTCAACCAACCAACATAGAATTCAGGAAAACATCAGATCTTCGTAAAATTTGGTAATCATATGTTTTTAAGGTTGTAAAACATGAATATGATATCGGAATAAAAAACACTTCCAAAAATAGCAAAATTAAAAAAAAAAAATTGTGCTTACATTTGATATTTTCGAAATTTGGCAAAATTAACCTTGAAACTGATGAGAACGATTTGTAATTCTAATAACACATTGTTTGGTTTGTTGGTTGAACTCCCGGCTGGGAGTGGAAAGGAAGGACTTTGTGAACTAGCACCTGCCTCCGCGTACATATGTGAGAAAACCACCTCTTTTTAAGAGGTTGAGGTGAAAAAAAAAAAAAAAATCGAGGGTTGTCAAATTATTTCGATGCAGAAGCCGCCATGATTGCTTGCCTTGTAGCACATTTTTTAATAGTATGTAATAATGGATAGATTTCCATATTCAAGACTTTTTTTTTTATTAAAAAACTGTAAATGAACAAGTAAAAATTCTTAGTCGCAAAAATATTTGACCAATATCTTCAGGTAGTTTCCCACTTCTTCGTACTCACAACGTGAAGAACTTTAAACAGTTTCCGAGTTTCTTGGAAAATAGACTCAGGGATTACACGTTCGCAGCCGATCACGTGCCCACGCGGAATGTCGAGTTGTAACCCAGTAGCCTGTCCAGATCAGACTGCACCCGATCGGAGTTGCCGTTCTTTAACTGTTTTTAAAAACACAAGCTTCCAGATAACCTTATAGAGGAGGACAAGATGTATCTTATAGTTTTGTCGCGTGACAAATATTATTTTGTTACTTCAGTTCTGATCAGGACTGGCTACTGAGGAACAACCCGACATTCCATCCTGACACGTGATCGGCAGCGAACGTGTTAAGTTTTGAGAATTTCTATATCCCATATAAATATCCCATATAAATTAAAAATTAGTGGGTCAGAACCAGTAATGAGATTATGAAAGATATCTGCTTTAGTTGAATTGTTTTTTATTTTTCTAGTTCAGAATTCTTTTGCATGTCAATGGATTTTATTTAGATCCTTTTGCACTTTTGCAGAGGATTTCCCTAAAGAAATCATAAAAATTTTTCTTATCTTTTCTACATGAATCAGTAGTTTGTGCACTGTTTTGGTCTCACAAGATAAATTCTTTAAGTATCCCATATTTTCGAGGTCACATGTTTTTTTCAACGCATAAAGTATTAGTTTTTTGCTTTCATTTATTACACATGAGCTTTTGTTACCAGAAACTTGGAAACAATAAATTTTAAACACGTCGAGTTTTAAAAAATGTGGTTGAGAAAAAA
This sequence comes from Linyphia triangularis, assembly GCA_963978545.1. Classification (NCBI taxonomy): domain Eukaryota; kingdom Metazoa; phylum Arthropoda; class Arachnida; order Araneae; family Linyphiidae; genus Linyphia; species Linyphia triangularis. The sequence continues at coordinate 39,611,265 of OZ021729.1, forward strand.
TGTCTGTGTGTGTACGCGGTCAGCATAATTCCCGAACGGATTGAACTACAACGTTCAACTTTTGCTTACGGGTTTGTGGTGGCCATGGGACCTGCCTTTGAAGTTTTCGTCAAAGTTGCGCATGCCCAAATGGGAGCTGCCATGGAATATTTATATATTTTTTAGCAATTGCCAAGATGGCTTTAACGATTTAGATCAAAATCGCTGTGGTGAGTTCTTCTAAGGTGTTCTAAACATCCCTACCCCCGAAATTCCCGTAAAAATGCTTTAATTGAGTAAAACGTTGAAAAACGAATGCCTTTAACACAGAGTTTTCTTTCATTGAGCATACTACAAAAAATAACGATAGTTTTTTCTTCTCTCTTCAGTATCACTTACAAGAAACGATAATACAAGAATTATCGAAAATAATATCGCTAAAATCATCTATTTGGCGAAGAATCATACAAGGTTTGTGGTACAAAATATCGCTAAACTGACAATTTTTTTTAAATGAGTGGTGAAAATATAAAAATGGTAAATGACATAAATCCACTCCAGTACTATAGTGTAATTGAAAGCTGTGCGATATTCCTCATTCCTAGTTTTTAAATGTAATAATAAAAGATAAATTAAAAAAGTGTACTTACTTGATATCAATAGGAATATAAGCAGCATAGTGGGGAAACTTTTGAAGCTACGTTATAAAAACCTTCAAATGTATTCAACTAGTAACTCCTCGTTGTTTTGATTGAATTATTTATGCCAGTTCAAAACGGATGTCAAAGTAGGAAGATATAAGAGATGGAGGGGAAAGTCCCGTGTCGCGCTAAGTAGAATTACGGTAACCTTGCTCTTATTGAAACTAAGCCTAGATAAATCGACTATTAATTATACTCGTTTACGACCCTTGGCCGTATCACACTGTGAGTTGATAAAGTAATTTTAATTGATTTTTTTTCAGTTGTGGGTTATAGTTCAAGTTAAACTTTGAAATAATACTAATTCTTCTCTTCATAAGTCAGAATTGAACCTTGTTTAGTTTTTTTAAGTGCGAATGCTATCGTTTTGATGCAAGCTTCCCATGGAAGTGAATGATTATATTTTAAAGGGACTCAGTTTGAAATTTAAAAAATTAAAAAATAATAAATTTTTATTTATTATTATTTTTTTTTAAATGTATCCTTTAGGCCTCTTACACCCGAGGCAACTAGTTGATTCAACTAGTTTATCAGGTGGTTGGTAAGGTGTGTAGCCATATTAGAAATGATAGGTGATGATGATCAAGCTGCCACATGTGAAAGTGCTAAGAAAGAGTGTTCACACGTCAGTCAACTAGTTGAGAAATTACTGAGCAACTTAGTTGAATCAACTAAACCGCCACATTTGAAAGAGGCCTAAGTATTACATTACTTGTTTTTCTACTCAAATTATAATTATGTTATATTTCGCTTTAAAAATACAGACTTTCAATAATAGTCCGGGGAATAGAGACTGAAAAAGGGGTCTTACCTTGCAAAAGGTTATGCAGTTCTGATTTTTTAATATGTTATAAAGGTCGGTCTCGTGGTTTATAAACCAAGTTTTCGACCTCCTAACCCTTGTGCGCTCTCTGTGGTGCACCAAAAACTGAGCCGTTTTTCAGTTTATACGTCATAACTCTTTGTCAATGCATCTTAGAAACAAATATGATATCCAAAAGTTGTAGAATATTAAATTTTCTACAACTTTTGTATTCAAAGTTTTTTTGCAGACCTATTATGGAAATAGCTATGTCGCATCAAAGTCAAAACTTTTTCGTAAAAATGCTACTTTTTTAAGATTTGAGTCAAGTTTTTTTTTATCATATCTCCATAATGGTACGTTTTAAAGAAAACATTTGTGATAAAAGTTGTAGAGCAATAAATTTCCTACAAGCTTTATGCATTAACTTATTTTCTAGGACTAATAACAAAGGAGTTACTCTGCTTTGTGTATTTTCCTTGGTGCACTAAAAAAAAAAAAAAATTTCAGTTTATAGTTCTTAACTCTTTTGCAATGCATTTTAAAAACAAACATTAAGTTTAAAAGTTGTAGAATATTAAATTTTCTACAACTTTTGTGTACAATTTGCTTTTGTAAAGCTATTATGTAAAGAGTTACATTGCATCAAAGTAAAAACTTTTTTGTAAAAATGATGTTTTTTTAAGTTTTTTGCCTAGTTTTTCAATTATATCTTCATAACAATAAGTCGTATGGAAAGATATATTATACAAAAGTTGTAGATCTATAAATTTTCTATAAGTTTGATACTAAAAATTACTATCTAGGACTAATAACTAAGGACCTACTCTTCTTTGAAGGTTTACGAGATGATAACCTATAATATTTTATGTATAAGTAGGGGTTTAAAAATAGCTTTTTACTGCATAGTCCGACAATTTTAATAAAAAAAATAAAACGATATATATATAATACTAATGATAATGTTAAATAAAAAGTGGAAATATATTAAATAATGTATACATCTATAGATAATAATAGTAATATAAAATTTACCATTTTGCCGTGATACACCAAAATTTTTTACATTCGGAAATAAAAATGAGAAATAGACTGCATTCAAGTGGCTAATTCTAAACTACGTGGAGTACAGATCTTTTGAGATGGAATAGAAAAATCTCAGGTCGGGTGGCATAAGTGACATGTAAAGGAATTCTTTTAAGGGCTCAGTTTCCGCGAAAACACCACATACTGTTGATTGAGATTTGCCATTGCCGAATTCAGGGAAGAAGATTAGAAAAACTGAAAAAAAAGTTTCTAGTGCTTTCTTTCTCACTCCTTCCCACCACTAACCATTCCGACAGAATATCAGCAACTCAGAGTAGTTAGTTAGTATGTAATGATGGCTGCTTTGTCGTGTCCAATATTACAGCAATTTGCAAATATCTTCCTATTGCCAGTGTTTCAAGCATCACTGAAGCAGTATCAAGCATTCTTGTTGCTCTCTATGGTATTGAAAGGACAACAATTTTAAATGCTTTGCGTTTTAAGCAATTTTCCAAATCAACAACTGGCAGCAAGTTAAATCTGTCAAAGCTACCACCGACCCAAGAAGCTGCTATGTCTTTCGCACGTATCATCAAGTAAAGACATTGATGGGTCAAATGAAAAATCCTCTGGTCTGGGGGTGGAAGAAGGACAGTAAAGGACTTCTTCCTATTACAACCACCAGGGATTCAGCTACTCATCAATTCTGACCTACATTTTCTGCCAGTGCGATATAGGATGCACTAAGGCCTATGGTTGTATAAAGGCCGATCTCAAGTGCTCCATAATATGTAAAAAACTGTCATGGACAAACCTGTGATAATATAGCGGACATCATAATTGATGACAACGATGATGGCGACCCAATAAAACTCTTAATTGAAGAAATAGCGGAGGAACTAGCCGAGCCTTTGTGGCTAAACGAAACTAAGTTTAGGAATTTATAAGTTTTCTAAATTGCAAGTTTTATTGATATTACTATTATTATATAAAGATACATACATTTTTATAATATTTGTATTTTTTGTTTTATAATACTGTTATTTTAATACCTATATTGTTTTATTTTTCATCAAAGTTATCAGGCTTTGCAGTAAGAAACTGTTTTTAATATTAGATCTTACCAAGTAACTCTTTTGTTATTAGTCCTATAAAATAACTTTGTATATAAAACGTAGCAAATTTAAGGTTCGACAATTTTTATGATATACTTTTATGGATATCATCTAAAAACTCGACAAGAATCTTAAAATAGTATTTTTACGAAAGAGTTTTTGCTGTGATGCTTTTCATACAATTTGTTTTTCATACAATAGTTCTACAAAACGAACTTTGCTCATACATAGGTTGTAGAAAATGTAATACTCTACAACCTAAAATATAATTTTTTCCTATAAAATGCAGTGGAAAAAGAATATGATCAGTATAATGAAAAAAATCCAAAATTTCAGAATTCAGAAGGTTTTTGGTGCACCATGGCGAAAATGGTAAATTGATATTACCGTTATTGTATATAGATATGTATATTATTTAATATATTTCCACTTTTTATTTTACATTATCATTAGTATTATAGATATATTGCTTTATTTTTTTATTAAAATTGCAGACTATGCAGTAAAAAGCTATTTTTAAACATCTACCTATATATAAAATATTATAGGTTATCATCTCGTAAACCTTCAAAGAAGAGTAGGTCCTTAGTTGTTTGTCCTAGATAGTAACTTTTAGTATAAAACTTATAGACAATTTATAGATCTACAACTTTTGTATAATATATCTTTCCCTACGACTTATAGTTATGAAGATAGAATTGAAAACCTCGGCAAAAAACTTAAAAAACATCATTTTACAAAACAGTTTTTACTTTGATGCAATGTAACTCTTTACATAATAGCTTTACAAAAGCAAATTGTACACAAAAGTTGTAGAAAATGTAATATTCTACAACTTTTAAACTTAATGTTTGTTTTTAAAATGCATTGCAAAAAAGTTAAGAACTATAAACTGATTTTTTTTTTTGGCGCACCACGGAAAATACACAAAGCAGAGTAACTCCTTTGTTATTAGTCCTAGAAAATAAGTTAATACTTGTAGGAAATTTATTGCTCTACAACTTTTATTCAACAATTTTTTCTCTCTAAAACGTACCATTATGGAGATATGATAAAAAAAATTGACACAAATCTTAAAAAAATTGCATTTTTACGAAAAAGTTTTGACTTTGATGCGACATAGCTATTTCCATAATAGGTCTACAAAAAAACTTTGCATACATAAGATGTAGAAAATTTAATATTCTACAACTTTTGTGTATAATATTTGTTTCTATGATGCATTGACAAAGAGTTATGACGTATAAACTGAAAAACGGCTCAGTTTTTGGTGCACCACAGAGAGCGCACAAGGGTTTGGAGGTCGAAAACTAGGTTTATAAACCACGAGACCGACCTTTATAACATATTAAAAAATCAGAACTACATAACATTTTGCAAGGCAAAATGTCTCTATTCCCTTTACTATAATAACTATATAAGAGTTTTACTTTTAACTTTGATTTTCTCTAAACGTGATATTTTAAACTTCAATGTAACTTTTCGAACTAAATAGTAGAAATATATCATTTTTTTTATTAAATTGTAATACATAACCAACGAATAAAACTAAGGATAGTTAAGAAATATACTGTTATTGTCTTAATTATTTTTAAAATGCCAAATCTTTTTACAAAAAAATAGGTTTTTCTAAAAAAATAAAATAAAAATTAATAAATGAAAAGGAAAATTAATTAAAATTTAACAAGAAAAATTCTGTTGATATTTTTCACCAAATTTTAATATCATTAATCTATAGATTATGTACTATAACTTCATTAAAAAAAGTTATGGTTAAAAAATCTAACATACGTATAATTTGAGTAGAAACAAAAGTAATACATCATTGTAAAAAAAAAAAAAAAAAAAAAAAAAAAAAAAAAATTCTAACATTAATTTTTTATTTTAAATTTACCGAGTTCCGTAATATCTGGATTAAAACTCAAAAGTACTTCCAGTAAAAATCTGAAACTATTGCTACTTTCATCAGAAATTTTTTAAACACTTTTTTCACTTTTTTGCGATTACCCGTTAAATGTAATTTATATTTATTCTAAAATTATAGGATCATTTTAAATTACAAAATAATGAATAATGTTTAATAATATATAATATTAGACTTCATAATTGTATAAATAATGTTATCTGTATTATATCATATTGCCACACACGGCTAAGATACAGAATGTACCTATAGCCAAGCATGCCAAGATGGTCCTTTATTGAACCTCACACTTTCCAGCTTCTTTAAAGCGGGTAGACATGACAGCAGTTGTGACAGATGGTCTAGTGTCGTTAGCCGGACTGTGTTTGTTTTTCAAGATTTCTCTCAATTGAGATACGAATGCTGGGAGAGTTTTCCTTCGAAATACCTCCGCTTCCAATACATTCACCCATTTTCCGCATACCTCACATTCTCTCTTTAAACAGATTTTGATCAAACAATGTTCCGGCACAGTATTGATCTGTGTAACTTTTACATCAGAAAACCTAGAATGGGTCATTCTCCAGAAAAAGGAAAAATACATGTCACCACATTATACCATATTAAAACAAGTACGAAAATTGTCAATAGCCTTTTAATAAATTTTTATTGTTCCATGCTAATCTTCATATAAATAACATATTGCATTTTTTTGTGTACATAAATATATTTAAAAATATATATCAAACGTTCAAAGTCATTATCCTGGCTTGTCACTAGAGTCATCTATGCTGTTATAAATGTTCAAAAAATTAATAATAACACTAACCTTCAAACAACATTTACTTAATGGATTTATAATGAAAAGTTTTATGCAATGGATAATAATTTTAAATAATTTCATTATGTTTTCATATTTATAAAATTACAAAATCTTTGTCACTGAAAAAATATCATTGATTGCATTACACTATATATATACATATTATATATAATTATTTGTAAACGGGATTTTAATTTTGCTTCCAAAAATACAAACATAAGGCCAAATACAGTCGACCTAGGACAAGTTAGCTTTGCATTACATGTTTAACAGTTTGAAGAAAAATACAATAGCTCTAACCTGTATAAGCCTAAAAGCAACATCACCAGCTATCACCTTTGTACCACTATACATACACCACCAACTATCAAGAGAAGCATTATTGACGAAGCCAACTTCAGAGTATGCTTCGTCAACAAGTTTTTGTCGAGAACCAATCAACTTGCAGAACACGTAGTCGGCTTGTATCCCATAATTTCTGGACTTTTTCCCTCAAGCAGTCATACGTTTTATCGAGAATTCTAAACGTAAATAAAAGAAGAAAACATTTAGACTGAGTTATTACAAGGCCGTTTTTACAGAGGTTTCTTTTAAGGTGCAAATATTAGCAGTGCTAGAAGTGTGGGTAGACGCAGGGTGACGCATCCCCCCACTTTTCAAGAAAATGTGTCTCCCCACTTCTAAAATAACTGAAATCCATCCCCCCACTTTTAAAAACACTCTATCCGTCTAAAAACTATTAAAGAAAAATAGCATTAACCTTTAAATGTAGTGACACTGAGATAAAGTGATTTGAAGTTTTCAAATGTAAAAAAAAAATATTTATGGTGTGTATCATATTATTATAAAAATATGTTATACTACTTTGTATAAAGATATAGGTATTTTGATTGACAAATACTGCTTCACTTGGTCAACTTTTAACTTTGGAGGAACTTTCTTTTAAGTTAAATTTCTATTCTTGTTTCATACAGAGCAAAGTTATTTAAAAAACACACACACATTTTAGGTTGTCTGTTAATTTAAGGGGGTATTCTAGTCTATGGGGCTGAATTTCGAGCGTTTTTTGGCAATTAATATAAAAGAAGCAGTTAATATTTTTACTATAAAATTTTTTATCATTTGTTTATTGATATTTCAAGAATACAAAAAAATACATTTAAAAAAAAAAAAAAAAAAAAAAATTCAAAAAGATATAAGTCCTTGAAGTAGAGAAAAAAAAAAGGCCGTGTCCTCGTGAAAAGGATTTCTCCCTTTGTATCCATCTGAAAAAAAAAACAATGCCAAATTATTGATCAGTACAAATGTTATTGTCGCACAAACCAACAAAACTTGAAAAAAAAATTTTTTTCACAAAATGGCGGCTGTTTAAAAATAGAAGTCGATTTTTTTACTCATTTTTCAACTTCCTCTAATTTTTTAAAAATATTACAAATTTGAAATTTTCAATTTTTATTGGTTAGTGCGAAAGCGAGATAATTGAAGAATATTCATGCTAAATTTCAAGTAAATCGGCTGATTAGAACCTAAGATATCTGCATCACCGTATCGAAAAAAGTAGTTTCGAGAAAAACGCGTTTAAAGTTTAACGTTCAGTTTCAGGCAGCGTAACTGATAAAATAGTACGTATAACTTACATTCTCTTAATCAGCCATCCCAGCTTCATACATTGGGCCTTCCTCTACTTCATATTGACTGTTTTCAGCATTTCTCTCTGTATAACGAGCAGTTCTTTCCTCTTTTGAAGCATCTGAAGCTCTAACCTTAGACCGTTCAATCCTTATAATCCGAGTATAGATACTTGTATTATACGTCACAATGACCTTCAGACTATTGATATAGTAAACTAAAAGTATATGACAAGAAAGAAAGAAAGCTATTCATACTCAGGTAGCCCGGACCGCACGTAGTCTATTGTTGCAGTCGTCCGCTCAACCCAGTCTAGTTGCCACCACACTAAAACGGCTGTAACTTTGAAAATAATTTGAATTTTGAAAAATCCTTTCAGAGAGATATTTTTGAATATCTAAACTATCGAATTATGAAAAAAAAAATTTCATTTTTTTCAAGATTCTAGACTAGAATACCCCCTTAATTTTGTGAAAGTATGTACATTTGGAATTACTATTTATACCTAAGTAACCAGTTAGGTATATAATTTTGAATTATTACTTCACTTTCTCTTTTACTTCATAGTAAAAAAACTAAGATGCAGAATATACATTAAAATAACAATAAATTTTAGATCTTTGCTCAATGTAGCGTTAGAAAGTATAGGTTATTTCCTTACTAGTTAATATTTTTACTATAAGATAAGAAATTATAAAATTTATCGTTGGTGGTGGTGGGGGGGGGGGGGTGCACTTGTCACTAAGTTTTGGGCATCTCCCCACTTTTCTTTTCCCACTTCTACCACTGAATATTAGCCATTAACTGCTGTGGTTGGGTGTTTTGAAATGTATGCCTCAAGAGCGGTTCATACTGCACCAAACAAATTGGTGAACATCAGTTTAAAATTTGAAAAACATAGTATCAGAAAAAGTATTCCGTTCCCACTTCACTACACCCATGGGTACAGTAGTGAAAGTAGAGACGATATCCTATAGGTAAGGGGTTTAGAATTTGTAACCACTCAACTTTAGTTTCATCTAAAGCTATTTTCCTATTAGTGACACACAAATTTTGTAATTCTTTTGTTAGAAAACCCTTTGTTTTGTTCATTTTGTTTACAAGGAAATGAGATTTCTTTCTAGCTGTCTTTATAACTTCAATTCAGTCATTTGGAATGAAAGCATAATATTTTTATTCATTTTCTATGGATTCGAAATCTGCATCGTAGACGAGGTAAAAATGGTCAGCAATTAAAAAGTTATGCTATAAGCGCTCTACTATGTATTGGCTGGATTGTGTAACACCCATTGTGGTTGGTTGTTTTCAAATTATCTGGCGCCGTCAGCAACACGAGGGCTATAATGCGCCGAAACATTCGTCATTAGACAAGCCAACATACATTTACAAACACCCATGCCTAACACGGGACTCGAACCCGCAACCTCGAGGTCTAGAAGCTAGCACTCTAACCACTATACCGTTTGGTCGGTTAACACCCATTGTGTAACATAAACATAACATCATTTTGATGTTTCTGTATATAGGTAGTAACATATTTTTTGATTTATGCAAGGAGGCAAGATTCTATTTCCTCGGGTCCCTACTAGCCATAGACTCATCTCAAAGGAACACGTCTTCTTCCCCAGTACGTAAATTATGTACACCCAAGCAGTATGTCAAAGCTGACGTTTATGGTAGAGGTCGGCAATATATCAATACGACGATATTTGTATCGATATTTCTAAAATTATATCGATATTAAAAATATCGATAAAAGTCAACGATATATCGATATTTTCAAACATTTTTAGTTTTTTGATAATTGTTTTGTAGTTCCATGTGTTTTTTCAATTTTCTTTATTCCCTTTTCAAACACTTCAAAACTAAAGTTTGAACTTGGCTGAGAGACAGTTAAAATGGCACCAATATTCAATATTTTGCCATACACTTAATAGCTATTGGAAATTATCTAAATTTTTCTTAAAATCACTGCACCAATTAAGCGAAAATAAAACTTTTTTTTTGTATTAGATCCATTTCAGTTGAAAAAGTAATCGCCTTACAAAAAGCTATCATGAAAAGTAGAAATTCGCTCCGAAAAACTTTGTTTCAGGCAAAATTGAAAATCAAATTTAAAAAATCATGTATCGATATTTTTTTCAATGCAATGATGTAGTGTCGATATTTATTTTAATCGATATTTCCGACCTCTAGTTTATAGTATTAGGGTGCGTCTTATTTTCAAAGGTGTTAATTTTGTACGGAACACCCTCTGATAGTGTTCCATTTAAAGAGAAAAAAAAAATTCTAATTATTTTTTATTAAAATCAAATGATATTTAAAGGTTGTTACCAGCTGTGCAAAATCCGAGAAATATAGCAATCAATATTTTTTTTTAATGTATTGATTAGAATATTCAATTGTTTAACCAGTAGTTATTTAATTATATATATCATGTATCAAGTAGCTTTTATCGATTTTAGTTCAAGTAACTGATTTAAATTTAGTGGTAAAATATCAATTATAGCTAAAGAACTAAAATTTTAAAAAGTATTGAAGTTGATATTTTAAAAACATTTTTTAAATTGATGGGATTTGATAATCATTACTTAATTTTTTTTTATTTCTTTATTTGTAATTTCCAACCATGTTTTTGTAATTTAAAAAACTACATAATTCTCTGTAAAACTGCATTAACTGAAACCATTCAACTGTTTATGTTGACTTTATTCTAATGCAACTGTAGGTGTTTTTTGATTTTAATCAGCTGTTTTTCATTGAAACTGGTGTCATACTGAAGTGTTTTAATCTTTCCTACCATTTGCGAGATTTGTTTAAGGGAGTTGGTACCCTCTATACATGTAATGTTAATTTGGCATATTTAATGAACCTTTTCCCTAGAAATTAATTGACAAAGAAACCTAATTTTTTCAGTGCATTTAGCAGACACTTGTTAATCTACTGAAGTTAGCTTTTGATTGTAATTCATTTACTTTCTTTCTAAATGAATTTTTGTGAAAGCCACTTAATAAAGAAAGGGTTTTTTTGCCGAAATAAGCCAAAACATAAAATATTTTGAAAATAACAAAATCTCACTTCAGTATATACAGATACATAAAAGAAATCTGGTAAAAAATTTAGGAAGATAGTTTGTGGAGTTTTTAAGAAAATAGTACATGAATAATGAAAAATGTAGTTTTTAGAAAAACTTATTTTAAAGAAAATTTTACCTGTATAAATAGTAACCAGTTTTGTCTTCAAAAAGTTATTAAAAATACTTCTAGTTGAGGTATTATTACAAATGAGGAATCCTTTTAAAGGGGAGAATTTTAATTTTGATTAACAATAATAAACTCAAAATAGATTATTTATAAATTTTAGGGTACCAACTCCTCTTAAATTATCTAGGTTGGTTGTTTTCAGATTATCTGGCGCCGTCAGCAACACGAGGGCTATAATGCGCCGAAACACTCGTCTTTGACAAGCCAACATACATTTACAAAACCCATGCCTTACACTGGACTCGAACCCGCAACCTCGCTAGTCTTTAGTTAGGAAATTCAGTATTAACGCTTGTAAATATTATGAAGTGCTCAGCTAGAAAGTGAGGTATTAAAAATCCATTCAATAAAGCATTTAAAAAATTTGCTTGTATTCGATCTTATGGCACAAGGTCCTGTTGTACCTTTGAATTAACTCAATAAATATTTATATGTCACAAGGAGATGATAAAAACGGAGATTTGATCAAATCCCTTAGGTAAATGATTAATTCGCGAAAGATGTTAAAATTACCAACTCTGTTGGGTGATCATTTACTGTTTTAGTGAAAAGATTAAATAACAAGTCAGGACCTAAGAATTTTAAGTCCAAAAGAATTCCTCTTTTCGTCGAACCATTAAACGATCATCTTACAAAACTTTATTTGGAACAGAACGAAAAACAGATCTCCAATGTAGTCATATTTCAAAAGAGGTCCCTCAAAAACTTGTTGCTGAAGAGGACTTGAATCTACATCTTAATCAGCAGGATCATGACATTATTTTAACACCAGAAAACTTACTAGTAGCTTCTTTAGAGGACAACAACGACGCTTCAACTTCAAAAGATCTATCAGCATCTGAATAAATGGATTACAATGCTTCAACTTCAAATGATCTATCAATAGTTGAATCAACCCACTTCAATATCACACAATCTACTGGCAGCTGATTTACTCACCAAAAAAAGCTTTATATTTGGAAGATTTACTAGAAATTGAATAAATTTCTCTATCGACAACAAGACAACTCGAACCAGTTAACTCTACTTCAAGTCCTGCATGTAATATTAGTAAAAATTCCTGTGCACTGAATATGTGGAAATGCAGTAGGAATAGAAGGATATGGATCGAAAAAATTCTACGTTATTGATGCCAAAAGCGAGAATTAAACAATGGGGGAATACTGCAAAACACCCAAGAAGATTTGCTGAAAAAATAAAAAAGCGTGTTAGTGGATTCCACAGTTTTGGTTGATCTACCTAAGGTAGATAAAGGCCCATTAGATAGAAATAACATTGTGGGGATCGTATTAAATATTAAAAAAAAAATGATTTATATCAAATTGGAACCTCAGGTGGTTGGTTGTATTGGATGTATTCAGATTATCTGGCGCCGTCAGCAACACGAGGGCTATAATGCGCAGAAACATTCGTCATTAGACAAGCCAACATACATTTACAAACACCCATGCAAACACGGGACTCGAACCCGCAACCTCGTGGTCTAGAAGCTAGCACGCTAACCACTATACCGTTTGGTCGGCAGGAACCTCAGGTGGAATTATAAAAGATTGGCTACATAACTCTTCAAATAACTACTACAACAACATTTGCTGAAACTGTTCAACAAACTAACTTTAGTCTGCGTGAGATTGAAGTAAAATTCGCATTTGGAGGTCAAGGACTTAAGAGTTCCTGTGAACAATCCAAAATACAATGCGAAACAAAATGTGTTTGTAAAAAAAGTAACGTTCTTTCTAACTCGAGATGTCACAAATCAACAGTGTTTTAATAAAAATGAAAAGTATGTATTAATTACATTCACTAAAAATGTTTAAAATTTGACCAAAAATATCCTTTTCGTTTATAAAAATATCCAAACAATATTATTTCATCATTTTACTAAAACTGTTCAGGGATTTGATCAAATCACTTTCTTAAGAGAAATCACACAACAGAGTTGTAATTTTAACATCTTCCGTGAATTGATCATCTCTCTGCGACTTAGAGATTTCATATAACTTTTTCATAAATCATTCGTAAATTAATGAAAATACAAATAGAAAATAAATGAAAATGGTGAAAGAAAATATTGAAACATAATTATACATAAAATACAAACCATTGATTTGTAAACGACAATTTTATTACGTCCACTATAATCATAAGGCCAAATTCAGTCAAGGACCGGAACAAGATAGGTCCTAGCTACATATCCAATAGTTTGAAGTAAAACACGATAGCTGTAACTTGTATAAGCCTATATGCCATATCACTACCTATCGCAATTGCACCATTATACATGCACCACGAACTGTCAAGAGTAGCATTATTGACAAAACCGACTTCGGAGCACGCTGCGTCTACAAGTTTTTGTCGAGAGCCAAGCAGCTTGCAGAACACGTTGTCGGCTTCTCTTCCACATAATTCCGTGACTTTTCCTCTCAAGCAGTCGTAAGTTCTATCCAGAGTTCTAAAAGTAAAAGAACAAAAAGTTAGGTAGTGAGTAACCTAAAGGCTTCTTCTACAGACGTTTCTTTTGAAGTATATTAGTCATCAGTTACAGATACTAAGCATGTTTTGTTGATGTTGGCGACGTTTGATAAAAGCAATTTACTGTTAAGGTTGACAATAACGGCGTTTGAACGAGACTTTTAAATAGTAACAGACGTTGTTAAATTAATGACTTTGATAGAAACTTGTCACCGAATTTCCGAGTTCTAATTCGATCATTTACAAACAAAATGATACTTCCTGAAGTTACTGTGGAAGCATTCTGGTCGTCATAACTTCTGATTGATTTTTGGTATCATTCGACATGGTCTACGTATATGTAGTCTGATAAAAATCTTTCGGTCCAAGTCAAAAATTCCATATTAAATTACAATTACTATCTACACGTGGGTCATGTCGAATAAAAAACCATTACCATCGAGATATTTATACGTTTGGAGTTAGCGTTCGAAATGGGAAAAATAAAAAAACAAGTCGATATTTTGGACGATTGCCATACTCTCATCTTAAGGATTAGAAATTAAAAAGTAAGCACAAGTTTAAATATTTTTTACTAGAGGAAAATGTAATACATTAGACACTTGTTGCAAGTTTATATACTGAACGGTACCCTGAAAGTTGTAAATGAAATTTAGGTGAATAATATGGTAGGGTAGCATATATATTAGGGTGGTCCAAAAAAGGTCAATTTAATTTTTGGAGATTTTTTAATGGTGCTACCCGCTTAATTTGTTCTGCTTACATAAAATATAAATATTGTAAAGTTTGAGCTCATAATTTTATTATTTAGGGGTAGCTCAACACCCCAAAAGTTTTGCGTTTGGGTATTTTATACTACAAAAAGTAATAATATTCAAGAAAAGATTAAATTTTATTTTGTGGAAATCCATATCATCTTTCAAGATAATTATGATTATAAAACAATATCATAATAATAATAATAATAATAATAATAATAATAATAATAATACATGAATGATATTTAAATAGTAGCAGATGTGCCAGTGGCTGCTAAAGTGTTTTTTACAGTCAGGATAAGTTTGGCAATGTTCTTTCACCACGTGTAGCAAGAATTGTAGTTGGTTATCGTAAGAATTATTGTTGAGTATTATCTCTCCATTAAACTGTTTAGTGAAGGCGCTACACCTCTTTCAGCCTGACTTCAATTGTTAGTATAATTTTTAATGCTTTACTATAACCCTCCTGAGCCTCCCAGATCTACTTGAAAAAATGTGTTTGCTAGGCTAATTCTTTCATATAACAAAGCTGATTATTTTGTCCCAAAGTCCTCAAATTTCATGTCCATACATATTTTGAGCTTAATGTCAGGATGCTTTGCAGGATAGTTTCTTCCAATAACTTCTTTCATAGACTTTATCATAATTCTTTTCAGGCAGTGAGGCACTTGATTGTTACCGAAAGGAGATTGGGTTGTGATGGGTATGATTTTACTCATGTAGACATTCCATTTGTAGAGAGATTTAAAACCGATCTAATACGTTTGAGCAGCTCAAAACTGAATTTCAAGAACAGGGTGTTAAATTAACAGGGCAGTAAAATGGGAAAGAAAAAGTCCCTGTTATCGTGACTGGAAAGAGCCATCAATCACTTCAGTGGCAAAATTGCCATTAGCAACTGGAGAAAGTCAAGCTAACTGTAGTTAATGCAGCGTCGCATGGTTTGAAGCTTAGATTTCAAGTATAAAGTATTTGACACAAAAATTCTACAAAAACTCTAGCCTGCCAAGTACCGATAGTCTATGGGAATTCCCCCTAATATTCCCAATTTAGTTCATTGAATACAAGTACCCCAAAGAAAATAAACGCGTCAGCTTGACGGCAAACATTAGATTTTTTTTATAACTTTTTCTGACTGACTTGGCGTGTTTTTTTTTTATTTTAGAAAGACACAGATATTAATAAGGGCAGTAATAAGTCCCGTTTAAGAGGTACCTTTCTTAAGAAGATTCCAGGCCTAATGAGAGCATTGATAAAGAAAAATATTAGACAGTAATTGATAGTAAGGAAATTTTGACTCCAGTGGCTCATATAAAGAACATAGTTTGATTTGATGAAAAATTATTGGATGCCGATTTTAATATTTCTAGATAAAACCTCATCTTGCGGAATCAGTTTTATGTATGCACTATTCTCCGATGGATATCAAAACTATTGCACTCTTAATATATGGATATTTAGTTGTCAGTTCATCATTAGTCCAAAGGATGAAAAGGGATGTGTGTTTATGCTGCACAAGTATACCTAAAGGCTAGGATAACAGCTTCTTCACCTACAAATGCACCATATAATAATTTTAATTTGTTAAAATCTCTATTGTACTATAAAAATATTGATGACGAATTTTCCAAAGATGCATCATAAAAGCTAGTCACTTATCTTTAGTGTTTGTCAGAATCTTGTAACCTTAGCTCTTTTTGAAGCCTTGCAATCACAAACTTTGGTTCCATCTCAAGCTCTTTCTGCCAATATACTTCTCTTGGAGTATTTACTGGCCCATTTGAAAAAGTTAGTTAAAAATATTTTTCATAAAATATTAGTTTATAGAAAACTTGCATTTCAGTTTCTGTTAATTGTAACTACAACCTCATTTGTGTTTAGTTTGCACTTTCGAAAATAACCTCCCTATGAGACAATGATTTGAACTTCATCTGCATTGAGCTACCTCTGAATATCACTGAAATATTCACAAATTTGGTCCCATATATTGTTTACAACATTGGAACAGAATAAGAGGGTAGGAGTCAAAAAATTTTAACCTTCGATATTTTGGACCATCCTAATATCGAAGCTACATAACTTATCGGAGAGAAACCTTGGAAAAAAGCTTTATTAGCACATGTTGCATATACGCTACATAACCGTTTTAATGAAGTAGGATTTTATTTTGTATATTTTTCCAGTGGCCTACGAGCAAAAAGTAAAAAGAAATATTTCAATAAGGGGAAAAGATCATGCACTAGTGGGTTAACACCAAAAAGAAAATAAAGTTTCGAATATCAGTTCCATAATTGGTTGATACGTTACATACTAAAACTACAAATTGTGTGAATTTTCAAGAATCATTGTCAATGATCCCACTAGTACCCAAATAAAAATATTAAAATATGCCAATTACTACTTATACCTTTGCTACAAAAGCGACACAAATGAATATCCAGAAGAACGGCTTAGATTAGTTTAGACTTGAATTCAACTTGTAAACGATTGTGTGCACTCAACCAGCTACAAGTACACATGCAGTCTGATTTTGTACACTAATCAAATCAAAATAAATTTTGAATTGTGTCACTTTTGCGGCAATGATGCAATATCTTCATAAAATTATCTAGTTAAGAACACTTAACATAAGTGTTCACACTTCTGTACAGCTTTATTTAAGGATGCGTCCTTAACTATTCTACTTATTTACCTGCACAGACCGCCCATCCCGTTTTCGCCATCTTCAATATCTTTCAGTATTGAGGCACATGGACCAGCATCTTTTAGACGCGTCGACTCGTACAGACCATAGACGCACGCCTCGTGTTCTTTGAACTCTGAAAATGTATATAATGCAAATTAAAGACACTTTCGTCGTGAGTAAAATTGTAAGAAGGGCTTCTTTGCAATAATTAAACACAATAAATCGAAAAGAAAGTTCGAAATCGCAACACAACGATCAGTTGAAAGCCAAAAAAAAAGCAATTGCATTTTCTTATTCGACAGAAGAAGTTTAGACATAGAAAAACCTTTGTAAAAATCTCATTAGAGGTCAGTAGGCAGATAAACGCCGAGAGTTTCAATTAACAGAAGAATGCCATTTTAATTTACTGATGGTTTCAGCTTATAACGACTCAGGCAAAAAATTTCAACTCCTTGTTGTAAGATTATTACATAAAAAAACTAAAATTTTTTAGTCTCAAAACACAAGTCTAATGGCTTTAAATATATTTTTATCAAATCTTTTTCAGTTCTTGTACACTTATAACTGGGGATACAAATTTTATATACTGCTTGTGTATTGGATTATTTTTTCATCAATTCATAACAGGGACAATTCTCTGCTGTAAGCACGAGCCATTTTAGCTATTTTCTATGATATAATTAATAAAAGGCAAGGAAAATACTTACCGTTATACCATCCGTTGTCGAGGCACACTTCATTGTAATCCGACAAAAGAGTTTTAATCACCTCAGTATTTTCCACACCACATTTCATCGCCTCTTGTTGCCAGCATTTATACTTTGTACTTGCTTCGCTGTAAATACATACGCACAATTGTTATGGTACTGTATGCAAAAAAACCTGAACGATGGCTATATCTTCTATTCTAATTCATGAAATAATAAAAGTACCTTTGTAACTTGTGGAAGGTTTTTATTAAGTGTATATAATTTTTTTTTAACATGAGGGGTCATTTACGTTTTAAAACTAAACCAAATTTTAAAAAGTTCAAAGACAACCTCTTAATATTATACCATATTTAGAATAAAAAAAAAACGCGTCTTAATCCCAAATTTCATAATTTTCATATGAGGGGTTAGTAATTTAAGTGTAAAAAAAATTATAAATTAATGTTGAAAAGAAAATTTGTCTTTTTGGTCATAAATTCTCTCATTATACATTTTAGCAATTTTTATTTCAAAGGATAGTTTAAGGCCAAACTTAAATAACATGCACTTTTCCATTAAATAGTTATTTAATAGTTAATTATTAATTAATAAAACAAGTTTTCAATTTTTTTTAAACAGAACACATTTTTTTGTTGCTTCCATTAGAATGATCATTGTCGAAAACACCTCCAGAATTTTTTTTTTATTCCATTTTGACTTTTGATTCCCGATATTTTAGCAAAAAAGCTTCTTTTATAGGACCGCGTAATAGATTACGTCTTGAAGCATGCAAAATATTCGGTTCTTCCCCGCGATAAAGAAAATTGCCCTCAAGATCGTCCAAAACATTTTCGCTCATAAATGACGTGTTTCTCAGCATAATGAACTGAAATCTAGATACTAGGGTAAATGAGGTATTCTAAATCGAATAAAAAGAGAAAAAGTAGTGGTTCATGCTGAAATTTTTAAAAATAGAGTTAAATTTACTTAGTATAGAGCCCCTTAAAAAAAATTATTTGCATCAGACAGAAAATCGCGAACAAAACATTTTGGTGCAACTGCAAGATTTTACGATAACTAGAACCGAAGATATAGCCATCGCTCTGATTTTTTTATGATTTTTTTTGAGTACTTGTACCAGTACATTCTCAGAGACAAGTAGAGGTGGTGTGAGTGGGAGAGTACTTGGTGCGCACGGCTTCTTCCGCCCTGAGTCAGGGTAGCATTTAAGCATACCTCACTTTGATTCAAACCGCAGAAGGGAATGAGAGTGCGCCATTGGCTGATACGTTGCTTTCATGGAAGCCGCTAAACACCTGCCAATGTTTACTGTGTTGTCACTGAGAATTAAACGCAAGTTTTAAATCTTGAGTTTATGAACTGATTTTTAAATGGCGAATATTTTATAAATAATTTTATTCCTGATTAATTTTTTACTCCATTTGAATCTAATTAACTGCTTTCAACAACAAAGTATAAATTTTGGATATTTATCAAGGAAAATTATGCAGCTGGAATATATTTTTGAAACCAAGTTTAATTTTTTTTTGTTGTAAACATTCAGAAACTCGAATGCTACTTTTGAAATTATCAATTCTTATTCTTATTATTTTATTAATAGTCATTTGTTTGCTGCCATTATAAGGAAGAAACTAAAATATTTCTGAATAAATGACAGCATCAATGCGACGCATAAATTTTTTAGAGCCTTTTTGTTATAATAATTTTTATGGCACAGATGCAGAATATGACATTTCTTCGACATGATTTTATATCGATGTTTTTTTCCGGATAAATGCGTTTTCTGGAAACAGATTTAAGACTTATTTTAAATTGATACTTTATATTATTTGCATTTTAACTTAATTTTAGTGTTATTTTAATTTTATTACAATTAGTATTTTAATTTAATTATTATTAATATTTTAACCTTTTTCCATTATTATTTGTATTTTGATCTTGACCCTTTTTTGCTAGTACCAAATAAAAAATATCACTCAATCTCCTATATACTACATCTGTTCCATTTTTATAATAATAATAAATGTTTATAAATATTGAGCTTTCTAATATTGTCTTGTATTTAATAAGAAATATTTTAATGTGCAGTCTATATTATTATATTGAATTATAATATTGTGAGCATAAGTTATGACAATTTATATTTATCTATTTTATGATAGATGAAGTTATAGAAATTATAAACATGTCTATTCTATAATTTAACTAAGTAAAAAAATGAAATATAAATATAATATAGTTCGACTATATTAATTATACTAATATTTTTTCACATAAAACGTCTTCACTGAATATTAATTATCACGACTCTTAGATGGTGAAAATATTTCCTAAAAGCTAAATCGAGATTTGCTAAATTTTAATATAGATGGCACCACCATTCAAATTTTCAACTGATTACTATTAAAAATCAGTTTTACGATTATTTATAAGTATATTATAGTTTTGAAGTCACAAACTAACATAGTGCGACTATAAAATCATCAAACTTGTTAAAAAAGCTATATCAATAAGAAATACCAGCAAATATAACTTTTCCCATTTAATAAGAATATGGTTTCGTAGAATTCAGCACTTCGTAATACTGTAAAAATTGTCCACCCAGGATTTTTTTTCTTACAATGATTTGACGTTGCTTCTAATGAAAACAGTATCTTCCTTTTTTTTCTAATCATATTTTCAAAAACAAAAGAAAATACGTATTCTATGTTAGAACTATCAATTTCCCATTCAGCATACAGCTGCCATTTTGTGTGGGCGTTACTTCTTCCTAGACTGACAAGAAGATTGACCAATGGCGCACTCTCATTCCCTTCTGTGGTTTGAATCAAAGTGAGGAATGCTTAAATGCGTCAGGGCGTCTCTCCCACTCGTAGCGGCTCGTCTCGGCGAGAGAGTTCTGGTGCCATTATGCTTAGATTCAGTTTAGTAACAAATTTTTAGAACTTTATTCAACTTTTGGGAGAAATTGGAGAAATCTGAATAACACGCAATTTAAAATTTCTTATTAAAACTTCGTATTCTCCATGTAGACATTCCCGAGATTTTATTTTCAATCCTCGGCAATCAGTATTTTTTTTTTGTCACCTAACGATCTGGCAACGGCTTCCTTTACTCAGCGTTAAGCAGTCTATATAGTTGTTTAAGTATATGACTATAAAAGCCTATTTGAAAATTGCAGAACATTTAGCGTACTTAAATTTGCAGGGAAGAGTTGCATTGAACATATTTTTTTATATTGTTCCAATGCAGCATTAATGTAATCGTTTAAGTATCCAAGCAAAATTAATTTATGAAGTTTCAAAAAAGATAAAACTTGGACTAAAACTTCCCATTAAACCTTGCTGCATTCGATTTATTACAATTTCTCTGTTCGGGATTCTGCGAGAAAGAGTCCATTGTGTGAAATTGGTGCAAAAACATTTTGAAATACCCCTCGTAATCTCGAACTTCGTTAAATGAAGAACTCTTAGTTCTAGATAAGAAGTTTCCGTAAGAAAAATAGATCATAATTTATTCCAAAACACTAATACTCCCATACACATGACCGAGATAATGAAAATGTATTCAATTTGCAATTTTAAGTGTTAATGTCCCTAAAAGTGTTTTTTTCAACTTTCATATCAGAAGATCATGGTACTGTGATGCTAACTTAAGAAAGTTTTGATGTTGAATTAATGTGGAGTGAAAAGTGAAAAATATCGACTGCGTTCCAGCGTCAGTCAATTGGTTGGTTGTTTTCAGATTATCTGGCACCGTCGGCAAAACGAGGGCTATAATGCGCCGAACATTCGTCATTTGACAAGCCAACATACATTTACAAACACCCATGCCAGCGTCAGTCAATATTTTTGCATAAATTTTGATATTAAAACGCGATATAGTTACTTTTGACAAAGTTGTTTAGGTTTTACAGTTATTACCCATGACAATTTCGCCATAAATATATCATAACCCTGCTTTGAAAGTGACAAAATTCATTCGAGTAAAAGATCGTACAAAATTCCAGACTGCCTGTATTTGATTTTGAAAGAACGGCACAAGCTGGTTTCATCATAAAAACAATATCGGGACATTCAACCAGGTTCAAGTACATGCCAGTACATTATACATGGTAATTCTTTACCCATTAACTAAAAATGCAGAATGAGTTAGCCGACCAAACGGTATAGTGGTTAGCGTGCTAGCTTCTAGACCACGAGGTTGCGGGTTCGAGTCACGTGTTAGGCATGGGTGTTTGTAAATGTATGTTGGCTTGTTTAATGACGAATGTTTCGTCGCATTATAGCCCTCGTGTTGCTGACGGCGCCAGATAATCTGAATACAACCAACCAGCAGAATGAGTTAAGTCGCTTTTGAATATTTGTCTCACTTTTGGATAGACAAACCGAGATGGCTTTATTTACAAACAACTCTACATTTAACTACGAGAGGTATTTATTAAATGGCATACACTTCTAATACTTACACGCAATAAGAATTGGTTTTGGGAATGGATGTAGGTGTTGATGTTGCGGCACAATCCCCATATTTGGTAAGCATGCACATCATGTCCCCATAACAAATGGCTAATGCTAGAAAGACAAAATGATAAAAATGCTCACACTTCAAGAAGACTAGAATTTTGTGTTTTATAAGATACTAGCTGAATATCTGTGCTTCGCTACGAAATTTTAACATGTGCAATATTTTAGCTAGCTGGGAGGCCTCGCCTTGCGGAAATCCGTCATTGGTGTATAGGTCTCAGTTTTTGGTGCTTCGCTCGCAAGAAGGTTCATCGCCATGCAAAATCGAGCTCGCTTCGTTCACTGAAAAGTTCATTGGGTTAAAATGTGCTATATGGTGGCACTTGGCGTTTTTTGAACTTCTCCGCAAAACGTAAACAATGGCGAACTCCGACGCTACAGCAAACCCAAAACGGCGAAAAACACGATGTTTCCAAGTGAACTGGCAAACCCAAAACAATAGCGGAAAGTGAAAAATTGAGAATCGAACCTGCTCCATGAATTGTGGATGGTATAGGAAGGTTGAAGTCCAATGCCAAAGCCGTTAGGCTATGGTTGCGATGCAAGTTGTAGCAAAATTAAGTGTTTTCACTATTCATATCGATTACATTTATATTAAAAACGTACATCCCGGGAAGAAATTCAAATGAATTGCGTAAATATATTCGAAATCGGCGAAAATTCAAATGTAATAAAATTGCAAACGATATTTGAAAGAAAAAAAAAAAAATGGTTAAACAATTTAAATGTAAAGGATAATTGAAAAATAGTTTTAGCACTTAAAATTTAATTACAAATAGTTTATAAGGGATTAAATTTTTACATCAATGACAAATATTTAATCCCTTCCAGAATATTTATATTTTTAATTGCTTACTAAAAGAAAGGTGTGCGCGCGCTTCGCGCTCTAAAAGGAAAAATTTCACCCTATTTCGTTGGCCTTACGGCCAATTAAACCTAAAAAAAATACCCCTACCTAATTCGGGCAGTCGTTTGTGGCATTTCACCCCCAAAATCAATTGTTTTTTAATTACTCGGTACTGTAAAAATGTCTAAAAAGTCAAGTGTGCACGCGCTTCGCGCTCTAAAGGAAAAATTTCAACCTATTTCGTTGGCCTTACGGCCAATTAAACCTAAAAAAAATACCCCTACCTAATTCGGGCAGTCGTTTGTGGCATTTCACCCCCAAAATCAATTTTTTTTTAATTACTCGGTACTGTAAAAATGTCTAAAAAGTCAAGTGTGCACGCGCTTCGCGCTCTAAAGGAAAAATTTCAACCTATTTCGTTGGCCTTACGGCCAATTAAACCTAAAAAAAATACCCCTACCTAATTCGGGCAGTCGTTTGTGGCATTTCACCCCCAAAATCAATTTTTTTGTAAATACTCGGTACTGTAAAAATGTCTAAAAAGTGAGGTGTGCGCGCTTCGCTCTCTAAAAGGAACATTCCAAACATTCCAAAAATGACATTTTTAATCACTTTGCTGTTATAAAACAAACAAAATCCATTTTAACGCCTTATATTTTATAAACTACACTTTGGTGGCCTAACGGCCACCAAAGTATAGTCATAGCATACCAGTTTTATTCCTAAGGTAAAAATCGCTATAAATCAAGAGTTATATTTAATGCAATATAAATACCTCAATCCTCTTTCTCTTCTCCCGGAATGTAAACCTTGATAACGTCATCCAAAAACGCGTTAAATAAATTTTTAACCCTCCTTGCCTGTTGCTTTTTTCGCCAGATGTACTCGGCCAGGTAATATTGTAAGCCCGCCTCTACTTTACTTGCGCTTAAATCTCAAATATTTAAAAAATTCTTAAATATTTCGCGCTCAATAATTTCAAACATTTTAAAATAATCGCCATCCTTAAGAGTCTACACCTAAAAACATTGTTTCTGCATTCCCACAACTAATAATACCCACAAATACAACTCGAATTCATGACGTAAACGGAATAAAGACAATATATTTCCAACAGGTCAGCTTCCAACAAAAAAAAAACACTGAAATGAAGAGAGAAACATAAATCACACAGTTTACCATATTTGTAACTAAATCAATCGGCACCAGACAAAATTAAGCGTTTTTTGGCGAAAAGAGGATGTATTTGGCGTTAATCCAAAGCAGCAGTAATTCTAACCAATCACGACTCCGGAATACCGCTGACGACAACGAAACAACAAATTTTGCCAGTTTCCTAGGATTGGCGAATTATCTTTGCCACCATGTAACACATTTGAACCAGTTCATTGACACATAAGTACAGTCTTACTTCACTCGTTGAAAGGTTCATCACTATGCAAGAATAGGGTCGCTTCTCTCGCTGAAAGGTTACTTGCTGCGTAAGCATAAGCTCGCTTCACTCACTGAAATCTAATTGCTACGTAAAGCCTTAATACAAAAAGCCTCTCCCCTGTCGAGACAAAAATAAAAAAAAAAAATCACCGATAATATAATATACAACACCCCTTTAAGATTATTTTAACACGTATTTGTGGAAAGGGAAATTAGAAGGCCAAAACTACTTATGTTAAAACTTTCAGAGCTCTAGGCATATTATAAGTCGCTTTTTGTGAAAATATGAATTAAAAAAATTAATCAAAAACAAATTAAAATGTTTAACATTGTTTTTGTCAATAGTCCAATTAGAATGACAAAACTACTTGTGTTGAAAATTTCAGAACTATAGCCCAAGTAAAAATCGTTTTGTAAAATATTTGTTAATTAAAAAAATTAACTAAAAAAGAATAAAAATTTAAAATTCTGTTTTTCAAAAGTTCAATTAGAAGGGTAAAACTACTTATGTTGAAAATTTCAGAGCTGTAGCCCTGTTAGAATTCGTTTTGTAAAATATTTATAAATTTAAAAAAATTAAAAAGCACTGAATAAAAATTTAAAATTCTGTTTTAAAAGTCCAAAACTACTTTTCTTAAAAATTTCAGAGCTGTAGACCTTTTAAAAGTAGTTTTTTTTTTTAAATTGTTAATTAAGAAAATTAATTAAAAAAAACTAATTAAAATTTGAACATTCTGTTTTTCAAAAGTTTAATTAGAAGGCTAAAACTACTTATGTTTAAAATTTCGGAGCTGTATCTATTTTCTTTTTTACAAAACGACTTCAAAAATAATTAAATAAGAACTAATTAAAATTTTAACTATCTGTTTGACATGTATACAATTAAAAGGCCAAAACTTCTTATGTGGAAAATTTCAGAATTCTACTCCAATCTTAAGTAGGTTTCTATCGATCCACAGACACACACAGCTAGTTTTATTATTATAGATTTTACAGAGGGCATATTAAAGCTTATTATGGTCTTCAGTTTACGCTAAAGTAAAAGTTACGCCATCGATAACTTTTCTATTAAATCAACCGCTTGGATATTTACGGCGAAGTTTATTTAAAAAATAACAATATTCAGTTCAAGAACACGCAATGAGTAAACTGTAGATTTAATTTAGCGAGTTAGAAACGCGAAGCTTATGGCTAGTAGGATTGTTTTGAACCTTTTACAGAGTTCCCACTAAAATCATGCATGACTTTTCAAGGACTTTTGTGGACTTAAATAATGCTTTTAAGGGACTTCGAAAAATTATTCTCATGCATCAGGTCTTTAATGTAGGACTTTACAGCTGCTTTGGCCAGAGCGTTAATATCCAAAATGTTTCATGCACAATTTGCATTTTTTCTTATAAACAGACCGATTTTTTGGCTCTCAAAATATAAACACTTATCTCATAAGTTTATCTCACAGAATACAGAGTATAACTAAAACCATTTCTTTTACTCCGACCAAACAGTATAGTGGTTAGCGTGCTAGTTTCTAGACCGTGAGGTTGCGATTTCGAGTCCTGCGTTAGGCATGGGTGTTTGTAAATGTATGTTGGCTTGTCTAATGACGAATGTTTCGGCGCATTATAGCCCTTGTGTTGCTGACGGCGCCAGATAATCTGAAAACAACCAACCATTTCTTTTACACTCCAACAATCAGCAAATACAAACCAAACCATGCGATGTACAAGTTGATACATGCTTAGTACAAATAAACCAAAAAATTCTGGTGCGGTGCGGATAGTTGACAAAAATTAAGAACTTTCATGAGGATTTCTAAGCATCAAGTACTTTTAAGGCCGGGAAAACCAGTTAAAAAAAATTAAGCTCTTCTAATTATAGTGGGTTGGTTGTAGTCAGATTATCTGGCGCCGTCAGCAACACGAGGGCTATAATGCGCCGAAACTTTCGTCATTAGACAAGCCAACATACATTTACAAACACCCATGCCTACGCGGGACTCGAACCCGCAACCTCGCGGTCTAGAAGCCAGCGCGCTATCCACTATACCGTTTGGTCAGCCTAATTATCGTGGGAATCCTGTTTTAGTTTTAAACAATTGGATCAAGCTTTTGATCTTGCAGTCATCGTGTCTCAGTCCCAACGTGCTCATTGTTATAAAATTAAGGTCGCGTCTTGTACAGGGTTGAAATAACGGTGGGTCAAAACAGTGTTCCATAGTAATTTCAGGATTACTTCAAGACTTAGGCGAAGTACGTCATTGCAATATCTAGAACTTTTAGAGCTCCAGATATTCTATTCTATAACAAGAGGACAAATTTTGCTTTGGAATAATGTCTTCGGTGAAGTTATCAATAGGGTAGATACATTTTGAGTCACGAATGGGTAAGAAAACTATCCACACTTTAGATTTAAACTCTCCTGGTTTGTTAATTTGTATACTCTAGGGCCTATTTTTATACACAATGACGGCTAATCAGGCCGTGATCTACAACTTAACGTGGATTGCGAACCACAACGAACATCCATTTCTAAGCCGGGAACTTTGGCATACGATGCTAGAGCGCTAACCACACAGGAATCAGGTAGTCTACTCCAACAAGTAGCATCTTTATTTAATAAGGGAAACCACATTCGATTTCAAGTCATTTAAAATTAATACAATATTCATAGCACATTATCAAATGTTTTTCCCATTTTGTAATTATACAACACGATATAAAAAAAGAAAGGCGTATAGGACTAATAGTTTCTAGAAAAATATACTGTCTTATCTAAGCAATGAACTACCATGGTTGACTGGTTTGTTGGAGTTTAACGGGCAAAGCCAACACATAGGCCATACAGAGCAAAAATAAACGACCATGAAAAATAGTTTTACTTTGGCTATTGGCGTAAATCGTCAGACGTAAATTGAGTTCAAAATATCTCTAGCTATTTTCATTTATGTATTTATTAAGTGGTGTTAGAATTTGTTGATCTCATAGTTCTTGCATTGTTTTAAAAAGAGCAAACAACTTTGGAGATTCGGAACTTACAACATTACGTTCTCGTAAATATACAACACAAAATCCAAACTTTTTTTTTTTTTACAAAATTAATCACTAGAAAAATAGAACATGAAGTAAACTTACTCGATACAATTACAAAGATAAACAACATTGTGGGAAAGCGTTTAGAAACTATATACTGCTAAAATCAATTTCTAAATGGAAAAGGTCAACTCATGTCCTGAACGTGGTTTTTATGGAGCTATCTCAGTCTAAAACTGATGTTAAAGTAGAGCGATCCTACCTATCGTTGTATAGACTTATTACATGGAGACGTCACAGGGAAAATTAAATACACATTTGTGATAGGCTGAACGTTCGAAACTCGCATTGTGATTGGTTAGTGGAATGTGAAACTTTGAGTTTGTTTTCAAGGTTACGATACGAGCGACATGAGCGATGGAACGGTGAGGAGTGACACTGCTTACGATAAGAGGGAAAGAGGTATTTTCCATTACAAAGCATTGCAAAAACATAAGTTTTTGAAAAAATATTAAAATAACATTTCAAATTATGTTTCCAAATGAAATTCCAGAGATTGAAAATCGGAAACGTGCGATCCTCGCCTCTGCAACACACACACCTTTCACAATCGTTTTTTTCCCTCATGAACGAAAATTTCTTAATTTTTTTAATACTCAAACTCCATGGGCACCAGCAGGACTTTTTGGAGGTGGATGCAATTCCAGGGGGACGGAGGGGGATAGAATTTTATTTATATCATTAATTTTTCATAGATGTTGATTGCAATTCCTATTGAAATGATAATAATTATTGCAACATTTTCTTTTTGAGAATAATTAAAGAAATAACTGTATATATTTTTGAAATCCTTTACTCGAAAGCTTTTATTTGCTAACCAACGCAACTCCGGTAAATAATTTTTTTTTCTCATATAAGAAAAAATAGTTTGTTTATATATATATATACATCCATCCATACATACATACATATCAGTGTCACTGTTTCTTGAATACCACGAGAGCTACTTGGATGACAAAGAAGCCCCAGAAAAATAAAAAAATCTTATCGTAAACAGTGTTTCGAACAGACGAACCAGAAGACATAAAATGCAAAAAAGGTAAATTTTATTTCTACCTAGTCACAGAAATAATGAAAAAAACAAACAAAAAAAAACACTAAAATGGTTGGTGGTTTTCAGATTATCTGGCGCCTTCAGCAACACGAGGACTATAATGCGCCGAAACATTCGTCATTAGACAAGCCAACATACATTTACAAACACCCAAGCCTAACACGGGACTCGAACCCGCAACCTCGCTGTCTAGAAGCTAGCACGCTAACCACTACACCGTTTGGTCGGCCACTCTAAAATGAAACACAAAGGCACTATAGAATATGCTTGATTGATTTCTAAAATAGATTTCCAAGTCTTATATCTGATCACGATTAATAAGCAAAACATTTTCCAGGAATTGAGAGATCAACTCATAAATGGACCCTACCCAGACGGGCTCCTGAATATCATGCCACGCAAGTGCAGCGTTCAGCTATAAAAACGAAACAGAAAAGAAACCTGATGTAACGTTGAACTGTTGTTTCAAAATGGAATATGTGTATTTTATTCCTTTGGAATTTACACCTTTATTCCAACTTTTCTTTAATTTTCAAAAGCCAGTGCACCCCCTTGGAGACGCCTAAGTCAAACTCAAGTCAAAGTTTCCTTTCAATTTTTAAAAAGTGAATAAGATGAGAAAGAAAGAATACCCTTACTTAGTGTTTGAAAACCAAATCAATCCTCCTTTGTTTTGAACTTGCTAATCGATAAATCCATCACGTTGAGCACTATTCCAAACGCCCTTTTTAATTTCAACGATCAAAAATGGTCAACAATGCAATTTTTGTAAATAAAAACTACCACATAACTATTGAAAAAGCTCCTACCGAAATGACTGCAACTTACGATCATGCTAAGATGCAGCTCCTTTTCCCCTGCCTCACCCACGCTGATTCAAAAGAGCCAATCAGTTCATCGAATTCGCAAATACAGCTGAAGTCGAAGATGTCCGAACGCTCTGAATCTCTCCACATACCATATACTTTGAGTAGAGGGAAAGGCTTTATTGGCTTCCATCGGTTACCATGGCAACGTTGCAGCCGAAACGGGATTTCTCAAACTGGCTGCAGTTTGGTGAAAGATCGCATGTTTGGGTTGAATAGATAGGGGATTCTCTCATGGAATTGAGTATTGAGGCGTCGGGCAACAGGTTTGCTATTTATCGGATTTTTATTTTCACTTGCCCTAGAAATTCCATCATCATTTAAGTAAATTAGCGATTAAATTTAGACGCAGCCTGGCTGTATTTGCTGTACCTTACGAGTTGCCTCGGTAAAACTATAATTACTGTAAAACAAAAACACAATTTTTTAAGACATATTTGTCATTCCACAAACATGGTCTGTAATGAACTTCCGAGATCAAAGTCTTACACTCGATGCCTGGTAATATTCCCTTCTCTGTCATTTCTATTGGACGAGAGCTTTTAAACAACCGAATGGACTTAGGGCGGTGAATGAAAATGTATGTCTGGTGGGGGGGGGGGGGTTAGCGGTAAGCAATTAAGGAGAAGCTGCAACATGTTTCGGCCAGACGCTCGTGTTTATTATAGCTGCCCGGTCCCATGATTCTGTTGTAATCAATATTAACGTAAGCGATGCTACAATGGTACGAAAGGTGTGTTTTCTTGGACGTGTACATAGATCTCAGAAAAACAGCAGAATTTCGTAACATTTGGTAACCATATGTTTTTAATGTCGTAAAACATGAATATGATATCGGAATAAAAAAACACTTCCGTAAAAATATAGCGAAAATTTATAATAAAAAAAAAAAAAAAAATTCTCTTAACTGGTATTTTTGAAATTTGGCAAAATTAGCCTTGAAACTGATGAGGACAATTTGTAATTCTGATTACACATCGTTGGTTGAACTCCCGGCTGGGTGTGGAAAGGAAGGACTTTGTGAACTAGCACCTGTCTCCTCGTACATATGTGAGAGAATCACCTCTTTGGAACAGGTTGAGGTAAAAAAAAGAACTAAAACAAATAAAAGGGGGTTGTTAAATCATTTCGGCGCAGAAGGAATTTTGTGCTGTAGCCATTTCAATGCTTTCTCCGGGTGAGGACGTGGACACTCACGTCGAGCTGCTAATTGTTTGTTCTTACACATCGTTTTAATAGTATGCTATAATGGATCCTATGTTTCCATATTCAAGACTTTTTTTTTTATTAAAAAACAGTAAATAAACAAGAAAAAATTCTTAGTCGCAAAAATATTTGACCAATATCTTCAGGAAGTTTCCCACTGTCAATCGAAAACTCTTCTTCATACTCACAACGTGAAAAACTTTGAACAGTTTCCGAGTTTCTTGGAAAAAAGACTCATATGTTGCACGTTCACTGTCTATCACGAGCCCGCGCGGAATGTCGAATTGTAACCCAGTAGTCTGTCCAGATCAGACTGCACCCGATCGGAGTTGTCGGTCTTTGTTGGAATTACCTGAAACTGTATTTTTAAAAACACAATCTTCCAGTTAACCTTATGGAGAAGGACAAGATGTATCTTATAGTTATGTCCTGTGACAAATATTATTTTGTTACTTCAGTTCTGATCAGGACTGGCTACTGAGGGACAACCCGACTTTCCGTCCTGGCGCGTGATCGGCAGCGAACATGTTAAGTTTTGAGAACTTCAAGTTCCCATATAAATTAAAAATTAGTGGGTCAGATCCAGTAATGAGATTATGAAAGATATCTGCTTTAGTTGAATTCTTTATTTTTCTAGTTCAGAATTCTTTGGCATGTCAATAGATTTTATTTAGATCCTTTTGCACTTTTGCGGAGGATTTCCCTAAAGAAATCATAACATTTTCCTTATTTTTTCTACATGAATCAGTAGTTTGTGCAGTGTTTTGGTCTCACAAGATAAAATCTTAAAATATCCTGTATTTTCGAGGTCACATGTTTTTTCAACGCATAAAGTATTTTCTTCAATTATTACATTTTTTATATCAATTATTACACATGAGCTTTTGTTACCAGAAACTTGGAAACTATAACTTTTTTTTTTCGTATTACTGTATGTTTTTGGAACACGCTGAGTTTTAAAAAATGCGGTTGAGAAAAAAATGTCTGTGTGTGTACGTGGTCAGCATAATTCCCGAACGGATTGAACTACAATGTTGAATTTTTGTTTGCGGGTTTGTGGTGGCCATGGGACCTGCCTTTAAAGTTTTCGTCAAAGTTGCGCATGCCCAAACGGTAACCGCCATGGAATATTTATATATTTTTAGCAATTGCCATGATGGCTTTAACGATTTTGATCAAAATCGCTGTGGTGAGTTCTTCTAAGGTGTTATAAACATCTCTACCTCCGAAATTCTAGTAAAAATACGATAACGGTGTAAAAGTTGAAAAATGAATATCTGCAACAGAGTTCTCTTTCATTGAGCATCGCTCATTGATGACGACTGTTTATCCTCTGTTTCATTTACAAGAAAGGATAATGTAATATTTTTTGAAAGGCATATAGCTTTCAATAATTTTTTTAAAATTAATGAAAACGAAAAGGATAAATTACACTAATTCAAGGTTAATCGAAATACAGTGACCAGTATTAAATGTAATTGAAAGTTGTGCAATGTTCCACACCTCTAATGTCGCATTCGCACTATTTACACTAGACTGGATATTCACAAGCCAAACAAAGATTGGAAACAAACTGAAGATTAGATTCTGCATAACGTGTCATTTGTTGTGTTTAGTTGTATCTTCTCCGGATTTGGCCGACCAAACGGTATAGTGGTTAGCGTGCTGGCTTCTAGACCGCGAGGTTGCGGGTTCGAGTCCCGTGTAGGCATGGGTGTTTGTAAATGTATGTTGGTTTGTTAAATGACGAAATGTTTCGGCGCATTATAGCCCTTGTGTTGCTGACGGCGCCAGATAATCTGAATACAACCAACCAACCAACTTCTCCGGATTTGAATGTAAATTCAGTGTTTCAAGATCAGCCGGATCGCAGCGGGTGTAATTATTATGAACTTCATTCCGCTAATAACTATGGATAATTAGGGTCGAGTCCGTTCTCTGGAACAATGCGAGGCTTTTTTTTATTAGTCTTTATAAAAAAAAATGTATTAAAAAATGCTAAATGGGTTTAAAAAACATGCTTTTTTAAGCAAATTGGGAAAAAAAAACCTCAACAAATGAATAGATTTTATTTGGGATAGTATTTTTAGGGGCATTGGATTATGATAATAAAAAATAACGCAAAGAAACCAACACAATTTGACAAAACCGCAGAATCATGTCTAATTTTGCACGATAATCATCTTTTCAGCTGTCCCACAGAATAGAAATAAGTGGGCTTGTTATGAATTTTTCCGCTGAGGCAATGATGGCACAGTTTTTAAGATAAAAACTACTATTTATTCACTCTTCAAAGGCACACAATTTATTCACAGACAACAGTTTAATCACCCTCAAGCTTCAATACAAGCTTCAGTAAGAACAACTTCGAATACAGCGATTATACAAGTTCACTCTAGTAGGTAAACAAAGCGATCAGCTCACATCGAAGTCCGAAGTCAATCTGAAAGCTTTCCCGTTCTCCAGTCTTATATATACAGGCGCGTGAGAACATTCTGGAAAAATCCAGTCAATTCGTCGAAAAAGAAACATCTCGAAATTTCTCGATTGCTTTAGGTGTTGCCACCTTTTTCTAACCTGTATAATTGCTGTTAATAAATAAAATAAGATAAATTACAATAGAATTTTAAAATAATACGTCACTATTTACACTATATACAGACAATTTGTGCAACAGTATTATTGCATCATTCACCGATTCTCACATCGCCAGAAAGTGTAACACAAATGTATGAAATTTTTTGGGTCATTTTTTATTTAGGCCAATATCGTAACTTTTGGCTGTTTCTTCCCACTGTGCGCTCTCTCCTCTGCAGTCCGTCACTTACTGATCATTGCTAGTATCGTATTCGATGCATAAAACTTTTGGTTGGTCTCCAACACCGAGATCCTAACAATATTTTTCTTGTCCACAAGCATGCCACAAGTGTTATCAATTGATGAAACTCTTAATAATCGTGTGCATAGCAATACAGCACGTTTGCAAGCACGAGCGGTAGACCGAGAGAACGATAGAAAGGTGGAAGTTGTTCTGGCTATGGTTTACAGTGATTTAAAAAAGTTATACATTTGGATTATAATTTTAAATGTTATTTCATTATTTTTTTAAAAACGCATGTTTTTGCGATGTTTTGTGATAATCTCGCCACTACTAAACAATTTTAGTTGTAGATACTTTATCTTGTTTGTGATAATCACTCAAAATGAAGCGCTCAGATAGTTCGTTGGATGACGTCACATTAGGAATTGACCGAAAATATAGTCTTCACTCTCATCGTAGTCAGAACAACTCGTACCGTTATATTACTCTCTCGGTCTGCGGCAAGTCTTTCACCGCTCGTATTGTTTTTTTTTGTTTTTTTTGTATTGCAACCACCGACTGTCTATTTCTGCCACTTATAAAGTGCTGCTCGTATTGTATTTGAGGCCTTATGCTCTAATTTAGATTGTTCTTTGTTGCCAACATATGCTACCTAATTTGGTAAATAAATTCGTATAGATGACTTTTAGCTTTAAACACATCTGGTTGAGTTCCTCGGTCTGAGCAGTAAAATAAAAATATAGATGATTTTGTGATTGTTAATCCTTCTGTTTCAAGCCAATAAATAAAATACAACATCCAGAAGTTCCAGATAGAGAACAGACAATAAATTGTCTTCAGAAGCTTAAGTGAATAATGTTTTCAAACCAAACTACAATTTTTTACTTCATAGACATTCGACTGTCGACGGAGTGATTTGAAAGGTAAAATTGTAGAACAAAACTTTAACAATACAGATTTTTATTACGTGAAAGATTAATATTTGTTTCTTAAAACCATTAAATTTAAAAAATAAAAAAATTCTTGAATTTTAAAAAGAGTATGTTAACTATTACTGGAATATTTCCAAAATTTAAAATTTCGAAGCATTCAGAGCAATTCAAACTTTATTCCAAGCGTAAAAAATTATTTCTTCTTGAAAGTAATAGGCTCAACATTAGAGATTTATGCTATGAGAATATAATTAGAAAATTTTATTGAAACGCATTGAACGGTTCATGAAACAACGAGTTCTGTAACTTAAACTGACATTGTGATAAAACGAGCTTTAAAAATACTAAAGACAATTCCGCACCCTACACGGTGCAACTTGTTAGATCGTGATTTCTTTAATTTGTAGAGTATTTACACAATATTTTTCTTAAAATGCTCAAAATATGTGAACTTCTGTCCATCCTTCCATCTATCTATGCATGTTATCTGCAAAGTGTGAAATGCAAGCATTCTATTTAATGCCTGTTGGCCATTAGTCAAAGTATGAAATGTGAAAATTATATACTTTGCCTTAGGTATTATATACAATTCCTAGGTAAAGTATCAAAACATACTTTTATTTATAGCGTTTGTGATGTTGAGCTTGAAACTATATACCAATGAAAATCAGAATTATATTTTGGTGATGGTTTGGCCACCAAAATAGTTTATGAAAAATGAGTTTTAAAACCCATTTACCTTACTTTTTACAGATTCCTAATTACAAACTAATTAAAAGAAAGTTATTTTGTGGGTGATATGCCACAAACGACTGCCCGAAATAGGCAGGAATATTTTTTTTTTAGGTATAATTGACCGTAAGGCCAACAAAATATGTCGTTCTTCCTTTTAGGGTACGAAGCACGCGCTCACCTTACATTTTAGAGTTTTTAGCAAGTGATTAAAAATATAAATATTGTAGAAGGGGTATAACATTTTTAGACACGCTTTAAAAGTCATGTATTTTACCACGTGATATTCGAAACGAATCGGAGATGCATTTCATACTTTGCCGGTTTCTCATTCGGAATTCTATAGAATGCCTAGGAAATGTGTGAAATATAAATCTTTTCATACATTGCCGGTTAGTGTTTAGACATTCAATACAATGTCTAGGCATTTCACACTTTGCCTGTAACATATATATTATATATATTTTATGAAATTTTTTCAGTCGTATTCCATCTTGAAGGCTTAACAATCACCATAGAGATCTATGTAAGCAACTCTCCCCAAAACTAATTATAGTCTGCTGTTAACTTATTACACAGCATTAGAGAAGAACATTATGGTGGCAATTCGAATGACTTGATCTGCTTGCAGAGCAGAAACTGCTTATGAGCTAGAGATCAGTGTCAGAACCTTTGAAATAGACAGTAGGCCAAGATTGAGGAGGATATTGCAACTGAAGGGAATTTCTGATGTCCACTCTATAAACTGGTTATATATTAGAGATTTTCTGGTCCAAAATATAAACCAGGGCTGTATAACGACAGAACATCGTTTAATCAAGGCCTGAAACGGGTTGAGATTGCTTTTAAAGAGGTTCTTAAGAGGAAACTTCCGCATTTTCAGCTGAAATTAAAGGAAATCGGAAAACTCACCATGTAGCCCTCCAAGAGACACAAGGTTACCTGTCGGGATCAGTGCAATTTTGAAAAGAGTCTGCATAGTGCCGGCGAAGCTTGATCTCTCGCGTGCTAAGCTTTTACTCTGGTTCTCTGTGTAAGAACATGCACTCCAAGATTTATGAACACGCTTCCTTACCACGACTAAGTTTCATGTAAGGCGCCAATCTCATTAATCCATTTTAGAATAATTATAACAAATCAACGATAATACTTCTATAACCAGAGATAAGGTACTATCTCTTTATACTTTTCCTTAGTTTTACAGAAGAGCTGATCAAAGTTAAGAAACTCAAACTTCTCTCCTTGATGTTGCTAATTTTTTTTTAAATGATGTTCTTCTTCATAAAACTTGGTATGCTATTGTGCTAGGCACCTCTTGAAAAACCACTAAACGCACATACTGTACAGGGATGAGTGGTATTGTTCTTCAACTGATTTCTGGTTATCTCCAAATCGGTTTCTGTTTTGCAAGCAAATGAATCCAATTGAATTGCTTCCATACTTTTCCCATCTAATGCTGTGTAATTGGTTATCTTTGATTTCCAACAGATCATAAACTAGTTTGGGGTTGAATTTCTAATATACTTCTCTGTGGAAACATGCAATGTACAGATTGTATCAAAAAGAATGACCCGATTTTATACCATTAAATTTTTAAGAAGAACATAAAGTAATGGAACGAGGTTAAAAAAAAACCTAAAGTTGCGTCAATGCTATTATTAAAGATCTATGAGTCTACCTTCAGCAGCACGTATAACACCACGACTATAGTGAAATTCGTCCTGCACTTACTGAAAGGTAATGGTATTGATGGATATCACCGTTTCCAATATCCTGCGTTTCAAGTTCGCTAATTTTGTAGGTAACTGTGGTACATAAACAAGTTCTTCCACTTATCGCTCTGTAATTACCGATTTAGTCTTACTAAAGTGTAGAACGCAACGCAATACGTCTTCTGTTGAACGGAAGCCATCTTTTCAACAAACTGTTCATTGCGATTTCTCCTTTTTTCAATCATAGAGCATTCATTTAGTGACAATTCCCTAAAACTCTAGGCCATGTCCCGTCCAGTTACAAAATTTTTATTCACAAGATATTTGTCATTCCATAAATATAATGATTTAAAATCGGGCAATTCTTTTTGATACACCCTCTATTATTGTACGAGCTGCCCATTATTTTGTGAATATACCATAAAATGAAAGCAATATATTTTGTATTTGGAGAATTGCTTTCAACGTTATAGGTTCCATGTTTTTAAAATTGTACAGATATTATCGAACCATTTGTGTGACGAAATGTGCCCTCTAAAATAAAGTTCGTTTTGTTGATGTTTTACATGGCAAACCATATATACTTTCGTATTAATCAGATTTTGTATATTACATTAGAGCGACAGTCACGTGAGGTAGGGAAGAAAGTTGCAAACAAGGAGTCATCTTTGTATGGAGGGCCTCATATAAAAATTGAGTAACTTTTGAATGCGATTATGTAATAGATTAAAAGGTGTAGGTGCACGAACGATTCATGGTAAAGGAGATAGATGCAGCTTCTGTTTGTACTGGACCTTGGACGCCCGAGGGAAGAAGTCTGACTTTGTCCATTGCCTTTATGCTTTAGCTGGGTATAATGGAATAGCCTTCACGCCTGCCAGGCGGGAAAAAAAATCTCCAGACGTACATCGCCCATTCCATACAGTCTGGTGCAACAAACTTATAGAGAATTTCTCAAAGAGTTTACTAATATCTGGTAGACCTCTACCATGGATTTCTGACTTTCTTTGTAGAAGAAAATTCTGGAGAGTGAGTTCTTAAATTTCACTCTGAAGTGTTCGACAAAGTCAAGGCGTACCTCAGGGTTCTGTACCGAGTCCGCTCCTCTTCGTTCTTTTCATTACTGGGATTGAAAAGGAAGTTTCCTAGTGTTGTGAAATTGGTATATTTGCGGATGACATTATGATCTGGCACTCTGATAGAGATATAGAATTGATAGAATATAAGATAAATACCTCGTTGGAGAGCATTCTGAAATTTGCTAAAAATCACAAACTCGTTTTTAATCCAATGAAATCTGTTGCAAGTTTCTTCACAACTAATAAATGCCTTTACAACTATCAACCCAAGATCCTGCTTGACGGCCATCCGCTTGTATATGAAAAACATCCGAAATATTTGGGATTTACACTTGACCCAGGACTAACCAGCAATAAACATATTGACCATCTAGTGAAAAATGCAAGAAAGAGGCTAAACATCTTAAAATACATCTCCGGTAGGGACTAGGGAGCGGATGCGTCTACCCTCAGGACGACTTTCACGTCCCTTATTAGACCTATTGTGGAATATGGGTATCAGATTTTGCAAATAGCATCTGCTACAAATTTAAAGAAACTCGAAAGGATCCAACTAAGTGCTGCACGAATCATTACAGGGCTACGTAATAGCTGTCCTAATGAGAGATTGTTCTTTATGAGGCAAATCTCCAACCTTTGAGCTTGAGATGGTCTTCCAACATTTCAAGATATTTTAGTAAACTTTATAGCTTTGGAGACCAACATCGAACTGCTTCTTATCTAAAGGGTTGGAAAAACAATCAAAGACTCAAAAGTGACAGCCCCTTTAGCAGGGCAGCCAACCAAAATATCTTATTTCCTGAAGTTGAATCCTGCCTTTTGGGGACCCACTTAAATTTACTGGAGGATCTTCCAATTGTTTTCTTTCATGAAGAACTACCGTCTTTCAGTAGTAAGAAAGACATGCATCCAGCACTTCTGAAACGATTGGCTTTAGAAACAATTCATAGTTCCCCATTAGGGGCAGTTCGGATATTCACTGATGGAAGTAAACACGATAATGGCAACACGGGCAGTGGAGTAATAATTGTAACCCCTATGGCGTTACAAAATTTAACAAGCGAAACCCAAACTTTTGTTCAGTCTTTAGATCTGAATTGATAGCCATCGACGAAGCTCTACATTATATGATTTCCAATAATTTCTCCTGCGATATCTGGATTTTCTTGTACAGTAAGAGCTCCATTCAATTCTTGAGCAAATGGCGAAACATTACCGACAAACTCGGCATGGACATTGTGAACAAACTAAAGATTTACTCTTCGCATAATGTCATTCATCTGCAGTGGATACCCTCCCATGTAGACCTCTTCTTTAATGACTTGCCGATGAATTGGCCAAGGAGGGCTCTGCTGTAACATCCGAAAATTGTGGTCATCTTGCGTTTAGGGAAATTTTCTCGAAGGTCAGAGCCGACAACAGCAAGACATGGAGGATTCCACCAACTCATGACTGGTATGAACAAAAACGTCCTGGGGCTGAAGGGCGACAGGAAATTACAAACCACCATCACCAGACTCGTCACCGGACATACTCGCACACTTGCATATGTTCAGGGACAAAAGGAGTACCCTGTGTGCCTCAAGTGTGTTTCCCATCAAGCTTCACTGGACCGTCTGCTTTCCTGTTTGGATTTGAAGAGCGATCTCTAAAAACCCTGCGCTGGTTCGAGACTTTCTTTGGGCGTACGGTCTCTTGGACTTGATCTAGACTTGTTCTATATCGAGTGGAATAAGAAACAACAGGTGTAGGTAGTGACGAAGCCATCCTATGATATTCGACACAGAAATGATTGATGGCATCTCTAATGTCGCTTAACCGCCGCTCTTGTGAAATACCAGAAATCTATTTTGTTAATCTGTATAATTTTTTAGTACTAGTTACATGCCCAGAATTATACAGAATTAATGGATCTGAGAAGAAAAGGGGTCCAAGTGATTTTTTTTAAATGAATGGAGATAATTACTAATTCATAACAGGCATATGTAGAAACAGATAGTGTTATCTTCATTCCAGATGTTGGTCTTCGAACAACAAATAATTTCCATAGAATTAAATATAAATAAGAGACATTAAAGTGTATTTTCTCAAAAATTAAGAAAAGTCACTTAGACCCCTTTGCTTCTCAGTCCCTTGCATTATGATCGATAAAATCAGGATCAGCAAATATCATGAAGCATAATTTCAATACTTTAATAAAATATATTTCTTTTAAAACTAAATATAATTATAAAACTTAGAACTATCCCTAGTTTTGATCTTCAACCATCCATAATTAGTAATAATCCTTACATCGTTTCTTTTTAAACAGTACAACGATATTCCCAATAATTTGGGCCGACCAAGAAGACATCTTTTTTTCCCCTACAGTCTTGTTGAAATTGGTTCAGAAGGTCACATTGTGTGCAGATATCAATTCAAATCCTTTCTCCAATTTCAACCGCTAAATACCAAAAGTAAAATGCCTATAATTTGTCCAATAAGCTTACAAGCAATATCTGATCTAAATGTCTTCTCTAGCTTTATGAGAAAGGGAAGAATTTGTGATGAGTGTGTCGCACCTTTTACCTGTGTGGATAACGAATGGTTGGTTGTTTTCAGATTATATGGCGTCGTCAGCAACACGAGGGCTATAATGCACCGAATCATTCGTCATTTGACAAGCCAACATACATTTACAAACACCCATGCCTTACACGGAACTCGAACCCTCAACCTCGCAGTCTAGAGGCTAGAACGCTAACCACTATACCGTTTAGTCGGCGTGGATAACGAATGATTTTTATACAAAAGTTTAAAATGACAACAAATTTTATTATATTCAACAAACAAGCATGTACATTCATATTCTAACATAGCTTTTTCCACGCTGATCCAGCAGTCAAAGAAAATACTACAGCTGCAATTTGGAGTGTCACGCTTTTCAAATCCCCCATTTCCACACCACCATTAAACACGCACATGTTTCCCTCACCTTCAACAGGGACACCAATTTCCTCACAGGCCGCGGCTTCAATTTTGGCCAGAGGTCCAAGCACTTTACAATGCACATGGTCAGCCTCCTCGCCACACGCTTCCTTGACTTGGTTGCGAATACACTCGTTCATGCGATTGGCCATCCTGAAAAGAGTATTGAGGTACTGCATTTTTTTGTTAATCTAATATACATTTAACCAATAGACGAACCTAACTTCAGAGGAGATAAGCATGTCCTTAATCAGATTTAGACGTACACAAGAAACATTTTCCGCTTATGTTACCTGTTGCTTAAAAATAAAAGATTGAACTAACCATTATTTTAAGAATCCCAAATTGTAGTTTACAGTCTATGGTTTCTAAATGTACAGGGCCTCAAACAATTGAGAATACACCTTACTTTTACTTGATAAATCCAACTTTCAATATGAATAACATAATACCTAGAAGTGCAAACACGTCTCTAATTTTACACTTAACAAATGGTTTAATTTAAAGTAAAAATAAAGAACAATCAACTAAAAACTTCGAAACTTGTACTATTA
Source organism: Linyphia triangularis (assembly GCA_963978545.1). NCBI lineage: Eukaryota > Metazoa > Arthropoda > Arachnida > Araneae > Linyphiidae > Linyphia > Linyphia triangularis. The sequence goes on from OZ021729.1 coordinate 39,652,951, forward strand.
GGAAGCATTTCACATAAACTTATGATGCAGATTTTTATCCCAAAAAACTGAGAATACACCAATGAATTTTTTTTAATATCTCATATACAAAGAAAGTGTCAATATTTAGGTGCACGCCCTTTGGCATTTATGATGTCTTGCAAACGTCGTGGTATCGATTTGATCAAGTTTTTGGTGGTATCTGAAGATATTTTATCCCATTATTCTTGCAACACTTGTTTTAAATAGGCTTTGTTTCTAATTTTGTGCTTTTAGATCACCGTTTCTCGCGTGTACTACAGATTTTCTATGATATTGATGCCGGAGGACTGTGGCGATGTGTATAACTTCTTTTTAAAATGAAAAAGTCCCCACATTTTGATGTTGCATGTCGTGTGTTTGGAGTCGTTGTGGTGCTAGAATATGGAATTTCAATATACACCCAAATTTTTAGCACTTTCATTTAGATTGTTGTGAAGTACATCCAAGTAAATCATATGGTTCATTATACCATGTATAAAAACTAAATTTCCTACGTTGAAGCCACATAATCCCAAACCATGGAGCCACCACCACGTTTAACTGATGGACGTAATATTTTTGGATCCAAAGAGGTATTGGGCTTTCTCCATGCGATGCGACACCAGTTACTACCGAAAATGTTGAAATTTACATTCGTAACTAAATATTACTTTCTTCGAAAAGCTATTTGTCTTCAATTGATGAGTTTTTGCTTACTCCAAACGCTTTTTCAGATTTTGCAAGCTGACGAAAGGCTTTTTCCTAACAACTCGACTTTTATATCCAGCTTGTTTAGTTACATTTCGCACAGTTTCAGCACTTATATTTCTGCTAATGATTTGAGAAGTTTCTGCATTTAATTTATAATAAACCTTGATTTCTGTAAAAAAACTCTTTTTTGTGATATCACTCAGAATTCCTTTCCTTTTTCTTCTACTTTCATTTTCAATCAATCTATCATTTTAAAATGTTCCTGTAATATTCTAGACACACGCGTGGCTTCTACCAACAATTTAAATTATTTCAGTAAGATTTTCTTTTTTTTAAATAATTTTAATAGGAATTTCCCAACACCAATACTGTTACGTCATGGGACGTCACCAGGCAACTGGTTCCAGTAAACCAAACATTTTCTATTTACTGACGTCGGCGACTCCGATCAACCAATCACGTGCGCTCTCCCGTGATCATCGATAGACGGCGCAACGGTTACTTAGATGAAGTCACAGAACTGACGATCTAAACTGGAGGCCCGACTGGTAGCGTGTAAATCCGGCTTAAGTTATGTATAGGTATTTTTAGTGGGAAAGCAGAAACCATGTTTTAAGGCCTAGATTTTTAATGATGTCGGTCCTTTATTTATATATATGAGATTATTTTATTTGATACGCGAGCAGTTCAACTCAAGTAATCTCTTGCTACTTTGGAAATTTTACCCGGGATAAATCCTTAGAATTTTAATACATTCGTTACCGATCACGTATCAGCCCGGAATGTCTTGTAACTCCCTAGTAGTCTGTTCTGATTAAACTGTACCCGATCGGAGTTTCGGTTTATGCTGCAGTTACATGAAACTGTTTTGAAAACGCAAGCTTTCAGCTAACCATATGGATTGGTTGCATTCAGATTACCTGGCGCTGTCAGCAACGCGAGGGCTATACTGAGCCGAAACATTCGTCATTAGACAAGCCAACATACATTTACAAACACCCATGCCTAACACGTGACTCGAACCCGCAAGCTCGCGGTCTATAATCTAGCACGTTAACCACTCTACCGTTTGGTCGGCTAACCATATGGAAGAAAGGAAGGCAAGCATGTCACATGACAAACATTGATTTGTTACTTTAGTTAAGTACATCATGAACAGAAACTGGGATCGGGTACATTCTGATCAGGACAGACTACTGGGGAGTAACAAGACATCCCGCGCTGATACGTGTTTGGCAGCGAATGTGATATGGTATAACTACATATAACCTTCCGGGAGAAAAAAAATGGGAGATTTAGATGTATATCTCTAATTAAACACAACTTTTTATTTATAGTGTTTGTGATGTTGGAATTGGAACCATATTCCAGTCAGAACTATATTTTGTTGGCCGTTTGACCATCAACATAGAGTATGAAATGAGTTTTAGGGCACACACCCCTTACTTTACAGAGTTTTACAATACAAATTAAAAAAAAAAAAAATTGGGGTGAGATGCCACAAACGACTGCCCGAAATTGGTAGGGCTATTTTTTTTAAAGTTCATTTGGTCGCAAGGCCAACAAAATAGGTCACACTTTTTTCTTTTAGAGCGCGAAGCGCGCCCACACCTTACCTTTTAGAGAGTTTTACAGTGCAAAATAATTTAAAAAAAAGCAAGAGATTTTGGGGGTGAGATTTCCGAAGTAGGTAGGAGTACACTTTTTAGGTTCAATTTGCCTTAAGGTCAATGAAATAGGTCGTGATTTTTCATTTTAGAGTGCGAAGTGCTCGCACACCTTTCTTTTTAGAGTTTTTAACAATTGATTAGAAATATCAATATTGTGGAAGGGGTTAAATGTTTGTAATTAATGTGAAAGTTTGATGAAATTTTATAAATTACAAATTTATCTTTACAAACTATTTGAAATTAAATTTTAATTGCTTAAATTGTTTTCAAACATTGTTTAAAATAAAATTTAAATTTCTTAACCTTTTTTGTTTTCTTCATTATCGTTTGCAACTTCATTTCCTTTGAATTTTCAGCAATATTGAATTGATTTACTCAACATATTTTAATTTCTTTGCGAGTTGTTCGTTTTTAATATAAATGTTATTGAGATCAAAAGCAAAACATTTAATTTTGCTGCAACTTGCATCGCAACCATAGCTTAACGGCTTCGGCATTGGACTTCAACCTTCCTATACCACAAATCATGGAGCAGGTTAGATTCTCCAATTTTCATTTTCAACTGTTGTGTGTTTGCCTTTGCATTAGCGTCGGAGTTCGCCATTGTTAACGTTTTGCGGAAAAGTTCTAAAAAAGCTAACTACCACCTTATAACACAATCTAACCTTTTTTTTTTAATTGGCATATTACGTCGTATTTTATTGTTTATTTGCATATAAATTACGTTTCTAGTTGTTTGCTTTTTTCGACCATTTTGAATGAACCGCCATCTTGTTTATATTGAATTAGCGGTAACCTAAAACTATGTCATTTTGGCGACTCGCTCTTTGGTTGCCAAATGACCTATAACTACACCTGTTCCGAGCACTGTTAAGGGAGGCACTTTTGTCCACTTACTTGCAAACAGGGACCATTCCCGTCTTATCCTCCCACAGAGGACCCTCCTTTTCAAAACCGTCTTCCATAATCCGAAAGCAAGGTCCAAATGCTCTTGCTTGCGTGGACACGTTGAACACGCACTCCTCGTGCTGCTTGAACACTGAAATCAGACGGAAGGTCTCATTTATGTATTGTAAGTGCGATGTTTTTAATAGTACAAGGGTGATTAAACTTTAACTGATTAGAACCATCTATTGCCTGCACTATTTAGACCATGGAAATACGATAATTACTGAGCCGAGAATTAACCATTTGCACTCCATGCCTTTTTCTCGTGCAACTCGAGACATTTCCCGCCATTTTTTGGTTGGTTCGCGATTACAAATCCGCTTCAAAGAAACTAAACACAATCATTGGCCTTGCATCGAATTTCCGCATTAAACCTAGTGGTCCTTTCGAGTTGCGGCATCAAATCACGTGGTGAGTAAGAGTCAACTCCGGAGTGCAAAGGGTTAAAAAAAAAATGATTGAAAGTTCATCAGTTTCAGCTGTTGGTTTGGCTAAACCTACATCAGAAAACTAGACAAACATATCCAGAAGCTAGACAGAATTCCGATTTTCAAAGTAATTTTTTTGCCATGTCCAATGTTCATTTTGTTCAAACCCACTTGGGGAACACAAAAGCTAAAAAATGAAAACTCTAGCTATAGAAGTAAAGCCGGAAAGACTAAGGGGGAAAAAAACAGTACGAGCTCAGATCAATTGCTGAATTCCTAGATTAAAGGAACGATTTTTATCATACAGCCAGAAAAAGCCGCAGTATTGATTTATTTTGTGCAGTTCGAAATCATTTCAGAGCTAAACTAAATGTTAATTGAACTTATTTCACTTAAATTGTACGAAACTGCTTCAAGGGAAATATTCTAAAAGCTCATTTAACAAGAGCAGTTAAACGGCTTTCATAGCTGTATATAAAGGTAAAAATCGCTTACAATTAATCGGACACAATATCATATGATGAGCAGTACCTCAATGTCCTACTTGTTACTTTACTGGCTGTGGGTTGAGCGTGCCGGGTACGATTCCCAGATTAGGCTTGTTCGTTGTGGTTCGAATTCCAAGTTAAGCTGTATATTGTTCTTTGGAACTTACTAGGGGTGTCTATTTCTACCATCTTTAAGCGCTTAACTGTCAATAAGCATAGTTATTTTGAACTTTGACACATAACGATATCGATATTTAACATATTGTTGACCGGCAATTTTACTGAGAATTTATCTCATCTCAGACTTATTTCGTAATTGGCCAAGCTTTGGTCCCCAAAATTGTCAAAGTTGTAGTTAAATTGAACACTGGGTTCTTTTTTAACATTTTCAATTACGTTTTGGGCACAAATAAACAATAAACTTAAGCTGATTTTAAGTAGCAGTCGTTAAAAAAACTAAATCTCGAAAAAAAGGAGTAAAAGTAAGTTGAATTACATTTTGGTTGATATTTTACTGTGTGATTTCGGACTCTACAAAAGGGCTATTAATAAACTTGCAGACTAAAGACGAAAATCCTTCCAGCAAACACCGCCAATTGAACTATTGGGCGTTCTCTCCAAAGTTTTGTATAGGTGATGCGCTTTGGGCCCCAAAGGATGCAAGCGCACTAAGAAAACGACGGGGACGCGAAAAAAAAAAGAAAAAAAAATCTCCGAAAAACCAACACAACGAGAGGAAATTAAATCAACAACGGATTTTGTTAGCACAGCTCATATTATCGGACACATTGGTGTTCGGCAAGACTGGACCGAACCTGCGACTTTTAGATCACTACACCGGGACCTAGAGAATTTAATTTATATGCATTTTGAAGGTGGGAAATGTACAATTGAAACCACAGCTTGAATGCAGAATTTTATTTTTCATCGAAATTAGTCTTATTAAGAATTAGGAAAGGAAACAATACCTTTGTTGAATTCTGAATCTTTGTCACACACTTCATTAAAATCAGTGATAAGATCACGCACAACCGTGTTATTTTCCACACTGCACTTCTTTGCTTCCTTTCTCCAACAATCAATCTTGTGTTTGCCATTCCTGTCAAAAGGTATACGATATAAATTATAATTATTTTTACTTCTAATTAAGATTAGGTGTATAGATTTTTTATTGTATTACGTATTACTCTACTCACCATGCTTTTAATTTCACTAAATAATTCACACCTCCCATCTATTTAATTTGAGAATTTTCCAATTACTTAAAAATGTGTACTTATCTTAGTGGGATAAGCCAAAAGAAAGGGAACTCATTCTTAGTCCAATAAACACAATACTAAACGAAATTGCGCATTGTTTCATTGTTGTATGCATGTTCTCACAAAAGTTAACAAAGGTTCCGGCAAAGGTTATAGTCTGAAATGTTTAACCCTTTCGGGACTGCTGATACCAAATGTCCTCTTTCAAATCTCGAACTTTCTATTAACCCTTTGCACTCCAGGCCTTTTTCGCCCGGAGGAACCAGCAACTCGAGACGTTTCTCGCCATTTTTGGTTGGTTCACGGTTACAGATCAGCTTCAAAGAAACTAAAAACAGTCATTGGCTTTGCATCGACTTTCTGCAACAAACCTAGTGATCCTCTCGAGTTGCTTCATCAAATCATGTGGCGAGTGAGAATCACCTCTGGAGTGCAAAGGGCTAAATGTTCCTATTCAACTCTTGAAATTTAAAATGTTTTTTAAATTGCACCGAGTGACAATTAAAGTTTTGGTTCTGATCATTAAAAATATTTATAAATAAATCACCGATAAACTAACCAATTACATCGGAAGCGAAATATTGATTTAAAACACCAAAGTTGCTCTGAATCTCCATTACTAATTTTCCCATTTTCCATAAACCGCAACTCTGAAAGTTGGTACAAATGTTAACAAGGACAAATACAGGAACATTGAAATATTTCAATCTCGATTAATTTAGGTCGAAAAATGATTAAAAGTTTCAAACGGGGAATATTTAATTATAGCCGCAACTCGGAAATTTTCTACATATGTTAACATAGAAAAAGTAAAGTAATCCAATCATCCTAGTAAAAATACGAACGATGGCCGCTTCACGGCTAGTTGCCGGCAGTACTGTCATATCCCTTATGCGAGGGACGAATTGAACACGTTTGATAAAGCTAAAATTCACATAATTTTTACAAATATGAAAAAATTGAAAAAGTTAATGTTTCTCTTTTGTTCCAAAAGTTTTGGGATGTCGTCTAAAGGGAAATGACTTAACGTTCGAATCTCGAATAGCATAAAATCATAAGGTCATCAAACGACGCGTTTGTTGTTTTGTGGTGCAAAGGCAACACACAAGGACTGCGCCAACCTCAAACGACGTGAAACTTCATAATATTGACACCATCGTGTCTATACAGAAAAAGACAGCAGGACGCAGACGAGGCTCGATTCAAAGACTTTTTACAAGTCAGGAAAATATTCTTCAACCCTGCGGGAAGTGTATTTTCAATAATATGAAGGGAGGAATTTGCTCCATCTTACTGTCGGTATATAAAATGCTGTATTATGGATAGTGCTTAATAACGCACAGTGAGTTTTTACACAACCTGGCATAACAGAAAATTCGAATAATTGCATTTAGTGTGCGGCTGAAAATATGGGTATGCGTCAGTAAATCGTTTAGTACTCACGTGCAATACATATTTGGAAGTTCTCCAGTAGTATCAACATAACATTCTGTATATTTTTCGAACATACACATCATGTCCCCATTGCAAATGGCGAAAACTGAAAGCACAAAAAGTTTAGAATAATATTACGAAGAGAGTAGGAGTACACATTTTCAGCAATATACAAAAGGAGTTACCTTAATTTCAATACCACAGAGTGCAAAGGTATTAAACCATAAAAAGTTTTTGCTATAAATCCTTTGTATGCATTGATAACTTTTATATGCAATGGCAACTATTAAGTGATTTTGAGTTCTGATCAAGTTTTCATTGTGTTAAATCACTATGAAAACAAAGGGTGTGGAACATCACACAACTTTCAATTACACTATAATACTGACGTGGATTTGTGTCCACTTATCGTTGTTATATTTTCATCATTCATTCAGAAAAAAATGGCCAGTTTAGCGATATACTTTTCGATAATCCTTATATTATCCTTCATTATAAGTGAAACTGAATGAAGAAAAAATTATCGTTAATGAGGTATGCTCAAAGAAAGAACTCTTTTGAAGGCATTCGTTTTTCAACTTTTTGCGCCTTTAAAGTATTTTTAGGAGAATTTAGGAGGTGGGGATGTTTATAACACCCAAAAAGGTATTAGCACAGCGATTTTTAACAAAATCATTAGAGCCGTTTTGTAGTAATTATTGAAAAACAGGATTTTTTAATGGCAGCTACTTTATGCGCTTGCGCGATTTTGACGAAAACTTTAATGGTAGGTTCCATGGCCACCAGCAACCCGTATACCAAATTCGAACATTGTAGATCAGTTTGTTCGGGAGTTATGCTGACCACAGACACTTTTTCTAGACCACTCTTTTACTTTCAATTACTTATATGTATTATACATAGGATAATGAAAGTATAGCATTTAGTCAAAAAAAAAAAAAAAAAAAAAAAAAATGATTTTTTTTTTTGCATTTTGCCATGTTTTGGAACATGTTTCCCCTGTTTCCATGTTTTTCGAACATGTTCTCCATGTTTTTCCCGATTTCAAAAAAGTTTATGGATAAAATGTCTGTGGTCCACCTCCGAAATTCTCGTAAAAATGCTTTAATGGCGTAAAAAGTTGAATAACGAATGCCTTCAATACAGAGTCCTCTTTCCTTGAGCATACCTCATCAACGATCGTTTTTTCTTCTCCCCTCAATTTCACTTATAATAAACGATAATATAAAGATTATCGAAATGTACATCGCCAAAATCGCAATTTTTGCGAATTTTTTTTAAAGACTCACAAGAATTAACAATATCGCCATACTGGCCTGTATTTGAAAGTTCTACGATGTCCCACATCCCTACTTGAAATCATGATGCTCCTAAACATGGGGAAATGCAGACACTTTTAACTGAATGCTATACTTTCATTACCATATGTATACATATGAGTAATTGAAAGTAAAACCACCCAAAACCTTGTCACTAATAAATTTTTTTCCTCCACATTGATAGAATGCATTGTCATGGACAGCGAATTTCTGCCAAGTTTCAGCTCGGTTGGATGACTAAGAAGATTAATTACCCCTCCGAAGATTTTATCATAAACACAAAATGGAAGTTACTAAAAAATTTAAAAACATTTGTTGCATTGAGCAGTTGCTTAGAAGGGATCGCTAGCCTGTCCCTTGTCTCATACACCTAAAGATTTATTAGTTTAGCCACAATTTCATCCAAATTAGCAACAATTTTCAGAAACCAAATTATGAATTGTTAAACTAGTAATATATGGTCATAAAAAAAATTTGAACAGAATACAACTAGTAGGGTTTTTTTTAATTCCAGTTTTAAAAGTTTATCAGCTATCTTATGAAACCTTAAAAAAAAAAATTAATAAACCACATGCAATTTTCCCTGCCGAACTTTCATTTGATTTTTACTCGCATATTTAAAAACTTAGACATCGTGGCAATAAATATTACGTTTCTGTGACGACGTTAATTTGGCTCGGTTTAAGAAAAAAATTCAAGTTTTTCGAGCCAATGGTCTGAAATCATCTGCATCCTTTTCTTCCTCATTTAAGAGCCATGGGTTACCAAGCAAAAAAATAATGCTCCTTATTTGGCAAATTATTACGTATTAGGCAATCTGGTTGAATTAAACTTTTTCGAAGTCGACTTTTGAACAGTTTCGGTCATTTTTCCACGGCAGACCAATATTATCTATTAAAATTTCTCTACATTTTATTAAAAAATACAGAATGCTGTTCGTTGGGGTATATCAACTTCCATTCGCCTCTCCCAATGTTACCAATGTCAAGCATTCTAGGCTAAAATTCTATTTCGGCTGTGTGTCAGGCATTGCATACTTTGATGTGAGAACTTGGTATGATGTATAATAAGCTTCAACATAGAGCACGAAAATAATAGTAAACAAATGTAAGATTTTTTTAATTTAGTAGGCAGACAAAAAAAAAAAAAAAGTTAAATTTAAGATAACTTTTTAATGAGACTGTATATGGGACCTCCCATGTGATCTCTCTCCTCTTTGTCTATACGAGCAAGAGTATTGTCGGTTGTATTTGATCCAAACACGTATAGGTGATATTGTCATCCGACCTCGTAGGTTAATATTTTGCCAAGTACGAGTTTTGCAAAAACTGATTTTTTCCCTTTTATCACGCCTTTTAATTTCAATCACTTGGTAGTTGTATAAATGAACTTAAGCGTTTATTTTGTTTTTGAATGTGGTCAGTCAAAACCATCGTGCTCAAGCTCGAATGGTCAAAATATTTCGCCCGACCGTAGTTTAAATCGATAATTTTGCCTTTTAAAATTCTCTAAATATATTATAAAAATATTTAACAATTTAGATATTTATATACCACATAAAATCGAGATACAAGTCCTGTTGGCAACAAAACATAAAAGCTAAACATTGAAACAGTTAATTGAACACAATAGCTTATTTCCAAGAAATTAAAAGGGTCAAGGAAAATTACCATTGTACAAGGTTATTCTTCCAGTAAACTGCCAGTTATAACACTAGTTACAGCTTCCAGTTATATTTATACATTTGATTCATGCAACAAAATACTGCTAACCATATTTCATGGAAAAATTTGGGATGTACTTCTTCTTGGGTAGTACTTCTTTAATAACGGAAATGAAATTTTTTCGAACCAACAGAATCAAAATGGACTGGAAAATAGAGTTAATTTTTATTGCAATATTTTCCCTTTGACATATCACACCATTAAAAGAAGAAGATGAATTGAAAAGTTATTTTCATGTACTTATTTTATAAATGTCTGATACGGGTAATCAAAGTTTAAAATATAAATTTTTATAAATTTTTGGTCATTAATCTCTCTATATATAAAAAGGCAAAGCCCTCACTCACCCATTACTAATTCTCCCACTTCCCATCTGTGTAATTTGGTACAAATATCAACAAGAACAAACATAGAAAAGTAAGCTATCCTGATCATGATGAACTCACTTTGAAGAGTCGAAACTATTCAAACGAGGAACATCCACTTCCATTGTAATCAACTCTGTAGTCCGGTACAAAAGTCAAAAAGGGCAAATATGGATAAAGAAAGCTATTTTGATTTTAATAAATCAATATTCAGAGGTCAAAATGAGGTCGAATGTCCGAAATGAATTCACGCATGTTTTTTAATGCTAAAATACACATGCTAAAATTTCGAACTAGTTGAGCATAAAATAAGACGTTAACAACAATTATTTTATCACACGTTTTTAAACAAATGATTGGATTACAAAACTACGCTCCATTCAAAGTGTAATAAACGCGCAACTTACATGAGATTATCCAACATAAAAGCAGCATATTCGCTACGAGTTTGATATGGACCTGTTGAACGCTTCACAACACCTAATTTGTAACCAGTATAATTTAAGTACTTTCACTTATCTGAAAATGACGTCAATTTAGTGCATTGTCTACCTAACGGTATGATGGGTTTGGCCGATCGCAATCCATCTTAGATTAACTTTCTAATGTCTATTTCTACCGATCCTCGGTCAGATGATGAAGTCGACTCTTGAACTTGGTCTCCATCACTTCTCCCCTCCGCCAATATTAGGAAATTGATTCCTTGACAGACTTAACCTTAGCATACAATAGCGTCAATTATTCTACCCTCAAGTATTTTATTTTGTTTCACTGATGTCTTAGTGTATTTTCGCATTTGGAGCATAACTTGGTGATTGACTTGAAGCTGGAGAAGATTTAGCAATAACATTTAAAAAACTCTTTTATACTTACCAATGAAAAGTTGTGTTCTTATTTTTCAAAATTCTGCTTTTTTTGCAATTGCAAGCAACACCTAAATTGTTAGCGTCACCCATTTTGTATGGAAACTTAAAACACGATTTAGTTTTATTTGCATCGAATTCAGAAGGAAAGCTTTAACTAGCCCTTATTTCCCATAAACCCCTTAAAGCCTGTGCCTAGGGTCCCCGAAATTTTAAAGCCTCCAAATCTCCTCACGATGAATGTTTTCTTTGTCATAATGGTCACAGGGTGGTCATAAAGAAACTGCCGAGCCGACCAAACGGTATAGTGGTTAGCGTGCTGGCTTCTAGACAGCGAGGTTGCGGGTTCGAGTCCCGTGTTAGGCATGGGTGTTTGTAAATGTATGTTGGCTTGTCTAATGAAGAATGTTTCGGCGCATTATAGCCCTCGTGTTGCTGACGGCGCCAGATAATCTGAATACAACCAACCAGAAACTGCCGATGTATGAATTTCTAGCTTCCGCTCCGTTCAACAGATCGAGATATGATTTCAGGTATTGTTATTCTGAACCATGTTCATGGAAACTATGCAGGAAATTATATTGAGCTTCTAACAAACCTACTCTTATCAATCCAGCCAACCACAATATGTATTTAAATTGATTTTATGCACATAATTGCTCAGCCAATCACGAAACTATATTTGCCAGCGGATATTGATTATGACGTAGTTATACAAAAATTCCACCTCGGAGTGTAAATGATGAAAAGGGTTGTACACTCGCTACTCTATGTCCGATATGCATGAGTGTGCTACCGAGTTATATTATGTAGAGAACTGGCAACGTTCTTCGATGTAATTCATGAAGGGAATTGATTTTTTTCCCAATAATGGAGGGCTCCGTTTACAAGTGGCTAGAGTAACTAGCTCATGATCGGTAGATCGGTCCTCGGTGGTTATAAAAATCGGTGTGTACCTGCTCAGGACTTGTGCACATTAAATCTGTCGTGGCCTCAATGTCCTCTCGTTGGTGTGGTGGGGTTGGAGAGAGAGGTTTACACTAGAAGATTTCGATCTCGTATTCTTCTAGATGCTCAAAATTACGAGACGTATATGGATGTGTTAAGCACTTTATAAGTGGCAGAAATAGAGAGTCGGAACTTTCAAACCAAATCAATAATAGTTAATTACAGCGTCGATTCTACTGTATAGAACACATCGTTATAACGCTATTTCCAAGCATCTTATATACGTTGGTCATTCCGGAGGATTGACTAGCTGAATTTGTATGGCAAAAGAGCCATGATTGGCTAAACTGATCATCTGAGAAGTTGTTGAACCTTAAGTTAAATTTGAAATTTTGCGGATATGTTCCCCTTTGAAAAAGCATTTAAAATTGTGTTTTCAATTTATTAAAAAAATTTGCGAAAACTACGAGTTTATTCTTTCGGTTATCAATTGAATCGAAATGTCCAAACGTCACAAAAAAGGATGAATCACAAATTGTTTCCATAGTTATCACTTTGACTCATTTTATAAACTTGCTCATTAAATAATGAAGTTTCTTCTGCATTAGTGTCCTCACATTAATTCCAAAGACGGATTCAGTTATTGTCTTAATAAAACGTTTTGTATTTTTAAATTCTGCATATTAACTTCGATTTTGTTTATGGTGTTTTAGAGCGAAGGGGGGAAATGGCACTGAATTGATGTTTTTTTCGTTGTAGTCACACTGAAAACTCATTAAGAACACAAAATCGGTTGAATAAGTTGTAATGTATTAAAATATGTATTGTAATTACTTTTTATGGATAACTGTTTTATAAATGCTTTTTTTGTTCATTGCGACTAAGTCAGTTTTTATAAGTGTTAATCAACAATTAAGAGTCAATTTTTCAGTCAATCGCGACTATTCAATAAAAATGCTAACAATGTTTGTATGCTCTCGTGAAATTTCCTAATAGGAAGGTTAAACGAAACAAATTGAAGTCATATAATATGTTGAAGAAATCCTTCATGTGAGTTGAGCAGTCAACAAGCGTTTAGGTTGGTTGGTTTGAAGACCTATACTTTATACAATAACGACTTATCTAATTAGGATCGAACCTACAGCGTAACGTGGATTCCAAACCACAACGAACATCTAGGCCTAACCCGGGATTCAAATCCAGCTCCTCTTTGGCATGCACAAGCTGTCGGGAATGGGAAAGGGTTTAGTCTAAATATATGTTGCAGTGCAAGGGCTCTTAAATTTTGAAACATTGATTGACACTTTAAAAGTTAACTTAAAAACCAACCATATAAAACTAGAAAGTAAGGGACTAGGCAGTCCCAAGATTTTTAAGCACAATTCGGTTGGTTTGTACGCTCAACGACCTATATTTATTCACAATGACGGCTAATCAGGTCGGGACCTACAGCTTAACGTGGATCCCGAACCACAACGAACATCCTTGCCTAACCCAGGATTCGAACCCGGCACCTTTGGCATGCGACGCCAGAGCGCTAACCCCACAGCCGTCAGGCTGGCTAAGCACAATTTAACTAAAAAAAAATCACAAGAAAACCAGTAACTCAATTAGAGTAGCTACACTTTTAATAGTAAAACGATGTACAAAGTTTAAAACAGCAAACATTTCAATAAGTTTCAAAGCATAACTTCATTATTTACAAATATAAAAACAACAATAATAGTTAGAGTAAGTTTTAACTAACAGTTTAAAATAGTTTTAAAAATAACGACTGTTCCAAATGTTCAACACTTGCCTTCATTAAAATGGAACCAAAGTGATGTAACAAGGACTTAGAAATATTCTTCACGATTGGAAAATTTCATATAAAAAATGACTGCAGCAAGTTGAAGTAAAATGCTTTTTAGACTGAAAAAGAGCACAGTAGCACCGTTCTCTACACAAGTTCTGTCGACACCGCGCTGAATAGCGCCAATTTCTATGCAGGCGTTGTCCTCTAGTTGGTCACCAGGACCAAATACCTTGCAATGGAAGTAATCTGCTTCTCTTCCGCAAGCTTCATTTATTTTTTTGCGTATACACCCATTCATTCGATCGCTGGACCTGAAAAGAAAATTGCATTATGACATTAAATCAAATACGAAGGATGCGATATCTACAATTCATAAATTTAAGGTATACATATACAATTGAGATGATTTTCTTTAATTTTTAGGTTATAATTTCAAACTTTTTGGCAGTATATCGGAATTAAAAATTATGCATTTTTAAATATACACTTTTTTTCCCGTCAATTTTTTAATCAGATAATTGCAATTAAAGTGACTAATTAGGACGTTATTAGAACATACATAAATAAACTTGTAATTAACTTAGAGGAATTATTTTTATTGCCAATAAGAGATATTATATTGACACATGTTCCTATGGAGAATTTTGAATTTGGCTTCAATATTTATTTAATTATAAGTTTTTAAATAAAAAGTAAAAAAAAAAATACGTAGTTTTTAACAAAAAATTAAGATTAAAATATGTGTAAAAAATGTGTTTATAACAAATAGATATTAGATTATCCATAGAAAAAACATTCAAAACTATTGTCTACAAAACAAAATTAGAATTTTGTAAATCGGACCATTTATTATGAAGTTATGACCGTTGGTGTAAAGTCATAACACCAAAATGTCATTCTTCAGAAAACGCGTTTAAAGTTTACTACACTAATAAAAGTGATACAAAACAGATTCCCAAAACCTACTATAATTTAAAAAGTAATTTGATTCTCAGAAGGAAAATGGTATCATTTTAATGGCAATGAATTCGGGAATATTTTAAAAACAAAAACGCTGATTTGAGTCAAATTTCACAATTCCTAATGTATATGTATACCTTAAGCAAGGTAGTTCCACACGAGCGTTTATTTCATGCAGAAACTAGATTGAAAACAAGTAACAAATATTAGACAAGCTGCTGTAACATTCGCATGGCCAGACGCAGCTTGATTACACGCTGGCGTGGGGCCCATCTGTCGTGTTCTTAAAGTAGAGCTCTAGAGAATAACAAGCAGATATATTTTTCAAGTCTGTTACTGATCTGTAGGTCATTTATTTCTCATAGGGCCAGAAAGATCTGTGCATTGGGTTTCCGAATTTTCTCGCAAAAAATGTTTTCTCTGTCATAATGAATGAAATTAGAATGGACTTTTTTGTAACCATCAATATTCTTTTTAGCGCTTTTGATTTATGTCCCAAAATTTGATAATATACTTCAATAACTCATTAATTATTAAAAATATTATTATCTTTAATGAAGGCTGTAATAAAAATGGTCATTAGCATTTAAATTACACCAACAATTGTCAATGGGGGGGGGGGGGAGTCTTAGTCTGCTACGTTGTGCGTAATTGGTTTTCTAAATGATGATCTGTTTTTTAGAAGAGGATGTACCCAGTACTTTCTTTGATTTCGTCAGTGAACAATTAATATTTTCCTTAGCATGTTAACACCATTTTTATTCATTGAAAATGGTTTCATGTTGCACTGTGGAAAGCACAAACAAACGATTGAGCTCACGTTAAAAAATACGCACGTGTACCCAGCGTGTGTAGATTTTCAAACTGCATGAAAAGAAGCTGTGTTTACACAACATGAAAACCTTCCTGTGGCCTTAACCTAAGACAAAAACTTACTATGCTGATTTTTTTAAGCTCTAATAAAGATGTTTATGGTCGAAAATCTTAAAACCTTAAAAATTGAGGACTGGAAATGGAAAACGACCCAAGTTCAAAAAAAGAAATTTTTTCAGGAAAGCCGAAAAATGAAAAGCACTCGCATCTGGTGCTTAAGACTATGAACCAGATTGAATTTGAACTATTGCTACTGGTGTTTTCCACTTTGTTTAGCTTGGTCTTTAGGAATTTTTTTCGTAAAAAAGATTTTTGCTATTTCTGGTACTTAGGTCATTTTCCATTTCTTGTCCTCAATTGTTTAAGGCTGTTTTATGACGAAGTTGTTTTCGCTTAAGTGATCTTAATTATTTGCAGAGGAATCTAAAAATGTCTTTCTGAAAATGCTAATTTTTTTATGTCAATTACTAATTTTTTGCTAGTTCTTATTTTCATAACTTTTAAGTCAAATGCTAATTTTATGTCATTTGGTAAGTATCACTTAAAATCTATATTTTAAATTATTTTTGTCAGCTCTAAGTCCATGAGATGCCACAAGAAATGGCCTGATACAGCTAAGTAAACTCTTTTTATATTTTACTATTTTTAGGCTTAAAATATATTAATCAATTTTGGATTTCGATTATTTTCATTCAACGCTTCACAAATGTTTCTCACCAATGCTCGCCGACCAAACGGTATAGTGGTTAGTGTGCTAGCTTCTAGACCGCGAGGTTGTGGGTTCGAGTCCCGTGTTGGCATGGGTGTTTGTAAATGTATGTTGGCTTGTCTAATGATGAATGTTTCGGCGCATTATAGTCCTCGTGTTGCTGACGGCGCCAGATAATCTGAATACAACCAACTCACCAATGCTCCTTTCAAATTTATTGCACAAATAAAACTATAGTTTAAAATTCTATGACATGGACGTATCCTGTGTGTCAGTGGCTATAAATGTATATTCGAGCGTTGCTTAAAATAATTATTTTTATAACTTTGCTACCAACTAATATATAAATTAAACACATTACTAGTAGATTTATCATAATTTTGCAATTTGATTCCGAGTGTTGGCTATATTATATGTTCTTTATTATGCAATGAATAAAATAAAATAAAAAAAAAATAATAATAATAATCTAAGAATATATCTTTCTTTTTAAACCCGTTATATCCATCGATATAAATAAACTACTGGATAGACTGCTTAACGCTGGGAAAATGAAGCCGTTGCCAGATGCCGATGGTGGGATAAAAAATACGGATTGCCGAGGATTGAAAATAAAATTTTGGGTTGTACACAGCATATTATAATGCTATTTTTTTTTTTTTTTTTTTTTTTTTTTTTACAGGGACTCAAGCTTTGCGATCGTAGCAGTAATCCCAACTATAATTGGGATTTTTTTAATTATAAAAGCGGTTTCACAATATTTTACATAATTTACCATACAAAAAAAAGCTAATTTCTCTTAATTTAAGTACTTATTTTCTCACTTATATCACAACACGTGCATAAAGATTTATGAGTTATTATTAGTTCAAAAAAGTGGCTGTGTACCGTACCAGCCCGAGAAAAAGTACCGGTACGCCGTACGGGCGCGTACGAACCACTAAACCAATGTTTGTCAGTAATTGAAAAAACCCGACTTTAACGATTTTTATCAAAATCATTGTTGTAAGGTCTTTTAAAATGCTATATAAGACCTTAATTAGTAATAATGTGCAAAAAAATATATACTCTAGAATTTTACAAGGTTTTTCGCATTTCCATCCAACTATAAAAGTGAACACCGTGATTGGTTAATCTTCTCACCAGCTTCGCAATCCCCGGCGCGTTTTTCTCTTTGCATTGACAATGGAGCAGTCTATCCAATTATTTATCTATATCGATGGTTATATCAACAGCGATTTCGTTGTGGTGGGAAAATCTATGAAGGGCTAGCTAACCCATACAGCTACCGTAGAGTTCTGTACTAATACAGTTCGAGTAATATTCATTACCGGCAGAAAGATTGAAAGTGATCCATCATGTCATCTTCGTTCTGTGGATAAGGAGTGATTTCATTGAAGCACGATCCGTTATTGAGCGATTGCAAGAATGCATTAAAACCACAGTCCATATGCTTCATGTAAACTGGAAAGAAAACAACGGTTAACAAAATATTTAAAACATAAAAATAAAATGTTTGTAATAAATGTAGGAGTGAGAATAATTAAACAATAGATGCTTCGCCAAATGTGGCAGCCCCTCATAGCAAGAATTTTATTATTTTGAACTGTATTCATTTTTCTGTTAATGTCCACTAGGCCTGGGCGATGTTAACATTTCTGCATCGCGATGTATCGGGAAGCAAACATTACGATGTCACGATACATCGCGATGAGAACTATATTTTTTTACAAAATACTATAAAACAACGTTTTCATAACACGCTATATAACCGAAAGTTATGCTTACTTAGCTAATTTGTTATCCAGGAAAGGAGATGGGGGAGAGGGGGGAGACAAGTGCACATGTTACTTCAGTTATTGGATATTCTTAATTATTAAATCAAAAACATACTTTATAATGAATATTGTATTACTTACTAGTACAATATAACTATTAAACAATAAAAATAAAATTCATGCATATCAATTAAAATTTTAATAATCTTTATTTTGTGCCAAAAAATCTGCCTTGCCGCATTTTTAAGAAGCAAGTTGGATTGAGTAATTAATCTTATGGAAATAAACTTTATTCAAATTGTTCAAACTGAAAAAAAAATTATAAAACGTTTATTTACTTACGAGTCAGAAGAGAAAATCCTTCAACGTAAATGGAAAAAAAATCGTTTATAAGTATTTAAGCAATCAAACTAGAGCATCAACTGATCAGTCCATGCGCTAGTTCATATTGACTTTGACAGATATAACAAACCATCATAGTAATAAATAACCTGATTATCTTAACTGGGTAAGAATCTATATATATAATTCTCTTGCGTAACGTCCAAATTTGGCTGTATTTCTGTGAGCAGAATGGCAACGACTTCAATCACCAATCTTCTAAATGCACTTTATGCACGAATTTCCAGCCAATCACAATATATCTTTTGAAATTCGACTAATACATCTGGCAACAGAAACAACTTGGATTCGCTATATTTTCTTTTCTTATTACAATCTACAGATAGAAATTATTGTCTATTTAAAACGTATTAATTTAATAGTTACGATGATGCAAGAATAAATAGATCCAAAAGATGTGTACATTTCTTTTGGATTAGAATTCCGGATAAATCAAACTTTTCGGAAAAGTTATCTGCTGGAACATGTTCCAGAGGTCGCCAGGTTGCATTCAGCGCTAAATCGCCAATTTTAAAAAAATCGCTAAGAGGCGTTGTGCAGTAAATCTGAACCTATACTCATCTTTAATCAGTGCAAATTCAGTTATTACGAATTAAAAACTATCAAAATAACGAATAAAACCACCCACTCAACTTCAAAATCTCATATGAAAATTAAAAAAAAAAAAACTATTGACGAAATATGGCTAATTTTCTCGCCAAATTTGATTTTCAAAAAATTCCGGTTGATTGAATGCTGGATAATTGGCCTTTCACTGTTTTATTTTATTTTCTAAGTATCGCAAAAAAGATTAAGTGAGCATATGATTGCTTCGTTAAGAAATTTCGATAAGCAACTTTAATTATTTTGGCGCTTCATACAAAACCAGCCCGTAAATTTTAATTGTTCAATGAAATAACCGATCTTTTTTTAAATATATGTACAAAACTGTTTATTTTTGTTGTTTTCCAAGATCTTTCTACGACGTTGCCACACTGTCCCTGCTTAACGCGTCTCGACAGCAACAGAATAATGACGTGGCAAGTATTCTGACTCTTCATAAATAATAAAAGGTGCAGTTTCATGGCATTATGCAGCTGAAATAACTTTTTGCTAGGGCATATTTTAAATGCTTCTCTTTAAGGCGAGCAAAGCGAGCCAAGGGGATTGCATAGCAATCCAGGGGGTTGGCGAGCGTCAGCGAGCAGGGGGCGGAGCCCCCTAGTTAGACATAAATTACTGCGCTAGAATACTGCAATCCCCTTGAGTTAATAAAGCAAAGCTCTCAAAGGGTAAAAATGTTGGATAAAAGAAATCCCGAAGTTAATGTAAAAGATTTAGAGGTACAAATCTTCCAAGTTAGAGAAGGAAAAAAAAAAAAAAAAAAATGAAACACAAAAAGTCTAGGAAATACTCAATTGAATTCCAAAAATAGAATATCAAGGTCTTACATCTGATGAAGAATTAAATAAAAATCAAAGCGTTTTTCAAGAGTTGAGAGAACAATAAAAAAATGTTCAAGCAATAAAAGGAATACTTTCATCGCATCTCCAATATTACTAGACTACTGGCTCCTGAAAACCACCTCGAAATTTCAATACTCAGCTGTAAAAACGAAGTAGGAAATAAAAGCGAGACCTAAAAAAAAAAACATTGTAAAACTGAATTATAATCTCAAAATGTCCTACGTGCTTTTTTCCCCTTGAAATGTGCACTTTTTTCCAACTTTATTTGAAATTTCAAAAGGCATGGGATGCAAAAGCGAACGCAACATGTATGTGAGATTAAGTGCGCGATGCCGTATGTGGCGCTTTGTTTCTATACAATCTTGTAAACATCGCACATACCGAAGGTGGATACAATTACCACGATGCGGATGAAGTATCGCCCCAGCAAAAGCAAATGGAATTCGTCTCAAACGGCGCAGTGTTAGCTGTTACAGTACGTTTCTATACAGTCTTGGAGACACCGCGCATATGCAGGGTGGATTACTGCGATGTGTTGAAGTATCGTGTTTCAAACGGCCCCGGTGTCGACAGTTTCAATACGTTTCTTAGTATCTTAGAAACACCGCGCATCAATCGTGGCATCACTGTTCTTCGTTCTTGAAGTGCTAGGCAAGGATCGCGCTCTCGTCAAAAAAGATCGTGATGTATCGGTTATGCGAAAATAGTGACACATGTTTGAGGATGTTGATTTCACACCGGTTTTGGACGATGTATCGATACATCGCCCAAGCCTACTGTCCACTACGATATAATCTACAATTGATCTTAAGAGCCATATGATCTCAATCTATTTTTCTTAAACCTAAATTAATTTGTTAATTAAATGCTATCACCATACAGGCTCGTTCTCACCTTATGTTTAAATCAATTGTTTACAATCTTACAATGTAACAGTTATCCACATCGGAAATAAGTATTTATAACTTCAACCCCAAGTAAGATGCATGTTATTGATCCCACAAGAAAAATTGTCTAATTTCAACAACAATAAAAAAAAAAAAATTAATTCGAAATAGCGTAGCGTTCCTATTTAACAAGAAAAAAACTTTGTAATAAGTTTAAGTTATTACCGGGTATTGTACAATCAATTAAACTAGAAATACATTGAAATCAAGGATAGGATTTTTGGAGAGAGGCAATTTTAACACATTGAACAAACAAATATTCAACGGTACTTGAGTATTGACGCAAGTAGCTGGTCGAAATTTGGCCACTTTCTTTATTAGTAAAAGTTGAAACACAATTTGCGATTAGGTTAACAATCCATTGAGCTGTGTGAACGAGGATACTCTGCAATCTCTGTGGCCACACTTAATTTTCTTCTAAATCTCATCGCAAAGAAATACAAATAATAGATCATAATAACAAAGTTTTTAATATAAATCCTTTTCATGCATTGTTAATTTTTGTATTCGTTAACACATCGCCGATTCTGTAAACAGCGTGTGTTTTGCATCTACTTATAAAAAAAACCATTTCTATCGCAAAATGTGCGGCAAACTACGTTTTGAAATTTCTTGAAAATGAACCTAAATTTATGCACTCACATGTAAATATCATTTATTTATTCTAATTAAAACAATTTTATTATTTATTTATTACAAAAAATTTAACAAGAAAGTTTCTTCAGTGATCGGTTGAATGCTATTTTTACGCGATCCGATGACGGCAAGTTGGTTTATTAGTATTCCGTAAAAGAGACCTTTTAGTGATAATTACTGCTCAAATTTTTTATAGAATACATTGTCAGGGAAATCAAATCCATCTGCCAAGTTTCAGCCCGATTAGAAGACGGCAGGGGGGTTATTAGGCTCCCGCAGATTCCACCGCCATCGACACACAAGATCGAAGTCAATATAATGGATATAAAAACAAATCATCGTCCTGGTATTGCCTGTTCATCACCAGAATAGCGTCCGCCAACTTGACTAGCGTTGAGTGTTATCACGAACACCTAGCAAACCCCATTTTCCGAAGTAAATTTCAGGACACATCTATTATGCAGGCTTTGGATGACAACTTTCTACGTGGATTGAACCTATTCTAAATCAGAAGGTCTTGTTCTCCTAGCACAACGACCGCCATCAGTTAGATTACCTAGAGAAGTCTATTCTCTTTCCGATTGACAGTACATTTCTGTCAGTTTCTTTAAGCAAATAAAAATTTTACAATCGTAAAAGAACAGATTAAACAAAATTGTGCGTATTTTATAGAAATTTCTTCTCGCATTCATTACAAATGTAACAATTTCAATTTTGTCAGCAAAAGACAAGTGAAGGCGGAATAATTTCATATTTCAGGAGGTAATGGTGTATGCGTTCGATCAGGGTCATCGTGAAACTACCTTTTTCTTGAGTTGACAAACTGAAAGGGTAGTTTCACGAAGGCCCTATTTTAATCCAACGAATAATATAGGAACTACGCGTAGACGAAGTGATCATGTTTTCCATCAAGTTACAATCACTGGCGTGGTTACTTGGAAAGTACTAGCGTATGGTTTCAAGTGTTCACTGTCCACGCATACAAACTATTATTAAATCATAGTTTGGCGGCTGCTATTATAAACCACCATAAAAAAACTTTCTAAAAATATTCTTCCCAGAATAGTTGTCTAGAACTCGATTATATACAGTTCCATTGGTTGGTTGGTTGCTTGCTTATTTTCAGATTATCTGACGCCGTCAGCAACACGAGGGCTATAATGTGCCGAAACATTCGTAATTTGACAAGCCAACATACATTTACAAACACCCATGCCTTAACACGTTGACTCGAACCCTCAACCTCGCGGTCTAGAAGCTAGCACGCTAACCACTATACTGTTTGGTCGGCTACAATTCCATTG
This sequence comes from Linyphia triangularis, assembly GCA_963978545.1. NCBI lineage: Eukaryota > Metazoa > Arthropoda > Arachnida > Araneae > Linyphiidae > Linyphia > Linyphia triangularis. The sequence goes on from OZ021729.1 coordinate 39,675,957, forward strand.
AAGCTTTAGTTATGGCCAAAAGTTTAAACCACAGCCACCAGTTGAATTTTGGAAAACTTACTATCCTTGCTTAAAATCCTAACATCTGATTGGACATTTCATCATTTGATCTTAATCTTGCATACAGACGGATGGATGAATAATTCGTGCCTTGAACCATATACGAGGCGACCATTTCCAAAAGTTCCTAATTGACAACATTTGAAAGGTTGATATTTTAATTGCATGCTGTTGGCACAACTGAAATACACATTTTAAAATAGTTTTACAGGGACAAAAGTTTATAAGTCCTACGTAAAAAAAAAAAGTACTAAAAATCGAGTTCAAATTCAAACCGGGCCAAGTTGCATTTCATTTTCATTTCCAAAACTGTCTTGTTGCAAACTCAGATACTGTTCCAAAGCTATTTACTTGCTAGCATCTAGGATGACGGCTTTCATTAAGTCATTTCCAAAACTTGCTAGTTGCAATAAAAAAAAGAGCCCTACCCACTAGTTGTAAGCTTCCATAAAATTGTCTATTCTGAAAACCTGGGAGACATTTTCATAGTACAGGCCTATATTTCTACACTTTTTACTAATAATTACTGTTGGTTAAATGCTACTTTTAGGAAATCAGTTATTTTTGTTCAGCTGTGTGGATTGAGTTATACGAGGTTATGTTTCGTGTTATGTTTTCTTTTCTTGTGAAAGAAAATGAGTTTAAATATTGCAAATGTTGAAGAAGTGAGAGTTGAAGGTGTTGTGAAGAGTGTAAGTGGAAATAGAAGTAGTTTGTTTTAAACTTTTTAAAATCCGAGTCTCATTGCTGTTTTTGATTTCCAAAACTGACCTGTTGCATTTACAGTGCCAAAACTAGCTAATTGCAAAAGGTCTATTTCCAAAACTGGCTAATTACAAAAACTTTTCCAAAACTTCCTAGTTGCATATTAAAACAGCTTATTACTGTTTTATATAAAATACCGACCTAAGACCTTGTTAATTATATTTCTAATTTATTTACAAATTTTATAAACATAACAGTCATTAATTCTTGAGTTTAATAAAATACAGGTTTTTCTCGTTTCCTGAAAAGTTTTCCCCTATGCAACTAGGCAGTTTTGGAAATGGACGACTCATATTTTGTGTTCGTTTAATTCATATTATATAGAAAAGACCCTTTTTGAATTATACTGATAATTCGATAGATGCATATTTTACTATAGAACAAACTGAAGAGCCGTTGTTGCGAAATTTTATTACATGGATATTTTAACAACTAATTGCTTAATAGATAGTTTCGTTTAAAACTTTAGAGATGATTAATATGGTAGACATTTTTTCATCAAAATTAAAATCATTTTTATTATTTACCGATACACGAAATCACAAATATTCGATGGGGATTTTTTCTGGCATCATGCCTCATCGAAAATAAATTCGAATAATCACGAAACTATTATAATATTAAAAAAGAAAGTCGATTTAAATTTTTACAACGACTAATTTTACACATTGGATAAACCAAAAAAAAAATCTTTTAAAATTGGACGACTTTCAGCATTCTCATAGCAAAACCAGCTGTAATTTTATCTTAGTTAAAAGATTGTCCAATTGCGTTTACTTTTGAAATGTTCTAAATACATGGTGAAAGTTTAAAAAAAAAAAAAAAGCCGGTTAAGTTCTTTTATTTTGAATTACTATGAAATGAAAAACCAAATAATCATTTATAAATTAATGTAATTGATTAACAACTTACTTTTATTTAGTTCTGTCCCTTCTTTGCACACTTCCAAGTAGCCAGCTATAAACTCCTGAACCACCATTTGATTTTCCACTTGGCAATGCCTAGCTTTTTCTTGCAAGCACAGAGCCTTTCGATATGCATCACTGCCAATCGAGAGTAAAAACACATCAGTACAGTTTACTTTGAAAGTATTTCGTTAAATTTATCATAACAGATTCAATTCCACAAGTCACCTTAAAATTGGCGTTTTATTACTTCGATTGGTTACCATTTCAGGGGCTGGCTAACAAAGCTGGATCTGTTCTACAATTTGCTTTTTACTGGAGTCAAAATAAACTTTAGTTTGTAAATCGCACCCTTGCTACATTAGCGACACAACTCAAAAAATTTCATTTTTTGAGTTAGTGTATACCGAATCTCAGACTTGCATGGACTTGAATGTAAAAATTCAACATAAATCAATTTCAGGCCTACCTGATGGCTGCGTGGTTCGAGATCCGACCTCGCATGCCAAAGGTGCTTGGTTAGGCATGGTTGTTCGTTGCCGATTCAGAATCCACGTTTATCTGTAGGTCTCGGCCTGATTAGCCGTCATTCTGGATAAAAATAAGTAGTTGAGTCGTATAAACCATCTACCCAAATAAGTTTTAACCTTTAACTGCTGTAAGCGGTCTGACAGACCACGAGTCATTTTTTGTGGAATGCTTCCACCCCCTAAAATATCTCATCTTTGACTTTTATATTAATTTTTCTGATACTATGTTTCTTAAATTTTAAACTGATGTTCACCAATTTGTTTGGTGTAGTATGGACCATGTGTAGCTCTTACACCAAAAACCTCAAACCACCCAACCACAGCACTTAAAGGTTAACTTGAATTCCACTTGTAAATAACCTTGCGCCATTCAATAAGCTTCAAATACATGCGGTCCGATTCTGTTCACACTTTTAATAAAAATGAAGAATTTTGAATTGTGTCACTTATATACTAAGGATGCGATATATTGTATATGTATTGCATTTGGAATGCAATTATTTTGAATAGTTTACAGCAACCGCTTTTGATTTTAATTATTTGGGGTGAAATAAGTGAGTCTTATGCAGAAAGAGGGGGGGGGGGGGGAATTCACGTTGTGTGAACAAGTTTCGGTTTTGTTCCCCGGATCGTCATTTTTAATTTCTCTAGATTGGTTGTTTGTTTTCAGATTATCTGGCGCCGTCAACAACACGAGGGCTATAATGCGCCGAAACATTCGTCATTTGAAAAGCCATCATGCATTTACAAACACTCATGCCTTACACGGGACTCGAACCCGCAACCTCGCTTTCTAGAAGCTAGCACGCTAACTACTAAGCCGTTTGGTCGGCTTAATTTCTCTAGGACACCACAGGTTGGCTGGTTAGAGATACCGAGCTTGTGAACGATGGATCGTGGGTTTGATCTTCGCCTCGCCGAATACTGGTGTGTGAGTGTGATAATGGGAGCTAAGGCACATTGAATAGGTCGAGGCTTCAATGTCCTCTCGTTGGTGTAGTGAGGTGAAAGAGAAACACGAGATAAGGTTTCAACTTGGCAATCTTGCCGCAGTTCAAAATTGCGAGGCGTATTTGGCTGCGATAAGCACTTCATAGTGGCAGAAATACACCCGTAACCGTGCATACTAAACTTAACCTCTGAATTATGTTTATTAAAACCATCCATGAATTTGTAGAATTTATTATATTATAAAAAACTTAAACTATGTTTTTTCAACAGGTTATATAAATAACTAGCTGAATACCAGTGCTTCGCTACGAAATTTTACCATGTGTAATACTTTAGCTAGCTGTGAGGGCCCGCGTTGCGGAAATCCGTCACTGGTGTATAGGTCTCAATTTTTGATGCTTCGCTCGCAGAAAGGTTCATTTCAACGCAAAATCGAGCTCGCTTCGTTCGCTGAAAAGTTCATTGACATATACTAAGAACATGCTTACTTCACTCATTGAAAGGTTCATTGCTATGCAAGCATAGGCTCGCTTCGCTCGCTGAAAGGTTCATTGCTGCGTAAGCATAAGCTCGCTTCGCTCACTAAAATCTAATTGCTACGTAAAGCCTTAATAATAGAAGCCTCTCCCCTGTCAAGAAACAAAACAAAAAATCCCCGTTGATACAATAATACAACAACCCTTCAAGATTATTTTAACGTGTTTCTGGAAAGTAAAATTAGAAGGTCAAAACTACTTATATTGCAACTTTCAAAGCTCTTGCTATTAGAAGTAGCTTTTTGTGAAAATATGAATTAACAAAATTAACTAAAAAACAAATTAAAATTTTAACATTCTGTTTTTCAAGAGTCCAATTAGAAGATCACAACTACTTATGTTGCAAATTTTAGAGCTGTAGTCCTTTTAGAGATAGTTTCATAAAATATTTGTTAATTAAAAAAAAAAAAATTAAAAAAACTAAACGAAAATTGAAAATTCTGTTTTTCAAAAGTCCAATTAGAAAGCTAAAACTACTTATGTTGAAAATTTCAGAGCTGTATCTCCGTTTGAAGTCACTTTATAAAAAATAAATTAAAAAATAACTAATTAAAATTTTAACATTCTGTTTGGCATATGTTCAATTAGAATGCCAAAAATTCTTATGTTGAAAATTTCAGAGCTCTACAATTTTAAGTAGGTTTCTATAGATCCACAGAGCCATAGACACTCGCACCTTGTTTTATTATTATAGATCTGTTATTCAATAGGTTAGCTTTTCTAAAGTAACATAATTTTAATTGGTTAAATTAACCACATTGCTTCCTTTTCAATTTGTAGTTGAAATTATTTTGAATTATATTCGCATATTAATATATTTAGAGGTGATACGTATAATGAGGAAAGTGTACGAATAGACCATTGTTAATTTCTTAAGGAAACACTTTGAACAAGAGACTTTTCAAAATACTTGGGCTGAACATGCTATTTGTGATTGAGTAAGGATTAAATGCTAGGCCCCTAACCTAGACATTAAAATGTAAACTTCTTCTTAACTTTTAATTATATGGAAGTATTTAATATTAAAGAAATTATGGTTCAGCTTTTTTTTAACATCAAAAAATACTTACACACAATACACGTTCAACGTGGTTTCATTAGCTTGTCTGTAGCAAGCATCATATTTCAAATACATACAAGTTAAATTTGCTTTGCTTAGAATGAACACTGAAAGTAATAAAAAACAAGACAGTAAGAATTTTATACAAGTAAATTTTCAAATACTTAACTTAAACACAAATATTACATAAAAGTATTTTTTTATATAGAAATTGTTTCTTAGAGACACGTATTTGTTTCTAAACAGACACTTTTTGCAGAGTTTTTTGCTAATTATACAGATTAACGTGAACTCCATTATCAATGAACACTGAAGGCATACTATACAGTCGGAGACAAAATACTCGTCTAGCATGAAACAATTCTCGGGATCTGGCCATGATCAGCAGTCTTTTTTTAAAAAATAAACACGTTTTAAATAAACATGGTACAGTTTTTAACAGATAGCCTTTTGTCGGCTGCAAGAGTTTTCAGTTTTCTCTTATTATTAGAGACGCAAAGTCAGCTAGATTCCCTTTAAAATGCCTCTTAAGCAGCATTAACGTGTCACAGATCTTGATTTAACATTGATAAGTGTAGCTCTTGTTTCCATAATCTGCGGTACAACCAAACAGATTGTTACCCTCACAAATTTACTAAAGTGAGTGTTAAATGCAGTGCTGTTTGCCCCAAAATGTTTTATTTACGATTTACGTACGATTTTAATATTTCGTTTACCCTAAATACTAAATTTCAGTTCATTATGTTGAGAATCACGTTACTTATGAACGAAAATGTTTTGGCCGATCTTCAAGGCAAATCTCTTTAAAGCGGGGAAGAATCGAACGTTTGCGTGCTTCAAGACGTAATCTCTTACACGGTACCTTAAAATGAGCTTTTTTACATTTTTGCTAAAATATCGAGAACCAAATATCAAAATAGAATGAAAAAAAAAAAAAAATTCTAGAGAAGTTTTCGACCATGATAAATCTAATGAAAGCAAAAAATTAATGTTTCTATTTTAAAAAATTTAAACCTTGTTTTATTAATTAAAATTATTAAACCACTCTTTGGTGCAAAAGTTGCTTGCTATTTATGTTTGACATTTAAAAAAAAACTCGTTTGAAACAAAAATTACAAAAATATATTTATTTAAGAATTGATAGCCAAAAAACTTTTTTTTTTAAACTTTAATTTTCCAATTCTTTGACCTCATGTAAATTTCTAACCACTCATTGGAAAATTATAAAATTTTATATTTCGTCGTTTTTTTTTTTTTTTTTGGATTCTAAATCTAAATATAGTATATTATGGGGTTGCCATTGAACTTTTAAAAGTTTGGTTCAGTTTAAATATGTAGATGACCCCTCATGACAAAAAGCTATATACAATTATTCTAATCTTTCCACGATTTACAACGGTACTTGACTTGTATTATAATTGATGAAATAACAAAAGATATCGTTCGGATTTTTTCGCGTACTGTACAAGTCTTGAAAACGATAAATCAAATATTATCCAACCTCTGTTATTACAATCATCGATAAAAGTGGCAAGAAATTCAAATTTTCGTTCCTAAAATATTTTAAGATAGGATTTCTTAAAGGTTTTTTTTTTCTTTTCTCATTTGAATTTAACACTCATTTTTCGAGGGTGCACACGATGATTATGCCTTGAAATCGAAAACTATTTACTGTTTTGATCCTAGTGGATCGTTGGTTGGTTGTATTCAGATTATCTGGCACCGTCAGCAACACGAGGGCTATAATGCGCCGAAACATTCGTCATTAGACAAGCCAACATACATTTACAAACACGCATGCCAACACGGGACTCGAACCCGCAACCTCGCGGTTTAGAAGCTAGCACGCTAACCACTATAGCGTTTGGTCGGCCCTAGTGGATCGAGTGTGTGACCAAACATTTTTCTCTTTGGAATGTCATCGGCGTAAAATCAGACTGGTTGGTTTGTATGCTCAACGACCTATTTTTATGCTCAATGATCAAGTACTCTAGTGAGGCCGGGACCAACAGCTTAACGTGGATTCCAAATTACAACGAACATCCATGCCTTACTAAGAATTCGAATCCGGCACCTTTGGCATGCGAGGCCAAAGTGCTAAACACACAGCCATGAGGTGGGATTGCAAAATTAGATATTCGGTGCATTATTTTTATTTTATAAATTAAGTACACGTCATACTCAAAATTAAAGCAAATGCCTGCGAGGTAATGATAAATACCTAATTTAATACAAAATGAGCGTGTTCTACTTGCCGCCTCGAAGTACTGTTTTTAAGTAGTAGTATACATTGGTATTTGACAAATTTGATGTAAATAAGCTTGGCTTTGTTTACTTCAATTTTCAATTCTTAATTATACTACCTTCGAATTCCATAGCTTAAAAATTATATTATGTTCTTTACGATATTAAATAATACTTTAAGTTTTATTAATTTATGAAGGTACAGTGTTAAGAAATCGCTGCCGCATACTTCCAATTTTATTTGTGAGAAACTAGTTTTCATTTAGTTAAGACTTTTTTTACCTGAGATGACTACATTTTGAATCAACCAATTAAAAAAGTTTAAATTCCATTTAAATAGTAAAATGCAGGGTTTGGCTGGTTCGTACGCTCAACAACTTATTTTTGTGTTTAATAAAGACAAATCAGAAAGGAAACTACAGTTTTGAGTGGATTCCGAACTACAACGAGCATCCACACGTAACCCAGGATTTAAACCCGACAACTGTGCTTGGTTAGTTTGTACACTCAACGACAGATTTTTATACTCAATGATGGATAATCAAGCCGGACATACATCTTAAGGTGGATTCTGAACCACAACGAGCATCCATGGTCTCTAACCCACGATTCGAACCTGACAACTTTGGCATAGAAGGCCAGACCACTAACGACACGGCCATCAGGTGGGCTCCGATAACTTTGGTATGGTTGGTTGGTTGTATTCAGATTATCTGGCGCCGTCAGCAACACGAGGGCTATAATGCGCCGAAACATTTCGTCATTTAACAAACCAAAATACATTTACAAACATCCATGCCAACACGGGACTCGAACCCGCAACCTCGCGGTCTAGAAGCCAGCACGCTAACCACTATACCGTTTATAACTTTGGTATGAGTTGGTTGGTTGTTTTCAGATTATCTGGCGCCGTCAGTAACACGAGGGCTATAATGCGCCGAAACATTCGTCATTAGACAAGCCAACATACATTTACAAACACCCATGCCTAACACAGGACTCGAACCCGCAACCTCGTGGTCTAGATTGGTTGTATTCAGATTATCTGGCTCCGTCGGTAACACGAGGGCTATAATGCGACGAAACATTCGTCATTAGACAAGCCAACATACATTTAAAAACACCCATGCCTAACGCGGGACTCGAACCCGCAACCTCGCGGTCTAGAAGCTAGCACGTTAACCACTATACCGTTTGTTCGGCCAACAAGACTGCGGAATAAAGTGATTTGTAATCACTCTCAGATTTTAGTTTAATTGATAAAAAAAGTGAATGCTCATCAGAAGACGCTCAAAAAATATTAAAATGCCCTTAATGGGGCTCTTTGAATCAATTAAAAGACAGCCAGAAAACAATAGAGTCAAAATGCGTTTCATAAGATTAGCTTAAAGTGAAATAAAAATTGACTTACTGGATATCATTAGAAATAAAGGTAACATAGTGGCAGTGTTTTAAAATAGGATCACTAACTCAGTAAACTCCTCTTAATTAATGCGTTTAACTTGTAGTTTCCGTTTATTTGTGTAGTGTAGCTTGGTCAGTCGTCATAAAGTGGGGAACTACTGATAGAAACGTGTTTTTGAAGTGGCTTTGTCAATAACAGGATGCCATCGTTGCGAAAGGCGAATCCGAGATAATTTTTCCTAAGAAAGTCCTCCTAGAAGACACTTGCACTTCCGTAAGATGCATATTGAACGTACAGAATTAACTATCTTTTGATAAATTTAAAAAGAATTCAGCTGCAAGTGTCAAAACAAAGGAGTACAAAGAGTTATTCTAGTTTTGGTCGACATTGTGAAGTTGGAAAAAATATTTTCTACTGATAGACTATAAAAGAAAACATACGAAAGCTGTAGTTGAGATTCTAAAGAGAGATTTTATGACCGCTGAATCTCACTTTGATTTGTGAAATTGAATTTTATTTTTCATTCAAAAAATTAGTTCTTAGACTTTACCTTATGCCGTTCTAACTACTGAGTGCCCGCCATGTTTGTATCACCATGCATATATGTAAACATACAGGACTAAAAAGAATTCTTACTCATTTAGTAACATTTTTGGCTGACAACGGGTTTTCATAGCCTCGTGATACCACAAGAATTTATTGCAGGGAATATAAAGGTCCGATCAGACTGTCGGTTTAAGTCAAGAAACATCGTAACAACGTCTCGAACTATTTCTTAGAATTTGGATCTTGGTCAACACCTGAGCTAGCACCTCTACTCTCTACATTTACAACATTCTAATAAGAGGTTGGTTGGTTGCATGGATTTTAATTGCACAAGACCCAATATTGGCTAAGCTGCTCCAAGCTAATAAGAAGACATTGTATCTACAACTTGAATTAGAGGTGCATAATCTCCATTATTTTTCACATCAGTCATTGGTCAGAACTCGGTTTAGAACTCGCAATACGTCGATCAAGTTGAGGCTAGCCCATCTAATAGATAGTGTCTGCCTATACCATGCATTAGCTCTCCCCATGCATTGTCTGTTATTATCAAAACAAGACTATCTCCATTTCCAAGAGGTATTTCAGTAGAAAGGTATTTACATTCGTCACATTGCAACCTTCTACACGCATCACCTCTATTCTAAATAGACCAGTCTTATTTCGATAGTGACTGTCACCATTTAACGTTACGTAGTTTGCGAGTTTTCTCATACTTCGTAATCCAAATATATGCCTGTCCGAAATCAAGAGAGCACTTAGATCTCTGTTCGCTTACTACAACTTCTAGATAACTTATAAGCGGTTTCTATTCTGCAAGCAGATTCCTCCCACCTATGCTATGTAATAGATTGACTATGGTTACAAGCACATTTTAATTAGTTTAGGGGAAGCTAGTAACATATATATCTATGGTGATTGTTAAGCCTTTCTCATCTTCAAGTCAATAACCATAAAACATGCACTATCCAGAAGTTGCAGTTAGGGATCAATGATTAGAGGTAGGAAATATCGATCAATATCGATACTATATAGTTGCATAGAAAAAATTATCGATAAAATATTGATGCATGATTTTTTAATTTGATTTTTAATTTTGCCTGAGACAAAGTTTTTCGGAGCGAATTTCTACTTTTCATGATTGCTTTTTGTAAGGTGATTACTTTTTCAAGTGAAATGGATCTATTACAAAAAAAAAAAAAAAAAAAAAAAAGTTATATTTTTGCTTAATTGGTGCAGTGATTTTAAGAAAAATTTAGATAATTTTCAATAGCTATTAAGTGTATGGCAAAATATTGAATATTGGTGCCATTTTAACGGTCTCTCAGCCAAAGTTCAAACTTTAGTTTTGAAGTGTTTGAAAAGGGAATAAAGAAAATTGAAAAAACACATAAAACTACAAAACGATCATCAAAAAACTAAACATTTTTGAAAATATCGATTTATCGGTGACTTTCATCGATATTTTTATTATATTGATACTTTTTTAGAAATATCGATAAAAATATCGTCGTGTTGATATATCGCTGACCTCTATCAATGATAGATTAACAGAATTTTGATTACCGTGCCATTACGAAGTTACTACAGTGGAACGATCAATCCGAAAGATATCAAGATATCCCAGGTAAAGATTTGGGAGGGAATATTGGAGACCGAAGTGGCTGTCCGAGAGCTTCTAAAGAATGTCATGGCAAGATTAGATCCAGCTGTGAATCTCGACATTGTCCAGATATTCGCAAAGTACTTTCAGATTGGAGACCTTTTATGACCATAAAACATCTAAAACGATTATTTTGTTACATAACTAGGAGCCCTAATTTTATTAGTGGAGGTGAGGGGGGGGGGGGGGTAGAAGGCCTGTCTAAATTTTTCAAATACGATAATTGACAATGAATAATAAATTCCTGATTGACCATCCTAAACTAAAAGGGAAGGAAACTTTATCTTTTGGATATATTCAGACTGAGTATTTTTTAATAGTATTTGTGAAATGAAGTACTAATATCCCGTTTCCTCGATACACAGTTTTGTAGAGTATGACGTTTCTTAGAGGAATTAGGATTGTCGCATTTAAAACATATTAATTTCAAATACGTATATCAGACTAGTCTTTAGAAAATAACCTCTTTATGCCAAACAAGTTTGATTTTAGCATTTACTGTCACTAAAAGGTCACTATTTGTAGGTACTATAGGTTACTATTTGTTCTAACCAATAATCTTAAACATTACCTTCTAGATAACTCATGCAGTTTCTGCTTTGCAAACTTATGAAGACAACTGAAAAGGAGACCAATAGTAAAAATAGTATAATAGACTGCAATAATTTAAAATAAAAAACAAATGTAGGTAAATACCTCCATTAATTAATGTCATGAATCTATTAGAAATAAAAAATGTTTTATAAAATATACCCATAGTAAAAAAAAATATATTTTCTGAGGGAATTTAGGCAGTCTATAAATATTGAATTTAAAGAACTTAGATTAGAAATATTTAAGTTCAGGCAGTGATATGCATCCATTTATTTATCTTATCGAAGTATATAACATCAATATTTTCTCTCTGGAATAAAATACATCAACAAGTTTAACCTAAAATAAATTAATACATTTTATTAACAGAACATATACATCCCCATCGTTGATAAGATTATATCAGAAATAAATGCTGCTTTACAATTAATATTAACTTGCATGTCATTAAGTTATAACAAGCAAACAATTTAATAGATAAATGTAATCAGTATACAACAGTGTCGACAAACAATAAGTTCAATAACAGTGCAACTTGAAGCAGGAGTGTCCAGTTGTAAGCAACAGCACCATTCTCAATGCAAGCTCTAAGGACAAGATCATTTCCAGGAGCGAAAAACTTGCGATGGAACTTCTCGGCCTCTTCTCCACAATTTTCGGACACTTTCTCTTCAAGGCACATGTTCACTACATCGTCATACCTAAAACAGACAGTTTTGAACTAGAAATTGAGTATTCGAGTGAAAACGTTGACATAACTTTCAGAAAGGAGACTCGCTGTGAAATGATGCAACTGTACCATGAAGTTTCGTATGGTGATTAGTAACAAATTACATTTGCCGTAACAAGTAACAATTTTGCGTAATGTAGTTATAATAACCTTCAATAATCTCAGATCCATTTCTCAGAAAACACATTTATTCAATTAGTAATAATGATGAATATCAAGTACTCAAAACGTTAACATTGGATAACGCTGAAATGGTTGGTTTGTACGCTCAACGACCTACTTTTATTCACAATGACCGCTTATCAGCCGGGACCTACAGCTTAACGTGGATTCCGAACCACAACGAACATTCATGCCTAACCCGGGATTCGAACCCGGCACCTTTGGTATGTGAGGCCAGAGCACTAGTCCCACAGCCATCAGATGGACGAATTTAAAGTGCATAAATTTGTCAAAGATTTATCCTTCACATAATTAGGAAATGTAAAGATGTTTCATTCCTATGTTTGGTTATCTAAGGAAAGAAATTGGGGAAATAGAGTGCTCATAATTTGAGAACTACTGAGCCCCTATACGATAGGAATACAGGACTATTTCAAAATCTTATAGTAAGCGTGTTTCATGTGTTTTTATTAACAAATAAACGTGATAGCACTTACAAACTTTTAGTTATTAAAGATTATTTGCTTTCCCTTAAAAGCAAATACTTTATTTAATATCTAAAATTACGTGTCCGTGTAGCGTTTTCCCATGTGGAATCAGCACCTAGGCTCAGTTGACCTCCCCCATTCACTATGACGTTTTCCCATTATCTAGTAACTGGTAACCTTAGACCATGCAGCTATATAAATACATTTTGATTCAACTAAATAAATATCTTTACATAATATACCTTCATCGTTGATTCTCTCACTTTCCTTATAGCCACAACTCTGAAATTCGGTGCAAATATCAAAATGCCCACCATACAAAAAATAAGCTTTCCCTTTGTGATTAATCAACTGTCAGGGGTCAAGACGGAGTCGAACACTCCAAATGCTTCATAAATGTTTTTAGATTGCCAAAATGCACATGTTAAAATTTCGTAGCCTAGTACTCAGCTTGTCTCCTGCAAACTTATATTCTTCCTCGTGCCTAAATTCCTGCCTCAATGTTGCAGAATCAATAAAGGAATGTAATTTGTAACTGTATTTGGACAATTTGGTAACAGGCATTGGTTCGTAAATTTTTTATGGTACAGTACCCAAAAAAAATCAGAACGATGGCTATATCTTTTGTTCTAATTGTTGAAATAACAAACAAAAGGTACCGTTATAAATCGTGGAAGGTTTTTAATAATTGTATGTAGTTTTTTTTTATCATGAGGGGTTATCTACATATTAAAACAGAACCAAACTTTTAAAAGTTCAATAGCAACCTCATAATATTACTCCATATTTGGATTTAGCATTAAAAAAGAATGCGAAATACAAAAATTTGTAATTTTCAAATGAATGGTTTGTAATTTAAATGATAAAACGAAAATGATAAATTAATGTTAAATAAATGTTGGTTTTTTGGCCATAAATACTTAAATAATTGATATATTTCAGTAATTTTTTTTTCAAAAGATAGTTTGTAAATGGCCAAATATAAATAGCAATCAACTTTTGCATCAATTTCTTTTTTAATAATTAATTATTAATTAATAAAACAATTTAATTTTTTTTAATAGAAACATATATTTTTTTGCTTTCATTAGATTCACCATGGTCTGAAACCCCACCTAATTTTTTTCTTTTAATTTTGTCTTTTAGTTCTCGATTTTTTAGCGAAAATGTAAAAAACGCTCACTTTAAGAGACCGTATAGTAGACGACTTTTGAAAACTATCAAAGATTAATTCAAGGTAAACTAGAGGTGTGGAAAATTGCACAACGTTCAATTATCGTAAAATAGGGAATAGGAACAGCGGGGTGAATCGGAACAGAATTTCTTGAGATTACAAAAAAAAAAAAAAAAAAAAAAAAATATTATTTTATACAAACAAAGCAGTTTTATTTTTTGTATGTATATTTTTAATCTGTCTAACGTGTTTGGAATCGTGGAACATATGTTTTGTGTGGTTTTCAACAGTGTCCTTTTTTTTAAAAAAATTTACTTCCTTAAATTACATTTATTTAAAACCACATTTTTTAAGCAATTTCAATAAGTTATCCTTTAAAAATTTTACTGAATCATGTGATTTTTTCATTTTATAAATGATTTCAACGATCAAGTTACATTTGTATTTACAGTGAAATGTTTCTGTAAAATAATCACACTTTGCTGAATACAGTTTACTAATGCCTACATTTTATATTTATTAATTTTCTAATTATCAGTAGTATACGTTATACTTCTGCAATTACAGTTTTCGATATTTTATTTATTTCGTGTGAAGAATGCACATCGTTAACGTTGTAAATAAATTATGTTACTTTTGCGTTTACTTGCTATTTTTGTATTAATCTTAAACATGTCACTATAAATCCAAGTAGTTTTTATGCAAGTTTAGAATATTTGTATTTTATAAAGTCGTGAAAAGCCTCATTGACCGTTCGATTTCTCCCGCTGTGAAGTAGAACCTTAAAAATACCTTTCGTTTTATGAAAATTCTCCCTGAAGATCGGTCAAAAAATGGCCGAAACATTTTCGCTCATAAGTGACGTGTTTTTCAACATAATGCATTGAAATTTTGTATATAGAGTAAATGATGTATTCTGAATCGAATGAAATGATAAAAAAAAAGGGTTCGTATTGAAATTTTCGAAGATAGCGTTACTTTTACTTAGTAAATGGTCCCTCAAGAAAAAGAAATTGCATCAGATATATATATAAAATCGTATGCAAAACATTTGGGTGCAAACCGTAAGATTCTACGATAATTAGAATCGAAGATATAGCCATCGTTCTGGTTTTTTAGGGGGGGGGGGGTACAGTACAATAGCCAATGTTGTCTATGATGAGTCAAACATTCGTTTCTGGCGAATAAAAAACATGCATTAAATGCACGGGAGTTTTTTTTCACGTATTCCGTTTCTTTAGGAATTACTGTAAAATTGGTTTTGGACAAGCACCTTTTGGTATCATTTCTCACCTGCAGTACAATCTGAACCTCTCCAATTTGTCTTCTTTCTCGTACCCCGTGGCCGTGTAATTGGCCAGAGCACTGACCACGTCGTCTGTGCAAGGTGCGGAAGCCTCCTGTCTGGCCAGCTCGAAGACGCACGTTCTGTGCTTCATGTAAGCTGGAAAGGCAGAAACAAGAATATACTAAAAATGGAATTTCATTTGTTTAATAAATTACTGGGTAAATTGAGCCTTTTGGAATAAACAGAATGTACGTATTTTCAGGTACATTCGGAGCTCATTATTTTATTCCTTAGAAGATGTACGTTTTTTTTACATCACATCAGTCCTCGTAATCAAATCTCGTACATCAGTTACGAGAAACAGAAAATAGTCGATAATTACGTAACAATTTATTTGGAATAATATTCGTGCGCGAAAAACATAAGCGTGGTAATTTTACCATACTTATAGTAACTCTGTCCTTGTAACATGTCAAAATACTCAACAGGAGAACATTGTTATGTATGCTAGAAATAAATAGACAGTTTAGCTCTGATAAAATGAAGCTATTGCCAGATTCTTAGGTAGATAAGGAAAATGGATTTCCCAAGAGATTTTTCGTCGTTCATCATTGCCTCATCCCCTATTCGAAAAAAAGAATAAAACGTTAAAACAATTTAATAACTATTTTGCACTTTATATTTGCATCTACAGATTCCCCAAAATCATAATAATGAGCCTTCCTTTCGATTTCATGAAATCGTCATTGGAAATATACTTTACAATGAATGACAAGGCCCGTTCATAGCTGGCTATGGTTCTCAAATTTCTTTTCTCTTCTGTTCCCGACTATGCCATTGTAGCCGTCTATCCAGTTACTTCAAATGCATATATCAATGAATGAGATACACAATCTGAATGTTATTCTTCTTATTTAAGGTTAAAAATTAGTTATGTATGCACCTTTGTTAAGCTCCGTTCCTTCTCGACACATTTCCTTGAGTCTCGCTTCCATATCTATTACTTCCCTTGCATCTTCCACGTCACACTCAGCAGACTGTTTTTTCAAGCATTCGACAGTCAGAGGAGCAGCCCTACAAAGAAGGGATATTTTAATAAATACTCGAGATCACTTTAAACAAGGTTATCTAACACAATAAAGAACTCCGGTATCGCGATGGTTAAATGCACCCAACTCTTGATAGGGACCTCAATGGCCTCTCTTTGGTGTGGTGGGGTTGGAGAAAGAGGATTCCGCGATAAGATTCCGATCTCGTGTAATTTTGTTGTTCAAAATTATGACACGAGTTTGGCTGTGTTAAGCAACTGATAGTGGCAGAAATAGGTAGACGGCAACCATGCTAACAAACTGAAAATCTGCCTTATTTAAACTTTAGCCAGTAGTAGAGTAGTTAGATTGTGTTTCTTTGTACTATAGGTATCCTATAACCAACTCCGCGTATTAATCCTTAGCACTCCACTGTCCCCCCCCCCCCCGTCCCCTCAGAGGACATCGTAATTCTATCATATCACTCTGATGTCCCGGTTAACAAGGTCAGTGATTACGGGGAATTAACTTATTCCAGCACAACTTTTTGAGAAATGCATGTTTCCCTGAAGTTTTCTCTTCAAGTGGCGCATGAAATCAAATCAAAATATGGTAAAATTACTAAGATACATATATAAAAAAAAATGTCAGCAGGTTTTGTGTCAGAAGAGAACGTGAGAAGTATGCTCACGACGGTCCGAATACTTCTCTGTTCCACTTGAAAGGAAAGATAAGGAGAGTTTGTAAATGGTTTGTGTGCAAATGGAAATGTATTGGCGCAAGAGCAACGCTGGTCCGAGAGAGAGAGAGAAAGAGAGTTTGTAGAAGAAAAGTTGGTATGTGAGCATAGCAACTGCTTCGCACTGTATGGTGATATTTCTAAATATAAATAAACAAGAAAAAAAAAATCAAACACTAATGACTCATTACAAGTTTGCCAAAGCACTTATAGATCAGTAGAGAGGTGATTTCCGGGAACCGAGAACGTGTCCATCCACATCTTCGGCGGACAACAGACTAAATATTAAGCTACATATTCCCGATGTGGGAGAAAGAAAACGGGATTGTATTATTTGTTGTGACAGGTAAACACCTGGCGGAAGACGTCAAACTACTTATTATTGTCAAGCGTGCACAAATCAGCCTGCAACGCATATTGGAGAGTGTTTCAAAGTTTATCATACTGTACAAAATTGTGGAAAATAAAATATAGATTTTTTTTGTAAATATATATTTCTCGATGCCAATCAATTTATGTAAGTCCAATATCATTACAGTACGTTACTTGGGCCCAAAACTATACTAAATAATATTGTTACGAATTTTTGTATATTTGTAAATATTCCGTAGTGTTAATTTTGTAAATAGGAAAATTTAAGTACATTTTGCATAAAGCAGTGCAATAGTTCGTCTTTAGTTGGCTTCCCTGCAATATGGGTCTCGATGCTTGATAACGAGTTTTACAGAGGTAACGCTGGGAAGCGAGTTTTACAAGGAGTGGGGCATTTAACATAATTTTAATGGTAATCTCGCCAAATTGGCGACGATTTTGGCGACTAATTTTCGTCGCCATATTTGGCGAGAAATCGCCAAAAGTTGTCAAACTTGGCGATCATTTGGTGAAATTTTCGGTCCCCATGGACATGTATAGGACTTTTCGACTACGATCTGGAAAGTTCTCCAAATATCTACCTCTAGAAGTTTCAAGAATGTTCGCCTCCCCTATATAAGCCCGAGTTAGTTGTTGACTGAGTTAGTTGAGTCACTGAGCTGGTTTAGTCAGTGAGTTGACTGGAATTACCGAGTTGAGATACTGAGTCTCAATGAGCATTCAGAGTAGTTCTAAAGCGAACTGTATTGCATTGTCTTTTGCCGTTATTTAGCAGTTGTGTGTCAAGTTTAACTGCTGTTTTTGCTCTATTGTTGTGTATAGAGCTGTATTGAGTCTACTAGAATGAGAAGTTCTGGAGTTGTAAAGGAATCTGTGAAGAGTTATATCGGAATAAATTTCTGCAAGTTTTGATCTGCTTTGGTTTCAAATCTTTCGAACCCATCCACGCAACAATATGAAAATTCATTAATGCACGTTTCTGCCACTAAGCCTCACTGAGTAGCTGATAGCTAAGGTCCAGAATGGTGCAGAGTGCAAAGGGCTAATAAAAGAAAATATGCAGTTTTTTGTGTGATCGAGCAATCAAACTGTACTTGATTTTTTCTCCAAAAGAACTACAGGAGGGCGATACTGCGCGGGACACCTGAAGTAATTCAAAGACGCTGCATTGGGATATCTCTTGTGGGATACTCATTCCTAAATACAAGTATTCTTGACGTATTCGTATTAGGTCCAACCATAATAAGTACCCTTGTTACAAAAGTGATACAATTCAAGATTCTTCATTTTGAGTATGTACAGAATCAGAGACTGCATGGACTTGAAGCTGGTTGAATGGTGAAAGATCATTTGAACTCAAATTGAGTTGACTCGTAACTCAAAAATTATGAATTTCAAGTTGCGTCATTTTTGTAGCAAGGATACGATTTAGAATTTTAAAGCTTGGATACTTTTTACTTTCAATTACCCATATGTATATCTAGGGTAATGAAAGTATAGTATTCGGTCGAAAAAAAAATCGATCATTGCTTCACGTTTTGGAACATCCTTATTTCAATAAAGTAATCTAGAAAAAATGTCTGTGTGTATATATGTCTGTGTATATGTGTGTCAGCATAACTCACGAACAAATTGACCTACGATGTTCAAATTTGGTATGAGGGTTGAGTGGTGGCCATGGGGCCTACCATTAAGGTTTTCGATAAAATCGGCGACGCGTATAAGGTAGCTCCTATTGAAAAAATCATGTTTTTTAATCATTACTAAAAACAGCTCTAACTATTTCGATAAAAATCGCTGTGGTAATGCCTCTTAAAGTGTTCTAAACATTCCGACCTCTGAAATTCCAATAAAAGTCTTTTAATGGCGTAAAAAGTTGAAAAACGGATGCTTTCAACACCGTTCTCTTTCCTCATACCTCATCAACGATCGTTTTTTCCTCTCCTCACAGTTTCACTTATAATATAAGGATTATCGAAATCATATCGCCAAAATCGCCGTTTTGGCGGGATTATATTTTTTGTAGATCCATTCAATAATTATTCATCGCCAATTTGGCCATTTCTTCTAAATGAATGATGAAAATATACAAACGGTACAAAACAAAACCCACGTCAGTATTACAGTGTCATTGAAAGTTGTGCGATATTCCACACCTCCTAGTTAAATATAATATTAAACACTAAAAAAAATAATTTCAAGTAGTGAAATGAAATGTCAATCACAAAGTTTTGAAGCATGTAATTTCAATAAAACCTCTTTCTATTACAATGAATAAATGAAGTTTTGGATAAAGAGTACTTACGAGCAATATTCGTCATCTTTTCTTTCGATAAAAGGTAAATAACAAGTTGACATTTTGTTATACATGCAAATCAAGTCACCGTTTCCCAGAGCCAATACTGAAAAAAAAAATGTATACAGTGTATACAAAGTATCTTTGAGAATAAACTGAATAAAAAAAAAAAGAATACGAAAACCTATCTAAAAAAGGTTTATTAAATTTTGTTCCGTAACTCAGGGTTTTTTAACGAGTGTGTGCTGTAATTAAAAAAGTAATTTAATATCACCTTGAAGAACAGCAAGTGAACGATACTTGGATTGGTTGTTTTCAGATAATCTGGCGCCATCAGCAACACGAGGGCTATAATGCGCCGAAACTTTCGTCATTAGACAAGACAACATACATTTACAAACACCCATGCCTACACGGGACTCGAACCCGCAACCTCGCGGTCTAGAAGCTAGCAGGCTAACCACTATACCGTTTGGTCGGCACAACTATACTTGGAAAACATACTAGTCTTGATCACGAAACTTCTTGCAATGCTAGCCGCGCATTTTTATTTGAATAGGGGTATTATTCTGTTGGGATGCTTTTTTTCCCCTTCACAAATTTACAAAAGCGAAACGCCCCTTTGTGAAGTGAAGTACACGATGATAAGCTATCCAGAACGGGAGATAAGTATGCCTCATAATTAAAAATTTCTGAAACAAGAATTTGTTTTTGAATTTATTTAATTTATATTTGAAAAAACTAAAGAAGTTTTTTTTTTAACATGGTGTACTCAACAATGCAAAATTTTGTAAATAAGATCCCATTTGCAGATAACTGATACAGAATTTATTTATTCTTGATGTGATATCAACCCAGAAGAATAGCGTAGATTAAATATTTTTCGGATATTTGTATTCTTTTTTTTAAATTTACAATATACTTTACCTGATAAGAAATACCAAAGCAGCATGGTGAATGGAAAATTAGTGATCTTTCAAAACTATTGCACCTTCAGATGTTCATCAAAAAGAAAACAACTCTTTTGAAATGGATTGACTGGAATCGGTCAAGGATTAACTTCTGGATGCATATTTCTACCATAATAAACACTATAATTGCGTTTCATTGCGTCAAACTCTGCCTAATGACGTGGTCAACACCTGAGCTAACACCTTATTCTCTTCATAAAAGACACGCCAATGTGAGAACACTGAGACCTCGATGAATTTAGTAATCAGTATTTTTTCTACTTAACACATTCACTCCCGATCACGTATCAGTGCGGAATGTCCTGTTACTCTCTAGTAGTCTATCCTGATCAGACTGCACCCGATCAGAGTTTACGTTCATGCTAGAATAAACTAAATAATAAAATAATATTTGTCATGTGACAAATATTATTTTATTATTCATGTGACAAATATTTTAATCATGTGACAAATATTATTATTTGTCATGTGAAGTGAAGTACACGATGATAAGCTATCCAGAACGGGAGATAAGTATGCCTTACAATTAAAAATTTCTAAATTAATTAAAAAAATTTAAATCATAAATATTATATATATCTTGTCATCCTTTATAACGTTAGTTAAAAGCTTGTGTTTTTAAAACACAGTTTCAAGTAATTCCAGCAAAGAATCGGGTGCAGTATGATCTGGACAGTCTACTTAAGAGTAACAAGACATTCCACGCTGATACGTGATCGGCAGCGATTGTTTTTCTGATATTTCAACAAAGTAACGGCATGAACCATAGAGGCATATTAATGTAGAAAAGTGACTAATTCCATCTCGGAGAGTGGCCGACCAAACGGTATAGTGGTTAGCGTGCTAGTTTCTAGACAGCGAGGTTGCGGGTTCGAGTCCCGTGTTAGGCATGGGTGTTTGTAAATGTATGTTGGCTTGTCTAATGACGAATGTTTCGGCGCATTATAGCCCTCGTGTTGCTGACGGCGCCAGATAATCTGAAAAAAACCAACCATCTCGGACAGTGATTTGTCGAGTAAAACCTACGATCTCTAACTACAACTTCTGGATAGTATATGCTTAGTTATTGACTTGAAGCTGAAGAAGATTTATCAATCACAATAGAAATCTGTATTAGAAACTTCCCTCCCAAACTGGATAGAATCTGTTTGTAACCATAGGCAAAATATTACATAGTTGTAATTAAAGATCAGTGGTAAAGTCACACACAATGCACCATCGAGTTACTGAACGCGAAGGGTGCCAGATTCAAATGCCTATGTTTTTGTTTATTTATTGCTCTTCCTAGTGCTGGTATTGGCATCCAATACCTATTGACTACCTATCTGTACTTCGATCTTAGTGTTGACGTATGATACACTTCAAAATCTTTAAAATTTCGTTCTTTCATATTACAGTAATTATAAGTACTTTATAGATCATTCAGGGGGATATTAACCCTATGCACTCAAGAAGTGACTCTCACTCACTACATGATTTGATGCTGCAACTCGAGAAGACCACTAGGTTTGATGCGGAAATTCGATGCAAGGCTAATGATTATGTTTAGTTTCTTTGAAGCGGATCTGTGACCGCGAACCAACCAAAAATAGCTGGAAACATCTCGAGTTGCAGGTCCCTCCGCGCGAAAAAGGCATGGAGTGCAGAAGTTTAAGGATTATTCCCATAGTTTTTCCGTAAACCAGAGCTCTTGTGGAACATTGAAGGAATCGTAAAAATTGCCCAAACGGAGTTAAGGCCTCTATTGTATCGAAGAATACCTTGTGCATTGAGGACAACAAAGATGGTTGGTTGGTTTGTACACTCAACGACCTATTTTTATGCACAATGACGGCTAATCAGGCCAGGACCTACAGTTTAAAGTGGATTCCGAACCACAACAAACATCCATACCTAACCCGGCACCTTTGTCATGTGAGGTTAGAACGCTAACCACATGCCCAGCCATTAAGTGGGCACAACAAAGATGGTTCTTAGGTTAACCCTTTGCACTCGAGGCCTTTTTCACGCGGAGGGACCAGCAACTCGAGACATTTTAGGTTCGGTTGGAGTTTATGGATTTACTTCATAGAAACTAAACACAGTCATTGGCCTTGCATCAAATTTCTGCATCAAACCTACTGGTCCTCTCGTGTTTCGGCATTCAATCGTGTGTCTGTGTCATCGCTCGAGTGCAATGGGTTAATTCACTGGCAAATTTGAGCCGACCAAACGGTATAGTGGTTAGCGTCCTAGCCTCTAGACCGCGAGGTTGCGGGTTCGAGTCCCGTGTTAGGGATGGGTGTTTGTAAATGTATGTTGGCTTGTCTAATGACGAATGTTTCGGCGCATGATAGCCCTCGTGTTGCTGACGGCGCCAGATAATCTGATAACAGCCAACCAACCACTGGCAAGTTTGGAGGCACATGCATTTGAGTAAGTCTTCCACCAGAGAGACAATATATATATTTCCTAGGAGTGCTCGAATGAATAAACAATCTTAAAGACCAGATCTACGTATGAAGTGACCCATTTTTACTTTTTTTTAATTCTTTATATTAAATTCGATTTTGTGTGTGTGTGGGTGGGTGGTCAGGAGGCTTAATTAACTCCGTTGCCGTCATCCAATCGGGGTGAAACTTGGCAGATAGATTCGATGTCGATAACAATGCATTCTATCAAAGTTTGGGGGCTTTCGCTGTCATGCAGTCTTTCGCCAAGCACATGCTGGTTACAGAATAAATATAAAAATTGGCAATGCACATAAAGGATTTATATTAAAAACTTTTTGTGGGTCATGTTTTTGTAACTGTAAAGAAGCAAAGAAGCTTGAAACTTCTCGTTTCTCTAATAATTTTTCTCTTACTTGTATTTTCCAAACATTTCGAAAGTCGCAAGCGCAAACGTTATTGAAATTAAAATCTCATTCATATCTCTATTTTTACATTGAACACTCAAATTTTAATATGAATTTTAATAGGAAGTCTTAGCAGTTTTGTCTAGCATGTATAGCATCAGTTATTAAATTAGTCACTGTTACATATTGAAAATTATTTTTAGACAAAGGTCTTTTGACTGAAATATCAAATTGGCGTTAGTTTCAACAAAATGAAATATCCCCATTCAAACCCATCAGAAGATTTTTACCTTAATATTCTATATTTAACTCAAGCGAATGAATTTATGCAGGCATTTTCAAATGGGTATATGTAGCATATGAACTTTTCTAAATTAGCTACCAGTAATTAACATCTAGGCCGGAACCAGCATTTCGCCGCATTGAAACCAAATTGGACCGGAACGAAATATCCTTAAAAGTCTTCATCCTGTGTAGCAATTAGGACAATTTGGATGTGATCTGGGAAATAGCCAATCCATATCCAAATCTCCTAAGGAGAATAATTCTATTTCTGGGAATGAGGTACTTGGATTTTAGCAGTGATATGAATTGAGAGTGTCACATTTGTTAATGCCTATGCTTATTACTGGAAACAAGTTTCAGAAATTTCGCACTAAAGCGTACTCCTGTGTTTTACTGCAACATTGATGCATTTACGATTATATGATATATAATTAGGGAGGTCAGATTTATTATTTAAATTATGAGAGCTTGAAATCTGTATCTATTTAACTCTATCAAGAAATGAAATATAGGATTTAGAATGATGTTTATTACTTCTGAAGATACTTTAACTCTTTTGCCGATCAAACGGTATAGTGGTTAGCGTGCTAGCTTTCAGACCGTGAGGTTGCGGGTTCGAGTCCCGTGTAAGGCATGGGTGTTTGTAAATGTGTGTCGGCTAGTCAAATGACGAATTTTCGGAGCATTATAGCGCTCGTGTTGCTGACGGTGCCAGATAATCTGAAAACAACCAATCAACCTTGTCAGTGTCCCTCGAATCCAATTCGGTCTGCCCACCCAAACCAAATTTGAACTGCTCGAGCTAACTTCGGGCAGGAGAAATGTGTTCTTTTCCGTTGATAAGTGCAGCATCGTCTTAGTGTTGTCCTCGAGCAAGTAAACTCATATAAACCAATCCAAAGTATTCCGTTAATCCCAGACTGACTTGAGGAGGGAGAAAAATCAGTGCTCATTTTCCGTTGATCGACGCAGCATGGCCTTAGTGTTGCCCTTGCCCTTAAAAATAAATTAAACCAAACTATTCCACTGATCGCGAACTGTTTCATTTTTTACCCATTTTCCTGAAATATACTTCACAGCTAAGAGGTAAAATAAAGAGTTGATTAAAAATCTTGAACCAAAAACTTATTAGAATGTTATAAGATTTTTTCAAAGGCTTTCATTACTTAATTAAATAATTGTATCTGTTGCAAGTACATGACATCTGCTTAAAAAATAAAGCAGTCTATAAAATAAAGAATTTTAAAGAAATAGAAACTATTTATAAAAATAATATCAGCCCTAATAAATGAAGGAAGTATTAGCTTAGAAAATTCAAAATTTTCACGAAACATAGTGTAGATACTAATAAGGACGATTTTAGAGTTAAAAATGCCATTTATAAATGAAGGCATACAAATTCTCTTAAATTATTTAGTATATTTAAATAACCTAAAATAATTAAAATCAACCACTTCTGTAAATATCCAAGACAGTTTGGTAGTATACATAATTGTATAAAACATATTCCCTCAAAATGAACATTAAAAGGCGTTTTGTAAGATAAATATCCACAAATTATCACTTGTCTTTTGAAAAAAGAATTACAATCAAGTTTCTTATTTAAATAAACTTAAGTATCTTAATTTTTTAGTTACCTATACTTCGTTACTGATAAGAGTAGCAAATTAAAAAGAATTTCCGAAAAAAAATCCTTTGTGAACTAACATTGCATTCTGAAGCAAATGTGAAAGAATGTAGTAAAGTAACTTTGATACAAGGAAGTTTTATTTAACTTCATTCAACATAATCTAACTGCTAATTCTTTCACGTAAAAGGTAATTAGAAAAGAATTCAGCTTTAATTCAGAAGGCTCAAAAAGAAAAACAATTACTGTATCCAATCGCGACAAATTAGCATTCCCAAGAAAAGGTCAATAATCCGAATCCCCTATCATTCGTAGAAGATGTAGTATTTTCAACTAATTCATTCATCGAATTTATTCATTCATGGAATTAGTTCATTTTGTCAAAGATTAACGCTACAATAATAGTTCGGTAATTTGTTATGAAGTTTTATTATGTAAAGATTGAACAGATTAGGGTTTATTAAGGAGAGTGATTAATTGGGTCAAATTTAATAAAATATTCGTTTAATTAATATATTTGATCGAAATATTTAAAATTGGAAGACTTCCAATTTAAAATATTCCTTTGCTGAATTTGTAACATACTTGCTTCACTAAACCGGCTATAGATGTCACTGTAGTAGATAATAAAAAATGTCTAAGGTAGCCATTAACTGGAAGAATCGGCAAACTGCTCTGAAGAGCTTCGAATTTCTTTAAAATCCAACTAAATCATAAAATAATTCACTATTTTGATTTTTACATAATTTATATATTTTAAGTAACTATATGTCCACGATTTTAATGTGTTTCGGCACTTTAATTCCACACAATATTTGCAAAAATATCTTTAGTACTATTAAAAATGCATGGCATAACAGTAGTTAAAAATATGCAGCCTCTAATTTACGAATTTG
This sequence comes from Linyphia triangularis, assembly GCA_963978545.1. NCBI lineage: Eukaryota > Metazoa > Arthropoda > Arachnida > Araneae > Linyphiidae > Linyphia > Linyphia triangularis. Next base: position 39,702,108 of record OZ021729.1, read on the forward strand.
GAACATATATTTTAATATGGGTGACCCAGTATTAGCAAAACGTTCAACAATAATTGAATAAAGAGCGGGTAATTTCTAGCGCAGATTATTCCAAGAAAGCTATTACGTGATTTATAAATTTATAGACTGAGAGACGACTGCAATTTATGAACATCATTCCGAACATTATCCCCATCGAACATCATTCCGAATTTTTATAGAAATTGGAGAAAAGTGAGTAGATTACGAATCCGCTGGTCTGCCGTGGCAAAAATGGCCGAAATTAGTCAAAAATCGACTTTTAATAAGTTGAACTAAATCCAATTGCCAAATGCGTCATAACTTGCCAAATAATGAGCATTTTTTTTTTATTTGGTAACCTTCACTCTTTCATTTTTAATTAAGAAGGTTACAGATGATTCGAATGTGTGGCGATGGCTTACTTGCATCTTTCTCAAACGAGCCAAATTGGCAATAAACATTTTGTCACTGATGACGTAACTGATGTCGACAAATTGGCTTACTTTTAAAAGATACAAGTTTTCCGAGCCAGAGATCAGAAATCGTTTGCGCTTTTTCTCATTGAAAATCAAAATGCAATGGGTTGCCAGACAAAAAAGTCTTTCTTCTCTTTTTGGCAAGTTATGACACATTTGGCAATCGGATTTTAGCTCAACTCATTCCAAGTCGATTTTTGATCAGTTTCGGCCATTTTTGCCACGGCAGACCAGTGGATTCGTAATCTAACTTTTCTCCAATTTCTATAAAAAATTCAGAATGATGTTCGATGAGGTCCAAAAATTGCTCTCGGACTATTATATTAGTCACTTATATTGGGAATTACTTGGTGAGAGTTTGAAGAGGCAAAACTGCGTGTATGGCCTTGTATTAAGTGTGATTGAAAGTTGTGCGATGTTCTATATCCCTAGTTTAGTATTATCTAATACCTTACAATTCTATTATTTTTTCAAATGAACAGAAGGTTAACCTCATAATTTTGTGAGTTTCTCTGGTAAAACCTTTGCTTTATCGCTGATAAAATCTTTTAACCCATATGCACTCCAGACCTTTTTCGCACAGAGGAACCAGCAACTCGAGACGTTTCCCGCCATTTTTGGTTGGTTCGTGGTTACAGATCCGTTTCAAAGAAACTAAACACAGTCATTGGCCTTGAATCGAATTTCCACATCAAACCTAGTGGTCCTTTCGAGTTGCGTCATCAAATCATGTGGTGAGTGAGAGTCACCACTGGAGTGCAAAGGGTTAAAAATCCGGTGGTTTTGTGTTTCGGAATGGCAAAGATTTCATGTTTCCTTTATGCCATGAAAATCCAATATCCAACCACATATTTAGCACTCTTTAGTGTGATTCTTAACCCTAAGTTAGTCGAGCGGTTAACAAATGTTTCCCACAATAAATTCCTCAATAGATTGCAGTCCATGATCAAAGATGATATTTGAAAAATATATTTTTATTTTTACTTTATTCTGTTCAATAATGTTGTGTTTGTAATTAAAATACCTACTTACTTTGATATTTTTTTATCACGAATTTAATGGTATGCAAGAAAATTTGAATTTGGGGAACATTTGTCCCTCACGCGACTAACCGCGAGACAAAAGGTCGCGCGCCTAACCTAGGGTTAAAAAATTTACTATTTCATCACGGCTGATCTTTAAATTGCTCTTCTTGAGGGAATTTTAATATCTTTGGATTTTACGTAATGAGTCTTGCAATTTAATCTATAACTGGTTGGCACGAGTGCAACTTTTATCCAATCATTGCAGTTGAAAAAGATCAAAAGTTTATTTAGCCATCAGTAGATAGCTATCAGAGGCAGTGCGTGTGTCCACGTCCTCACCCGGAGAAAGCATTGAAATGGCAACTTCACAAAATTCCTCCTGTTCCGAAATGATTTACCCCCCCCCCCTCCCCCCCCCCCCCCTTTTTTTTTATTAGTTCTTTTTTTACTTCATCCTGTTCCAGAGAAGTGGTTCTCTCACATATGTACGCGGAGCCAGGTGCTAGTTCACAAAGTCCTTCCTTTCCACTCCTAGCCGGGAGTTCAACCAACCAACCAACCAGAGGCAGTGTTGCCAGACCTCGAACTTAAAATTCTTAGATGAGCAATTTTCCCCAAAGGCATTTTGGACACAGTATATTTAATAATATTTTTACCTTTTTAAATATCAATAGTACTTCAAAAACTAAGAATTCCTGTTCTTTAAAAATTACTAAGAAAGGCACTATGTCGAGTTATAAGTGTGTGAAAAACTACAGATAAGTATTAATAAAAATACTACGTTTGGCAGCGCTGACTAGAGGGTGCAAATTATCGTTTTAACTGTAACTGATTTTTCAGTTCTAGTCGGTGGTTGATTTCTTTGTTAACTACTTTGTTATTTTCATGCACAGTTTCTTATAATAGATTTATGCTTAAGTAAACAAATATTAAAAACAATAAGTGATTTTTAATTCGTTATATTTATATTTGAAATTTATTTGTGCTCGCCTGAATATGAAAGGTCATCGCTTTTAAAGCATTCCAGACATGACTGGGTATGGAACTAATAATCAGGTAAGATTTTTAATAGTGTAAAAAAAAAAAAATGCATACGGTGAATTATTCATTTATGTAAGGCCGTATTTGGGCAGGGATACAATCGATTGCTATGGAGGACATTTTTTGTTCTTTATACAGTGCATGTAAATCTTTGCTGATGTCGCAATATTGAAATGTTATTCGGAACAGATCAAAGAGGAACTGTGAGTGCGGATTGAATATTTGAGAAACTGTTATTTTTTTAAAAGAATAGTCTGCAGAATATTGCGTTTTAGGTTATTTTTTGTAAATGAATGTACTTGACAAAAAGGTGGTGGAAATCGGGGAAAGAAGGGTAAAAGGATCATAACTTATACGATCTATTGAGCTAACTTGGGGCGAGTTATTTACATGCATCTTCACCAAATCAATAAACCCCACCTGATGGCTGTGGGGTTAGCGCTCTGGTCTTGCGTGTCAAAAATGCCGGGTTTGAATCCCGAGTTAGGCGTGGATGTTCGTTGTGGTGCGGAAACCACGTTAAGATGCCTGATTAGCCGTCATTCCGTATAAAAATAGGTCGTTGAGCGTACAAACCTACCAACCAAATCAATTCAGAACACAATTTGTTGGCACAGTATGGCTAATGTGTTGCCCTTGCACCGTTAATCTTCAACCAACCAATCAGAACACAATTTGTACATATTTCAGCGTATTTAATACATTTGGAGTCAACTAAGGATGGCTGTGGTTTTAAACTCATTTCTAATTCAAAATAATGTTTTAAAAATCTTATGATTATGCTTGCATTTAATAATTATCCACTACTGGGCAACGCTAGGGCATACAGCTAGTACCCAATACAAGCCTGTCAAGAAATACAAGTTTGGACCAAAAATCTAGGTTAATTTGATATGATTAGTATAAAACTAAATTGGTCAAGGAAATTCCAGATTTTCTTAAGTGTGATAGGATAAATTATTTTGGCCTAAGACAATTTATTTTATCCTAAAATAGGGTTTGGCCTAAAACTTATTAATTCGATTTATTTGATATGGCATAAAAAAACAACACTGAATTTTTATTTAAAAGAAACACACGAAAAAAATTAATAGTTTTCGAAAAAAGGACATTTAATATCTACGATTTGAATGGTTTCTGTTTTAGTGTCGATACTTCATGAAGTTTAAAACCTGTTTTAACCAGGTACGTTTCGCTTAAAATTTCATAATTTTCAATTTATGAATTTGAATTTCATGATACGAATCTTATTTAGTTTCTGGAGTTTTACACATAAATCGTTTTTTTTTTTTTTTTTCTTTTTTTTTTTTTTTTTTTTTTTTTTTTTTTTTTTTTTTTTTTTTCCCCCCTCCAAATAATAGAGCATTCCAGTAATAATCTGCGTTTTACTTATAACCATCCAAATAGAAAATAGTGTTTGGACTATTATTTCATTAGCCTTAATTTATTATTTAAATCAAATGACTGAAACTGCAGAATTTCTGTTTATATACAAGACAATGTAGTTGCGAAAACTATATATTTATACGAATACACTTTTAATATAATTTCCTCACCAGTTTTGAATTCTTAGCTTTACTATTTTTAACTATGTATTTTTTTAGCAACACAATCCGAAGTTCTTAATTGGGTACCTTTGAAATTAATAGCCTAATTACGTTTACTTGCATATTCTCCTCTCACAAGAATATAATGAGCTAATACAGAATACGAAAGTAATACACAAGTGAAATCTCTTGCTTGTTGATACATAGGGTTGTCTCCTTATTTGTTCGTGGTTTTTATATATTTTTTTCGCTTTAATTAAAAACACTTGAAAGAACTAATTAATAAATTAAAAAGTTCTTATGAATGCAAACGCTAGTTTAAAAATTCGGTTTTTTTTAATTGCATGTACATGGGTTGTTGAACTTGTATGATTTTTTTTTTTTTTTTTTGAATAAGTACTTATAAAAGTATCGAAATCTTAAGAATTGAGCTTCTGTAATATTTTAAATTGAATTGATAAGTTCTTTAAATCCAATAAAATATAAACTAACAGAAAAAAACTAGCAATTGATTTCAAAAGTTTTATTATTACATACTACAACTTTTAGACTTAGTACTTAACAAAATGATACATATTTTGAAAAGTTGTGTCCACTTGATGGCTGTGTAGTTAGCGCTCTGGTTTCCCATGCCAGAGGTGCGGAATTCGAATCTTGGGCTAGGCATGGATGTTCGTTGTGGTTTGGAATCCACATTAAACTGCAGTTACAACCTGATTAGCCATTATTGTGCACAAGAATAAGTCGTTGAGGGTACAAACCATCCAACTTTTAAAACGGGGAAGAATAAATTGAATGGGTTTGATAATGGATATAATTAGTCTAATGTCGCAAGTAATTGGAAAATTTCACCTTTACTATTTTTAATATAGATGACCATTGATAAACTAGCTAGAATCTGTAGATTAAAGGTACATTTACATGTTATCAATGGCTTGAGTACCGGATAGTAAGTTAACCAGAAGCTGATTGGCATGCGATGACTTAAATTCCAGTTTACGGGCTTTTCAATTTATAAATGCCAAGAATTGAAATAATTTGTGTTATCGTGCGGCCGATGCGTAACATAGTTTATTGTATTTGAACCTGGGTCTAATTTACAAACGGGATGTGGGCCTTTTAACTAGAGCCCACTTTGTTTAGGAAACCACTTTTATCTATAAACTTAATATTTCTTTAATATTTGTGTAACAATCCTTAAAATTGCAATTTTTTTTTTTTAAGAATTTGCAGCTAGAAAAGGCGGGAAAGATGTGTTTTGTTGTTTTAATGACCCAATAATTACTTGTAATTGACTAACATTAAGCTATAGGTATTTTAACGTATAGCTAGAAAACAATCTACATTTTTAGTTTTTTGGAAAGATCTTTTGGAACTAATAGTAATATGCAAAGAACTGCAGAACAAAGAACACATACCGTTGAACAATGATAGTAAAGACAAACAAACTAACATAGCCTCACTTTTTCAACTTTGTCAATTCCAATTAATTGGTCAATCGTAAAGCTTTAGTCCTAAAAATGTCATCCTTTACTGTCAAAGTTGAAACATTCATCTCTTCTTCAACAACCAGCAGATATACACTTCTATATTCAGGATAGAGGCATACTGGATAAAAAATATTCAAAAATATTTTCACTATTACTGTATGATGGTACGAATTTCAGTTTTTTGCTTTATTCCAACGATTTGCCATTATTTCCATGTACAACGTTTACTTTTTAACGTAAATCCAATGGTTGCTCGGTTTAAAGTTTCAATGGACTTTAGGTGGAAGCGATATCAAAACTAAAATGTATTTTGCTGTAGCTACCAGGTATTGGCATTCCAGTAGCAAAACTTCTTCAGTGACTGGCATGCTTCATTTACATAGTATTAGAAGTAGGCATCCAATGGCTGGCGATCTCCACTCTCTCACCAAATGACAATGTGTAAATGAACCTTCATATCTGGTTTATACATTACCAGCGACGTACCAATTGAGATCACCAGTCATGTGAGGTCCCCTGGCTGCTCCCGTGGATTAAATATTTTATATTTATTGCGATTTCCATTAACCAATCACTTGCGCTTTCCCGTGACTGGAAGGAGGCGCAACTGTTGATCTGCTGCCGTCACATGACTGCCGATTCCAACTGGTTCGTCAACTGGTAGCGTGTAAAACAGCCTTAAGTTTGAACCAAGACTAAAAAAAAAAAATCTGAAGTAAATCTAACACTCATAATCTAAAGAAGGAACCACTGAGATATCTAACTAAAAAAAAATTAGCATAACCTTATATTGTATGAACTTGTTGCTAATAAGTTTAAATTATCTTATCAAGTTTTTAGACTTTCTGGAAAATCTAATAAGGAGAACACCTGGAAAGGGAAAAGATCCGGGAATGCACTTTAAGCAAGCTGACTATGAACTCGAAACACTCTCTCGCATCTTAATATATATAAATTACGTGTCACGTTGTTTGTTCCCTATGCACTCCTAAACTACTTAACCGATTTTAATCAAATTTGCACACCCTATTCAGTTTGATCTAACTTAAGAGATAGGATAGTTTACATCTCAATTTTTATAGCCACAATATTATTTTATTGCAAATTATTTGTTTATTATTTGACAGTCACAATTATCTGTTAGCTCCAAATGATTCTAACAGATGGCGCTGTGTTGAAAGTACCAACGTTTCACATAAGCTACAATTTAATGGCATGTGATTTATTACCGCAGTACTGAAAAATTTATTTTTGTGAAAGGGTTTAGTTCTTTATTTCAATATTAATACATGCTGCACCGAGGTAGTGAGCAATTTAATGGCATGTGATTTATTACAGCGACTGATTTATTACCGCAGTACTGAAAAATTTATTTTTGTGCAAGGATTCAGTTCTTTATTTCAATTCTGTTTGCCTGTCTGTGGCTCCTGTGAATCACTAGAAACCTACTTAAAATTAGAATAGAGCTCTGAAATTTTAAACATACGTAGTTTTAGCCATCTATTTAGACTTTTAAAAAACAGAATGTTAAAATTTTAATTAGTTATTTTTTAATTAATTTTCTTAATTAAAAAAATAATTTACAAAACGACTTCTAATAGGACTACAGTTCTGAAATTTTCAACATAAGTAGTTTGGGCCTTCTAATTGGTCTTTTGAAAAACAGAATTTTAAATTTTTATTTAGTTCTTTTTTAATTAATTAATAAGTATTTTACAAAACGATTTATAATAGGGCTACAGCTCTGAAATTTTCGACATAAGTAGTTTTAGCCTTCTAATCGGATTTTTGAAAAAAAGAATTTAAAATTTTTTTTTAGTTCTTTTTTTAATTAATTAATAAATATTTTACAAAATGATTTGTAATTGGGCTAAAGCTCTGACATTTTGAACATAAGAAGTAGTTTTGGCCTTCTAATTGGACTTTTGAAAAACAGAATTTTTAAATTTTATTTGTTTTTTAATTAATTAATTAATTAACAAATATTTTACAACACGATTTCTAATTGGGCTACATTTCTGAAATTTTCAACACAAATAGTTTTGGTCTTCTGATTGAACTTTTGAAGAACGTTATAATTTTAATTGTTTTTTTTTAATGAATTTTTAATTAATATTTTCACAAAAAGTGACTTCTAATAGGCCTAGAGCTCTGAAAGTTTCAATATAAGTAGTTTTGAACTACTAATTTTGCTTTTTACAAACATCACGTGTTAAAATTTTCTTAAAGGAGTGTTGTGTTATAGTTATTAACGGGGCTTTTTTTTATATTGTTTCTCGACAAGGGAGGAGCTTCTAAAATTAAGGCTTTCCTTACAATTACTTTTTAGTGTGTGAAGCGACCTTACGCTTACGCAGCAATGAACCTTTCATCGAGCAATAGCAGAGCCGGCCACGTGTTATTTATACTGAAGTATAAATTTAATTCATATTACAGTAAAAGTAATACAGTGGAATTCTTCTTGCTTTTTAATTATTAGTGCTTCATTGTTCAAAAATCTTAAATTAAAATATATACATGTAAGTATTATCACATATACTAAACTTCAACTTAACTAGACATCACTTAGACGATAGATCGTCACAGTGCTCATAGGTATTTAATCTATTTTGGCGGAGTGAAGACATAATTCTCGCCAAACCTTATAGCCTTTTGTTCTCTACAGGGTTGTGGTTTGGCGAACATTATGCTTTTACGCCGCCAAAATGGATTAAATACCTATGAGCACTGTGACGATCTACCGTCCAAGTGATGTCTAGTTAAGTTGAAGTTTAGTATAGTTAATACCTGGAATGCCACCACATAATCTTTGATTAAAGATTGGTTCACCTATTATTCTCCTGCGTAATTTGAATCCACCTCGATTATGCAACGGTACGCGTTTGGTCATCAAAAAGATCACCTGAAATATACATGAATCTACCATTTTAACTGGAAAGTTTAAAGGAGAAGTGGTCCTGTTGCCACGTATTCCGATGATACCATCAGAATCTACGATACCCTTCAAAAGGTTACAATTTCCAATTCGTTTAGCTTTTGCCATGTCTATAAATAAGTCTCGAGGCCAAACAATGTCCATTTGTGGTTTAGATTTGGAAAATCCATGTTTTTCTCATGGCCAACTATATGTTGCATGTTCACGTGTAGGAAGACCGTCGAATCTATTTGTGTTAGCTAAAGACAGGTTAACCAAAAATATTGTGCACCGATTAGTGCTAAGTTAAATTGAAATTAAAAGTATTTATAATTCAAAATAATAAACATTATTGTTAAAGATTTAAAACTATCTGCCCTATCTACCTCATTTATAAGTTGAAGTGTCACGTGTTATTTACTAACGTGTTTGTTACAAACTTGAATACAAAAATTTTAATTTATTTCTTTTGTATTGATTTTTGCTCAATATCAACGGTAGTAGAAAATCAATCATGGAGGTCGCCATGTTTTTTTACAAATGGCATCTGTGTAAAAAAGCATGGTGGTCCCCATGACTGGTGTTCTCCTACCGTTTCCCTTGAATAGTTTACTACTATGTAATTTAACAAAAACCTTAGCCACAGCAACGCGTGGCCGGGTCTGCTAGTTGTGTATAAAAATCAGTCGTTGAGCCTGTGCAGAATTTACGTATAAGCTAGAGCTAGACAAGCTGTAGCTTAGAGTCCGACTTGCTTTGGGGGGGGGGGGGGAATTGTCCGAGTGAGTAATTGTCATTTATACTTAAATTTCTGCAGCATTATTTGTTCCAATGCCATACATTCGGAACGTCCCCTACTCATCACGCAATTTTTTTTAGTGTGTCTTTTCTAAGAACTAAGCGCTATGGTGCCTAGGGTTTGCATTACTGATAACCGGTATTACAGGTAATTATGACTACTGAAACTACTGAAAACTTTCGACAGAAAATGCGGATAATTTCGGTAATTTATTTCATTATTATTCACTGTTAAAAATTTCAGTTAAACTTTGAGCCAAATTTTGCTGCAACTTCAAGGGCGGCAGGCAGTCGCACAACTTTTTGTTCGACCTCCACCAACGAAAAACAACAACGGCAGCATTTTAAACAAGATGAATCCTATGATTATTGAGTTCTTGTAGAAAACAGAAAACTTTCAGAATCAAAACATTTATACTTGTGATGGATGCATTTGAGTCAAGTCTGGCACAGAGGGACTTAGTATACAATGATGCTGCAAAAAAGTTTTCAATCTTAAAAAAAAAATAGCTACAGAAGAAGATATTCGGGAACGAGTTAGTGCTTTATATCAAACATATCCTGAATATGTGGTCTTGAATCTCGAAAGAGAAGTCAAGCATTTTCCTCAATATGTTAGACATAGTCAAGCCTATGGTTCAGCGAAACATGATAGTCTGACACATCAGGATCTGCATACGGTAATAATTAACGATCGTGTCCAATCAGCATCTCTAATGTAGAAGCAATTTTGAGATTGTTTCTTAGTATAATGGTTTCAAATTGCTCTGGAGAAAAATCTTTTTCTTAGCTGAAGAGGATAAAAAATGAATTTAGAACAACAATGATTTAAGATAAATTATGTTCCCTCAGTCTCATGTGCATAGAAAGTGGCAAACTACGCAGTTTATCATTTGATTATGTCATCAGTGACTTTGCTCTGGCAAAGGCAAGAAAGAAAATATTTTAGTTTAATATAATCCCATAATCTGTATAACATTTTTCATGAGAACTGATAATAAGCCTCTGTATATTTTGTCATTTAAAAAAACTTTTGTTTCTTTTTACCAGAGTTTGCATTTTTAAGTTTGTTAAGAATAAAAATGTTTTTAAGCTAAAGATTTATTATTTCCCTATTTATATACTTCTTAATTCACTATCTGTATACTTATTAATTCAGTTTAACCCTCTAAGTATCCGAAAATCATATTTGGCACTGACTTATAATATCTGGACTTATAAAGGGCCCTATATCTCAAATAGCATAGGGCCTTATCAAGTCTAAATCCGGCCCTGCGTTGAGTGTAAAACTAACCATTCTACTCCCTTTGAAAACAGAGTGTTAAGTACTATGCCGATACCTGTAACATGGTAGGTGAACATTCTGAATGTAAACAACCATTCAAAATTCGACGAATATTGGAGATGAATACAATGTACCTTATTAAATCAGTGTTTATTTCCATTTAATTATTAAATTATAATAATTTTTACATAGCTATAATTACTCTTTAACTTATAATTAGAAGAGCGTAAAAGCAAATTTTCTTTACCATGCAAAAACACAGTCTTAAAAAAAAACGCAGAAAAAAATGTCCAAAGTAAAAAATTAAGAATTTTTAGAGTTCCAGATCTGATTTGAACGTAGTGCACGAGACGCATAAAATAATCGCCTCGTGTGTGCGCCAGATGCACTTTTGACAGGTCGATTTATTCCTGTGTTCCCCCTTTCTAATTAGTACCGCAAGAATTACCTTATTTCTTAAGAGTAAGCGAGTGTAACGTGACACGTAGAGATAGGGGAATTATTTAATATATATTTAGTGAAGGGATATTTTCCAAGCAAAAGCAAGAAGCATATTTTTTCTGAAGAGTTCGTGTGGACGGTAAAGCAGCTGCTGCTGAGGGCTTTCAAATTAAAATTCATGACTAAAAATGTGTTGGCGTTGCAAGTTTCTTGTTGAACCAGGAGAATTCGCTGATGATGGCAACTATGTGTCAAGTATTAAAAAGAAATTAGGGTGTGTAGTTCCTTAGTTTAAAAGGGTGTTTCTTCATTTTTTGTTTATGTTTAAAGGTTTCGAAATACTCTCCCCTTTTTGAAGTAAGCAACAAAAGCTGTAATGTCCGTCATTGTAAAAAACGTGGTAGGAAAAATCAAATGTCTAGTTCAATCCCAAGTTTAAAAAAAGGGACTCGCTTTTATATATTTTCCGAAGTATATTACTTCTTTTTGCTTTCAATTACCCGTACGTTGACAAAGAGGGATAAAAGTACAAGGTGGTAGTAAGGAAACTTTGCCGATATATGGACTTCTATCTTCTGTTTCCTTTCAACAAATCGAAATGAGATGTCAGTTATTCAGAGATATGAGCTCGGGATTCTGTAAATGGCATCAAAATGACACTCACGGTTATATTTACAGAAACTTGAAATTTCCGAATGGCAACACCTACTTTTTCCTGTCACAAAATGCTCAGCCCATGCTAAAACCTTAAAGAGCGTTGGAACGGTACGTGTATCACAAAAAATGGACTCGTTATGTACGCACAAAAAGAAAAACAGTTCTGCGAACGGCCAACAAAACCGCGATCGGACACACGGTGGAAATTTGTATATGGCAGAGGCTAAAGTTCACATGGGTGTCATCGCAGGCAATATTATTAGTTTTCATGCGCAAATTTCCCCCGTGTACCCCAATCATGTTTCTGCTGACTATTCACAGAGTTGTTGCTTTTTGTTCGGGCATAAAGAGTTCGTTTATTGTTATATACTTACCGTTCCAACGCTTTTTAGGGTTTTCGCATGCCCTGAGCATTTTGAGACAGGAAAAAGTAGGTAATGCCATTCGAAAATGTCGAGTTTCTGTAACTATAACCGTAACCGTGAACGTCATTTTGTTGCCATTCACAGAATCTCGAGCTCATACCTATCAATAACTATACCTGAAATCACATCTCGATCTGTTGAACGGAACGGCCGTTAGAGGTCCATATATTGGGAAAGTTATTTTATGACCACCCTCTGTATTGTGTTCGGTAAGAATCGATTTCCCCCCCTTATTTCTTTACTTTTTGTAATGTTCAAAATCAAACAAAGTGATCTAAAAAATAAGTATATGTTTGTGGTCGATAAAGGTCTAACAGATTGACCTACGATGTTCCACTTTTGTATTTGGGTTGCTAGTAGCCATGGGACCTGTCATTAAAGTTTTCATCAAAATAGCCAATGCGTATAAGGCCATTGAAAAATTTTGTTTTTCAGCAGTTGCTGAAAACGACTCGAATGATTTTGTTAAAAATCGCTGTAGTTATGCCTTTTAATGTGTTTACCTGGATGGTTTTAATATAGAAATAATTTTCTAAACACCTTGTTTAAATGAAAATTGCCCCTCATTTCATGAATTTTAAGAAGAACGATGCCAGTTATTCTTAAAATGGACTAGATATAAGTGACTTCACTTCATAGACATACTATGTGCTATGTGTATGCGCCTTAATAAAAAATTTAAGGTTGTAATAATCTACAAAAAGACAACAATTATAATAGCTATTCGAAATTTCAGTGGATTGGCTATCTAAAACTTCCTTCTCAAACATTCATTACGTAAAGTTAGAATCAATGCAAGTTCATTAAAACACAGAATTGTATCCAGTGATACAAATTTTAACTTTTTCCTTCTGTTGATATTATTTTACCATTGTTTTTAGTATGTGCACTAAATTTTATGAATATATGTTTATTACAGATAAGCTATAAACTGCGTCAGTCTAATTATGTTCACACTGTAAATAAATTTTTGAAGAATTGACTGTGATGTATTTTTCCAATAACAAATTCTTTCTTCATTCTTTTAAATAGCGTCTTCAAAAAAAAAAAAAAAAAATTATTCTAAACTAGTACAATTTCAGATCTATAAATTAAAAATGCTTCGATATTTAAGAACAAATTATTGCTTTAAATTTTTTTTTCTACCATTTTATCAATAATCTAAATGCGATAATATTCAAACTTATAATAATAAAACTTATATTAATCCCACATATAAGTATCTAATGCTTGTAATATTTCCTGAATTTTGTAACTTGTTCCAAGTATGAGTTTTTTCAGGGTGTTATTTTCGAGTTTACAGCCCTGAAGAAATGTTGTCTTAAAATTTGCAAGATGTTTCATTATAAGGTGTGTTCTATCTCTGCTTGGTTCTTTCTAAAATACCACAAAAAGTATATCCCAAACTCACGTTTAAAATTGATTTTGTGTGGAAACTGATTTTATCAGTATCTTCAAATATTTTTGAACTGCAAATAACGCGTTTATTTGTTGCTTCTATTGCGGTTTAAAGAAAGAGGAACTTCTAACTTAAGTTGAGGGATTAATGTAAGGAGTATACGTGAAGAAGAAGTTAGATAGCATGTTCTTTTTTATTCGTTCGATTCACTACTTTGAATGCCTCAATTAAGAATTACCCCTGTACAATTTTAACTGACTGTGACATCTGCGGCGATCTCACTTGACAGCGGCAAATGATGCTAAGTATTAAATTTAAAATCCTAACCTTTCTAAAAAAGAGTCGAAACAGACTCAACATTAAGAACATCACTATATGGTACCCGACAAACATACAATATAAAAATATGATAATAGCATTAATTTTTATCCATCTAACAAATTTCTTAACTAAGTATAAGAAAAAAATTTTAAAGTCCCTTTTTGGAGTAAATATTCCTATTTATATAACGGTTCGAGTCATTTTTACTGGAAATACACCTACCATTGTTTATTACCCAGTGAGTTACCACCAAATAATGTTGTCAGGCGGAAAACATAAAAAGAGTAAAAGTCGCAATCAAATCCGGATTCTCCTAAGAACTGACCGGTCATCGTACAATAGCTGTAACCATTTATCACATACATCAATGAAATATTTTTTACGATCTCCAACTGTTACCAAAAGAAATGGAGGGACAAAAGAAAAGAGCTCCATTCACCTTTCAGTAGCTTACAGTTATTTTTCTTTTTGTATATTTTCTTGCTGTGTTGATGAGCAGAACCGCGAAAAACGACCGTGCTAATACATGGGAAGAAATGTACTGATCTTGCTCATAATACCTTCTGCCCATGAAAGTCTGCTTCCGTCAATGGCAGCAAAAAGACAGAAAAGAGGACATTTACAGTTGGGAAAGAAATGTCGATTCAGAGTCCTCGATCAATGGCGAGTACAACGATTTACTCGAATAAAAAAATATAAAAAATGGCGATCTCTGCTCGGTTGGGACACTTAACAAAATGGCAGATCCAACATGTGTTGCAACACTCACTAAAATTAAATTCGGTGATTTTTCTTCGGAATATTCTGTCGTTTATGAGTTGCAAGGGAAATGTGTGAACATTTACGGATTTAGCCTATACTTTATTTTAGATTAGGAGTTTTTCCTTCCTAGATTTTAAAAATACTCGCTTTTTTTAGCAATACATTTGAGCCGCTAAACTTGAAAGTGGCATAAGTCACATTTAAATGCTTATGAAAAGTAAACCTGTAAATGGTTCTTTGCCATATAGTTGCCGTTGATAGAAGATATAAATGTTTGCCAATTAGATTCTTTATCGACGACTTTTAGCTGCATTGTGTCCTGACGTATTAATGTTGAACAATTTTGATAACTCTGAAAATTCTCGCTTTCTTTAAATTTTTGTCTTTCATTTGATCTTTTAGAGAGAAATAAAAATGCGAAATTTTTTTAATAAAATTTCTTTCTAAAGCATTGCCGTTTTATGTTTTTTATGTTGGGAATTAATATTATAGGATGTATATCATTAAGGAAGGCATGATCTCGACATTATGCTTCCAGAATAATGTCTAATAAATGACTGTGGCCTTCACTGTGATAACTTTTTCAACTATTTTTAACTATTAATCGACCTAATGATATGCCAGTTATTGTTTTACTAGTTTCCTGCTGACGTGATTTTTGGTTTTACAAAATCTATTATTGGTCAATTTCTTATTAAGACTTCTCATTTCACTATTGTTTCCAAGAGAAGTTTTTAGCTAGACATTTTATTTCAGACTTTTAGTCATGCTTTTTAGTCTAGCTTAAATGGGTTTTGGAACTTCTCAAAAGGCATGGAACTTCTCAAAAGTTAAAAAATTATCCAAGAAAGATGTAGTTTCCAAAACTGCCATTTCTCCCTTCAAAATCAAAAACTGTTATCACTCAGTTCAAAACAGACTTCTTAATTTTGTGTTACAATTATAATTCCCAAAGCTAAAAGTACAAAAGAACTATGTTAATTTGAGCGTTGTTATCAACTTCATCTTTTTAATTATCTTTCATAGCTAGACCTTTTATCTTCAGAATCTTTCATATAGAATATTTCGTGTATGAGTATACCAAGACATTCAGATGGTGCATAGTCCTATCCAAACCATTCTGTCTTCTTAATGAAAGAAACAGTTGAAAATCTTCTACTTTTAATATGTGTGTAAAGAAGGGAGACTGATCTTTTACTACCAATCCAAACTCGTTTTTCCATCTGTCCTTAATGTTGACAGTGATGTTCTACAGTCTCATTTGAAAATTCTTCATTCTTATTGTCTGATGTACTTTTCAAAGTGCTTTGTTAGCATTAAGTATCATGGTTTTCATCAAAAAGAAACCTTGATAGTTCTTCAAGTAAATATTTATATGTTGCTGCAGAATATTGTAGAAATCCTTGTGTATTATTAATGTTTCCCCATTCCGAAAATGCAAGAGCTGAATGTTTTAGTTGATATTCCATCCACTAGAAGAAATGAATGAACTGTTTAGTTTCAAAAGAAGTAAACTTAAGAAAGCTAGTTTTTATTTTATAACTATATTTACTCGACAAATAAGGAAACTTACATTTAGTAGAGTTAAAATTAAAATATATAATGGGATGACTTTTATATGAGGTTATAAATATATATATATTTAAATTTTTATGGGACACGCTCTCATTTTGATCTACTTCATAAAAAAAGAAATACTGTAACTGCTTAAGATTTTTAGTTAAGTTTAAGCGGTTGCTCTACCACAGGTGAAAGTTTTTTAATTTAAAAGAAAACTCGAATAGAATTGAACTCCATTTAAAGTAACTTTATTTATTAAACGTTTCATTAAAATTTAAAAGCCTTTCGATTTGTTACGCATTAAACAAACTTATTAAGCTAAAAAAGAAGTGCAATTTGTTGTTTATAATCCTTTTTAAGACAACTAGATTTTTTAGAGTATCGATATTTACTTCTAAATTACTTTACTAAAAACAAAAATATATTGTTTTTGATATTCGTCCTTGTATGAAGTTTGTTGTACTGTTCAATTAGTACCTCGCCAAGTTTTGTTTCATCATTTATGACTTTTAATAACCCAACTATTGCTCTACTTTTCTTGAAGACTTTGTCTTCTTTCCCTTCTGTTACATCTTTTTAAATAAAGTACTTCAAATATTTAAAAAAAAAAAAAAAAAAAAAAAAAAAAAAAAAAAAAAAAAAAAAAAAAAACGTTGTATTGGTTGATACAAAATCATGCAGACCATTTTTTAGGTTTTTGCATCTGGATGAACTCGGACTCATTTTAAAGGTTCATAATTTTCTACTGTTCTCGAAGCATCCGCTATTTTCGTTTCTTGAAAATTGTAGTCATCAAAAAACTAATATATTTTGTAAAAATATTATCAGTACCTCAAATGTCCAAGAACTTGTTGCACACTTTTAAATTTTTATGATTTCTGAAAAGCTGCAAATAACTTCATGTGTTAAAAACAAGTAGAAGCTGCTTGAAATCAGGTGTTCACATTAAATTTTACAACAAACAAGCACATATTGCGATTTCAATATTATTCTTGATTGGACAGTCTAAATTGATCTCTGAATAAATGTATTCTGAGTGAATAAATTTCTTTACTCAACCATCAACTCCGATGTTTTTCCCCTTGACCACTTAAGTTCATTTTCCTTTTAAAAACTCCTCCATGAAATATGATGGTGAGCTCTTGAAGATCTTTATAGTCATCTCGTAGTTGCAACTCCTCGAGTTGACTTTTTCGAACTCAATGATATCTGATTCGCTATTTATCACTTTTTCATGAATTGAAACATCAGATATGGTGGTCTGAAATTAATTGTGAACTGTCGAGTCCAGACAATTTCAAAACGTTCGCACACCAGCATGTCAGGCCATGCAGAAACCTCAACTGGCTCAAGCAAGATTTTATTACCCAGAGCACTTCTTGGGTCATTTCTTACTCAAAAAGGAGATAAACTCTTCTTCAGCATCCTGTGAGAACTGAAATTGTATCAAAACTTAAACATTTTACTTGATTAATATTTCCTCAAGATTCGTGAATAAAGGTATTGCTTTTTATGTTCCTTATGGGCAGTTGGTCTGATTTCCTGTTCCGGATGTTAAATTCTGAGCACTATATTCTAAGCTTTCCTTTCTTAAATACCGTATATAGAGAATATATGTTCACAATATATTTGCATAGATCACAGCCTGCGCCCTTAGATTTTGTTGTCAAAACAAGGGCTGTTTTTTTATCACTTTACATTGTTAGATCTAATATTGCAGCAATGTTATTATCTAGAAGTAGCTGCATGGCGCCGTCATTGGAGTATAAGTCCCAGTTATTGGATCTTCGCGAACAGCCTCGCTTAAAGGTTCATTGCTACGCAAAACTTAAAAGGCCAAAACTATTTATGTTGAAAATTTCAGAGCTTTAATCCTATTTTAAGTAGCTTTCTATAGATCCACAGACAGACATACTCTTTTGTTTTATTATTATAGGTGTTCTCTTTTTCTTCATTTTTATGGGGTGGGGGTGTCTGGTGAATAAATATGTGGCGAAAAATACTTCCATCTTTTAATAGTGAACTAAGTTGGCTATAAATATTACAACACTGATGACGTAATATTTATTGCCAACTTGGCTGACTTTTGAAAGGTGAAAGATCTCGACTCAAGGAAGAAAAAATCGTCTGCAACCTTCTTCATTGAAAATTAAAAAGTGGTGGGTTACTAGACAAAAAAGGATGCTAATTTTTTGGCAAGTTATGATATATTTGGCAATCAAATTTAGTTCAACTCATTCAGTCAATTTATGAATAGTTCCGACCATATTTGCCTCGGCAGACAAGGGGATTCATGATCTACTAACATTTCTTAACATATTCCATAAAAATTCAGAATAATATTCGATCCGATACCTCAATTTGAAGTCACCTCTCAATCTATAAAACAACATTAATTAGAAAAGAAATTCAGAGATATTTCTATTAAGTTTTAACAAACGTTTCATATTTCCACATGTAACAAATTAGAGTCATATAACAAAAGCCCAAATTTATTTCTTGGAACAAGTTTCACGTTGAATCGTATTTTTCTTCCGTTCTTCCCGTAAACTTCGATAAAATATTTTCGTAACTGGATTCTCAGTAAATTCCTTTTTTCTCGCATTTAACGGCCGCTTCCATTTTGGCAGTGAACTCACGGAGAATCGCTGAGTGGTCAGTTCCGATGACGATTAATCGGTTGGAACCGAATCGAAGCAATTCTCGGAAAGTGTGAAGGATAAAAGTTGGCCACTCTTTGAAATGAGGAAGGAATTTTGAGTTCGTGGAATCTTAGGCGAAAGAAACTGGGAACATTAGGAGAAAATTTAATTAGGGAAGGGGTTAATGGAATTGGGGACACTTATCAGGTTTGTTAAATGGTTTCTTGTGAATTGTCGAAGAGCTGTCGGGTAGTTTTATCGGAGGAAATCTAAGCTATTTGTTTATATACAAACGTCTTTATAAAGAATTTAAGTTTCTATAAAACTTATAAATTAAATTTAGATTTTTTGATTATTTAGTTTTTCATTCAGCTTAATGGCATATGCTATATAATAATACAAGTTTTAGATTTAAAAAAAAAAAAAAAAAAAAAAAAAAAAATTAAAATAAATTCGTAGCTTTAAATTCGATTTCGTAACGACTTCAGAATAAAATATTCTATACATTTTCTGTTTAAGTCTTGATAGCTATACTTTTTTGAAAGAATTTAATCTGATAACAATTCCTTCTTGGAAGAGTTTAATATAATTCCTCGTCAGCAATTGATGGATTTAAAACTATATTTATTGTATAATTTAAGAAAGTAACAAAAACATTTCCTGCCACTTCAGTTTTCATCCAGATATTTTCGTAGTTTCGTTGCCAAAAAAAAAAAGTTTTACTAAAACCTTCCTCAACGTAACCCTTTTGATCAATGTTATTTGGCTTTACTATTTAAGCAAATATTATAGACTCGATAAAAGAAAAAGAAAATTTATATATATTGAAAGAATACTATATTTTAGTTAATTTTTAAGAATCCATCAATATGTACAGATGAGAGATTTATACATTTTCTTACTTATGACCCTTGGTCTGGTCCTACGTCATGGAGGATTCTCTTATGCAAGAACAACATGAGGACTATAGTGCACCGGAACATCGTTAAGTTGACATTTGTGTAAGGGGAGAAGGCCTTCCGAGAGGTCTTACAAGGAGAGGCTATCCAGCAACAACGTCTTTAATGAAACGCAAAGAATTACCACCAAGCAGCTAAACAAAAGATTCACGGTTATTGGTAGCTTTCTATTCCAAGAGTAACAAGTGTAACGAGAGCTTGCAAAGAATCAGCAATGCTCAAGCCTTAGACTTCTTGCATTCAAGCTTCGCATCCACCTACCAGCCAGATCTTATCCAAAAGATAATAGGTGCTGAATTTGTAAAGTACTAAACACTTAGTACAAAGTGGAAGTGAATTGCTTTACTTTTCTTACGGTATTCAGATGTCTTATATATTCACTAATTCTTGTAGTGGTTGTCTGATTCCTTCTGTGACCGATAATCATTAGAGATGCTTCAGGACGATGACTAGTGTACTATCTTGCCACAAAAAGTCCCTAATACATAATGCAGTGGGAAAATATCCCAGTTTAGAATGTATAGATTATTGGGTGTTCCAAAAATAACCAACATATTGTAAATCCATTAGAAAACGGAACACGTGAGAAATGTACCGTTTGCTGCATTCTATTCGGGCAAATACGGAATTTTATCCATCAATTTTTAAAAATAGTTACTAAGTTCATCAACAGATGGCGCTGTTGAATGAAAATAAATAATAAAACTTTAAAAAAAAAAGACTGATTTGTATTTTCTAGGGGGGGAAAAATGGTGTTTCAATGGTTGGTGTTGGAAATGTTGTTTATTTTAAAAACATCGTTTATGTTTTGTGCAAAAGCAGAGTGCAAAATATTAAAATGCTGAAAACAGGACAAGGTGTCATAAAAAGGCAGTTTTTTTCATGGATAATTTATTTCAAAAGTTGGAGTTTTTTAATTTTGTACAGAGCCTGTAGGGAAAAATGTCAATTAAAAACTGACGTTAAACTACTGGTACCTGACGTTAAACTACTTACATTAATGCATAAAATTTTTATCATAAGCTTAAATACTAAATGCATTAAGAAACTCGACTTCAAATTGCATTAAAATAAACATGACACTTAAGTAATCAGTTTGTTTATAGTGCCTAAATATAATTAAAAAATGAGGAAGCTCCCGTTTATGAATCCTTTTTACTTCGGTTCTTCATTCTAAAGATAATGTGAATTTCCGGCATTAATATGAATTAGTCTCATGAAAACAATTGGCATTAAATTTTTCCCTTACAAAGAATACATAGAAATTTTAAATATCTGTACGATTTAAAATGACTCCTTATTATCACACTGTATTTTATGAATTCTTAATTTATTTTGACCATTTTTGCAATTTACACTTAATCCCTGTTTTTTTATTATTATAGAAATAAACTACGTATTTTCTGGACATTCTGTGTAATTCCTCTAATTAGAAAATAGTTTTAAATACATTTCAAATAAAATTTACGAGAACCGCATCAAACAATCATCTCAAAAAGTTACCTCAATTTTAATCATAATAAGAAACCTCAAATTTTATTTTTTAACCGGAATTAAACATTGAGATTCCTATTTTCCAAATAATATTTTTTCTGTTCAGAAATAATTCATATACGAACTCTACTGTCCTCCCCAAACGTGCCTAGATTGTCCTTCTCTTCAATAACGATCCGATCCATTTCGCGTTTTTTTCACCGTTGACATTTTGATGAATTGTATGTTTTTCTATTGAATGCGACGACTTTTTTCGCACCTAATTGTTTCCAGATTGCCTGCTTTTCGGAACCTTGGCAAAAAAGAGTCATTTTCCCATCACATCTTTTAAAAAAAAAGAAAAAAATAGCTCATCTTAAAGTGCAGGGAGGCTTACCTTCATTTATCAAGTGAGTCTTTCTTTTGTTTGGGTTGGTGAAGAAGGTTCGTCTGTAGATCCTCTCACCATTCATTTCCGAAATCTATCTTCTAACCGATGTATCATACATGAAATACACAGAATAAACTATCTGACATTGTTGTTTAAGAAGTATCTTTTAGTGAGGAAAAAGTCACTTAGGAAATGAAGTTGTAAACATAATTGTTTCCAGTTTTTGAAGTGCTGTGTGTGTAGTGAAAAATGACGAGCAATTTGTTACTTTCAACTGCACACATGTTTATATAGGATGATAACATTATTGCAATCTATAGTTGTTGTTTTTTGTAAACTTTTGTACACATTTTGGAACGTGCCGAGTTCAAACAAGTGCTCTTAAAAAAATGGCTGTTTGACTATTTGTCTATGGTTAGCATGACTCCCGAACGATTAATTTACGATGTTGATAAAATTTTGTATACGGGTTAGTGGTGGCTATGGGATCTGTCATTAAGGTTTTTGTAAAAATTGCGCATGCGCATAAGGTAGCTTTCATTGAAAAAAATTTTATCCGTAAATGGCAAAAAACTGGTCTCACGATTTTGATCAAAATTGCTCTGGTAATGCCTTTTAAGGTATTCTAAACATTCCCCCTCTTTCTTCCCTTGAGCATCACCCATCAACGAATGTTCCTACTCTGTTTTGCCATTTTGGCGAAAGGGGGGGGGGGTTGCCAATGTAAAAATTATCACCAAATTGGCATTTTTTTTAAACAATGAAAGTATGAAAATGGCAAAGGTAAATTAAATTAACCCATCACAAATGTAAATGCAGTGTTAAGTGTATCCAGTATTAAGTGTAACTGAAAGTTGTGCAATGTTCCACCCCCCTACTTTATTTTCTTATTAAGATATTTATTTCTCCGTAAGGCACTTATTAGAGTTTTAATGCTGAAATTGTAACAACGCGTTATTCCCTAGATGATTTTTAAAGAGTCGTTAAAGTTATATTTTCGGTTTGAAAAAGATTGCCATAATTCAAAGATTCCTAATTTGCGGGATAGGTGTTAAGAATTGCAAGTTTCTATAACATTGCATTGGTATCGTGTTATGTTGCATCTATAAATGAATGTTATTTAAGCGCTTTACGATATAGTGTTTCATCTTAATCGGTCCTGTCAAGGTTGCTTCCTTGTTTGGCAAACATTATGAACACGATTGTTTTTACTGGCTCTAGAAAACGACAGTTTTTACTGGCTAATGGTAAGAAAAAATGCGTTTACTATAGAAACCCATTAGGTTCTGAACTTATGTGTGTCTTTATCGTCTACCGAAGTTTCCTTCAAACTATGATAAATATTGTTACGAATAACAATTGTAAATTGTATATTTGTAAATATTTCGTAGTATTAATTATATAAAAAGATAAATTTATGTACATTTCGCATAAGGCAGTGCAATAATTTGTTTTCCTGCAATGAGTCTCTTAATGCTTGATAACGTGTTTTACAGAGATAACACTGGGAAGCGAGTTTTACAAGGAGCAGGGCATTTAACATTATGGTAATGCAATCTCGCCAAATTGGCGAGATAGAGCCAAGTTGGCGACGGTTTTGGCGACTAATTTTTTTCGCCAAATTTGGAGAGAAATCGCCAAACTTGGCGACCATATGGCGACATTTTCGATACCCATGTACTTATATAGGACTTTTCGACTATGATCTGGAAAGTTCTCCAAATATCTACCTCTAGAAGTTTCAAGAAGGTTTGACTCCTATATAAGGCCGGCCGTTAGTTGACTGAAATTACTGAGTTAGTTGAAATACTGACTGAGTGGAGTTACGGACTTGGTTGTCTGTCAGCGAGCATTCAGAGAGTTCCGAAAGCGAACTGTATTGAAATGTCTATTGCGGCGATTTAGCAGTTGTGTGTCAAGTTTAACTGCTGTGTGTGCTCTATTGTTGTGTATAGAGCTGTATTGAGTTTACTAGAACGAGAAGTTCTGGATTTGTAAAGGAATATGTGAAGAGTTATTTTGGAATAAATTTCTTCAAATTTTTATCTGCTTTAGCTTGGAATCTTTCGAACCCATCCACACAACAATATGAATTCCAATTTCAATGGTTATTCAATTAATTTTCTGTTAAAAGATAAAAATCTCGTTGAAAAGTTTAGTTGCTACGCAAGATCAGTGTTGCTTTTATTCACTATTAGGTGCATTGCGTCCCAGACACATAGCCAAAATGTTGAAACGCTTTTCCTGTTAATATACCCTCCCCCCTTACACAGAAACGAAACAATTTTCTCCGTAGTAGTTACAAATAGAACCGTTCTTATCGTGCTGCCATCTAGTGGTAGTTTTGTAACTGTTGAAGTGTTGTGACGTTAATTATTGAAGTAATAAAAAACTAATTACAGTTTTAACATTCTGGTTGTAAGAAGCAAAATTAGAGGTTGAATACTACTTGTAATTAATCTTTGAACATTTTCTGAATAGTGGAAGCTAGTTTCTATAGCCAGACACATAAGATATTTTACAATTGTAGATAAAAATTACTTTGTGATAACGTGTTATTTAAAGTATTCCAAAAGAGAAAAAGTTTTTATCTTCGCTTTTAGTACCTTTTTATTAATAAGTATTTATTGACTTTAGTTATTTGTCACTAATATTTTAATTAAATTCCTACGTGAAAAGTAAATATGCAATTAAAACTGCAATTTTTATCCTTAAAGTTACTTTTTTTAATTAAAGTCCAGTACAATGCACCAGCCAAATGACAATCTTAGCAGTTAATTACGTGCTTCACTAAAAATATGAAAACGTTATGTCAAAATCCTTTTTTCCAAGTGCAAATACAGAGCACTTTCATTTGTGAAAATGTTTCATGAAAAAGTCGAATTAAAATATTTAAATAGTTTATCCTTCCAAATTAAGTTTTCGGTTATTCTAAGCTAATTAAAGGGTACAGTAAAACAATTCTAAATTCGCATTAACTATGAGGAAAGGTAATTTTACGGGTATTATACTTTTTTCACCGGCATAAAGTGGATTTTTGATTCTAAATTGCTTTTGTTTAAATTATTATATAGAACTTTTTATTACATTGTACACAAATTTATTGCTTTGATAATTTTAGATTTAAAGTAAGTAGTTAGTGTTAATGAAAAGCAGTTAGTATTAATTACTAGCACATATTAAAAAATTAGTTACGTTGATATAATTATTGACAAAAACCTTTGAGAAAATATAAAAGTGTACTTAAAGCAAGTTTGTTTCAATGTGAGGCGTTACAAAAACAGAAAATATGCACTTAAAAGTTTTGAAATATTAAAGATTTATTTGCAGAGCATTGGAAATGCAAAACAACAAATGCTGAAGATTGCATGTCTCCTTGTTAAAAATCTTTGTTCTATTTTCTTTACCAAATCACATAGATTCGGCTAGTAATCTTGGAAGATTCTTGGTTCCTTCAACTATAAACTTGATAAAGATAAATTGTGCAACTTTAGGAATTGTAGAGATGATTTTTTACTTCCAATTACCCATATGTATATATACACAGGGTAATGAAAGTATAGCATCGATTTTTTTTTTTTTTTTTTTGCATTTCTCCACGTTTTGGAACATCCTGATTCCAAAAAAGTGATCTAGAAAAATGTCTCTCTGTATGTAGGTGTTCGTGGTCAGAATAACTCACGTACAAATTTACCATTGTTCATATTTGGTGTGTGGGTTGATGGAAGCACAAGGAACTCGCGCATGCGCATAAGGTAGCTGCCATTGGAAAAAATTAAATCATGTTTTCACAGATTGCAAAAAAAGGCTCTAACGATTTTGATAAAAATCGCTGTGCTAATGCCTCTTAAGGTGTTCTAAACATCCCCACCTCCAAAATTCGCGTAAAAATGGTTTAATGGCGTAAAAAGGTGAAAAATGAATGCCTTAAACACAGAGTTCTCTTTCCTTGAGCATACCTCATCAACGATCGTTTTTTCTTCTCTCAGTTTCACTTATAATAAAGGATAATATAAGGATTATCGAAAAGTATCACCATTTTGGCGATTTTTTTTTTCTTACCATACAAGAATTTTCACCAAATTGGCCATTTATTCTAAATGAAGGATGAAAATATACAAACGGTAAAGGACACAAATCCACGTTAGTATTATAGTGTAATTGAAAGTTGTACGATGTTCCACACCCCTAGTTTCTAAATGAATGATGAAAATATAAAAATGGTAAATGACACAAATCCACGTCAATATTATAGTGTAATTGAAAGTTTTGTGATGTTCCACACCCCTAGTTTTTATTTGAAATACGCTTAAAATATTAGACGTTTGAGTGTTAGAATGGATCATCCCACATAATTACTTATATAGGTCTCTAAGGAGATTGTTAAGCCTTCTTTGTCTTCAAGTTAATAAGAAAGCAAGCACTATCCAGAAGTTGCAGTTAAACAACTGCATAATAGCTGTCTGCAACTGCATAATAGCATGAAAATTACTACTACGTCACCCTCAATTTCATATTTTAGAACCAATCAAGACGGAGACGATTTCTA
This sequence comes from Linyphia triangularis, assembly GCA_963978545.1. NCBI lineage: Eukaryota > Metazoa > Arthropoda > Arachnida > Araneae > Linyphiidae > Linyphia > Linyphia triangularis. The sequence continues at coordinate 39,728,263 of OZ021729.1, forward strand.
CGTCAACTTTCTAAATTATTTGGGTGCGAGGTTAAGAGATTTTTTTTTTTACTGTTTTGAAACTTCGAATTGAAGTTGCAAGTATGACGTCATAGTCTCAATGGAAATATTTGATTGGTTTATATTTAAAATAGCCGAGTGTACGTAAAATAATAGTGTTTGTTTCTAACATAACTATTTTGTTTGTTGTCTTTGGAACACGAATTTAAATTTAATTGAAGAAATAATGTTTCAAACATTTTAATTACAAAGGCGTTTTATTAAAAGTAAAAATGGATATTTAACGTATGTGTTTTCGTAATGATGATAAAAATACCATTACGAATCCGTATTCCGCTGTTTCTCACCAATAACACTGGTTTGTTTAGTACAGTGGATCCAAACTACTGTCCGGTCCACAAAGAGTTCGAAAGTGGATTCGTGGTCTTACAAAAATTTGTATTTTTAGTAGACGCAAGTGTTTGACTCTAGAAAATACAAACTTTCTCTTTTCATGTGAAATATCTTTCAAGTTCATTTGCTATAAAATATCAATTTGCATAAATCATGGATTTGACTCGTTGTACACTCAATAGAGAATGAATTTCCCGTCTAACATCATTTTGAATATATGCATCTATTTTAACAATTTATAAATATATGTAGTAAGAAAGAAAGAAAATAAATTTCTCGTATTCTAAAATTCTCAAATTTCTTGTCCTTTGTAATGAATAGACTGAGAGGCGACTGCAACTTTATGTACCTCATCGAATATCATTCGGAATTTTTTATGAAATGTAGACAAATGTTAGTAGATCATGAATCCTCTTGTCTGCCGATCAAAAATAGCCGAAACTATTCAAAAATCAACTTTTGAAGAAGAGTTGAACCAAATCCGATTTCCAAATGTGTCATAACTTGCCAAATAATGAGCATTCTTTTTTGTGGTAACCCACTGTTCTTTAATTTTCAATGAGGAAGAGTGCAGAGGATATTTATTCTCTGGTGAAAAATATTTCCATCTTTTAAAAGTGAGTCAAATTGGCAATAAATATTACTTCACTGATGAAGTAATATTTTTTGGTGCCAGGAAAGACAAATCGTCTGCAACATTATTAATTGAAAATTAAAAAAATAATAGGTTACCAGAAAAAAACGGATGTTCATTGTTTGGCAAGTTATAACATATTTGGCAATCTGATATATTTAAACTAATTCCAAATTGATTTTTGAATAGTTTCGGCCACTCTTAACCCGGCAGACCAATGGATTCATGACGTATTAACATTTCTCTACATTCTATAAAAAAAAATATAATTCAGAATGATGTTCGATGAAGTACCTAAATTTGCAGTCGCCTCTTGGACTACAAGAAATATTGGAACTATTTTACCTTTATACAAGAAACTCAATCGTAAGTTACACCTTAACTTTCCATTTCCTTCAACGTTGACATTTTAATATCTCCCAGACTCTATTACTCAAATCACTCAATACCAGACATAATATCCTTTTATTTATGCTTCACATACCAACAAAACAATAAACTACATTGTTATTTCGGAAAAGATTCTCTATTAAAGTTCAAAGAAAAAGCCTTCCCTTTCAGTAGAAAATAATTCAAATTCATGCTCACGGAAACATTTAGGACGATAACGACATCAAAAAGATCAGTCCACCAGGAAACTGCACCATCTTTTAACTGTTGTGTTCCAAGAAAATATGATCTGTTCTGTAAAGTTGTTTTCACTAGAAACGTTAAATATTGATAAAAGAAGCTAGTTTACAGCCTCGTTTTTCACTTTAGGGGCTTTCGGAAATTTTCTCTGTTCGAGCGTGGTATAATTTCACTTTAGCTTCTTAAGTACCCGGTAATTGTTTCCGGTGTTGTGGGCAGAAATGTGAGGGGATTTCTTGGAGCAGTGAAATTTTTCCTCTGGTCGTTCAACCCGATTTATCAGGACAAAGAGAAGAAAAAATTCGACACATATTAGAAATTAAAAAATTTCTTATTTAAATCATAGTATGAAATTCATGGAATGTAGTTTTATAATTTTATAATGGTGTGAAGTGTAGGTTGAAAAGATCAAAGTTTTGTAATGTTTTTAAATATTTGGAATTTCTTAAGGGAAATGGTACAGTACGCAAAAAAAATCAGAACGATATCTATATCTTGTATTCTAATTGATGAAATAACAAAAGTCAAGTACCGTATAAGTATATTTTATTTAAAACTTTAAGTAAATATCAATAACAGACTATTTTAATGGTAAATCCATTTACTTTTTTTAGTACCTAATGTTTATCTTGTTAAACTATTGTACTAAACATAAGACTTGCCATGTAAATGTTCTAAAAAACAACTCTATTAAATACACATATTACTAGTAGTTTAAATCTGCAGTTGTAAAAGTTAATGTTAGATGTAAAAGTTTTTCGACGGTTAACACAAAATTCGGTTAGAGCGAAAAATTCCGGCTGACTTCGCGTTAACGGAATTTGACTGTATTAAAAAAGCCAATAGAAAAAGTGCAATACAAATTTGCATTTTAGCTTTGAAATACGTTACGAACCTTTTGATAGGATCGTTATAATATCGGCAAAATACAGGGTGTTCTAAAAATGACTGTTCTACTTGAGTCACTAAAAATAAAAAGGGGTCAAGTACAGTTGAAAACTTGTTGACATGTTACCTTTTTACATTTAACGATTCATTTGAAAAAAAAAATTAATGGAAAGAAAATCGCAAACGATTATTGCAGTGTTCAATAGTGTCATATCATGAATTAGCAATGCTCTGGGCTTGTAATAAAAAGGTAGAATCTTTAATGGTGATGAAAATAAAACATTTGCTATGGGGGTTCAAAATTAAAAAAATTCTCAATTTTTTTTTATCATAAGACCAATAAAAATATTTCTGAATAAAACGTTTGAGATAAAACCTTTATTTTTATCTAAGAATTTCAAATATTTAAGTTTTTATTACATGACAACTGTACGTCAGAGATGCTACTTGGAACATTGAAACTGTTTTTCTCGGTGATGGCTTTTTGTCCCTTTTTTTCTTTAAATTGATATAACTTAAAAACTACTTGTTATAAATATATGAAACTTTCCACAATTATTTTTCATAAATATCTCTTTAATTTGTCTTCAGAAATTGTGTATTTTGATTTTTTTTTAAAAAATTTCTAAATATTTTATTGAAAAATCATGAAGAAAATTTTTGATATAAATTATAACAAATTGATGCAAAAATGAAGGGAATGTTTAAAAAAGTTTTTTAAATATGTAAATTTAGATAACGTCAAAATTCTAAATTAAAAAAAAAAAAAATTAAATTTGAAAGTTTAAAATAGTTATTTTGGTTTCAAAGCATGATACAATACTGCATCAAAAATTTCAGAAAAATAATTCTAAAAACAAAGATTTTAGAATTTTGAATTCCAGACCCCCATAATTAATGAGCCTAAAGGAAGATCGTTTAATATATACAACAATTTTTTTGGAACAAATAAGATGACGCTTTTTTCAAATTTTTCAACTATCTAATTCCAATTGTTCAGAGCAAAATCGCTCAAAAGGAGTAAGAAAAAGAAATGTATATAAATTCGGTTTTCTCGTGTTTTTAAAATTGTTCGCCTAATAGGATCTGATGATAATATGGATCAGCCACATTTTAATTAAATTCACGCGCTTAGTTTTGCATTAGAGGTAAATGTCAACCAAATTTCTTTTTAAGATAAACTAAGATGGCAGTTTGTTTTTATACTTGATGAGCATTGTATTAATTTAAATCATGTAATAAAAAATTAAAAAATCAATGCGTGGTAGTTTCAAAATACTCTTTAAGAACATAAATTATTTAAAAATAAGCAAAAAAAACTTCATTTATCAAACTCCCTAAAAAAGAACACATAACAAAATCATTTTATATAAATAGCCTCTTCCTATATTCCAAACTATCAAAATTGCATCGATGCATTTTTATAAACTACCTAAAATAACCATCATTTCACATTGATAATTCAATGATTACAATCCGTTTAAAATTCAACAGTTTGCAATCTAAATCCTGTCCAATACAGAATGAAATGTTAAAAACTTCATTTCGAATTCATGGAAATAATCGATTCTGGCGAGGAGCAAACGCAATATGAAAAACGATGAAATTTCATTTACTCGTGAGTTGGATAAACGTGTTTTTTCCTCGTCGATTCTCATTCGTTGTTTAATGAGATTTTCTAGTTGGCCGTGCGTCGCTTTTGCTCATTAAAACTTTATCATTCTCGGAATATTTTTTTTTTTTTAAATAGAATTCGAGTTTTTTTTCCCTTGCAAACCCAGTAGATTGCTTTTGAATTTGTTATTGCAATCCGAATTTGAAATGGGTTAGTATTGAGTTGGGTTTATTTAAATTTGCTGTTTATTCGTTTCTGATCGGATACCAAATGAACTGTCTTGTATAAGTTTTATTTCACTGAAATCTTTCGAGATTTTAACTTTGTTCCAGTATTTATTTAACTGAGTATTTCGAAAATTCTTAAATGTTTTTTTATACAAGAAAAAAAAAATTAACAACTTAGATATACTGTAACACTTTCCTTAACAGTATCTTAAAATTGAATTACATTTGAATTGATTTAAATTTTTTATTCATTTCATCTGAAATTGATTATTATTTACTTCTTGTATCAAGATCTTTTTTTCTCGTTTCCTCTAACAGTTCCCTTAGAAAATAGAAAGTTAGACATTTTATTACTAAATGTATATCAAATATTTTTTAAACTTATCTCTTTAATGACAGTTTTTAGACTTTAAAAGTACTGGAAGCCAAAAGTATTAAATGCAAATTTTTATATTTAGCGGAAAATTATACTACACAAACGGACTTAGCAACTTCATTAAATATTCGTAAACAGAATAAATTACTACACCCACCCCTTTACTAAACAGAAGTCAGCTTTCTTGTAAGACAATAACACTAGGCCATACAGTTACCATTTCTGTAAAAGCAATTACTGAATTAAATTACAAATTCTATTACTTCGGTTTATGTAACTGAATATTTATGTCAAACGTTTGTGGAAAAGAAGATAAAATATGAACAAAATTTATTTTCGTAGAATAAATCACACTAAAGCGCTTCTTCTCAAATAAAAATTCGACTTCTGATTCCAGGTCATTGCTCCCGACGCTTTAGATAAGATGGACTTAACACACAAGGTAAAATCAATTCTCCAATAAAAAAAGTTACTAATAAAAAAAAAACATTCCAGAACAATAAGAGGAATGTTTATCGATCTTCCCACTGTTGCCATTTCCTTTTTTGAAAAAGAAAGATATTCCTATTCCTTTCTATCTTCAATATCCCTCGTATGGTAACTTAAATCTGCCGATAAAATATCTTACGTTGGGAATTCTTTCAAAAATCGGAATTCCGAAACCAGACGAAGAGCAATCTTTTATCTTCCACCAAAGTTCAAGGTTGCGAGGTTGTCGTGTCGTAAACATTGAAATCTATTCCGTTTGAAGTCTTTTTTATTGTTTTCCAGTGCTTTTAAATTCTTGGAAGAAAAATAAATGTGCCACTGTTCAAATATAATTGATCTTCTCCTTGTAACTTGTAAAACATGTAACGGAATTTGAAATAATGTAAACTATCAAAACCAAGTTTTTGATAAATTCATTATATACATTGCTAATTTTTATAATCATTAACATAGCTCCGATTCTGTTGTTGGCGTGTGCTTGTTAGAGGTCGGCGATATATCGATACGACGATATTTTTATCGATATTTCTAAAAAAATGTCGATATTAAAAATATCGATAAAAGTCAATGATATATCGATATTTTCAAACATCTTTAGTTTTTTGATGATCTTTTTGTAGTTCCATGTGTTTTTTCGATTTTCTTTATTTCCTCTTCAAAAAACTTCAAAACTAAAGTTTGAACTTGGCTGAGAGAGTTAAAATGGCACCAATATTCAATATTTTACCTTACACTTAAAAGCTATTGAAAATTATCTAAATTTTTTCTTAAAATCACTGCACCAACTAAGCGAAAATATATATATATATATATATATTTTTTTTTTTTTTTTTTTTTTTTTGTAATAGATCCATTTCAGTTGAAAAAGTAGTTGACAAGAAAGCAATCATGAAAAGTAGAAATTTGCCCCGAAAAACTTTGAAAATCAAATTTAAAAAATCATGTATCGATATATCGATATTTTTTTCAATGCAACGATATAGTATCGATATTTATTTTGATCGATATTTCCGACCTCTAGTGCTTGTATCTAATTTTAAATATTAAAAACTTCTCTATCTACAAAATTTGCGGCAAACTACATTTAAAATTTATTTATTAAAGAATGTGAATTTATGCATTCACGTTCAATTACCTTTTACTTTGTTTTGATTAAAATACTATTCGTAACATGAAAGAGTTTCAATAATAATCGATTAAATGGGATTTATTAATATTACAAAACGATTATAGAAACGCGTGAAAAAATGACCTTTCACTGACAGTAACAGCCCCCAAAACTTGATAGAATGCATTGACATTGAATCTGACCGTCAAGTTTCAACCCAATCAAATGACGGCGAGTGGGTTAATTAGGCTTCCGCGGATTTTCTCGACAGCCACAAACAAGCAAATTTGAAGTTATATAAAGGATTTAATTAGTAACAAAGCATATGTGTGTAAAAATTTCATTCTATTCAATTTCCATTTCACAGGAAAAAAATATTGATATATTCCATAGAATTATGGGTATTTTATATTGCATTATTACATATATTACATTCTTCATGTGTGAAAAAGTCAGAGAGGCGATGCAAGTTTAGGTACCCCATCGAATATCATTATGTATTTTTTTTTTATTAATTGGAGAAAAATGAGTAGATTACGAATTCACTGGTCTGTCGATGCAAAAATGGCCGAAACTGGCAAAAAATAGACTTTGAATAAGTTTAACTAAATCCGATTGCCAAATATGCCATAACTTTTCAAATAATGAGCATTATTTTGTGTATGGTAATGAACGCATCGCCTTTTAATTTTCCATTAAGAAGGTTGCAGACGATTCTGATATCTGGCGACGGTTTTCTTGCATCTTTTAAAAGTGAGCCAAGTTGGCAATGAATATTACGTCACTAGGGCAATGAATATAGTTCGACGCCAAATTGGCTCACTTTTAAAAGATGTCGCCAGATATCTGAATCGTCTGCAACCTTCTTCATTAGAATTCAAGGTCCAGTGTGTTTTCCAGACGAAAAATGCTTTCACTTTTTGACAAGTTATGTCCTAGACTGAGAGGCGACTGCAATTTTTGGACCCCACAAACATCATTCTGAATTTTTTATAGAATGTGGGGAAAAGTGAGATTACGAATCCACTGGTCTGCCTTGGCAAAAATGGCCGAAAATAGACAAAAATCGACTTTTAATAAGTTGAACTAAATACAATTGCCAAATACGTCATAACTAGCCAAATAATGAGAATTTGTTTTATTTGGTAACCCTCACTCTTTAATTTTCAATTAAGAAGGTTGCAGACGATTCGGATGTGTGGCTATGGTTTACTTGCATCTTTCACAAATGAGCCAAATTGGCAATAAACATTACGCCACTGATGACGTAACTGATGTCGCCAATTTGGCTTACTTTTAAAAGATACAAGTTTTCCGAGCCAGAGATCAGAAATCGTTTGCGCTTTTTCTCATTGAAAACCAAAATGCAGTGGGTTGCCAGACGAAAAAGTTTGTTCTCTTTTTGGCGAGTTATGACAGATTTGGCAATTGGATTTTAGTTCAACTCATTCCAAGTCGATTTTTGATCAGTTTCGGCCATTTTTGCCAAGGCAGACCAGTGGGTTCGTAATTTACTCACTTTTCACCACATTCTATAAAAAATTCAGAATGTTGTTCTATGGGGTACTTAAACTTGCAGTCGCCTCAAAGTCTAAAAGGTTAATCATTTAATATTTTACCTAAAATATCCCGGCATTCTATATTGTAAGGCCAAGTTATTGTATAGAATGCCTGAGCTTTCATACATAACTGGAAACATGCCGAATAAAGTTTTATACTTTTTAAATAAATCTTATTGCACCATAGAAATTAATTACTATCCAATCATCACCTCAGTTGATTAAAAACAAAAACTAATGTCCCCATCCCACCTTCTAGATCACTATGTTTAATGATGGTTCTTCTATCTAGATCAGCGTTCACCACTAACTTTTAGAAGCGGGCCGTATGACTTATGTTGGAGCTTTTCGCTGGCCGGACACACGTGTCTTTAATTATTATCGATTTAGAAATATATAGCATTTCTGAAAACTGAGAAAAAAATTTACATATTTCTTATCTTAATAAAATTACTATGATATTTGATTCGTTGTTTTTTTAATAATTAAAATATAATATTTTTCATTATTAATGAATTCTTTTGTTGTTACCTTGCTTTAATAACCAGATTACCCTGTTTTGTCGATATCACTTGTGAGATGATGACGGTCGAAATCGTTCAGTTTATTTTATGAAAGAGTCACTATTTGTCTTAGTATTTGTTACAGCCAATCTAAATGAATTGTCCAAATGAGATTCAGTTAAGTTATTCCTGTATTTATTCTTGATGAACACTATCTTGCAGAAAGCTTCATCATATAATTTCTTCAGACACTTAGTGGAGAAACATGCTCTACATAGTTAACACATACTATTTCGGATAAATTAAGATTATGTAAAAAAAAAGTTCGTACCGTTAAATTTGATTTTTTTTAAATATTTTTTTATATATATATATCTTCTGTGGTGCCGGCGGGCCGCAGAAAAATCTCTCACGGGTCAAATCTGGCCGCCTTGTGGCTAACGCTGATCTAGATCAAATCTCAGTAGAACCTTGCAACTTCTAACAAAAATCAATACTTCTCATAACTTTGACTCTTATAAAGTATTACGAAAACTATAAAAATCGCTTTTGAAAACTGAAGAACAGAAATATTTTTTTGATATTAACTACCAACTTACAAACAATTAAGTATTTATTATTTTTGACTTTGTATGATGGATTTCTCATTAGCTTTTTTTATGCATAATAAACTTTTGTTATGTTTTGAAAGTTAATAATTTGCTTCGTAATAAATTGTTTCATCTGCAAGTGAGTTTAAGAAATATTATTAAAATATTCATGACAGTTTGGATATCGTTCGAAATTAAAAGAACAAATTTGTCAAAGTGGATGCTTAAACTGAAAATCACAATGACTTATCTGGGTCTAAATTTGTTTCGATAACGCCACATAAACTAAGTGTGTGGAACAACGCGCAACTTTCAATTACTCTATAATATCTGTCATTGTATTAAAATTTGATATGGTGTTATTTACTGTTTTCATATTTTCATTTTTTTTAATAGAAATGGCCAGTTTGGCGATATTTTTGGCAATAATTTTTAAATGGCCCAAAAGAAGAAAAAAACCTGCCAAAAATTCAAAATTGTCGATGTTACTCTATGTACATTACATTGTCCTTTCTTGTGCGTTAAATAGAAAAAATCAGTCTTTGATGGGCGATGCTCGAGGGCATAGAGCACTGTGTTAATTGCACTCGTTTTTTAACTTTTTACGCTTTTAACGCATTTCTATGGAAATTTTGGAGGCGGGGACGATTAGAACATCTTAAGAGACATTAGCACAGAGATTTTAATCAAAATCGTACTAACCGTTTTTTAACAATTGCTGAAAAACATGATTTTTTCATGATTTTAACCTTATGCACATGCGCGATTTTGGCGAAAACCTTAATAGTAGGCTCCATGGCCACCACTAACCCGCACACGCGCACAAAATTTGAGCGAACAAGAAAAAGCTAATTTTACTTTAATTTCAAAACCTTAGAATTGCATCACGCATCCGAATCACAAATTCTAATGAATTTAATTTTACCAACAAATAATTTACGATTTCATATCTGTTTTTAGCTTTTTCATTTCTGGTTTTGTCTTATTTTTCTAATATTTTTAGGATTCTATTAGCAAAAACATGGGATGAACTACCTTTCAAAATTTATTCATTAAAAAATGAATGTGAATTGGTGCATTCACATCCAAATATCTTTTATTTATTCTGATTAAAATAATGTTATTATTTATTTTTTAAAACAATTTTGGCACCAGGAAAAAGTTTCTTCAATAATCGATTAAATGCTATTTCAGTGCAATCGGATGACAGCAAGTTGGTTTATTAGTATTCCATAAAAGCGACCTAGTGACAGTTGCAGCCCCCACAAAATTTGATAGATTCGATGTCGATGCATTCTATCTGCAAAGTTTCAGCCCGAGTGGATGACGGCAAGGGGGTTAATTAAGCATCCGCAGATTTGCCCGCCATCGACCTACCGAGCCACACACAAAATCGAAGTTAATAAAAAGGATTTAAAAATAAAATATCTAAATTTAATTCGCAATATTTCAATTGGAAAATTTATCCCAGTTATGTTTTGAACAATATATCTTATATACTATGTTATTTAGAGTGGAGTTTATTCGTCTGACAATTCATAAGGACATATTTAAGCCCTTCTTTCGGAATAGACAGATACATATACTTGGATGTTGACCGTTATAAGTAAACAATCGTGGATGAGTTGCACACAAGTTTATTTTCAGAGACGCTCGATTATTCAAGGCGCCTAACCCCAGAAAATACTAGAACATTCTAAATGGGAAATTAAAGATTTCAATGAGAATACATTACATACATCTCGGTGTTTGTGGGATGTATTGATCAAATCGTATTTAACGGAGGGAAATGTTAACCAATCAGTGATCCGATTACTACAACAATTATATATTATCCTATAGTCTAGACAATTGCAACAAGCAGTTCCAGTCGGCTAAATGATTGTTATATATTCTCCAGTAATTCCCTGAGAACGAAAAAAGTTGAGCACTTTAAAGTCGTTTTCGAAATATTTCTTTTAGTACTTCCACATTAAATGAAACTACTTTTCTTAGTTGAATTTTAACCATGCAAATATCGGGTCGAAAGGGTTAAAAATAAAATTGATTTCTTAAATTCTATTACTCAAATCATATACGCGTACATTATATTTTCCGTTCTAATATCGCGAAAAACAGTTTTTCTTGACATCGCCGCGCATTAGGTCCTTTAGTCTGTCATGGGATCTGACAGGAAGGTGCACTTGAAACCTCTTTGATCTTGAAAATTGCAAAAATATGGAGAAAAACAGAGTTTACAGGGGAAAAAGTGGTGTGTGCTGGGTAGAATAGATTTTATATTATTCATTTGAACAGAAAATGAATGCATAACTATTAACTAACTTTTCATCAAGAGCTTCAATAATTATTTTGTAAAGGATCAATGTCTGCACAGAAAAGTTTAATCCCCCTTGCACCCGCCTGCAAATAATCCTCCCGGCGGCCATGATCTTTGTCAAGCAGAAACTTCTCAACCCCAACAGCCAAGAAACTATATTGTATGAAGAAGGACCAAGTCCATATCTCTGGAATAGTATCGTCATCAAAAGACTTCTATTTGCGATTTTGTCTTTCAGGAAGAACCATCAACATTCTTAACATCAGGGTTTTTGATAGCCAGCCGCCATAATCTATCCTCGAAATAATCTCCATCAGAATATTTATCTCAAGCGATTCCTTCCATTCAACCAACCTCTTTAGCGACCATTTTTTCCGGGCTGAGATACTTCCAAATAGCTTCAGCTTCTTTTTACGGTTATTTTTTTGTGAAAGAACTTTTCTTTCTAAAAACCTGGAATTCCCTGTGGGGAAAAAAGGCTCGATGGCGGATTTCTTTTATGTCACTACTTGAGATATTTTTTTTTTTTTTTTTGTGTGAAATTCTCGGCTTTGTAGTTCCAAAAAAGATGGAAGTACACCTTTGAGTCGAATATTGTGAAGGATAGTTCGCACACCTTGGCGAGGGTGAATAGTGCGAGTGTGTTTGATCATATACTAAGATAGTTTTGTGCGAACATTTCATTGCAGATTTTCTAGAATAATTCTGCTTTCGATAATCGATTATCTCCACCAACTTGAAATCAATAAATGTACAAATTGTAAAGAATCTTTTTATTTCCCGACTCATTAAAGGGAAGAAAAATACTTTTCTTGTTCGGGTTAGTCTTACTTGGTACTAATACACGGTTGAAAAGGCAAAATCAGGTAGCTTTGATTGGCTACAAGATTTCTCAGCCAATCAGAGCTTTTACAAAGAGTATTTTTATTTGGGTACTTAGTACCAAGTGGAGTTGACTAAACAGAAATGCTGTTTCGTTAGCTGGGTACCAGTTGGCAATAAGTTTAAATGTTGATAAGTTCAAATGGCGCGTACATATATTGTCAAGCATAAGTGTATACGGTTAGTTATAGGATGCTGTAATAATCCTATAACAGTTTGTTAGAGAATTTATAAATGATTTGAAGGTTGTTAGTTTGGATGAGCTATGTCTGCAAATTGGCCGAGTTTTTTATTTTTTTTATTTTATTTGAAACTCGACAAACGAAATAGTATCAAACTAGAAGTCTGGATTAAGTCTCACCGAAACTCTGTGATCTCTCTTTTCAAAGTGAGCAGACTCGGCGACGATAATAACAGAGTTTCTCGTGCCGGTGATTTCCCGTTGGTAATTATTGAGGTTTGATCCAATTCTAGAAATTCATGCCAATTTCCTTGGAAGACATCATGTAAGATGGTGTTTCTTCTCACCCACCTCAATATGAAAATGTTCTGGTGCAGTAACCGGCGTGCTAAGCACAGAGGACGTACCTGTAGTTTTTGACCAAACTGAGCTGTCGTAACCTGGTAGTTCACTGCTATTAGTTCCGCATAATGATGAAGTTTAAAGGTCGTATTTGCACGGAAAAGTTAATAAGTTCGTCAATAACAGAATCAACTACATGAAGTATCTACTTCACTAACTACTTTAAATCACCATTTGTCATTTTGAGCTCAGTTGCAGATGTGACGAATGTGTTAAGCGAAGCAGCACATGCCTCAGGTAGTTATTGCTCCGGAAAATCTCCAATACAAGCAATTGTAATTGAGGGCCTGAGACACAAAGGGGTCGAAGTAAATTTTCTTAACTTGTAAGAAAATACACTTTAAAGTTTCTTATTTATATTAAATTTGTATGAAAATTATTTGTTGTTCAAATACTAACCTCTGGAATGACAGGAATAACAAAGTTGTTTCGTGTTCCTGGACATCGTGGGATTCTTGGTAATGAACATGCTGATGAACTAGCCGAGCTTGGATCCTCCAACAAGCCTCTTGGGCTACCACCATTTCTCCCAGTACCAAGATCAGAGGTCAGAGGATCAATTAGATCAAGTCGTAATAAATCTTAGTATGAGACAATCCAAACACTTTTTTAAAAAGAATCTAAAATCAAACACAAAGATTTATACTGGAACTGGACAGGAAGTCCTGTAGAATCATGATTGGTTTGCTAACCTGTCACTGTCTTATGAATCAACTTAAAACAATGAAAGGTGTTGAACATAACCTATGCAGGGGTTGTGGAAACACAGCTGAAACGGGAGAGCATGTCTTTGGCAAATGACAATCATTCATGGGAATTAGGCTTAAAATCTGGGGAGTTATTGACATCGAGTCTAATGACTTTTGTAATGTTCCCCTCTCAGACTGTTTGGTTTTCTTTAAGGTCACTATCCTGTTTAACATGCCATGGGCAGTCATTTTATTTGTAAGATTTTACAGAGGTACAATGGGCCAACAAACCTAAGTACGCATGGCTCTACCACACTCTTTTCAATCTAATCCAATCCAACCTCATGAATGAAGATATCACTATTTTCTATACAAATTTAATATAAATAAGAAACTTTAAAGTGTATTTTCTCAAAAGTTAAGAAAAGTCACTTTAAGACCCCGTTGCTTCACAGGCCCTCAACTATAAACAGGAAATTTGGGTAACAATATATTGTACTTTGGTAAGTGAAATATTTTAAAATACAGTTTAAAATTTTTAAAAATAATTAGGGCTATAAGCTTTTCGTTTTTAAAAAACTTCGGTTTTTCTTGTTTTTGTTTTTTTCAAGCATTTGAGAAGGGGAGGGGGATAATTTCGGGGAACATGAGGATTCCGAGTTGAGATAATTGCTCTCTTACGTCACAGTGGCCATACTGGTTTGCTATGGTTGGTAATTGGAAAACTATATTTCAATTTTTAAAAATAATTAGGGCTATAAGCTTTTCGTTTTTAAAAAACTTCGGTTTTTCTTGTTTTTGTTTTTTTCAAGCATTTGAGAAGGGGAGGGGGATAATTTCGGGGAACATGAGGATTCCGAGTTGAGATAATTGCTCTCTTACGTCACAGTGGCCATACTGGTTTGCTATGGTTGGTAATTGGAAAACTATATCTCAATTTTTAACATTCTAGGCAAGTGAACATTCAAAATTTTGTAAAGTACGAGTTTTATATTTTGACAATGGACAATTCCGGCCTTTTTTAAAAACGAGTGAAATTAGTTTATATTTATGAAGAATTTCTTTCTGATTCCAAATATTCAGACAAAGTTCTTTAAATAAATTAGTTATTTAAATATTAAGAAAAGAAAATGCCCGAAAACCGCATCCGATTGCAGTCAGATAAAAAAAACTGCATTTTATCTATGACGTCAAAACTTCCTTACGTTTCTATGGTTATCGTGAGATTTCTGCCAGAGTGTGAGTTTTTTCAGACAATTTCCATATCCCGTACCGGTTGGCGCAATCCGCAAACTGGCTGCTGCGTTTCAAGCTAAGATTGAAGCCAAGTTCGGAACAAGTGACGTCACATTAGCTTTGAGCTGAATGAGTCGTTTTTCCCACTAAAATATAAACCAGAGAACTTTCGGTTGTAAATTTAAAAAAAAAAAAAAAAAAAGCACAGTGAGCAGAATTTTTTGTGTTTATGGCCTTTTCGAAACATTTAAAATTGAATAAAAACAAATTTTAAATAAAAATAATGTAATTAAAGTAAAAGTAAATGAAAAAGGACTAAGTTTTTATAGGTGCGTAGGAGTTATTATAAAGTGCAACCCTACTCCCAATTCCATTCTGCATCATATATAGTTTTATTCAAATTCAAAACAATTTTTGGCGGCAGTAATAAGTTTCAACAATGGCCGAATTTAAAACCTTTTTCAGATATTGAATTAACTAAACGTAAATTAACTTTTAACCATAAAATAAAAAATCGTATCGTTCTTGATAAAAAGTTATACCTGGCTACCATAAAATATTAAATAATTTTTACAACTTTATATTTTCAAAAATATTACACATAAAAATATAGGTGAAATATGAAAATAACCACCAACTTATCACTTTTTCTACACTCCACAAATGTTGCAACGTCCAGGCGGTAGTTGAACTCTCTCCACACATTTTGTAACATCCTCCTATCAATTGAAAGCTTTTAGAGGTTCATTAAGGAACTTGTTTATGTACCCCCACCAGGCGCGCAACCAGGGGGAGGGTTTTTAGCATCAGAATTAACCCTAACATCCCTGTGTTTTATTATGATTAAATTAGAAACACGTAGCAATCATAAATAATTTTTGAAAAAAACGTGTTTTTAATCTACCATACTTCAGGCAGAAATGCCTACAATATCGCACTAAAGTAGCTGTTATGTCCAAGAAACTTTGAAAACATAATGGATTTGTAAATTTCCTAGCATCAAAAATACATTATGCATTATTTTTGGTCTTTTCAAATGTAGCTATAGTGTTTTACTGCTACACGCCCAAGTATATAAAATTCCATAAAAATATAGTAAAATCAGCTTAAAATTTGTATTTGTTCATTTACTTAAAATATTACTCCTTCTCTAATTTAACTTAAATATACGAAAAAATTCAATACTAATTTTTTAATCTAAAAAATATGGATAATATGGGATCTAGAAAAAATGTAGTCCCATGTTGAGTTGCTTTGTATGACTGGACAAAAGCCATTTTTATATTTTGTCACATAAGTGACAGATTAAAAAACTGCAAAAATATTGATGAAATGTGAAAATTCTGCATGGAAGTTATTTTTTATACAGAGAAATACGGGAGTTCCTTGATTGAAAACCCCCTCCTACAGAAATGTTCCGGTTCATCCCCTGACCCCCACCATCAAAATCATTAGTTCTCAAGAAAATGGTTAAACTGCAATGTCGGCTGGATGACTACGAAATATGTAAAACGAGTTCGACACTTCCTGGACATGTGACCCATTTTCGCTCATAGAACATTTGTAGAGTGTGCAGATAACTTGGTGAGATGGCGTTTACCTTCATGTATTATTCCTATTCTTTTTTTATGCGTAATATAGGATGTTCGAATCAATGTCGCTTCTAATTTGGAGAGGGTGCTATTCTTAACAGAAAGTAAACTAGGAGTGTGGAGCATCGCACAACTTTCAATTACACTTCAATACTGACGTGGAATTGTGTCATCTACGTATTTATATTTTCACCATTCATTAAGTAAAAATGGAGAGTTTGGCGATATTTTATGTCATAATTCTTATATGGGTCATTTTTTTTTAACCTCCACCAAAATGATAATTTTGGCGATATACTAATCAATAAATTCTTATCCTTTATTGTAAGAGAAACTGAGAGGAAAAGAAAAATCGATCGTTGATGAGGAATGCTCAAGGAACTCTGTATTAAATCCGTTATTTTTTTGCAATAATTGAAAAACATGATTTTTCAATGGCAGCTACCTTATGCGCATACGCGATTTTGACGAAAACCATAATGGTAGGTCCCATGGCCATCACCAAATTTGAACATCGTAGGCCAATTTGTTCAGAAGTTATGCTGACCACAAACACACAGACAGATATTTTTTGTAGATCACTTTTTTGGAATCAGGATATTTCAAAACGTAGAGAAATGCTTTTAAAAAAAATCGTGTTTTTTCTTCTTTTTTTCTTCTTTTTTTTTTTTTTTCCTTCTTGCCTAAAGCTATACTTTCATTACCTTATGTATACATATGGGTAATTGAAAGTAAAAATAACCTATTGGGAGACGTCTGGAGACCTAAGTGGCCAGGCAATTGGGCCTCCGCATCCGAAACCATGGGTTGGATTACCGCAGACTGGAAAACAAAAAAATTTGACAAAATCTAAAAATTCAGCAGTTAATTTCTCATAATACTACCAATGTATGATTGATAGAATATTTTTAAACGACTGTTGAAATTAGAGATATTTGATTCAGACGCTCTATACTTTTATGAAGAGTTTTGAAAATGAATGAATCTTTTACAATCGCCCATATTTATACCTTTGTTTGAGCAGTTTTATTACTTTCAATTACCCATATGTATATATACATAGGGTAATAAAAGTATAGCATTCGGTAAAAAAAAAACGGTCAGCATAACTCCCGAAACAATTGACCTACGATGTTCAAATTTGGTGTGAGGGTTGGTGATAGCCATGGGACATACCGTTAAGGTTTTCGTCAAAATAGCGCATGCGTGTAAGGTAGCTGCCATTGAAAAAATCATGTTTTTCAGTAATTGCTAAAAAATGGCTCTAACGATATTGTTCGAAATCGCTGTGGTAATGCCTCTTAAGGTGTTCTAAACATCCCTATCTCCAAAATTCCCGCAAAAATGCTTTAACGGCTTAAAAGTTGAAAAACGAATATCTTCAACTCAGAGTCTTCTTTCCTTGAACATATTCCATGAACATACCTCATCAACGATTGTTTTTCCGTCTCCCCTCAGTTTCGCTTATAATAAAGGATAATATAAGGATTATCGTGAAGCATATCGCCAAAATCACCATTTTGGCGGAGTTTTCTTTTTTTTTTTTTTTTTTAAGATCTATACAAGAATTATCGCAAAAAATATCTCCAAACTGACAATTTTTTCTAAATGAACGATGAAAATATAATAACGGTAAATGACACAATTCCGCGTCAGTATTATAGTATAATTGAAAGTTGTGCGATGTTCCACACCCCTAGTTTTTTTTTTTTTTTTTTTTTTTTTTTTTTTTTTTTTTTGCAATCAACGTGCCAAGACGAATATAAATCTTAGACTTCGTTCCATAGTCGTTTGCAAACAGCATTTGATCTATTTTTCAATTAAAATCTCAAGCACTCTTCTTTAAAAAATTTAAGTGCAGATACACTCAAATATCATATTCTTTTATTTCATTAGTAAAGATACTCTAAGTTAAAACTATTTCCACACAAAGATATGCCGAATTCAAAAAGACAAAGATGTTAATCAATACAACATTTAATAAAACTTTGATAACTCTCTAAATTTCCAAAATAAACATCGTAAAATGATATAATTCAATCTTCTGGAAATAAGATATGGACGTTTTACGACAATCGCTTAACGTTGTACTTATTAAAATGAAAATCTTGGAAGTTTTAAGTTCCCGCAAAGCTCTTTCGTTACCCTCCATTAATTCCATTGTAATAAGCAGATGCGGATAAAAATGATTTTCCCTTTCGCTTGCGGCCGAGGATTTTGTCGCCTCGAATATTCAAAGGGCAGAAGAAGATAAGATTTATTTAAAGGAGATTAAAGTTGAAGTGTAATTTCTAAAGATTTGGTGGTGTCTTAAGTACTTAGAAATTTGGATAATGTAGGCTTTTATTGCGTACCTGTGTGAAAAGAGGATTCTAAATATTTTCGTTTCTAAAAATGTGTATGTTGTGTCCTTGGCATGTGGAAAAATTTAGTATTTTTTAAATAATACGATATTGTCTATTATTATTATACTAGCTGAATACCCGTGTATTATTATTATACTAGCTGAATACCCGTGTATTATTATTATACTAGTCCCATCTATTATTATTATTGTTTATTACTTCCAATTTACCGTACGTTGCAGGTACCGTATTATACATAGGGTAATTGAAAGCATAACATTTCGGTCAGGGGGAAAAAAAAGAGATTTTTTTTTCTTTTTTCTTTTTTGCATTTCTCAACGTTTTGGAACACCCTGATTTCAAAAAAGAAATATAGAAAAAATGTCTGTATGTGCTTCTGTGTGTCTGTGGTCGGCATAACTCCCGTACAAACTGACCTATGATGTTCAAATTTAGTATGCGGTTTCTGGTGGCCATGGGATCTACCATTAAGGTTTTCGTCAAAATCGCCCATGCGCATAAAGTAACTGCCTTTGAAAAAATCATGTTTTTCAATGATTGCTAAAAAACGGCACTAACTATTTTTTATCAAAATCGCTGTGGTGATGCCTCTTAAAGTGTTCTAAACATTCCCATCTCCGAAACTCTCGCAAAACACACAGTTCTCTTTCCTTGAGCATACCTCATCAACGATCATTTTTTCTTCTCTCCTCAGTTTCGCTTATAATAAAGGATAATATAAGGATTACCGAAAAGTATATCGCCAAATAGCCATTGTGGTAGAGGTTTTTTTAAAGATTTCTACAAGAATTATCGCAAAAATATCGCCATACTAGCCATTTTTTCTAAATAAATAATGAAAATATAATAACGGTAAACGATGCAAACCTACGTCATTATTGTAGTGCAATTGAAAGTTGTGCTATGTTCCATACCCCTAGTTTTTATTATACTAGCTACGAAATTTTACCATGTGCATTTTAGCAATCAAAAGACATTCACGTATTCCACACTTCAGACGTTTGATCCCATTTCGATCCTGACAAACTGATTTATCAACTTAGGAACTTATCTTACTTGATCTATGCTTGGCTGTGTTGAAATTTTTTTCAAAATTTATAATTGTGAATATATTGGAAAGGGGTATGAGACATATGAGTATGAGACATATGAATATCCTTCGTATAGAACCCCTTATGGACCGTTTTTAATTACTTAATCGAGATTGCAATAGTTTATTTCGTTTATGTTTGCTCTTAGTTCTAAATTTCAAAGTTGTATCTGTATTGGATGTAAGACATTAATATATTTCTCGAATAGTTTTAATGTTGCGTCTACTTTTCATCCCTTAAAAATTCATTAATCGGTATTGAAATAACTTTTTATTTTTTCGATATTTGCCCTTCTTAACATTTAAAACAAATATTAGAGTTGTGACCAAATGGGAAGTGGGATATTCGAATGTCCATCGTTTGGAACGTTTAACCCCTTTTCGACCCTTTAAACTGGATTAATCGAGATCGGAATAGTTTAGTTTTCCTATATTTTCCATTGTTGGTATTTGCATCAATTTTCAGAGTTTTGACCATATGGGAAGTGGGAGAATTAGTGATGAGTGAGTGAATGAAAGCTTTGCCTTATATATAGAGAGATTAGAATAGCTTCCTCCAAATCATCTAACGTTGTTATGGTGACAAAACTAGATCCATTCTTTGATTGCTTTGATAAAAAAAAAAGGAACAGGAAGGAACATTTTGTATTTAAGGAGTCTGACTCCAGTTAATATTTTATTGGATAGTTCGAAACTAATAAACTACTTCAAAATAATATTTATTCTTTTCAAAACTTTTGAATTTACTTGGATTTTGTTTATGCCAACCGATAGACGGATGGAGTAAATCTTCATAGGGTAAATTACCCACTTGTCTTAGTGAGCTCAAATTTGGTTTGTAGACTCGTTGTCAATGACAATATATTTTATCATTCTGGGGGCATTTAAAAAAATATTTCATACGAAATTGAACATAAAAGTTGCCAATGAATATAAAAGATTTCTAAAGCAAAGAAGCTCTTCTTTCTAGCAAAAACATTTTTAAGGGTGAGTTTCTTAAATTTTAATATTGCTATGTAAAAAACAGTACTTTCATAAGATTTTCCAAGTACCAACACTTGGCATTTAAGAAAAAAAAAAAAAAAAAAAATGGCGAATTCTGTGACCTACATAAAGTAATCTAGAAATTTTGTAATATTATCTACCCTATATACCCTATACTTCTTTAATATTTAATGTAATACAATGCGAATAATACAATGAACTCTTTAAATTCTTAAATGGCCTTATTGTATTTCAAGTGAGCTGCGGTGAAGTAAATTTGATATGATAATTAAATTTCGAAGAAATAAAGACATCTTTCGGGGAAGGAAGAATAAAAAGAAAAAAAAAGAAGAAAAAAAGGAAAATAAAAGAAAGAAAAAAAAAGAATAAAGAAACAATATTTAGAGATTACTCTCAATGTTATAAATAATTTTTAAAAATGCATTTGATACTAAGTTATATTTATGATTTGAATAACCTTATAAAAGGTTGACTGTGACATTTGACATATTGCCCATATCCGTAGCACCTGTTGTTTTTTAATGGAATGCTTAATATATGACAAGACAAACGTACAGATCATTTTATTATCTTCTCTTTACATTAGTGTAAGTGTTGAGTAGAAGTAGTTCTCGCCATATTGCCTGAATGGTGGTGGTCTCTATAGAGAAACAACTCTCGTGATTTATAATAAGGGTGATATAAGCAGGAAATAGGCTTCCAAAATAGTTATAAGTGTATACTTATATTTTGAAGTGTTTAAAGATACATATTACTTAAAAACGATTATTGTAAACTAGGAAAGTTGTCTTTTGTTCAATCAATCGTATCGACTGATTGATTGAGATTTTAATTTTCATATTCAACTATTTATCAATGTTTATCCCGAGTAATGTCGTTACATTAATGTAAATATTCTGTCTGTCTGAAGTTAACACTAACTCCAGATAAAACTGCAAATGCCTACAGGCACGTGTGAAATGTCGTAAGAAAGGTCTCGTTGAGACGAGTTTCCGATTTCTGTAAATCAATTTGCAACTTTATAATACTACACTTTAACTAATACCGATAAGCGCCATATATCAGTTTAAAGGTCTCGATAAGAATAGTAGCACTGTATAAAAATCAACCATGACTTCCAAACATGAGTGCTTAAAAAGTTGACCGGAGGAGAACTTCTAGAAAAATCAGCTTCTAAAGAAATTTCTTTTAAATAATATAACTCCTAAAAACAAAAAATTTTAATATAAATTCTTTATATGCATTGCCAATTTTTATACTCATTAACATAGCACCGTTTCTGTTTCCAGCGATTACTTGTTTTTAATATTTAAAATTAGATGCAAACATCATCTCTATCAGCAAAATATGCGGTAAGCTACTTTTCAAAATTTATTCATTAAAAATTAATGTAAATTTATGCACTCACATCCATATATCTTCTATTTATTCTGATTAAAACAATTTTATTATTTCTTAAAACAATTTTGACAACAGGAAACAGTTTCTTCAATGATCGGTTAAATGCTATTTCAGTGCGATTGGATGACGGTAAGTCGGTTTATTAGTTTAGTATTCGTAAAAGTGACCTTTTAGTGACAAAGCGAGATACCTACATTAGATAGATTCGATGTCGATGCATTCTATCTCCTAAGTTTCAGCCCGATTGGATGACGAAAAGGGAGTTAATTTATCCTCCGTAGATTTGCACGCCATCGACATACCTAGCCACACACAAAATCGAAAGTAATATAAAGGATTTAAAAACTCACTTGTTTGCTGAAAATCGAATCATCTGGAATTTAAATATTCGGTAATTATTCATTAAGTCTTTCATCAAACTCGCTAACCACTACGACTTTTTTATAGAAATTTCTAACCACTGCAACAAATAAGAGCCCTCCCACACAAATTGACAGGATTTTTGGCTCTAGAGTGCCAATTCAAATGGTGAACTTGGCAACTTCAATCATTGAATGTCTCCTAATTGAACAAGTTTGATATCTGGACCATTTGTACACTCCGAAGCAAAAGTTTAGACAATGAACAAAATCACGTAAATATTAATATGTATTTAATGAATTATTTTAACACTGCTTTAATGTGATGTATTACAGATATTAAACTATATTAATGACAGAAACAAATCTTGTACATAGTACAAATAGTTAGAAGATAGCAAAATTCAATTTAGCATTGTTACAAAAGTATAAACAAACATCGAAATAAATTAAAAGTACAGGTTTTAATACCTAGTTGTACCTCCATTTTTGTTTATTAACTCATAAATACGAGTTTCCATAGACAAAATTAATTCTTGCATAGTTTCTGGTTCAAGTTCGTACCATGCAGCCTCAATAGACTGTTTGAATTAATTTTAAGAACTATATTGTTTACAATTTCTGTAAACTTTGCGTGTTAGGATGCCCCAAAGGTTCTCGATGGGATTAAGATCTGGGCTATATGCCGGCCAGTCAAGAACTTGTACCTTTTTAGACTGAAACCAGGCTTTTGTATGGCCCGCGGTGTGAATAGAAGAGTTGTCCTGCTGAAATTTCCATTCAGAGCCACCTAATAGTTCAGCATATGGCAGTAAGTTGTCTTCCAAAGTCTGTGCATAATCATTTGATGTTTGGCTAGCACTGGTAAAGTGAAGCGACACTTGTCCATTGAAGCAAAAAGCTGCCCTAACCATCACTGATCCACCACCTTGCCTGGCACTAAAAAACATGCGAGGTTCCTTGCGCAAGTCATACCAATATGATGCCCAACCATCAGGGCCATCAGGATTCCACTTTTTTTCGTCGCTGAATATAACTGAAGGCCATTTTCCTCCATATGACATATGATTGCGAGCCCACACCATTCTTTTCGATTTGTGAAGTGCTGTCAGCGCTGGCTTCCTTTTCATTCTTGAGTACACCACTGTGCCAGTTTCCAGAATTTGTCTACGAATCGTATCCCGTGAAACAGATAGTACAGATGATCTTTTAATTTCATCAACCGTCATTTGTTGCGTTCTTGCCAGTCTTTGAATTTGACGATCGTCACGTTTTCTCGTTACTCGCGGCCTCCCAGATCGATGTTTTGCTTTATATACACCTCTACTTAATAAAACTCTGTATATAGACTTCTTTGATCGATTAATAA
Source organism: Linyphia triangularis (assembly GCA_963978545.1). Classification (NCBI taxonomy): domain Eukaryota; kingdom Metazoa; phylum Arthropoda; class Arachnida; order Araneae; family Linyphiidae; genus Linyphia; species Linyphia triangularis. Next base: position 39,752,164 of record OZ021729.1, read on the forward strand.
TCGTTCAAATATCTGAAACGGACTTTCCTTCAGATCTCAACTTCCAGATTTCTATGAATTCTTCCGCTTGAATTTCTGTAGCTCGAGGCATCTCGAAAGAAAGCGCTACCGCATCCCGAGCCCTTTTATTCATTGCCTGTGATGTCACGTAATTCAAATTTGCATATGGATACGAAAAATCGCAGGAACATGCAAATTTGTCTAAACTTTTGCAACTGGTAAATTTCTTTTTTTATCTATAAATTAAATACTAATGCAATTATTGTAAATGTTCTTGAGTTGTGTAAATTTGAAAGAGATTTTAATCATTTATTTTTAGGTTCTGAAGTTCAGCTAACGCAATTCTAAATTTAAAAGGCGAATTACGCCATTGTCTAAACTTTTGCGCCGGGGTGTACTACAATAAAAACCTCTTTATTTTATAAGTTGCTATTTAGTAATGGACCATGGACTCACATATCCAACTTATTTTTAAATCCTTTTATATAAACTTCGATTTTGTGTGTTTGTTGGTCGATGGGAGTAGAATATGCGGAGCCCCCTTGCCGTCATCCCATCGGGCAGATACTTGGCAGATACGTTTGATGTCGATGCAAATGCATTCTATCAAATTTTGTGGCTGTTGCTGTCACTAAAAGGACGCTTTTACGGAATACCATTAAACCAACTTGTGGTCATCCAATAGCTTTAAAAAAGCATTGAACTGATCATTGATGAAATTCTTTCCTGTTGTCAAATTTGTTTTAATAAATAAATAATGAAGTTACTTCGAATAAATAAATGATATTTAGATGTGAGAACATGAATTCCCCTTAATTTTTAATGAATAAATTTTGAAACGTAGTTTGTCGCACATTTTACTGAAAGAAATGTTTGATATCGGCGCTGTGTTAATGAATATTAAAATTGACAATGCATATAAAGCATTTTTTAAAACTCTGTTAAGGATTATATTATTTTTTATCATTTAAGTAAAAATTATTTCAATTGATTTTTTTTAAAAAGATATTTACTTAAAAATATTTAGTTGAGTATATTAATCAGTCTTTTTTTTTTTTTTTTTTTTTTTTTTTTTTTTTTTTTTTTTTGTAATATGTAAGGAAATTAATCAATATTTCATTAAATATAAGATACAAATATAATAAGTTTATATATGATTAGATTAAAAATCTGCGGTGCCGATGGCAATTTTATTTTAATAAACTTAGTTGTATTATAAAATGCTTTGTTTTACTATTGAAATTTTTAATTAAAATAGTTTCTTTTTTGGCTTTTCTGTATCAGCAAAATTTTTATTATAAACTGGAAAACGGACAAATAATCTGAAAGTTCATTTATAACGAATTGAAAAATGCTCAGAGTTTAAATAATCACCAAATTTATAACAAAATAATAAATATGATTGTGATACTGTTTCTTTCCATATAAAAATAATTAATACTGTGAAAATAATTTATTGATGGATTTTAACTTAACTCCTATTGTAACTTAGCAAATTAATTTAATTCTTTCTAAGTTAAAAAGCAACCAGACTTAGCAAAATGTATTTAGGTTTGTTACTGAGAATTGAAGGAACATCTGCTTAAGCTGTTGCCTCCATAAATGTGAAACACCAGAAATATACTTAAAAAAAATAGTTTTTGTATAACACTTTTTTCTGATATTGTCCGTGCATTTTTACGAAATTGTATTCAATTCATTTTGAACTTTAATTATCTGTACAAGATTCCGAAACCTTCGCCTTAAAACAAGACCTGAAAGAATATTTTGTTAATTTTAGGTTTCATATTTGCATCTTCATTGCAACCTAAATATTTAGACCATCTTGCGGACGAAAAACATATCTTTTCTTAAGCTTTTTACAAAAATTTGACATTACCAATCCACAAATGCAAAAAATTCAAAGAAAGAAAATTTTTTAATAAAGACAAATTTTACTTGTAGTGAACTGGTACGCCTTTATATATTGTTTTCGATCATGTTTAGTAATTAAATCACAGAAAGAAAAACAATTAAAAAAATTATTATCCGTGTGGTAATCTAATAATATTATCTACAGGAAAACGAAAGTTACAAAAATGATCAAAACAAATTATAAAAAACGCATAGGTAACTTACTTTAATTATTTGAACCGATTAATACAGACATTATATATTTGAACTGATTATACAGATTTTGTATCGAAAAATCAAGTTTCATAATCAAAACACTGTAAGGATAATATTTTTGTATATTTTCTAAGTAACTAAAGAACAGATAATTTTGATTGAAGATTACCTAAACCTTACTAAATAATCAGAGGTTAATATTTGAAAAAAAATTTGACACGTTTTTTTAATCAATAAAATTATATAAAAAAAATAATTGAAAACCACATTTCTATTAAAAGAAAACAGAATGAATCAAAATTTTGTTAACCTAGTATTAATCTATGATATAAAGCAAATATATGGTACAAATTTCATAAACGAGCTAGAAGCCATTTCCTCAAAGAAATACATTGAAGTTTGAAAAAAGACGTTTTGAGATAAATCCGTTTTCAAGTGAAATTGTGGCATGGAAAACTCGGTGTTTACATTTTTCTGAATAATTTTATTTTATCTTATGAATACTGGTCAAAATTATGAGTTAAAAGGAGCAGAATAATTTAAATTGTATATTTATGCTAAAATCACTAAATCAATAGATTTAAAAAAAAAAAAAAAAAAAAAAAAAAAAAAAATAGCATATACAATGCCCTTAACAACATTATTAAAATTAATTGAAACACAACGCATTAAGTAGAGTCTTACACCCCTGTTGAACATCTATATGATGAGAGGAACTTCCCGGTTATTTGAAATTCATTTAAACCAATTGCTTTTAACCTTTTTATTTTAAAAATCTGTTGAAGTGAAAATGTACTCAACTATAAAAATATATATATATTTTTCTTCGTTTGATAAAAACTTTTTTCTTTAAATAAATTTATTCAAGTGGGCTTTAATATAAATTCTTTTTACATTTTATACATAAGGAATTACATTTTTAAAATTAATGTATTCATGTACGTAGGCAGAAAGACGCTAACCAAAATTAGTTATTTCAATTTTAAGATTTACGGTATTCTAAAGATAATGAATAATTTGCATCTCACAAAGCATGAATAGAAGATAATATTTCATTCAACAGAAAGTTTGTATTGATTTGTTTAAAATTGATATAATAGCATTGTATCTGCAACATGTAAATTAACCCATCTAAATAAAGATTTGGCTCGTACTCATTTTTAAAATCGTTACAATCTGAATAATTTTAAAGAGAGTGTTACTTAATATGAATGATATTAAATTTAATTTACAATGAAAGTTGGAAATGATTTTTGGAAATTCAAAATTAGAAATTCATCTTTCGAATGAAAGACAGACAATTCGAATATACTAATGTGAATAAATTACGGTTAGATAGTTTTCAAATTACTATTAAAATCTGAAACTATATATTATAAAGTATATTTGGCAGTCTCATATGGTTTTCTTATTTAAAAAATATATTACCTGTTTTTATACGTTGATTGATTATTTAAAATATTTTTTTATGAAAATAATTAAAAGTTGCAATTTAATCTTCTAGTTCAGAGTATCACACTCTTACAAATTTTTAGGCAAAGCTATTTCATTATTTTCTTTAAACTGTGAAGAAGATACTTTTATTTTTTAGAAGGCTTTCTTGTCTAGTGTCTGTCGTTTTCAAGAAAAATCCAATAAAATTACGAAATCAGACAATTCTTTTTTTTTTTTTTTTTTTTGTCGCCCAAGAAATTTACTCAAATTTTATTTCAAAGTTTTCCTAATCTTATTCTGAGAAGTTTAAGTATTTATGAGGTTTTGACTATTCTTTTAGAAATTGTCTGCACTTTGAATTTCAGATATTTGACGTTGTGTAACGAGTTCTCGGGTTTTTTTTTTCTTTTTTTTTTTTACTTTTATATTTTATTTTCAAGCAAGAGAGTTGAGAAAAAAATATTTTTATTTTTGGAAAAGAAATTGCATGCTTTGTCAAAATAAGAAATTTTTATTTGGATTCTAGTTGAACAAGTTTCTTATTTAATATACTAGCTATATACCCGTGTTTCGCTATGAAATTTTACTTTATTCAATATTTTAGCTAGATGTGAGGCCCCGCGTTGCGTAGATCCTTCATTGGTGTATACGTCCCAGTTTTTGACCAAAACTACTTATGTTGAAACTTTCAGAGATCTAGGACAATTAGAAGTCACTTTTTGTGAAAATATTAATTAAAAATCAAATTAAAATGTGTACATTCCTTTTATCAAAGTTCCAATTAGAAAACCAAAACTATGTATGTTGAAAATTCCAAAGCCTATTTACTATCAATATTTATTCATCCTATCAAATATTTATTAATTAATAAAAAAAATAATTTTTAAAAAAATTAATCGAAATTTTAAAATTCTGTTTTCCATTAGTCCAATTAGAAGGTAAAAACTACTTATGTTGAAAATTTCAGAGCTGTAGCCCTATTAGAAATCGTTTTGTAAAATATTTGTTAGCTAAAAAAATAATCAAAAATTTTAAATTCTGGTTTTCAAAACTACAGTTAGAAGACTAATACTACTTACGTTGAAAATTTCAGAACTGTATCTCTATATGAAGTCACTTCGTAAAAAAATTAATTAAAAAAATAATTAAAGAATAACTAATAAAAATTTTAACATTCTGCTTGTCATGGGTACAATTAGAAGGCCAAAACTACTTATATCGAAAATTTCAGAGCTCTACTCCTATTTTAAGTAGCTTTCTACAGATCTGCCGACCAAACGGTATAGTGGTTAGCGTGCTAGCTTCTAGACTGCGATGTTGCGGGTTCGAGTCCCGTGTTAAGCATGGGTGTTTGTAAATGTATGTTGGCTAGTCAAATGACGAATGTTTCGGCGCATTATAGTCCTCGTGTTGCTGACGGCGCCAGATAATCTGAAAACAACCAACCAACTTTCTACAGATCCACAGACATACAGCTTGTTTTATTATTATAGACTGGTTGAAATTTTACCATGTGCAATTTTTTAGCTAGCTGCGTTTCCCTACGTTGCTGAGATCCGCCATTGGTGTATAGGTCCCAGCTATTGGCGCTTCGCTAGCTGAAAAGTTAATAATAAGCACTACCTTACTTCACTCGTTGAAAAATTCATTGCTATGCATGCATGAGCTCGCTTCCCACACTAAAAACTAATTGCTGCGTAAATCCTTTATATTAGAAGCCCCTTTAATATAAATATACAACACCCCTTTTAGAATATTTTAACATGTTTGTGAAAAGTAAAAACTACTTATGTTGAAATATTCAGAACTCTAGGCCCATTAAAAGTCGCTTTTTGTGAAAATATTAATTAAAAAAATTAATTAAAAACAAATTAAAATTTTAACATTCTTTTTGTCAAAACTCTAATTAGAAGGCCAAAACTATTTATACTTGTGGTAAAAATTTCAGAACTGTAGCCCTATTAGAAATCGTTTTGTAAAATATTTGTTAATTAAAAAATAACTAAAAAATCTAATCAAAATTTTAAAATCTGTTTTTAAAAGTCCATTTAGATAGCTAAAACTACTTATGTTGAAAATTTCAGAGATGTAGTCCTATTAGAAGTCATTTTGTAATTTTTTTAATTAATTAAGAAAATGAATTAAAAAAATGACTAATTAAAACTTGAACATTGTGTTTTTCAAAAGTTTAATTAGAAGGATAAAACTACTTATGTTGAAAATTTGAGAGCTGTACCTCTATTTGAAGTCACTTTGTGAAAAAATAAATTAAAAAAGAAACTAACTAAAATTTTAACATTTTGTTTGTGATATGTCAAATTAGAAAGCCGTAACTACATATGTTGAAAATTTCAGATTTCTACTCCAATTTTAAGTAGCTTTCTATAGATCCACCGGCAGACAGACAGCTTGTTTTATTATTATAGATACGTTTTTGGGATATAAAACAAAAGGGAATCGACAGTAACTATCACTAAGCCCGCTTATACATACTCCTCAATAGTGATATAACACGTCTATACACACACTATGTACAATTTGGGACATAACATAACTGGAATATCTTATGTTTTGCATTTCTGTTTATATCGCAATACATGATATTTATGAAATATTATTTGCAAGCACTAAAATCTATAAAAGGAATTCTAAATTAGATATATTTTGTATTAAAAAACTTAAGAATTTATACCTATCACTTTCCATGAAATTTCAGAATTGATAGGAAGTATCATATTTCCCACTGCCTTATAAAGGGTTAAGAAGCGAGTCGTGGTCGAATGAAACAATAATTTATTTCCCAAGACAGGAGCGGGACGCTTTGCAAGAAGAAGTCTCAAAGTCTTTTGCCGAACAGAAATCTTAGGTTGCTATAGGTGTCAAAAGAACTGGTTTGAGCCAGTCTAAGCAAGATTCGACCAGATTCAATACGCATCTCACTAATTTCGGAAAACATTAAAAAATACTTAAATGGAAAGAGAAGTACTAAGAGAAATACATTCATGGATGAATAGAAAGCTTTTGATTTAAGATGTTTTCCAAGTTATTATTGAAACTAAGATTACGGAAAGAAAACACTTATCTTCCTGTTAAAGGCAGGCCCGAGGATACGATTCGTGATAGCATGAAGTTGTGAATTTCAAGGTGATGACTACATCAAACGATATATTAATAGAAACCGTATTTTTTCTCAGTCGTTTTTTTCAAGCAAACGGCTGAAGATATGATTGGGGTATCCAAAAACGATAAAATCGAGTGAATGACTGACGTAGACGAATATAGATTGTTTTTTTTTTCGCGAGACAGGTCTTCTAAGTTTGAATGTTAAGTTTTTGAGGGTTAGAAAGTGCTTTACGCAGCACAATTGTTTTTGGTGATTTTGCGCCAAATATTGTATCCCTGTGCCAATATGGCTCCATTCCAACTTGGCTTACCTTTTGGCAAACCTGTATTTTGGTGTAAATTCAGCCTGGCGACACTTTGTAAAGTCGCCAATTCGGTAGCGTAAAGCACATTCTAACCTTTATGAGATTAGGATCAGGTAACATATTGGCACGTATTATATCCAAAAATAATTTAATGCAAATTGTTTACGGGGAGATGATGGTGATGTCAGTTTGGGTATCATATCATAAAAGCTTTTTAAATAAAATACAGGATAACACTAACATTTTTAAATTGATAAAGTCTAACGTTATCATACTCTCTACACCATGATCCTAAACTCCTTTTCGATTTATTGTCTGTTAAATCGCAAAAAAGTTGGCTATGTCTTGCTCCTTCAGTTTTAACTTTCAAAATTAACCACCTTTTCAGATCAATTCACTATTTTGTGATATCTAAAAATATAGCAACGAATTAACTAAATGCTAAACTTAAAACATAAAATTACATGGGTCACATAAAATTTCCAAATTCAAAATAATAGTTTTTTTTTATTACGTAGACGATATTCAATCCTTTTATACAGTATTGTTTTAATACAAGTCCATCGTGTGAAAATAATTCTACCTAGTAATTCAATAGTGGCTTTTAGTAAAACTAAGGTTGTTGAATAAAAAAAAAAATTATTCTAAGTAAGCTAAAAATTGTCTAAGTTTTTAAACTAACTTAACTAAGCTATATTTTTTCAGATATATATAAGCCTTAGATATTCTTTCTTCAAGAAATATTCGATTTCCATCTCTTGATGACAATGACTTTAAATTATTGCCGTTATTTTAAAGAAGTCATATTAGAAGAATTCTAAATTGCACTAACTAAGGCAATACTTTTTCTATAAAGAAAGAATGCGGGCAAAGTTATCGCGTTTTGCTATGTTCTATCGACCTATCCACAACGGACATCTAAGTGGTTACTTTAGGATCTCGGAAGTCTTGTTAGGGAAGTATTGGACGCCCGAAAGAAAATATCGTTCTGCCTAATGAGTAATTCGCTTTTATTCGGTGGCATTAGTTCACCTATTTGAAGACAGATTGAAGACATAAATAGCCAGAATAGATTGTTGGAAGATATGGTTTGGAATTTGTTACGTTTCAGTTGGATGTTTTTTTCTATTCTTTCCTTGTGGTTCAGATATTCTTGTTCTTTAATAAGAAGTGTGATTTGCTTCTATTATTTGGAGTATGTATTCCTTTTTACTCTATGCTCCAGTTTTTGTTATTCTGAATATCTTTGTGGCGTTCGCAAAGTACTTTACAGTGTGTTGTGCTGCAAAGTGCACTCATGTTTATATTTTTCACTATTTCGTTATTAGTTTTTTTTTTAAGTTTTTTTATTAAAGTTTAGTATGTATTTTCTTTTGGCTCAGGATTTGTTTGTCATTTGATCCCCAGTTTTTAAAGCAATACACAACATTTTTAAATTTATAAATAAAATTTAAAATTAAATATTTTTTTAATGTTTTTATTAACATGATAGTTTATAATCTATCTAAAACAAAATAAATAAAAATAATTTAAAAAAATTATATATTTAGATTAGAAATATAATTTAAAAATTATTGCAGGGAAAACAACTGTAGAATTTCGCCCATTCCCAGAACCGTCTATTTGTTAACGTCAATGTGTGTTCTGGTTATTTGATGTTGAATATGCAATAATGGACTGGACAATTCCCGCATTTTTTTTTATTTTTTTTTTCATTTTTTTTTTATTCGCTTCTAAATGTCTCGAAATGACCATTAACACAAACATTTATATTCTCCACACTTTTTTTTTTTTTTTTCAAAAAATTTGCATTTTAAGTTTGCCTGTCAGATTTTTGCGGGAAAACGGACCTTTCTTTTTTGGGACTCTAATGTGACGTCATCATTTCCTAAATATCTTCACAGGTCACGTGGCGGTTGCGGCTGTTAAAACTTTGTTATCATGGAAATTTCAAATACTTGTCTTTTTTCCTTTTGTTTTCATATTATTTGATTGATTTTTTCTTAAAATGTCAAACATTTTCTACAAATATTGTATCGTGCCAATGTGCAAAAGCATAACCATAACAACTCCTGAAAAAATTTTCATTTACGTACCACGGAATAAAAATACTCGAAAAAAGTGGTGCCAAGCGATGAAGAGGGACATTGAAAAGTATATACCACTGTCGACAAAGACTGTACGTTATGTTTGTGAAGATCATTTTGAAATAAGTTACATTTATAATAATTTTTATATTAGGAAAATTAAAGAATGTTTGCCTTTTAAGTTTAAAACAAGCTATTTATTAGGAAAGCTATTCTAAGTTTTGGAAACATCAAGTGCAAAGCAATGGGTCAAAATTGAAAGTCGAGTACTGATTCTGCACCAAGAATTGTTTACATAAAAACACGCCAAATTATGTTCACTTGTCATTAAAAAAAAAAAAAAAAAAAATTGCGGGCAGCCATTTTTTGGCAAAAATTACCTTGGCGCAGAATCCGTACCGGACTTGGATGTTGACAACGGCCCCCTTTAACGAAAAAATACCGATATTTTCCCACCAAACTTATTATTACAAGCACAACAAAACCATTCAAGTTAATTAAAGCAGGGAATCTTGCCTATTGGCTTTTACGCCACAGGTTTCCGCTGTTACAAAATCCATATTCTCTCTGAAATAGACAGCCATCATTGTCGAGTCAATTTTTGGCAAATTGTCCAGTTTGCCTCTTACAAAACCAGGTTCCATTTTTGCAATTAAGTAAAAAACAAATGCCTACAAAATAAGCGATCAAAAATATTTGAGAAACGGCAACTACTAAGTAGAAACTACAGAGTATACAGCTGACATTTTGTGGTAGAAACCTCACCATAACAAACGGAGCGAAGGGATTACGTCACCGAACCTTTCGAGACACTTGGCGTTATATTCAAAATCGGCCCGTTTTGAGCGGATCGCAATTTGAGGATTTTTTGCGCATTTTCTTTTCTTAATATTTAAATAACTTATTTTTTTGAAGAACTTTTATTGGAATATTTAGAATCAGAAAGAAATTCTTTATAAATATAAATCAACTTCATTCCTTTTTAAAAAATGCGGGAATTGTCCATTGTTGGGTGGTTCCATTTGCCGTTTTTTTGTTTAGTATGTTAGTGCATATTTTTTACAAATGGAACTTGTACTTTCTTTCAGTTAGGCAGCCTTTTTTATTTATGTTTATATAGGCGTTTTTGTAATTTTTCAAAGTATCTTGGGATATTCAGTTTGAATGCTAGTTGATACAATAAAATAAAAAATTAAAAAAATTTAAAAAGTACAGTTGTTATTCACAAAAGTATTTTACTCAATGTACAGAGTTTTTTTCTTTTTTCTTTTTTTGTGATAAGGTTTTATTTCTATAAGAAAACTGAATAAAACTTTACATTTTAATACCAACCCCATAATATTATTCAATATTTTGATTTATTCCATATTTGGATTATTTGGAAAACACGCCGAATACATCGTTTCATAAATTTTCCAATGAATGACCAGCAATTTAAGTGACTATAAGGACAAGGCCGATTAATGTTAAGACAACCAATGTCAGCCTCAGTTTTTTAGCCTTGAATTGTTAAAAAAAATTTTTTTTAAAAACGGTCCTAGTACTATACTCTAAACTTTTAGGCATCGGATTTTGAATAAGTAAAATAGTTTTAGAGAAAAACAATAAATACTGTACCTATAGGTAAAAAATTGTTAAAAGGGATATTTTCAACATTTAAATTTGCCAAAAAAAAAGGTTTATATAATATTTAAAAACCCATAACTACGTGTGTAAAATAGTTTTTTAGAATGACACACAAAAAAATTCAAATAATTTCATTTATATTTGCTGGAGTTTTAGCATTTTGTGTAAGGTGGAAATTCCAAAAAACATGAACTGAGGAAAATGCGTTTAAAACATTAACCTTTAATTGCTGTGGTTGGGTGGTTTGATAATTTTGGCGCAAGAGCAACACGTGGTCCATACTGCATAAAACAATTTAATGAACATCAGTTTAAATTTAAGAAACATAGTATCGAAAAAAATAGTATAAAAGTCAAACTTGAAATATTTTAAAGGGCTGAATCATTTTACAAAAAATGACTCGCGGTCTGTCAGACCGCGCACAGCAGTTAAAGGTTAAAGGTACTATTACAACTATGCTAAATTCACCATAATAATACAATTTTTATGCAATTACAGCATTCGGATCAGCTGTAAAAAATTTCAGAATATGAAGAAGGTTTCAAAGATTATAAACACGCAAAACATAGAAAATCGATATTTTATAATTTCTTGTGAAAACATGGAATATCAAGTCTCATCAACTACACTGCGTGAAAAAAGTAGAAGGACACATGATTTTTTTTTATAAATAAAAAACACTGATTTTTTTCCATAATAATTTAATGAGTAACACTTAAAATTACTAATTACAAACAGATAACTGTATCTGAAAATTGAAACAAAAAAAAATACAGGTCAAGTACAGCAATAAATCAGTTTTGATTTCATCATACTCTGTGAAAAAAGTAGAAGGACACTTCTAAATAATGCAAATAAAAGTCTTATGAATCGGGAATTCTTCCACCATTGGCTTTGATTACTTCAAAAATTCGATTTGGCATCGAATCATATAAAGTTTGAATTTCTGTTTGGCAGAAATTGTCCCATACATAATTCAAAGTTCTCCGAAGCTCAACTATAGATTCAAACTGCTTGCCTTCCGCGTAAACGCGACGAACAATCATTGCCCATTTGTTCTCTACAATGTTGAGGTCCGAGCTTTTAGCAGGCCATGACAAAACCCGAACATTATTTGCTGCAAACCAATTTTTAACCCCATTAGCTGTGTGAATTGATGCTCCGTCCTGTTGAAAAATCTAGTCATTTCCGCCTAGATCAACGCCGTAGGGAAGGAGATCTGAATTCAAGACTTGAATGTAATCTGTGTGTTTCTGCCTGCCACTCAGGAACACTAGGCTTGTTCTTCATCCGTACCCGACTGCCAACCAAACCATTAAACTCCCTCCTCCCATCTGTCGGGTAGAATAGGTCTTTTCTTCAGTATCGAGACAGTGCCAATAGTATTTGTAGCCATCTGGACCGTCTAAATTAAATCTTTTCTCATCAGAAAATATAACGGAGGTCCATTCTGACGTCCAGGACATGTGCTTTTTAGCCCAGTGCAGTCGGTGTTCAATGTGCCTTTCATTCCATTTGGGATGGTGCTTCCTTTTTCGGAATACAAAATTTTTGGACCTTTTTATGTAGTTGTAGACAGTTCTTGAAACGTGTGTGATGTCTGCATTATTTTGAGCTTTGGCAATACTTCCATACGTTTTTTTTAGTTCCCGAATGATTTTTCTTTGATCGCGTTGCGTCAGTTTTTTAGGTCTGCCAGGCTTCTTTTTGGTTCCCTGACTACTAGGATTTCTTATATAGTTTGAAACAGTATTTGGGCTAATATGTAGCTGGTGTGCAATCTCTCTCACACCTTTGCCATCGTTTTTGTAGGCATAAATTTAGCTTTTTTCAAACTCACTTAAAGGTTTTCCTCTAGGCATTCTAAAAAGATGAAAACTACGGATTTTCAATAAAATAGTATGTTTTTCTTAACAAAAACAGTTAAAAAGAATGAAACACCTACCTTTGAGGTTTACAATATTACAAAACAAATTATTTTAGCACGTGTCCTTCTACTTTTTTCACACACCAAAAATCGTTAAGTACTGCCAAAAAAATAGCCAAACTACATAAAAAAAAAATTTAGATCAGGAGGATCGAAATACAAAGCATAAATTACAAAATATGACTGTCCTTCTACTTTTTTCCCGTAGTGTAGGTCTTAAGTCTTGATATATACGTTATTTAACCTACTTATCCACTGACACGTCCTTGTCCCATGCTTCAGTTGTTTTATATGTATATTTAGTTTAGTTAAAATGATTATTTTTCCACATATAACTTTACCACCAACTAATATTATATAAAACATGACTTCTAGATTATAAGCTTCGAATTATTAATAAAATAACCAAAAATGCATTTTCGTTCATATATAATATATTTTTTATCATACAGTAGGGAAATTTAATTTAATGTACATGAAATATTCTAAATCAAATTACTTAGTAAAAAATAGTACTTTGAATTGATTTTTTTAAATATTTCGTATAAACTAGGTGATCTCTTCAGTAATATTTTTACACGGAACTATTAAACGAAACTCATAGGTTTACTTAACTTTATATTAAAACTCTAAAAACCAAAAATAACAGTACTTTCTTTAGACATCTTATACCAAAACTAGACATGAGAATCTCCATATTAATGTGGATTCTAAATCTACATTAACATAATACTTTTTTTTTAATTAGTAGTCCGGTATTTTTGCATTACACTAGATTATTTCCCACTTGATTTTAAAGTAGGCATACAATTTTTGATATTTACTATTCAGTAAACAAAGCAATTGGTATTATCTTGAAAAATAATCTTAAACAGTTTACGTGATGAAACTATTAAAGAAAAATATGTTTTCAGTTAACTAAATCTGCAAAGGAACAACTTTAGAGGCATTACTCCAGCACAAAATGCATATTTCTTTTCATTCTCATTTTCAGTCAATTTTGTGCATCATAAAGCAGAAGTTAAAGAATTAATATTTTCTTCAAATTTTCCCCGAGTATAATTTTATTAAACAAGTTCACGTTATTAAAATAAAAGAAGTATTTTAACATGATGCTGGTTTTAAAACAAAACCCTTTAAATGTATAACTTTATTACAGAATACAAATGAACAGAAACTAAATTTCTATCATCCAGTATTTGTTCACTACCGTTTTAATTTTCATTTTTTATTCAAAAACCAATAACTTCTGTCACAGTCAGATCTCGAATGAATCTTTTATTTCTAAAAGATAATAAGAACTGTCTTCTTAAGTAAATATAAATCCATAATTGGATTTTCTTTCAAGCATGGAAAACACTTGTCAGTTATGGTTTTCGCTTAATTAACTTTTCCATTTACTATTGTGCTTGGTTGAGTAGACTTAAAGAATTTTCCCGCAACCGTATATAGAAAACAAAATTGTTTACGAAGAATTAATTTGACAGAATTCACAAAACTTCATCTCTAAGAAGTTAATACTTTGATGCATTTTAACTCTGGCAGAGTCCCTTAATGTTTGCATAAAGTTAGATGTCCTTTGGGTTGTTGTTTATGCCTGAAGCAATAATTTATACGTATTAAATTCTCCTGTAGTACGTCACTTTAAGCTAGGTTTTTTTCACAGAGGATAATTTAAGTCGACATAAAATAATTAGCGTGATTTATGAATGTGGATGGTAATCTAGTTGAAAGCCCGCTCTTATGTAAGTACCTTTATAATGTGAATGCATTTTAATGCCTAAAACTCAAAATATGGTAATTTTATGCTCAAGAACTGATCATGGAGGATTATGGTTCGACAAGATTGTAAAGTATCCACAAACGTCTCAAAGGGCTTGCTAATGTTTCATATGGGTTTGATTTCTTATTAAAACATGCTATTATTTCTTTTAATGAAAATATACACAGGATCTTTCATAAAGAAAGCCCTACCTTTGAAATGACATCTGTGAAACTGTGGATGAAGTAGTTAAAGAATTTGTACTATTTTTTAAACTTTTTCTCCGACTGCAATTTGATTAAACAAGTTCGCATTTTCTAAAATAGAGACTGAATGATAAATTCTATAAGCGGACGACAAGCGGATATATAATTCGACAAGCGTTATGTTAGATAGGCAAGCATGGCATTTTTTAAATACACTTGTTTGCTAAATTAGCTACAATATTGAAATGCGCCAACAAATTGCTGTAAACTCTAAATAGCTTCTTCTTATCCAGTGCTACAGCCCAGGCTTTCTCTACAATTGATCTACAAATCCCTCTCTCATTGGATTTCTTTGTCTTTTTTTTTTTTTTTTTTTTTTTTTTTATCTTTAAAATTTTTAGATTTTCTTCAACTTGGTCAGACCATCTCAATTCTGGTCGACCTCTTTTTCTTGCTTTATAAAGCTTGCCTTTCATAATTCTTTTGGGCATATCTGTGTCTCTCTTTTTCTCAACGTAACCCATCCACTATATTCTTTTTGCCTTAATACATTTTTCAATGCTCTTTCCTTTAATTGTTCTTTCAGTTTCATGATTATATCTTATTCTTCATCTGTCATTTTCTCTTATCGATCCAAATATTTTTCTTAGAATTCTGTTTTCTAATTTCTAAGATTAGTTGCATCCCTTCTGACGGGACACATGTTTCTGCCCCATAAGAAACTATTAGTCTAATTGGAGTCTTATAGATTTGTAATTTACATTTTCTTGTAATTATTATACTCTTTAAGATTTTATGGTTGGCAAAAAATGCCTTATTTCTATTTTGTATTTGTGTGTTTATGCAGTCCTGTATTTCATTTTTATTATTTATTATGTTACCCAAATAAGTAACTGTAGTGGTAACCTTAAATACATTATTATCAATGTTTATGTCTTGCCTTTTTCTTCTGTATTCAGATTTCGACAGTACCATAAATTTAGTTTTGTCTACATTAACGGTTAATCTTAATTTTCTTGCCTCAGTCATTAATTCTGTTGCAATTTGTGTTAAACTATTTTTTGTTCTAGAAATCAATACAATATTTTCCGCATATGCACATATTTGTGTAACTCTAAATATAGCAGAATATATTTCGCATCATGGAAAATGACCTATGATCCTTTTAGCAGATAGTGTAACCCAAACAGTAACTTTTGCAGAATACCGTTATTTTACAAGCCACCCAGACGGTTTTTCAGTACCCTATATTCACCAGTTTTGTTTGACAAATCCATTAAAAAGGAAATGGTCCCCATTGTTAAACCATATGCAGTCATCATCAAATTTCCTCCCTTCAATCAATTTTTTAAAATATCGTATTTAAAATTCTATTCAACATTCCACCTGTTTCTTCATTCTGTGTCCCACTGTTTAGCGGTTATGTCCTTTCAAAATTAGGGATTACTTTCTGAAAGACACTGCAACAAATTGCCCATACTTAAACTGGCGTCGTTTAGAACAGACTAGAGCTTAAAGTGAGGGAATACAGATCTTCATAAAACTGTCAATACTTACTACTGAGAACACACTTTGAAACCTCACTTATCAGTAAACATTAAATGTAAATATTTTTGAAATGATAAAGAAATAAGTATTTAAAGAAAAGTAGTTAGAATTTTTAAAAACGACTCTTCATTACGTCTACAGCTTGCTTCAGCCTCTGGCAGTTTCAATCATGCTCTTCTATTGTCTTCTTTCTAGAGAAGTATCTCGCCAACTCCAAAATTATACCTCATATTGCACACATCCTCCTAAGGAGGTCCCTAGGAAGTCATTCTGAATCCCGGGAAAGCCTGGGGACTTCCTAAGGACAGTTGGTAGCCTTATCCTCTTTCGAGAACACTCTGGTTTTTTAAGTGTCAGAATTGTAACTAGGTATCAATCTTGTGATCGGCATAGGTTTATCTGCCGTCTTATTCGGCATGTTTTATTCAATCAGGAGTAATTAGGTCATCATTATATCTGAAATGTAAAACTAGTATGGCTATGTCTCTGTGCTTGTTAGTTTGAATGTCTGAAGGAATAACAATATAGTTTCTTATTTCAAGTTCCTGTGTCGTAAAGTTTACGCTGTATATTCTGCTTAAAATTCAGTTGAGAGCCTTTAATATCTGAACGATGCGTTATTTTCTTTAAAATAATAAAAGTTATTATTAAAGTTAATAATTAATCTCCAATTTTTTTAATTTATCTGAAAGAGTTTTCTAATACGATTATTGTTAAAGCTCTTTCCAGTTTCCCAAAATTCTTTTTGTATATGAATACACTAAAGAAAGTTTCCTTATGTATGTATGTATATGTATGTATTTTATCGGAAGCTATGATTTTATTCCAATCGTTATATGACATTTGGAACACTTAACCTTCGAAACAAGAAAAGATTTCTGTATTTCCAAAAATATTCCTGGCTATTTGGAGTTTTTTACTCGAAATATTGTTGAAAAGGCATGGAAATATATAATTGCACGCACTTTGCGTATTTTGGGAAAATGGTGTCAATAATGTTATGAAAAGCTTTCATTTGCAAAATGCATATTAATATTAAAATAATAGTTTATCATTAATCTTAGTATTTTTTTTTCCTCATCAAGGCAAATTATTCAAAAACAGAGGTTTACAATTTACAAAAGTATGTTAACATTACAGATATGTATTATGTATTGAAATAACGATAATTGCTAAATTTCGAAATTTGTTGTCAACAAGTTTTTCCCCGTCTATGTTCATTTTCCTGGCTGATAAATTCTTGGTTATCAAACGATTCATTCTTATCAAAATTTCTTCGCGAAATTTGTTCTAGAGATATTAAAATATGTTTATTTTTATTTATTTTACAAGTTATAGTTACTCTCTGTTTAATGATATTAACACCGATCTTCGATATGGTGTCTATTTTCGTTTAGCAGTTAAGTGTGATTTAATTTAATTCACTTTCGACGGTTGTTGACAGCAGTCCATACTAGCTTCACTCAGTCTAGTGTCTTGTCCAATAAACAATTAAGTCTACGTTAACAGGTTCAATGCCCCGAAAGGGGAAAAGAGACAGACAGACACTTTATTTTGTAGTTTATATCTTGAATTTGTATCTCTAATTATTTATTATTCACTACCGACCAACGGCTGGCAATACAGCTATAGCCTCATTTATACAGGATATAGTAATACAATTATATCCTGTATAAACCCAAATGGTGTCATATTCTCCATTCTCACGTATTAGTCTAAATTGTACTGGAAAATAATTTGTCTTTTTGGTAGATTCAATTATTTCTTGTGGTTTTCTTCGAAGTCCACGTTTTATTACAGTACCTTGCAATTAATACTCAGTTACTGAGTGGCCCAACTAATTAAATTCTCCCCCCCCCCCTTCAAATTAAAATGTCTTAAAATAAGACACAAAAGTGTCACTGAATTAAGACGCCAAACTGGAGTCCTAATTTTTAATGTATTTGTGATATTTGATATTGGGGTCATTTTCAGACTGCTGAAATGTCTGAATGAGTTGTCTTTCCTTATTCACCCTGGTTAGAATTTAAAACAGTCAAGTTAAAAAAAATTTACCAATATGATATGATAACTATGATGATACTGCGTATTATTGACCATGTTCCATCTCCCTCGGGAATCTAAGCATGCACTACACCTACTCATGGCTTAAACTAAGATTCCATTTGGTGTCTGAATCCAGTGCCACTTTTGTGTCGCATTTTAATGGGACCCTTTAAATATTTGTTTTATTTAAGCCTTTAAATTATAATTTTTACATATTTGGAAGTATTACTAAATAAAAATTAAATTTTATTTAAAAAAAAAAAATTCACGTGCTTAAATTTTAAAAATTTTAAATTTTTAAAAAAATTCATCAAATTTCAAATCCTATCTTTTTTTCATTTTCAATATTTTCTCCTGATTTTTATAAAAAATGTTGGAAATAAAAAATACTTTAACTTTTAAAGTCTCAGATTTATGATAAGTAAAATAGTTTTCGAGTAAAACTATAGTTACTGAACCTATATATAAAAAAGCGTAAAAAATGGGAATTTTTCAAAATTTAAATTTGTAATAAAAAAAAAGGTTTATATTTTATTAAAAATCTATGCCTATTTTTTTTCAAATACATTTCAAGAATGACAAGCATAAAATGTCAAGTCATTTCATTCATATTTATTGAAGTTTTAGCATGTTGAGTAAGATGGGAATTTCAAAAATCACGAACTGTGAAAAATGCTTTCGAAACCTCAACGGAGTTAGTGCAGCAATGCTAAATTCTTCATAAAAATATAATTTTTCTGCAATTGCAGCAATCGGATCAGTTCAAAAACTTGTCATAATAAGAAGGTTTCAATAATTACAAAAACGCAAAAAATAGAAAATTTATATTATTATTTTTTGTGAAAACAAGGGGTACCAAGTCCCTTTAAGACATTTCAATTTGCAGTGTGCACCCTGCATATAAGTGTATAACAGATATGCAGCTTTAAAAGACTACACATATTCTTCTAAATTAATCCAACTGAAATTTCAGATGTACCTGCCAACACTTTTCCCAATACCGGTGTATCCCTCTAGAAACTAAAAGTCTAATCTGTCCAAAGTCAAGAGAAAGTGATAAGCAAGTTGCAGTGGACATGAACTTTTCCATCTATCACAGAAGCAAATAGAAAAGTACATTTCTTTCATCCCTAGTAGCTCTTAGAAATAAAATACGTCATTTTTCATCTCAACAAATGAAGAACTCCGTTCCTTTTGACTTCTTGTTCCTGAAGATTATTTATGAGGCAGGACCGCAAACTTATTAAAACTGGAGGGATTTGATGTAAGAGCTTCAATAAATAAGAAAAACAAGTTTCTAAAGGAACAATCTTGAGAGCGTATGGCAAGACGTCTGGTTACATGTTTCTTAATGAAATCCGTGGAGCTCGATTTTTCGGTAGGATCAAATAAATACTATACATTTTCCAGAAAACATGTTCATTTTGAGTTTTCTAATTCAAACGAATCAATCATTAACAATGTTAAGAAAATAATCTAATAACAAAAATATTGAGAGCTCCGCAAACTATGATAAAATGATTAATCTTTACAAAGATTAAAAACGTAATTGGCTCTTTTTAATTTTCAGGCACTTGAATATCTAATGTCGATTTAGAGATCATTCCACGGTCACAGTTTAATAATTTAAGCATTTTATATTGCATTATTAAAGTACGAAAAGTATGACTTTATTAATATATTAATTTATTTATAAACAAATGACGTCTTGTGTTGATTACTTATTAAAACAGTTTTCTTATTAATGTAAACACCAGTTTTATGAAAAGGCTTATTGCATTAAAGGTCAAGGACGCATTCAATTAAGGGGAGTTTAAACCTTTTGACGCCAACAAAATCAGCTTTTTTTGCGTAATGTTCAATATACTTTCAAATAAAATATACTTTATATTTTTAATTGTAATTTTTTATACAATACAATGCTTATTTTCTTCTTAAAAAAAATAACTATTTTAGACATAAATATATTTTTTAAAAAGTTATCAAGTGAAATGTAACGATTAAAAATATAGAAAAAAAAATTTTGAACATAAATTACCCACAAGATAATTTATTACGTTTCTGGAATAAACTCAATATTAATATTGGAAATGAAAGCTAATTTATGGGTTTATTATCTAAAGCAGAATTATTCTTTTATACAATATAAAAATATTTTTATGTAAAAAATAACTTGAAAATTTTAATTTTAATTTTTTTTTCTAACTATAAAGGACGTTTTATAAAAAATTTGTCATCTATATTCTTATTTCCTGCTTCAGAGAATGTAAAACTATCACGTGCATATCCATAAATTTTTTTTAAAGGGATATAACAATAACTTTTTTTTAATATTGTGGGAAACTTATACTCATAATTTTTTTTCTCTAAATTTTCCATCATTACGTTTCACTTGATAACTTTTTAAAAAACATACTTATGCTTAAAATAATTAATGTTTTTCAAGAAGGAAATAAACATTATGCTGTATAAAAAATATCAATTAAAAATATCGAATACTTTTTATTTTAAAGCATATCGAAAATTACGTAAGAAAAGCTATTTTTGTTGTCGTCAAAAGGTTTAAACTCCCCTTAAGAAATAAATAAAACCCTTATTTCTATACTATATTAATTTCAGGAGGAGTTAGTTTTAACTTAATGGTAAAATTAGGAGTGTAAAAGCATCGCACAATTTTCGAATACACTTAATACTTTTTGGAAACTGTTGAAAAACATAGTTTTTTCAATCGCGGTTATCTTATGCGCAATTTTGACGAAAACCTGTATGACGTATCTTATGGCCACCAATGATCTATGCACAAAAGTTGAACATCGTTGGTCAATCCGTTCGGGAGCTAAACCGATCACAGACAAAATTTCTACACCCCATTTTTGAACTCAGCACGTTTCGAAACCTGTAGAAATGCAAAAAAAAATAAAAAAAAATCGATATTTCTTTTTGACCGAATGCCGACCAAACGGTGTAGTGGTTAGCATGCTAGCTTCTGGACCGCGAGGTTGCGGGTTCGAGTCCCATGTTAGGCATGGGTGTTTGTAAATGTATGTTGGCTTGTCTAATGATGAATGTTTCGGCGCAATTATAGCCCTCGTGTTGCTGACGGCGCCAGATAATCTGAAAACAACCAACCAACCAACCTTTTTGACCGAATGTAATACATTCATTACCCTATGTTTTTATTCGAAAATAAAAATATGACATACTTCTTCTTCTTCAGTTTTGGGTTAGTCAGATATGTGGCACCTCTGCTTTAGCATTTTGTACCATGCTCCAAACACCATGCTTTTCTAGATCCATTTGTTTGGATCACCCGCTTTTGGTAATAAAGTCTGACAAACCCTTGATAGAACTAAGGTGTAACTCTTTAGGTATTGGTTAAGCCTAAAGTAGTCGGACGAGTAAGGGCAAGAGCATCACATTCATATATGTCGTGTGCCGTTTTCTCGTTTTTATGGCATTTCCTACAAATAGGTTCTTGTTGAAAAAGTCCTATCGTATGAAGGTGTTTTCTGAAATGGTACTGCCCTGTGATGAAGCTTACAATAAAATAAATCATACGAACTTTCGGAAAATTTATTGTTGTTTAGTGTATTGTTGCTTTGTGGTTTATGTAATTAATCATTTATTTATGTTATTTATTCGTTACTGCTGTGATTCTTTCACTTTTCATTAAACAATGACCAAATTGTTTTATTGTAAAGCAACCATACTTAGAATAAAAGCACTCGTCTAACTTGCATACGAAATAACATATTACTCGATTTTTAATATTATAAACATCAGCTAAAATATATATTATACATGTTTTTTTCACAGTTGTAAAGTATATTAAGCAAACATTTCGTCGAGAAAAATTTATTCGTTTGTGAATGTCGCATTTTTTTTTTTTTTTTTTTTTTTTTTTTTTGCTTATGCATACATTAAGGGTTACAAAACTATTTCTGCTTGAAATGAAAAAAATATTTTTTATTTCTTTTACTCAAAGTAAAAAGTGATTCTATGCCCTATATGGCAAAATAACTAGCTACTGACCGGACATCTCAGCTTCAAAAACATACTTTCGATGTATTTATTTCTTCAATTTAATTTTAAAATGTGCTTACATGAGTACATGTCGTACTCAAAATTTAAATAAATGTTTTCTGAAATTAAGTGTCCTATTTTAGTGTAGATGACAACGAAATATAAAACGAATTTATAACTATATTTAGAATTTGACCAGAGGGTACAAAAAGGAAAAAAAAATCAAAATTTTTTAGCACACAATTTTTTTTTTTTTTTTTTTTTTGAACAGTTCAATTTTTATTTTATTTTTTTATATATTGCTGAATTATTAATACCCTGTTTTTCATGGAGAGAGTGAGAAATAAAGTAAGAAGTAAGTAAGAAAGAGTAGGAAATTTAAAAAATAATTGTGACCTCAGAATAAAATTTAAAAGGGATTCTACCATTACTAGCATTATGACATTTAAGTGTCAATTATTTAAAAAAATAAAATCACTCAGCCGTGTAATTAAGTATTAATTACTTTTTGATGAGGTATTTTATTCAGAGGCACTACCAATAGTGTAAAACCATTGATAAACCTGCGAACAAGAAGTCCTTATAATTAGTTTTACTTAAACACATCAACGAAATAATTCATAAAGACTCAATCAAATTTAATAAGTTTGCACCAAGTCAATATGAATAACGCATAAGGTCAGAAAATAAAAAAATAAGTGAATTTCCCTACAATTTTAATTCTTTACAGCCAATCCCATCATACACCACTTTAAATTTATAGGACATTTATTTCCTTTTCTTATCCGACTGGTGTCAAAGTCCATCGTTTCTACCTCATAATCTTCAGCTCCGGAAGAAATAAGCGAGCATTATTTCTTTGCTCACGGCAAGAATTTTCCATCTCAGCTAAGGATCATTTTTTACTTCTTTTAGCGTATGATCATCAGTTTCAAATCCGCTTTAAATCTAATTCTTCTTTTTTCGGTATTATTATTTGTCTTGCTTTTTGTTCCTTGAAAAAGCAGCAAAGACAGTTAAGTTGCTCGGACAGGTATGACAGCCCTTATAAATGTAGCTGGATTCATTCTATCGTGAAATAGTGTGTCGAGAAATGGTTGAGGGGGGAAACGATGGCTGGTAAAGAAAAATACGTAAGAAGAATAAATATTAAGAACCTCCTTTATGTATCGATTAAGCGTTCATTTTGAGCAATTTGGGAGAATGCCAGTTTGTATTGCGTGGCGAAAATGTTACGATGCAGGCTCATCAAAATAAAAAATAAAAAAATGAAGCATTACATTATTGCAATTTTATTTTAATGACATTGAGAATAGATAACACACTGTTGTGAGACTTCTAGTCATTTGTTACATTTTATCATACAGGGTAACCGAATCAAATGTCCCCTAATTTCAAAAGTCGATTTAAAAAAAAAATCTATTTGTGATATGTTGGTGGTATTGGTCAAAATTGGCTGCTGAATTCTTAGATTTTGGTGATAATTTTAATATTTCAGCACACGATAATCTCAGCTCATGTAATTGGCTTAGACGCAGAAGGCCAATTTCCTGACTACCAAAATCTCAAGACATCACTCCACTGGATTTTTTCTTTCTTTTGGGACTACATCAAAGACAAAGTCTACTCAAAGAACATCTGTGATATTAAAGTGCCGCAATAACAGCTTCGTACCGCCTTAAATAATCGATGCTATTGCTACTGAGACGACGGAAATACTACGTTGAACATGTCTGGATATTCTCAGGCATACAAAGGAAACCTACATGGAAGTACGTTCTTTTCCTAAGAACTTAGACTACTCTTATCTAATTAGATATGTTTTTTAATTTTCTGTTAAGTATTGCGTCCTCTACAAATGAGGCGTTTTATTTTTTTATCATGTATATCATTGAACTTATTTGTGTATTTAAATCTGCGATCATGACTTTCCCATAAAAAAAAAAAACCGGTTTTACATAGTGCTCTCTCTTCTATGAAAATTCATACAGGTGTAAGAATGAAAGATGTCCTTTACGAAGATCATTCCCTAACTTTTTAAATCCTCCAGTTGTTAGGTTAGCTATATCATCAGTCCCATGATCGGAATATCATGAGATTCAACCAGAAAAATCTGCCGCAACATTGGAGAGTAAAATTAAAGGTGGTTGCTGCACGTTAAATTCGTCGACGCCTTATCTTCTCGTTGGTGGGTCATGCATGTGCCATGGATCCAGAAAAAGAAAGAGAGAGATGCGTCATTTCATTTGCTGCACATCGTCAACTGACCAGGTTCTAGAAATAATTGAAGATGTTGTTACAATGTTACATCGCAGCATAGACCTCATGTAATTCTTACCCCGGAAAACTCCCAAGCAACAAACCATAAAGCTGGGCGTCCACTATAGCTGAGCTGAGCAGATCGGAGTGGAGTGGATTAAAGCCAATTATAAGGCTGTCAACGTCCATTGTAGCACGAGGCTCGTGCTACAGTAGACGTTGGCAGCTTTGGAGTTGGCTCTAATCCACCCTGCTCTGCTCAGCGATAGTGGAGGCCTAACTTAACAGTAGATAGAAAAGAATAGTCTGAGGCCACGGCGGTGTTGCATTCCGGAGTTGAGTTGTTCTCCTTTCTGGTGATATCACTGGATCAACTTCCTTTAACGCTGTCACTTGTGACCTGCGGATGCCAAACTTTCGGTGACATTACTAGAAGATGTAACAATTGCACTCTGCACCACACCATCACAATGGCCACACATTGTCATTTTCTACCTACTCATAACCAATATAAATTATTTTGGAGTATATAAAAAACATTTGAGTTTTTTATGAGTTCATCTTACAATAAAATTCATAGAAAGGCATCCCCATGACGGGTTTGTTACAGATAACCTAAAGCTGTTGCTTTATTTAATATATTCGATCAACTTTTAAAAATTAACAGAAACGTTATTCTTTAGAAATTAGTAAAGTGGGAAAACTAGTACTTCGTCTTGGCAGTCCAAAATTATTTTTACTTTCAATTACCCATATGTATACATAGGGTAATGATAGTATAGGATTCGGTCAAAAAATAATTTTCGATTTTTTTTAATTTTTTTTTTTTATTATTATTATTATTATTATTTTTTTTTTTTTTTTTTTTTTTTTTTTTTTTTTTGTATTTCTCCACGTTTTGGAACATCTTAATTTCAAAAAAAAAATATATATATATATATATATATGTATATATATATATATAGAAAAAATTTCTGTCGATGTGTCTGTGGTCAGCATAACTCCCGAACAAATTGACCTACAATGTTCAAATTTGGTATGAGGGTTAGTGGCGGCCATGGAATCTACCATTAAGGTTTTCGTCAAAATCGCGCATGCACATAATGTAGATGTCATTGAAAAATCATGTTTTTCAATGATTGCTAAAAAACGGCTCTAACAATTTTGATCAAAATCGCTGTGGTGATGCCTCTTAAGGTGATCTAAACATCCCCAACGCCAAAATTCCAGTGAAAATGTTTTAATGGCATAAAAAAGTAAAAAACGAATGTCTTCAACACAGTCTTCTTTCCTTGCGCATACCTCATCAACGATCGTTTTTTCTTTTCTATTCAGTTTCTCTGATAATAAAGGATAATACAAAGATTATCGAAAAGTATATCTCGCCAAAATCGCAATTTTTGCGGAGCTCTTTTTTTTTTTTTTTTACTTTCTTTTTTTTTTTTTTCTCAAAGTCTCTTACTTTTTGCGATAATTTTCAAATTCTTGTATCTCCAAACTGACCATTTCTTCTATATGAATGATGAAAATAAAAAAATGGTAAATGATACAAATCCACATCTGTAATATAGTGTAATTGAAAGTTGTGCGATGTTCCACACCTCTAGTTAATTGTTAGTTTAAAGAAAAGTTTTAATGACCGATTTCAGAATTCCTTGACATGTACTCAACGGTACTTATATTCGATATCGGACGATTTTTTTTTTTTTGGACAAAATTGCATTCCAGAAGATTCATGCCAAAAATAAAAATTTACTTTTAGAAACTCTTTTCGTTAGGGTATTCAATATTTCCATTTTTTCTCCAATTTAAATATCTCTGTGATCCTATTTGCCTTCATTGAAGAAACTATGGTTATTCTGAGGTGTCTGTCTATTCTTCTTTTCCATCTCCACATGTGGATCCCATTCCTCATCTATCATCCTGCATCTGGGAAATAGGAGAGACCTGATTGATCCCAACCGGATGAGGCAGTCTCGCGTCAATATAAAGGATGGGAACAACCTGGAAGAATACTAAATCTAAGAGGAGTTATCCTTTCGATGAGAGATCATCAATTTTACTCTAGGACTCAACAATATGGGATGCGGTGTATAATTTGTATGAAAAATGATAAAGTGCTGAATTGGGATTTTGAACCGTTTAAAAAAAAAAATAGTTTCGATTCTTGTTCCGGAGTTCAAAGTTTTGAAAGTTTACTTTTGTTTGAACAGTTCTTCGGATTTCTTTTTCAGACGAAAGATATTCAGGGTTCTTTTAAAAGGCTCTATCTTGGGAGGTAAAACAGCAATTTGAAAGTGGAATATTTTCTTTACCAAACCCATCAATCTACCAATTTTGTCAGGTATCATCACTTTTCTAGAGTAGTATTTCTGAAATACGTAAATTTGCGTTGTGCGAAATTATTTTTTAAAAAATATTTATAACTTGTTGAGCAAAATTGACTGTTCTCCAAAACCATTGAATTATATTTTAATTGAAATTATTCCCACCTGAGAATGCTGAAATGCTCTGGAATAAAATAAGTAAAGTTATTCCTTTAAATAAAAGAATTAATTTACAAAACGACTTGACAATTTTGAAATTGTTGATGTAGGTAGGTTGTTCTCGTACGATTAATATTTAAAGTTTGCATCCCAAATACTTCAAGACTTAAAATCCCTAATGCTGCCTAGCACGTGCTAGATATCGA
Organism: Linyphia triangularis; assembly: GCA_963978545.1. Taxonomy (NCBI): domain Eukaryota; kingdom Metazoa; phylum Arthropoda; class Arachnida; order Araneae; family Linyphiidae; genus Linyphia; species Linyphia triangularis. Next base: position 39,779,311 of record OZ021729.1, read on the forward strand.
TTCTTCGAAAAGGTGCAGTATCACATTATTGTATCTAGGCATCCCATCTGATTAAAAAAAACAAAAAAACTTATACCTAGATATTTAAATTGGAGAACATTCGTGTAGATTTCTTATAATGAGTCTAAGTCCAGACTTATTTATGAACCAAAATACATCAAATCAATATAATACAAAAATGTATAAAATATATAAATTAACTAAAACAATACAGAATAACTATTGGAGGCGTAATTGCCTCTTTTCAGTATGAGAAGACATGGTGGTGATTGTGATAGGTAATCTCGAATGTTGGGCTACCTGGTGAGAATTATCCAAGTTTCCTCCAATTCGAGAAGTAAATGCTTTCAGTTTCCCCTCGAAAGACCTTCAAAAAACCACCACTCTCGCCTGCGCACAATTGTAAATCTAGTGATGTTTCGACACAGTTTATATCCCTCTTTATACTCCAAAAAGTCGCCAACACAACTATCCAAAATAACTACTTTCCCAACATCAATTCCCGACTTCCTTCCCTGAATAACAGCTCTGCGTCCGTAAGTCCAAAATAAGTCACAATAGCTGCCAGTTTCCTTTTCCTATCAAAGGTTAGATAAAGAAGTGAGACTTCTACGGGAGGTGGTGTCTCTGCGACCAAACCTCTATCGATCCCTTCATTCCCACACCCCTATCACGTATTCATTTCTCCTTTGGACCCTCTGTATTATCCCTTGGATCAATACTTGTTGAGTTCTCTCTCCCTTTGACCACTCCGCGATGATGTACAGACACAATCGCCTACTGGCACCTGTTAGGCTGAGGTGAATGGCTTTTTATTTTAGCCGGTTAGCTATGCGAATGTTTAGCCGCATGTAATTAAACGTGTTAATTTTAGATGGGAACACAAGCAGCTAATTTTTTTCTCTCTTGTACTATTAAAGCCAAATGAACTCCCACATAGCTTAACTGGCTGAAATATCGCTTTTGTATGTTTCCCTTAAAAATACCAGTCGAAAAATGTTGGCACAAATCTGGCTATATAATGCTACAGAGGAAGTCCTAGTAAGGATTATTCCCTATACTCGCTATGTTACTATCATCTAGCCCAGTGCATTTAGAAACTACTTTGCAAAAAACCTTGAGATTTGGTGAGTTGATACGAAAAAGATCACTTCATGAAATGACATAAATTGTTTTCATTTAATGTCTATCTATTATAACTGAAAATTAAAATAGTAAAATATAAAACCAGGCGGAGCTCCTTCATGTGTATTGACGTAAGATTTTTAAATTTAACGTAAAATGTATTAGAAGCTGTTCGGATTTCAGCATAATAGGGTGCTTTAATTATTTTTAGACATGTTGATGAACATTTGTTAAGAAACATTTCAAAGGTTTGCTAAGTTTCATTTGTTTGGTTCTTTACTGCTAATTTTCATCGTAATTACTACTACTTTTTTTTTAAACAATATTTTATGTCGCAGTGAAACTCGCTATTAAAGATGATTTTCATGTCCCTGTGATGTCAAATTTATTAACCGCCACATTAAATAAAGTTTTAATTATAACATAACTACCTCGCACATATTTTTATCGTAAATAAGCTATTAAAGTGGGCGGAATTTTTTAGTAAATCACGTTGCTTTTTACTATTTTCTCTATCTCGAGCTCATGACTCGGAATGGGATTTAACTCTTGCATGTGAAAGGCGTCTTTATCTATTTCCCACGTTGATTCTATACAATCTGTTTTTGAAAACAAGTAGTTTTGTGACGGTAACTGTCACTAAAAGCCACTTCAATGCTTGTTTCTTCTAGGACAGATCAGGTTCAGATATCAAGCACGTACAATTTGCCGACATAAAATGACTAAAATCTTCTTCTGTTAAGTATGATAGAATACAAAAAAATAGCCAATTTTAAGTTATTTTATAAATAAAAATATTAATAAGGGAGGAGGCGGCATTTATGACGCATTTCTATTCATACTTTAAGCTTCAAGAATTGCCAAAATTACCTCCAGTCGCCATTTATATGTATTTCGGTTGACCCAACTGAATTTTGGTATGGAAACTCGTCTCGGTGAGAGAGTTAAAATGACATATCACGCGTGTCTGCATCATTTGTAGTTTTGTCTAAGAATTTTTACCTCTGATGGACGAGCAAGCATTTGTAAAAGAAAATATCTATATTAGTTTAGTTTCAAAGCAAAAATGAGTAAAATTGTTTTCTTCCATTTTTGATGCAAATTTATTAATTTCAATTTGAAAGTTCAACCGAACGATCCCTTAGAAAGTTTAAAACCTGAGGCGACCATATTTTGCTACGGTATGGCTCTTATGCATAAAAAAATAAATGCAACCTTCTTCCTATAGCACCCATAAACCCACCAGAGTAAAAATTCCCTCACTAGATCAATGAGTTAGCAAACTTAAGACATTGCACTTAAAAGGTTGTCAATGCATATGAAGAATTCTTATTAAAAACTTTGTTTCTACGCGTAAATTTTTATTCCTAACAATATATACCTTTTACGATTCTTCCCATCATCCATTCACTGAAAGGTGACTTCTTACAAAATACGTATATACTAAGTTTTTTAATATCCCACAATACCCATACCAATCTCACCTAAAACAACCACCAAAGTCCATCATTTCACACAGAAATAACCACAGAGCAAACAAATCACCACTATTTATGTCCACCACCTAGCGAGGATATTGAGTTGACCCAAAGGCGGCAGCGGGCGGAAAACAACAAACAAAACATAAAATAAAATAAAAAATCCGTTTAGGGGCTTTGCCTTTGACGGGGCCAATAACTTTCATACGCGCCAGCGAAACTGCCGCAATGTCATCCGATAAAGGATTGGGATGGGAGGTTATATAAAACGAAAGTTTCTGCTGGGGCACCTGTAAAGGTTATTTTATTTGGGTCCAACTGGCAGGGAAAGAATAGGCGCGGTTTTCAATTGTTCTATGGAAATTACATATATAACCAATAAATTCAAGAAAGACTTTGTTAAGTGTTTGCTTTTCAAACTGTATAATATTTATGCCGAAACTTTAAAAAAAAAAAAAAAAAAAAAAAAAATGCATTAAAACTTTTTGCAGAACAATTTCTATTTTATGTCATTGTGGATACACATCAGCATGTCGAAATATACTTTTTTGCTTACACCTATTACAATAGTTTTTTTTTTTTATAAGTATAGAACTTTCCACCACGCTATGTTGTAATGTTTAACCTAAGTTATAGAAAAGCTAACTTTTCTAAGAGTTTTTAGTATTTTTTCCATAGTTTATACTGATTTTTACTTTTTTTTTTAAAGGTTTACCGCCAATACTCGAACATTACGATGAATGAATACGAGATACAATAGCGACTATTCTATTAAATCCACGAAACTCTTGGCGAAAACAAAGTAAATCTCGGCAGTAACGAAAGTATTGGCAAAATATATTTCATGTAAATGTTTTCCGTAGGTTTCAAAGAACATCAGTAAAACTATAAGAGTCCATAAAAACTACTCAAAATCAGTACAATGCAGGGGAAAAAGTAAAAACCACGTAAAATCTATGGGAAAAATTGGCATCGCTGCTATTCATCCATTTGGTAATTAGGTAAATTAATAATTACTGAAAATCAAGATGATAAGATAACTAATACTTTAAGTATGCAGTTGTTCGTATTTGGCTAATATGAAAAATTATTAATAATTTCTTAATATTTACCATATTAAGAGGAATTCTTAGTAAGGATCATTTCCTGTACTCGCTATGTTAGAATTTTTTAGCCCAGTGCATCTACTTTCTATAAAACCTTGAAATTTGTTGAGTAGGTACGAAAAAGATCCCTTAACGAAATGACATAAATTATTTCCATTCAAAATCTATTATAAATGATAATTAAAATAACAAAAGACAAAACCAGGTGGAGCCACTACATATGCATTGACGTAAGGTTTTTAAATATAAAATAATCTGTTTTCGTGTTTTTAATTTATGTCATTTCATAAAATGATCATTTTCGTACTTACTCACCAAATTCCAAGGTTTTCTACAAAGTAGTTTCTAAATGCACTGGGCTAGAAGATTGTAACACAGCGAGTACAGGGAATGATCCTTACTAATACTTCCTTTTAACCAGTTATTATTCATACTAAAAAGAGCCTCTAGTTAATATAATGTTTTTCATCTATCTCAAATATATCTCATTAACCAGATACATAATAACTGTTAGCCCGAGATTAATATGGCCCCAGTGTAATTATTTCTGTACAGGAGTGAGTGAAGTGAAGCTATTAATAGCAGATATTCAAGGATTTAAGAATTGCAACTGCAAAGATTAAAGGTTATCGTCAAAATGCATTTGCACTAAGAATGGTATTGTTATGAATTTTTCCGCTGAGGCAATGATGGCACAGTTTTTACAGTATAAAAATATTTATTCTCTCTTCAGAAAACTCACAAAATTTATCCACAGGCAACAGTGTAATCGCTCACAAGCTTCAACACAAGCTTTAGCAAAAACAACTTCGAATACAGCGATTATACAAGCTCACTCCAATAGGTAAACAAAGCGATACGCTTTCATCGAAGTCCAAAGTCAATCTGAAAACTTTCCCGTTCTCCAGTCTTTTATATACAAGCGCGTGAGACATTCTCGAAATTTCCAGCCAATTCATAGAAAAGAAATATCTCGAAACTTCTCGATTGCTTTAGGTGTTGCCACCTTTTTCTAACTTGTATAATCGCTATTAATTAATAAATAAAATAAGATAAAAATAAATTACAATAGAATTTTGAAATAATACGTCACTATTTACAATATATACAGACAATTTGTGCAACATTTCCCCCTTCTTAAAGACTGCACGTCACGGGAAGTGAAGTCCTTAAGAGGAAAGGCAATTAAATCACTTCTACTATAATATAGGGCTAGACTATGGTTATGTACAACTCTAGGTTTACAGGAAGGTGTCTGTTGAATTCTCACCACGACGTCGTTGATCTTCTTAAGGACCCCATACGGCCCTTCCCAGTTCGTCTGGAGCTTAGGGGAGAGTCCTTTCCGACGTTTAGGGTTCCCTAACCACACCTTGTCACCTTCCTGGAATGAACGATCCATGGCCTTGGCATAGTACCGGATCTTCATGCGCTCCGTCATGATGTTGTTTCTCTCTCTGGCGAACCGATGTACGGCTTCCAAACGTGCCTGCAGATCATCTAGATACTGGACAGGCGAGGAAGGAGTGTCCGGTGGTTGTCCAAAGAGGAGGTTGCTGGGAAGCCTAAGGTCTCTTCCAAACATCGTTAGAGATGGAGAAAATCCGGTGGTCTCGTGAGTTGCACTCCCGTATGCCAACAGAAGCGGTGAAAGTTTCTGATCCCCGTCTTGCTGATTATATGATTTTGAGATTGCGCCCGAATCATCCGCGGTTGCAGCTGATAGATCCCGGGACCTCCGTTCGATGCTTGTAACAGGAGTACGGATGTCGATTCCCTCTTTACTAACTTTGTCCATTTCCACATGAACCACTTCCTGGGAGGGTTTCATCAACGTCACTTTCTTCGGTTCTCTTTCCGAGGCTGGTGAGGTACTTTTCATAGATGTGGACTCTTCAGCATTCTCTATGACATTGTCTTCATGAGCCATAATCCGATATACGCACAGCTCTTTCATGTCTAGATCGTGCAAAGGAACTTCGCCTCTCCATGTTTGCAGCTTGCTTTTCTCAAAATTCAGCGTAATTCCATTTTTCTTCAAAAAGTCTAGTCCGAGAATGCATGGATCTACAATTTCGGCAGCATAAACGGTGTGCTTGTAGGTGTTAAATCCAAGGGCAATGTCCACTTGCAATTTCCCATGAACAGAGATATTACCACCAGACACAGTTTGTAGAGAAACAGAGGGCGCTGTGTAGAGGAGTCGGCTGTTCAGGCGACGAGCCACGTCCGTCCTTACGATCGTTACGTTCGCTCCCGAATCGACGATTAGACGACATGGAGTTCCATTGATCTCCCCCTTCACGAATAAACCCTGGTTTAATCCTTGTCGGGATGAAACGTGGAAACGACTGGTCGGGGCTTCACCTGTTCTACATTGCAGCTTCTGCCCTGCGAGATGACATCTTCTTAGATTCAGTTGTGGAGAATCCGTGGTAGTGTTATCCCTTCTCTTTTTCAAATCAAGGCTGTTTCGTCGTAGGTGCCCTTCCCGTTTGCAGTGCCAGCAAACGACTCTGGTCCTTCGATCCCTGGCTCCGGGATAGCTTCTCATCACTCTATCAATTTTGCTTTCCAGTTCTCGAAGCTTACTGGTGACAAAGTCAGACGAATCCTCGGCTAATGCACCACGCACATATCGTCGGTCTTTTCCAGAAGCTAGCTGCGCGGCTTCCACTCTCATGGCGTACACGAGGGCCGACTTCAGGTTTTTGTTTTGGGATAACCTTACCGCCTGCTGCACATCGGGATCTTGAATAGCGTCGATGAAATACTGCAGAGAAAGATCGTCTCGTACATCCGGGGGACAGTCAGGGAAAGCGAGGAGCGACAGTCTTTCTATATCCGATGCCAATTCTTGAAGAGTTTCATTGGCCTTCTGTTGTCTCACTTTCACTTGTAGTCTGTTGTAATCCTTTAGATGCTTTTCCCCAAACCTTAACTCCAACGCACTTGCCAGCGCCACGAATTCTCCCCGCTTCTCTTCAGGTAGTGTCTGTAAAATGTCAGCAGCTTCTCCTCGAAGAGATGCTACGAAATGGAATGCCTTCGAAGTATCGTCCCAGCCATTCGCAGAAGCAATCATTTCAAACTGCGTTTGATAAACGCGCCAAGACGACCTCCCATCAAAAGTGGCCACTTTGATGCTGGAACGTGGCGCAATAAAAGAGTGGAAACATTATCCTAATTAGGCGTTGCAATGGTCACAGCTTCGCGAGTTTCTATTTTCCGTAGCCTTTCTTCTACAGCATCCATGAATTTTCTCTGCTCTTCTTTGATAGTGGAAACCTTTTCTTCCATTTCATCTCTTACAGCAGTGAGAACGTCTTCCTTCACGGATTGCAGGACCGATGATGTTGTCTCCATAATAGTAGATTCTACCATTGATGCTAGCTCGGTTTTCATTTCTTCCCTGATCTTGATTACGGCTGCGGATGTGGACTCGCACTTATCGGCCATAGCTTTCATGTCAGATGACGTTGCATTTTGCAAAGCTTTAAAATCTGATGATGTCGCTTCTTGTAAAGCTTTAATGTCTGATGATGTCGCTTCTTGTAAAGCTTTAATGTCTGATGATGTCGCTTCTTGACTGGCGGCAATTGCGGCGGCGAGTTCGGCATATGTCGTTTCTTGACGGGCTTGACCAGCGGCGATTGTAGCGGCGAGTTCGGCTTTTATTTCAGCAGCGGTTGATTCTTGTCCAGCTTTTATTTCGGCGGCGGTGGTTTCCTGTTGGGCCTTCATTCCAACTATCATTTCCATCAACTGCTTCATTTGGTCTTCCATCATTCCTCTAGTTGTCGGCATTCAAAATTACGAGACCCCACTTCTGACACCACTGTTATGAATTTTTCCGCTGAGGCAATGATGGCACAGTTTTTACAGTATAAAAATATTTATTCTCTCCTCAGAAAACTCACAAAATTTATCCACAGGCAACAGTGTAATCGCTCACAAGCTTCAACACAAGCTTTAGCAAAAACAACTTCGAATACAGCGATTATACAAGCTCACTCCAATAGGTAAACAAAGCGATACGCTTTCATCGAAGTCCAAAGTCAATCTGAAAACTTTCCCGTTCTCCAGTCTTTTATATACAAGCGCGTGAGACATTCTCGAAATTTCCAGCCAATTCATAGAAAAGAAATATCTCGAAACTTCTCGATTGCTTTAGGTGTTGCCACCTTTTTCTAACTTGTATAATCGCTATTAATTAATAAATAAAATAAGATAAAAATAAATTACAATAGAATTTTGAAATAATACGTCACTATTTACAATATATACAGACAATTTGTGCAACAGTATTCTATATAAATCGATATGTTATGACGGTTTTTTCTGTTCTAATAAATAATTGTTTACAGAAACATGTTTTCGTAATTTGACTTTTTTTTGCATGAGTTTCGTAATAAAATTGAATTTAAATTTAAAAAAATTACAATTATTTATATATTATTCTCAGTGATTTAGTTAAAATGTAAAATCCCAAGTTAATTTAATAAATCCTATTAAATAATCATATTAGCTATTTGCATTGGACATTTTATAAAATAAACAGCAAAAGAAATGAATTTTTGTCAATTTGCCATGTTAACCAGCCATTTTGATTATTTTATAAAGTAACTGGTATTTTTTACATAATATAAGATTTATCAAATTAGTCGTAACAAATATAAATAAAAATCAAAATACTGCTCACTAGAATTGAATAAAAACTAAATTTAACCCAATCAATGCTACGCATGCTAAACTAATTACGATAATTCAGAGTATAACTTATTTCTCAAAGAAAAGAAATATTATTCATTACAATTGTAAGAATTTCTATTTTTCATTGCAATTAAAATTCTTACGATTCACTGAATAGTAAGAGGGGACTCAATTTTTCAATGGGGATTCATTCTTGACATTCTCAAAAATTCCAAACATTAAAGAAATTTGTAGTACAAAATAAAACTAAATCCTTTACGAGATTTTAGTTTGAAACTAGTTTTAATTTATTAATAAAATATACTTTATTCTTTCAAAATTAAGTATTAAAATGCTTGTACTTATAAATATTATTGTATGATTATTTTCGTGGCAGGAAAATCTATAGCCATTTTACAGTAAATTTATTTTAGATATTTCTAATGATATTATAATATTTAATATACTTAATTTGACTACTTAATAGACTTAAGATTTTGATGAAGATATCATTTTTCCTGCAAAAATTTTTTAATTTAATTTCTCTTTCAGTTTAAGACTAACAATATACCTACACTTTCAATTAATTTTAAAGATTCGCATTCATTGAATGTCGATACATTTAATCAGCCTCATTTCCCCTTTTTTGTTCTTTACGCAATATTTCATCAAGGGTAAGTTCCAATTCCCCACATGAAGGATATTCCACCGTCTCAGTTTCACCATTTAAATCACCATAATTCTCCAAAGACAATGGAATTCGTTCCTCATCGCTATCCGACTCAAAGTCCTCGCAGTATTCTTCATCTTCGTTTGAGGGCGATGCTTCATCTTCGAACACTTTCATCTGCAATACTGGGAAGAAATGGAAAACGTCCACCAGAGATTCGTCACTTTTCGTCTGCAACTGCAACTTAGAGAATCTTTTCACGTCATGAACATGGGTTAAAAGTTTGTTTCTTTTACTTCTTTTTTTAGGAGTGCTCGTCCAAAATACTTTATTTCTAATATCCTCTTCCCATTTAGCATTTTTGTCGAACTGTATTTCAGTGTGGGCTTCCTCATGGTTAGTATCATCTTCCCGAGAATCCGTTCCTTTGGAATCTTCTTCGGAAACTTTAGTTTTAGAGCTTTTACTTCCTTTGGTAGCGTTTTTTGATGCCTTGCGATTTCTTTCTTCCGTGGCCAGTAACGCATCAAGAGTTTGCTTGGAACATGATTCTGTGGAGGAATGTGTTTTCTGGTTCTTGTCTTTGGAATCTTCTGGCTTCCATGATTTTTCAGTTGTAAGATCGCTATCGGAATCTTTCAAAGCAAACTTGACATTCCGACGAGCGATTCTCATTATTTTTTTTATGGCTTGAAAATAAAAAAATAAAACAATAAATACACAAATATAACAATAAACAACTTTAAAGCATTTCTGCTTACCTAACATTTATTTGAAGTTACTCAATTTCAATCGAATGTTGATAGAAATCTGAGAGATAGAATACCAACAATTTGTACAATGTTACTCAACAAAGAATTGTCTTTAAAAATGGTATTTTTCTGTGTTACAGATTTTTAATTGGTTTAATATACTATATCATTTTCCCAATAGCAACTGTAATGTATTTGAGGCATTGAGTGCGAAAACGAACCATCCCACAATTCGATTTTTGCTGTTTCTACCCATTTTTCTTTTTTTTTTTCTTTCTTTTTTTTTTTCCCCAAAACCATTCATGATAGAACGGGCCAAATGTAGTTAATCTAATGGCCAACAAGTTGACCATTAGGTATTTGAGAAGTACTAGATTAGGTTGATATGTTTAAAGAATTATATACAAATAGCATTGTAAAGTCCTTAAAGGATAAGTTTAATTGCGACAATATAATGCAAGTGCCTTAACTGTCATGGTGTACATCAATATGAGCGTTGGAGACAGCATTGTCAGACTCTGTATTTTTAATACTAAGCTGTTGTTTTTCCCACACCTATATTTCAACATAGTGCTTTTCTTAGTACTTTTTAAAGGGCAGGAAGTCTTAGTTTTAAGTGTACTACTGATACTTCAATGAGTAAACATATTATTAAATATACTATGTCCAAAATGCCCTTGTTAAAAATTGCCTACCTAAGAATTTTAAGTCCTAGGACTTGCAATGCTAGTTGGAGATGCTGCTACAGATAGTAAAGCAATAAGTGAACACTTGAAAGCTTATATTTGATTGCTGGGCAGAAGCATTTATCAACTTTTGCAAAGAAATATATTTCTAGCTTCAAGATCAGAAAAGGTACTACAGTAGATTGCAATGTAATACCAAAGTAAAACCAAATGTGGTTTACTTAATGGCCAAGAAGTTGGCCATTAGGTAAACAACATTTGGTCCATTATGGCATGAATGGTTTTGGAAAAACGTGGTAAAAACAGCAAAAATCAAATTGTGGGAAGTTACGTTTTGGCACTCAGCGATTCATTTATTCTACGCAAAAGTGGCAATTGAAGAAAACCTTATCTATATGATTTAATGTTGATATAGAGATAACTTTCAAACTCATTTTTTCAGAATAGGTTTGGGATGGTTCCATGTTATGTAACGTACTATAATTGGACATTGAATGTCTAATTAGAAGTACCTAAATTAATTTTTCTGAACTGAATATGGATTTTAATTTGGTTTCAGGAACTTTCTTGAAAGACCTCTTGAAAGTTTTCCCAATTAAATTCGGCTTACTAAAAGTAGTCAAGATCATGTTGTATTAATATTTCTACCCAGTACAGATCTCTTGTAGATTTTATTGAAGAAAATATACAATCCAAATCTTGCCATGATAATAATTTGACCCACTGATAATTAAATATGTAAGAGAAATTTCTTTATACCTATGTAGAAAATTAGACTTTACTTTATTCTCACACATGTTTAAAAAATCTCGCGTAAGAAGTTAAACGGCCACTAAAAATAAATTCTTTTATTGAAAAATAATTGCGTTTTATTTATAATTAAATTTTTAGATCATGACCAAAATTCGTTATGAAATTTCTTGGGTTAATTATCAATATGTTTAAGTGAAGGTAATATGTTAAGAGAAGGGATGTTTGGTATCCATTACAGTAGCTTAGAAGTAATACATTTCTGGCATTTGTAGCTGCAGAAAGGAATTTTTTATATATATATATACTGGACATTCCCATCAATAGTATTTCTTACAAAGTATTAAACACAATTTTGAGTTACTAAAATCAGTTAACAATAAGTATATAATGCATAATGGATTATAAAAAAAAATGTATATTTCTTCTGATTAATATTTTATATATGATGCATATTATTCTAATATTTTTACTAAGCTTAATAATAACAAATAAATAAACATTTTAAATTTCGTATTTTATTCCATTCCATTAAAATTCGAAATAAATAAAAAAAAAAAATTTAATATTTTATTCTATTTTGTTGATAACTTTTCAAAGATGTTGAATTAAGTTCTTAGAGAATTGCAATAATAGTCGAACTAGTATATTTACATTCGTGTTTCGTATACGCAATACATAGAAAGAAATTTAATCCATTTAAAACCTACTTTATAAAACACAGTGATACTTTAAGATACTTTTTAAAGCATTAAAGCAAATTAATTTGTCTGGTAGCTTTTCACTTCTGTCTAGACAGCATTTTTAATGTATTCACAGTTCCGGTTCAAATTCGAAAATAAATTTAGGTATTAGTAGCTTGAAATAAAAGCGTTTTCTCATTGAATAATCGAATTTGTTCTATTAATCACAGTAACACTTTGAACATTTTATCCCATCGTCCTAAAAAATGGATAGAATATGTAAATGATTTTTATGTAAATACTTTAGCTTATTTTATTTTAACTTAAATACCAAACTTCGTTTAAGGATTTTTAATATTTTTTTTCTCTCTGAATAAGTTAAATTAGAATTGGATTCTTTTCATACTTTCAACCCACGCGTTTTTGAAGTTTTCAACTCCAAGATTAAACATACAAATAAATTTTAAGTAAAGGAATATTTCATATTATTAAAGAAATTCTTCAAAAACATGGTTTAGTAGAGGATAAGGACAGACAAAAGGAACAGTAGTAAAACTAACGCATATATATGTGTGTTAAGATGTAATGTCTGCCAATGCTTATTATATACTTTTTCAATTTCCCCAAAATAAGAATTCATAGCAGTGGATTATAACATCATCCTATTTTTAAACCATTCTTTACCAAGCAAAGAAAAAAAAAGTTTATTTTATGAGTTTTTATGGGAAAAGAAAACGCATCTAAAATTTTTTATGGAAAAATATTAATTTTTTCAGTGCTTAGTATTGGTAAAATATAGCTTAACAAAATGCCATTAACAGAATTAAGCACACTTCTGTTATCCTGGTACCAGTTGGCGCAGTTGTCACCAAGCCTGTACGTTAGCACGTTTAAATGAAAGTCAATGTATTTCCAAGCCTAAATGTTTACGGTTATTAAACTGTTATAGGGTTTCTGTAGCAACCCTATAATGGTTTATAGAAGAAATATAAATGATAAATAAGAGTAATAAATAAGAAATCATAAATTATTTGAAGTTAAAATTATAAAGGATAGTTAGTTGATTGAGTAAGGTCTGCAATTTGCCGGTTTGTACCTGGTACCCTCCGGCTAACGGAATACAATACAGAATTATAATGAATGCGAAGCATATGATTTTTTCCTCTACATATACGGTTTGTCGATAAAGATTTGGAAACATTTAAATTCAGTTTCCATTCCTAGAAATACGTGATATGGATTGAATACGCTTAAACCCCTCCTAAATGTAAACACAAAATATATTCTGAGTTTTACAGCTGGTAAGTGAATCCAAAATATTCTGAATGTTTCTTATTTACGTATAAGGCATGGAAAAAATTGCATCTCGCTGAATTCAGATACGCAATCGGAATTTATAAACTGTAAATTGTGCATGCTTTTGAACTTTTTCATTCAAATGTGAGATGTAGTTTCAAAAAATATTAAGAGGACACCTTTTATTACCAAATAAGAGAAAATGACCATCACGCGAATGCTGATATACCAAAACGTAAACGTGCATAGAAGTAGCCTTTTAGTGACCGTGTATGTCCAAATCATTTACCACTTATTAGCACACTCATTAACTCACTTCGCCGACATTCATCGTGTTGAGCGTCGCCACTTCCAGATTTCTTTGGAAGACACTTGTGAACTTTGCTTTTGGGATTGGACAGTTCTCGCAACCAATCATCCAGCAACTTCAAATCCCGTTTCAGAGCCTAAAACAACATCATCACCGAATATATATTTTATTATGACTTATGTTATTAATCGGAAAGTCGGCGATTTTTTCTATCGAAATATCCAGGCAAAAAAATTAAAAATATAGGATTGTTCTTCTCTTTGGTGTTTAAATAATAACTGTAATAGAACATACCAAAGCGTCCGAAGAAATTGCACAAAGACATAAAGTTTGAATAAAGTTGACTGCTAAGCTTGGAAGACTCGCTAAACGATTTTGTTAAAAAAAAATTCTTTTCACTTTGCCTTTATTTTATGGGGGCGGTCAAAATAAAACAGGTCTGGAAAACACAAAGAAAGCACAAGCTCGAGAAGTAAAAGTTTAAATTTGGAGTAGTTTATTTTGGTGAACTAATTCAATCCTAAAAGGGGACTGTATTTTGTTTTCTTTCACAAAATTCTGTTTCCCTTAAAAAGTATTGAAAGAAAGTCAAGATACAAGTGGGCAAAGTTAAAAGACCATTGATAACAAAAATTTCTCCTATTTCATGTTTTCAAACATCTTTTATGCTTTTAAAAAGGAATTTTCATCTTTGTGTCCCACATTTACGTCATTTTAAATTAGGTACTTAAATAATTTGGACACCTTCATTCGATATAGTTACTTATTTTTTTCATTAACTGACATACCCAGAACGTTCAATTTTATAAATAGCACATGTCTACAGAGTTCGTAGTTATATTATTACGGCTGCATATAGGTATAATTTTCTGTTAAAAATAACCGCTCATTCTGGTCAGAATCTTAACTGCAATTTATAAATCGATTATAAGTGATTTTTTTTTGTGCTCTGTAACCAGAGGAAGCCAATTGAATACTTCCCTCATTTATGCTACGTAATAAGTTGCCCATGGCTACAAACAGATTTTAACTAGTTTTGGTTGAAGCTACTAAAATAGATTTCTTTGGTGATTCATGTCTTCTTCTGTTTCAAAGCATGCACTATTGAAAAGTTGCAGTTAGACATCAATGGTTACAATCAACAATGTTAATTTAAAAAACAGTGCGCTGATGTAGCATTTGTATTTTCCACCATAAATGTTGGATTCGAATGAACTTTCAGATGGACTTGTCATTTTAGAGCTATCTCTATGGTATGTGTCAGTAGTGGGATGTAACAGAAAATAAAAATTACTGTGGACAACTTATTCAGTAGAAAAGATATCAAATGTCTTTAACAACTTTTCTTGTCACGAATTGGACATCTCTTATCTATGACACCCTTGATTGATATTCATGAGAAAGGTGCATTGTTAAGCGAAAGAAATCATTCTCTTTCTTGGCATCTTTGATGCATAACGGATGAGTGATTGAGTAGATAGAGATGAACAGCTATAAGACGTGTCAAGTAAACGAAGAATTTCAGTTCACAAATTTAGATTTTCCAGTATATTTTCATAGTAAAAATCAATGACGTTAGATGACACCAATAAATCATCAAAAATCGCCGTTGACTCTAGAACAGTGCTTACCACTATGCCGCTCGCGACAACTTTTCTTCGGCCAGCCGGCAGCGCAGAACTAAAATCAAACTTTCCTAATGTAACTTTCTTGACTGTTTTTATACATAATTTTAATTTTATCCAAAATAATATATGTTTACTATTAAAAAGTTCAGCCAATATTCCAAAACAACTGCATATTTTGTAATTAATTAAAAAAAATTCAAAATTCAAATTACATTGTTTTAAATGCTTTTTATATTAATTCATGCTATATTGATACTTCATTCTCTGCTTCAGTTCAAGAACCGCATCATGAATGAAATCACCTCATTATATTTTGAAATTAGAAATTATCTTCGTCATTATGTTGCCTATTAATAAAAATAACGAGTCTTTCAAATCGCCGAGTTTTCTTGTTACAGAGAAATTTTTCAAATTAAATCCCAGTCAAATACAAAACCGGTTTTTTTTTTTTTTTTTTTTTTTTTTTTTAATTGATCTTATTTTGTTAATAATATTTCCCACATAAAAATTAAATAGAAAAAACCTGCAACTGCTATTCTATCTTAGAAAAGAATCGGTATTTTGTTAGAAAGGAATTACATTTTTGAAAATTAACATCTGTACATTTTTTGCATAAACTTTCATTTTTTGCATACATCATTGGAATTGAAACTTTATATTTTTAAAAATGTGTGATATATTGCAATGATAGGAAGAAATGTAAATGCTTTTTTAAGTCAAACTTATTTAGTTTATCCTGAAAACAAAGCAAAACTAAAAATACTTTTCTTAACATCAATTAAAAAATATTTTCTGATAAACGAAAGTATGTCTACTGAAAAAGAATCTATTTCGTCGAACCAAGCTACCATGAGTATAAAAAAATCATTGTTTTTAAATTGAAAAGTGCATTTAAATACTTTTATTTGATTTTCTAAAAGCGAACGTTACAATTGATACCAGATTATGACCAGAATTCTAAATTGCTTCACTAGCCAGCTGAAAAGGCAAAGTTAATGTTTAACAAAAGCAATCTAATAATATTCATCGACCTGTTAAGTCAATTTCTAAGAAAGTTAAGCATAAATAAATTTAAAATTCCTTTAATTTAAGTGATAGAAGTCAAATCGATCTATTAAGGTTGAATTCCCACGGATATCAACACACTTAGGAAAAACAAGGATACGTCTTTGATTCCTAAAATTCGGTTTTTCATTTAGATAAATTTTATATTGTAGAAATTTTCCAGCCTAATATTTCAATATGATATAATTTTCATCAAATATTTTGTTACTAAAATCCAATACTGCATAAAAAGTTCAATACAAAAATTTGCAGCCCTCGTGAGAACTTAAAAAAACATGTTGCGTCCTTTCTACAAAATTTAGTGACAAATGTCCCTCTAGATCTATTAGTTTGGAAGTATCAATTTAGTCTGAACTTAATTACCTTATTTAAAGGGTCCTATGTACGAAGAGCCGACCAAACGGTATAGTGGTTAGCGTGCTGGCTTCTAGACCACGAGGTTGCGGGTTCGAGTCCCGCGTAGGCATGGGTGTTTGTAAATGTATGTTGGCTTGTCTAATGACGAAAGTTTCGGCGCATTATAGCCCTCGTGTTGCTGACGGCGCCAGATAATCTGAATACAACCAACAACCTATGTACGAAGACCATACAGGTCTTTTGTCTAGTATTTCAAGATGGGGAAAAACATTCCTATTTCGAATATCACATGTAACTACATCCTAAAACGTAAAAGAACATCGCTGGAATTTAAAGTTCAAAATTTTACCTTAAGTCTTCTTTCTTCTGCGTCCATCTTCTGTTCCCAAATACTTACTTTTGGTGATGAAGTTTCCGGTGTGTTTCTTTTTCCAGGAGTACTCGGAATTACTTCCAGCATTCCATCCTTTGTTACTTTCATATTTAATCTATGCAATAGGATATAAACTCATTAAACTTAAGAGGAATTCCTAGTAAGGATCATTTCCTATACTCGCTATGTTGCAATCCTCTAGCCCAGTGCATTTAGAAACTATTTTGTATAAAACCTTAACATTTGGTGAGAAGGTGAGGTGATCTCGTGTACAAATTAAAGCTTCTATGCACTGGAGTACTCTTTTGCATAGCTGTAGAGTATCTGTCTACTAATCCATGAGTCCCTGGTTTGACTCCCGTAAGCCACAATGCTTCAAAAGTACGAAAATTTTAATTTTCTCTTAATAAAATGACAATTTAAAAACTCGAAAATAGCGTATAATATATATATATATATATTGCTATTTTCATTTATAATAGATAGACCTTAAATGAAAACAATTTATGTCATTTCATTAAATGATTTTTTTTTGTACCATCTCATCAATTTTCAATGGTTTATGCCAAGTAGTTTCTAAATGCACTGGGTTAGAAGATTGTAACGTAGAGAGTATCGGGAATGATCTACAAGGAATTCCTCTTAATTGTAAGAAGTCTTCTTTCTTTAAAAGTGCAGTTATTTAGAAGTGGCCTCTTTTAGTGGCAGGGAATATATTTCGATTTTATTTCTTTTAATTTATCATGAAATAATTAATTGAAAATTTCTAAATGATTCACTACTTGATAAATGACAATCTAGTAAAAAATATTCATGCTTTTATTACATTTGAGTCTAAGAAAATTACAAAAGTAAAAATAACATTTGTATTCGGAATTTTCAGAAGATCTAGAAAAGGTGTCTCGGAAAGAAATGTATTTTGATATTTTTTTTAAAAAGGACAAAATCGTTATGTTTATTTTATATATGTTTATGTAATGATTTAAAATATAAAGTTACTTGTGTAATAACATGATCATCCTTTTACATTGACGTAGATTCAATCTATCTTCGTCTAAAAGAGATAAAACTTCATCAACCATTTCTTTCTGAAAAATATCACAAAGATTCAGCAAAATATATTAATCGTATGACATATTTGTAAAGTAAATTACACATTTTTAAATGGGCACTAAATTCGTACATTTCAATACATACATAACAGCACAGTAATCTCTGTATCCAGACATTTCAATACGTACATAACAGCACAGTAATCGCTGTATCCAGATTTCTTCTAAATAATTATTTGTTTCTTAGTTCACTCCTCTTTGAGTATATTCTGGATGGTTTTTCCAAATTCATGTTATAATGCTACAGATAAGTGGGATGTATCAGTTTGAAAGCGACAATCATAATTGTGATCCCTTGGGATTATAAGTATTAAACTGTCTACCTTTTATTCGCAACAAAAAGTATGCCAAACATGGTCAACCAATTTTAGCAACCAAACTAGGAATGCATGTTCTATTTGGAATGAAATCGTGACCAATACAATAAATAAAAATAAATATCGTTCGCTTTCTTTTTGGTCTTCAAATAAAATCTATGCAAGAATGTATGATCTATTGGGAATTAGTCTTGGCCAAGCACTTTTTTAGTCATATGGACAGTTGGACAGATAATCAACGCTTGGCGAGATTTCTGCTACAGCAAAAACGTAGTAGGTTTAGTACGTAAATTCCTTTAAATTCAAAGAATAAAATAGTAGGCCAATCCAATAGTTCATGTAGTCGATAGCCAAAACACGTGGTCAACGATCTACGGGATGATACGTAAGATTCCATGGGATTTTACTACAATCCCGTCAACTTTTTATCGTAACAAAAAGTACGCCTTGCTATATCTACCAATCCAAATTCCTAGTAGTCAACCACCAACAAAAAATTCGTCAATGGTCGACGGGATAATAATAAAGCTATACAAGAAAGCATATGACTTTATTGCTCTTTCAAATAAGAAAGATTTTATGGCCAAGCATTCAATAAATGACAAGAGGAAAGAAATTCAACAATTTACGAACTTTTTGTCACTACAAAAAGGTCGGTCGGATTATACATAAGTACCTAAAATATATATTTGTGTATCGATTTTATTCATCACTTTGGGATACGATTTTTGAACAGTTTCAAACAAAAAATTCTTGCGTCATTTACCAAACAAGTATTTATATTCTATGCAATGTTCCATAAGTTAACCGAAATTGTAGGCACATATCGATCTGATAGTCTTAATGTTGAAATATACACTGATCTGATGTCAAAGAAACTTTTTACTGAAAACAATTGACTTACTCTTTTTTTATAGAGATTAGCTGTGTTTTCCGCCGTTTCCTGCTTCAAATATTCCTTGAATTTTAGTAGCTGAGAATCAGTAGCCTTGACGTATCCATCTCTTGATACCATGTTGAACTTGAATAATTTGTTGAACAGAGAAATACTGAAGGAGTGATGAGATGACATGTTGTCGTTTGGAATGTTTTAAGTTGTCTCTTATTATTCCAAAAATCTGCAGTACATTTAAAGGATGCTGACATTTTCATTCGGTAATGTAACATATAAAAGAGAGTGTGTTTCATTCATTTATATATCATTTCATTCATTTATAGAGTATAGGCAGATATTTTTTTTTAAATATCAAATATTAGTATACGAGTTAGAAAAAAATTTCTTTATTTGATGAGGAAATAAAGTTGATATAGAATATAATTTGCTCTTAATTGTATCACTAACAAATTTCATGATTTTTTTTCTTATTTACTTAACCTACATTCAAAATAGTACATGGTATTTAACTTTGTAATTATGATAAATCTGTTTAGTTAACTAGGCTAAAAGCTTTGTAATAATATGAGTTTATTTACTTATTTTAAAAAGGATCTTACAGTTTGGCGGTACCCCGATAATGGAATAGTACCTAGATCTTTTAATGGTATTCTTGTTATGTTTTTCAGCTGGTAGAAGAACTAGGAAATGGAACAACGCACAAATTTCAATTTTTCTTAATACTGGTTAATGCATTTAAATTTCACATGGTTTGGTGTAACTTACCCCTTGTGTTCTCATATTTACAATATTTTTTTACAAAAAAAAAATAATAATAATAATAATGATTTGGTAATATTCCTGAAGATAATTATTACGGGTTATTATGCCTGCAAAAAAAAACCGCCAAAACGGTGAAATTGGTGAAGTGTTTTTCAATAAATATTACATTATCCTTTTTTGTAAGTAAAACATAGAAGAAACAGTTTTTGATGCGTGACGTGACGTTAAAAAAAAATAAAAAAAAGGGAGAGAGAGAAATCTAGGTTAAAAACTTTCGTTTTTCAACTTTTTACACTTTTATCACATTTCTAAGGAAAAATTCGGGAGATGTTTAGAGCGCCTTAGAGCCATTTAGATCAAAATCGTTAGAACCGCCTTTTGGCAATCGCAGAAAAACACAAATTTTTCAATTGTAGCTACCTTATACACATGAGGAATTTTGACGAAAACCTTAGTGACAGGTCCCATGGCCACCACTAAATCGTATACAAAAACTGACAGTTAATAGCAATGCACGAGTTCCAACGCCAAATGTCAATGAAAACATCTTCGAAAGACTAAATTTATACGCGTTTAACATTGCGTCGTAGCAAATTTTTTTTTTTTTTATTCTAACAAAATCTTAAAGAGGATTTAGCAAAAGTTTAAAGTAAGTTTTAGACAAATATCTGTACCTCGAAACCCAATTAGCCTCATAATGGACAATTCCCGCTTTTTTTTAAAAACGAGTGAAATTAGTTTATATTTATGAAGAATTTCTTTCTGATTCCGAATATTTAAAAAAAAGTTCTTTAAAAAAATTAGCTAATTAAATATTAGAAAAGAAAATGTCCCAAAACCAGTCCGATCAAAACACTCAACAAAATCTGTGAAGTCAAAACTTCCTTCCGTTTCTATGGTTATCGTGAGGTTACTGCCAAATAGTTGGCGTTGAAATATTTAGCTTTGGTAGACCATATCCATATTCGGTACAGGTTGGCGCTATTTGCGAGAAACTTGCAAAACTGGTTTCCTCTGCCACATTTCAAGCCAAAATGTTTGGGAAACCTTGACTTCACATTCAATTCGAGCCGAATGAATCGTTTTCTCGACAACGTGTAACAGGGAAACTTTAATTACAATTTTTTTTTTTTTTTTTTTTTTTTTTTTAAAGGAAAGGAAAAGCGCATTGTGCAGAAATTTTCAGTTTATGGACTTTTCGAAACATTTAGAATTGAATAATAAAAATAAAAATAAAAAATTTAAAAAAAATGCGGGAATTGTCCATTGGGTGACTTTACAAAGGAAGGAAAAAACTTAATCCTATTCACAGTGCATTCAGTTATAACTTTTTTTTTTAAATGCTTTAGAAATTCCTTTGAGTGTTTCTACGTTTTGTTCGATAGAAAAACTCCTATTATGACTACAATAAAACAAACTTTGCCAAATTTAAACTTCATCCCGTTTGACACAGATTTGCAGAAATATGTTGGCATAATTTATTCAAATATTTAGCTAAGTATAATACTGAGGTGAATATTTTATTTGTTACTAAGGCGAAAATTCGATGACCAACTTAAATTCAGCCGGCCTTACTTTATCATTAACCTGAGGGCTAAACTATTTTTCATCCATCGCCAAAAGCGTTTTTTGTGCCCCCCCATGAACGAAAATTTCTTAATTTTTTTAATACTCAAACTCCATGGGCACCAGCAGGACTTTTTGGAGGTGGATGCAATTCCAGGGGGACGGAGAGGGATAGAATTTTATTTATATCATTAATTTTTCATAGATGTTGATTGCAATTCCTATTGAAATGATAATAATTATTGCAACATTTTCTTTTTGAGAATAATTAAAGAAATAACTGTATATATTTTTGAAATCCTTTACTCGAAAGCTTTTATTTGCTAACCAACGCAACTCCGGTAAAGAATTTTTTTTTTCTCATATAAGAAAAAATAGTTTGTTTATATATATATACATCCATCCATCCATCCATACATACATATATATCAGTGTCACTGTTTCTTAAATACCACGAGAGCTACTTGGATGACAAAGAAGCCCCAGAAAAATAAGAAAATCTTATCGTAAACAGTGTTTCGAACAGACGAACCAGAAGACATAAAATGCAAAAAAGGTAAATTTTATTTCTACCTAGTCACAGAAATAATGAAAAAAACAAAAAAAAAAAAAACACTCTAAAATGGTTGGTGGTTTTCAGATTATCTGGCGCCGTCAGCAACACGAGGGCTATAATGCGCCGAAACATTCGTCATTAGACAAGCCAACATACATTTACAAACACCCAAGCCTAACACGGGACTCGAACCCGCAACCTCGCGGTCTAGAAGCTA
The DNA here is from genome assembly GCA_963978545.1 of Linyphia triangularis. Classification (NCBI taxonomy): domain Eukaryota; kingdom Metazoa; phylum Arthropoda; class Arachnida; order Araneae; family Linyphiidae; genus Linyphia; species Linyphia triangularis. The sequence goes on from OZ021729.1 coordinate 39,801,707, forward strand.
GCACGCTAACCACTACACTGTTTGGTCGGTCACTCTAAAATGAAACACAAAGGCACTATAGAATATGCTTGATTGATTTCTAAAATAGATTTCCAGGTCTTATATCTGATGAGGATTAATAAGCAAAACATTTTCCAGGAATTGAGAGATCAACTCATAAATGGACCCTACCCAGACGGGCCCCTGAATATCATGCCACGCAAGTGAAATGTTCAGCTATAAAAACGAAACAGAAAAGAAACCTGATGTAACGTTGAACTGTAGTTCCAAAATGGAATATGTGTATTTTATTCCTTTGGAATTTACACCTTTATTCCAACTTTTCTTTAATTTTCAAAAGCCAGTGCACCCCCTTGGAGACGCCTAAGTCAAACTCAAGTCAAAGTTTCCTTTCAATTTTTAAAAAGTGAATAAGATGATACCCTTACTTAGTGTTTGAAAACCAAATCAATCCACTTTTGTTTTGAACTTGCTAATCGATAAATCCACCATGTTGAGCACTATTCCAAACGCCCTTTTTATTTTCAACGATCAAAAATGGTCAACAAAGCAATTTTTGTAAATAAAAACTACCACATAACTATTGAAAAAGCTCCTACCGAAATGACTGCAACTTACGATCATGCTAAGATGCAGCTCCTTTTCCCCTGCCTCACCCACGCTGATTCAAAAGAGCCAATCAGTTCATCGAATTCGCAAATACAGCTGAAGTCGAAGATGTCCGAACGCTCTGTATCTCTCCACATACCATATACTTTGAGTGGAGGGAAAGGCTTTATTGGCTTCCATCGGTTACCATGGCAACTTTGCAGCCGAAACGTGATTTCTCAAACTGGCTGCAGTTTGGTGAAAGATCGCATGTTTGGGTTGAATAGATAGGGGATTCTCTCATGGAATTGAGTATTGAGGCGTCGGGCAACAGGTTTGCTATTTATCGGATTTTTTTTTTTCACTTGCCCTAGAAATTCCATCATCATTTAAGAAAATTAGCGATTAAATTTAGACGCAGCCTGGCTGTATTTGCTGTACCTTACGAGCTGCCTCGGTAAAACTATAATTACTGTAAAACAAAAACACAATTTTTTAAGACATATTTGTCATTCCACAAACATGGTCTGTATTGAACTTCCGAGATCAAAGTCTTACACTCGATGCCTGGTAATATTCCCTTCTCTGTCATTTCTATTGGACGAGAGCTTTTAAACAACCGAATGGACTTAGGGCGGTGAATGAAAATGTATGTCTGGTGGGGGGGGGGGGGGTTAGCGGTAAGCAATTAAGGAGAAGCTGCAACATGTTTCGGCCAGACGCTCGTGTTTATTATAGCTGCCCGGTCTCATGATTCTGTTGTAATCAATATTAACGTAAGCGATGCTACAATGGTACGAAAGGTGTGTTTTCTTGGACGTGTACATAGATCTCAGAAAAACAGCAGAATTTCGTAACATTTGGTAACCATATGTTTTTAATGTCGTAAAACATGAATATGATATCGGAATAAAAAAAACACTTCCGTAAAAATATAGCAAAAATTTATAATAAAATAAAAAAAAATAAAAAATTCTCTTAACTGGTATTTTTGAAATTTGGCAAAATTAGCCTTGAAACTGACGAGGACAATTTGTAATTCTGATTACACATCGTTGGTTGAACTCCCGGCTGGGTGTGGAAAGGAAGGACTTTGTGAACTAGCACCTATCTCCTCGTACATATGTGAGAGAATCACCTCTTTGGAACAGGTTGAGGTAAAAAAAAAGAACTAAAACAAATAAAAGGGGGTTGTTAAATCATTTCGGCGCAGAAGGAATTTTGTGCTGTAGCCATTTCAATGCTTTCTCCGGGTGAGGACGTGGACACTCACGTCGAGCTGCTAATTGTTTGTTCTTACACATCGTTTTAATAGTATGCTATAATGGATCCTATGTTTCCATATTCAAGACTTTTTTTTTTATTAAAAAACAGTAAATAAACAAGAAAAAATTCTTAGTCGCAAAAATATTTGACCAATATCTTCAGGAAGTTTCCCACTGTCAATCGAAAACTCTTCTTCATACTCACAACGTGAAAAACTTTGAACAGTTTCCGAGTTTCTTGGAAAAAAGACTCATATGTTGCACGTTCACTGTCTATCACGAGCCCGCGTGGAATGTCGAATTGTAACCCAGTAGTCTGTCCAGATCAGACTGCACCCGATCGGAGTTGTCGGTCTTTGTTGGAATTACCTGAAACTGTATTTTTAAAAACACAATCTTCCAGTTAACCTTATGGAGAAGGACAAGATGTATCTTATAGTTATGTCCTGTGACAAATATTATTTTGTTACTTCAGTTCTGATCAGGACTGGCTACTGAGGGACAACCCGACTCTCCGTCCTGGCGCGTGATCGGCAGCGAACATGTTAAGTTTTGAGAACTTCAAGTTCCCATATAAATTAAAAATTAGTGGGTCAGATCCAGTAATGAGATTATGAAAGATATCTGCTTTAGTTGAATTCTTTATTTTTCTAGTTCAGAATTCTTTGGCATGTCAATAGATTTTATTTAGATCCTTTTGCACTTTTGCGGAGGATTTCCCTAAAGAAATCATAACATTTTCCTTATTTTTTCTACATGAATCAGTAGTTTGTGCAGTGTTTTGGTCTCACAAGATAAAATCTTAAAATATCCTGTATTTTCGAGGTCACATGTTTTTTCAACGCATAAAGTATTTTCTTCAATTATTACATTTTTTATATCAATTATTACACATGAGCTTTTGTTACCAGAAACTTGGAAACTATAACTTTTTTTTTTTCGTATTACTGTATGTTTTTGGAACACGCTGAGTTTTAAAAAATGCGGTTGAGAAAAAAATGTCTGTGTGTGTACGTGGTCAGCATAATTCCCGAACGGATTGAACTACAATGTTGAATTTTTGTTTGCGGGTTTGTGGTGGCCATGGGACCTGCCTTTAAAGTTTTCGTCAAAGTTGCTCATGCCCAAACGGTAACCGCCATGGAATATTTATATATTTTTAGCAATTGCCATGATGGCTTTAACGATTTTGATCAAAATCGCTGTGGTGAGTTCTTCTAAGGTGTTATAAACATCTCTACCTCCGAAATTCTAGTAAAAATACGATAACGGTGTAAAAGTTGAAAAATGAATATCTGCAACAGAGTTCTCTTTCATTGAGCATCGCTCATTGATGACGACTGTTTATCCTCTGTTTCATTTACAAGAAAGGATAATGTAATATTTTTTGAAAGGCATATAGCTTTCAATAATTTTTTTAAAATTAATGAAAACGAAAAGGATAAATTACACTAATTCAAGGTTAATCGAAATACAGTGACCAGTATTAAATGTAATGGAAAGTTGTGCAATGTTCCACACCTCTAATGTCGCATTCGCACTATTTACACTAGACTGGATATTCACAAGCCAAACAAAGATTGGAAACAAACTGAAGATTAGATTCTGCATAACGTGTCATTTGTTGTGTTTAGTTGTATCTTCTCCGGATTTGAATGTATATTCAGTGTTTCAAGATCAGCCGGATCGCAGCGGGTGTAATTATTATGAACTTCATTCCGCTAATAACTATGGATAATGGGGGTCGAGTCCGTTCTCTGGAACAATGCGAGGCTTTTTTTTTATTAGTCTTTATAAAAAAAAATGTATTAAAAAATGCTAAATGGGTTTAAAAAACATGCTTTTTTAAGCAAATTGGGAAAAAAAAAACCTCAACAAATGAATAGATTTTATTTGGGATAGTATTTTTAGGGGCATTGGATTATGATAATAAAAAATAACGCAAAGAAACCAACACAATTTGACAAAACCGCAGAATCATGACTAATTTTGCACGATAATCATCTTTTCAGCTGTCCCACAGAATAGAAATAAGTGGGCTTGTTATGAATTTTTCCGCTGAGGCAATGATGGCACAGTTTTTAAGATAAAAACTACTATTTATTCACTCTTCAAAGGCACACAATTTATTCACAGACAACAGTTTAATCACCCTCAAGCTTCAATACAAGCTTCAGTAAGAACAACTTCGAATACAGATTTATACAAGTTCACTCTAGTAGGTAAACAAAGCGATCAGCTCACATCGAAGTCCGAAGTCAATCTGAAAGCTTTCTCGTTCTCCACTCTTATATATACAGGCGCGTGAGAACATTCTGGAAAAATCCAGCCAATTCGTTGAAAAAGAAACATCTCGAAATTTCTCGATTGCTTTAGGTGTTGCCACCTTTTTCTAACCTGTATAATTGCTGTTAATAAATAAAATAAGATAAATTACAATAGAATTTTAAAATAATACGTCACTATTTACACTATATACAGACAATTTGTGCAACAGTATTATTGCATCATTCACCGATTCTCACATCGCCAGAAAGTGTAACACAAATGTATGAAATTTTTTGGGTCATTTTTTATTTAGGCCAATATCGTAACTTTTGGCTGTTTCTTCCCACTGTGCGCTCTCTCCTCTGCAGTCCGTCACTTACTGATCATTGCTAGTATCGTATTCGATGCATAAAACTTTTGGTTGGTCTCCAACACCGAGATCCTAACAATATTTTTCTTGTCCACAAGCATGCCACAAGTGTTATCAATTGATGAAACTCTTAATAATCGTGTGCATAGCAATACAGCACGTTTGCAAGCACGAGCGGTAGACCGAGAGAACGATAGAAAGGTGGAAGTTGTTCTGGCTATGGTTTACAGTGATTTAAAAAAGTTATACATTTGGATTATAATTTTAAATGTTATTTCATTATTTTTTTAAAAACGCATGTTTTTGCGATGTTTTGTGATAATCTCGCCACTACTAAACAATTTTAGTTGTAGATACTTTATATTGTTTGTGATAATCACTCAAAATGAAGCGCTCAGATAGTTCGTTGGATGACGTCACATTAGGAATTGACCGAAAATATAGTCTTCACTCTCATCGTAGTCAGAACAACTCGTACCGTTATATTACTCTCTCGGTCTGCGGCAAGTCTTTCACCGCTCGTATTGTTTTTTTTTTTGTTTTTTTTGTATTGCAACCACCGACTGTCTATTTCTGCCACTTATAAAGTGCTGCTCGTATTGTATTTGAGGCCTTATGCTCTAATTTAGATTGTTCTTTGTTGCCAACATATGCTACCTAATTTGGTAAATAAATTCGTATAGATGACTTTTAGCTTTAAACACATCTGGTTGAGTTCCTCGGTCTGAGCAGTAAAATAAAAATATAGATGATTTTGTGATTGTTAATCCTTCTGTTTCAAGCCAATAAATAAAATACAACATCCAGAAGTTCCAGATAGAGAACAGACAATAAATTGTCTTCAGAAGCTTAAGTGAATAATGTTTTCAAACCAAACTACAATTTTTTACTTCATAGACATTCGACTGTCGACGGAGTGATTTGAAAGGTAAAATTGTAGAACAAAACTTTAACAATACAGATTTTTATTACGTGAAAGATTAATATTTGTTTCTTAAAACCATTAAATTTAAAAAATAAAAAAATTCTTGAATTTTAAAAAGAGTATGTTAACTATTACTGGAATATTTCCAAAATTTAAAATTTCGAAGCATTCAGAGCAATTCAAACTTTATTCCAAGCGTAAAAAATTATTTCTTCTTGAAAGTAATAGGCTCAACATTAGAGATTTATGCTATGAGAATATAATTAGAAAATTTTATTGAAACGCATTGAACGGTTCATGAAACAACGAGTTCTGTAACTTAAACTGACATTGTGATAAAACGAGCTTTAAAAATACTAAAGACAATTCCGCACCCTACACGGTGCAACTTGTTAGATCGTGATTTCTTTAATTTGTAGAGTATTTACACAATATTTTTCTTAAAATGCTCAAAATATGTGAACTTCTGTCCATCCTTCCATCTATCTATGCATGTTATCTGCAAAGTGTGAAATGCAAGCATTCTATTTAATGCCTGTTGGCCATTAGTCAAAGTATGAAATGTGAAAATTATTATATACTTTGCCTTAGGTATTATATACAATTCCTAGGTAAAGTATCAAAACATACTTTTATTTATAGCGTTTGTGATGTTGAGCTTGAAACTATATACCAATGAAAATCAGAATTATATTTTGGTGACGGTTTGGCCACCAAAATAGTTTATGAAAAATGAGTTTTAAAACCCATTTACCTTACTTTTTACAGATTCCTAATTACAAACTAATTAAAAGAAAGTTATTTTGTGGGTGATATGCCACAAACGACTGCCCGAAATAGGCAGGAATATTTTTTTTTTAGGTATAATTGACCGTAAGGCCAACAAAATATGTCGTTCTTCCTTTTAGGGTACGAAGCACGCGCTCACCTTACATTTTAGAGTTTTTAGCAAGTGATTAAAAATATAAATATTGTAGAAGGGGTATAACATTTTTAGACACGCTTTAAAAGTCATGTATTTTACCACGTGATATTCGAAACGAATCGGAGATGCATTTCATACTTTGCCGGTTTCTCATTCGGAATTCTATAGAATGCCTAGGAAATGTGTGAAATATAAATCTTTTCATACATTGCCGGTTAGTGTTTAGACATTCAATACAATGTCTAGGCATTTCACACTTTGCCTGTAACATATATATTATATATATTTTATGAAATTTTTTCAGTCGTATTCCATCTTGAAGGCTTAACAATCACCATAGAGATCTATGTAAGCAACTCTCCCCAAAACTAATTATAGTCTGCTGTTAACTTATTACACAGCATTAGAGAAGAACATTATGGTGGCAATTCGAATGACTTGATCTGCTTGCAGAGCAGAAACTGCTTATGAGCTAGAGATCAGTGTCAGAACCTTTGAAATAGACTGTAGGCCAAGATTGAGGAGGATATTGCAACTGAAGGGAATTTCTGATGTCCACTCTATAAACTGGTTATATATTAGAGATTTTCTGGTCCAAAATATAAACCAGGGCTGTATAACGACAGAACATCGTTTAATCAAGGCCTGAAACGGGTTGAGATTGCTTTTAAAGAGGTTCTTAAGAGGAAACTTACGCATTTTCAGCTGAAATTAAAGGAAATCGGAAAACTCACCATGTAGCCCTCCAAGAGACACAAGGTTACCTGTCGGGATCAGTGCAATTTTGAAAAGAGTCTGCATAGTGCCGGCGAAGCTTGATCTCTCGCGTGCTAAGCTTTTACTCTGGTTCTCTGTGTAAGAACATGCACTCCAAGATTTATGAACACGCTTCCTTACCACGACTAAGTTTCATGTAAGGCGCCAATCTCATTAATCCATTTTAGAATAATTATAACAAATCAACGATAATACTTCTATAACCAGAGATAAGGTACTATCTCTTTATACTTTTCCTTAGTTTTACAGAAGAGCTGATCAAAGTTAAGAAACTCAAACTTCTCTCCTTGATGTTGCTAATTTTTTTTTAAATGATGTTCTTCTTCATAAAACTTGGTATGCTATTGTGCTAGGCACCTCTTGAAAAACCACTAAACGCACATACTGTACAGGGATGAGTGGTATTGTTCTTCAACTGATTTCTGGTTATCTCCAAATCGGTTTCTGTTTTGCAAGCAAATGAATCCAATTGAATTGCTTCCATACTTTTCCCATCTAATGCTGTGTAATTGGTTATCTTTGATTTCCAACAGATCATAAACTAGTTTGGGGTAGAATTTCTAATATACTTCTCTGTGGAAACATGCAATGTACAGATTGTATCAAAAAGAATGACCCGATTTTATACCATTAAATTTTTAAGAAGAACATAAAGTAATGGAACGAGGTTAAAAAAAAAACTAAAGTTGCGTCAATGCTATTATTAAAGATCTATGAGTCTACCTTCAGCAGCACGTATAACACCACGACTATAGTGAAATTCGTCCTGCACTTACTGAAAGGTAATGGTATTGATGGATATCACCGTTTCCAATATCCTGCGTTTCAAGTTCGCTAATTTTGTAGGTAACTGTGGTACATAAACAAGTTCTTCCACTTATCGCTCTGTAATTACCGATTTAGTCTTACTAAAGTGTAGAACGCAACGCAATACGTCTTCTGTTGAACGGAAGCCATCTTTTCAACAAACTGTTCATTGCGATTTCTCCTTTTTTCAATCATAGAGCATTCATTTAGTGACAATTCCCTAAAACTCTAGGCCATGTCCCGTCCAGTTACAAAATTTTTATTCACAAGATATTTGTCATTCCATAAATATAATGATTTAAAATCGGGCAATTCTTTTTGATACACCCTCTATTATTGTACGAGCTGCAAATTATTTTGTGAATATACCATAAAATGAAAGCAATATATTTTGTATTTGGAGAATTGCTTTCAACGTTATAGGTTCCATGTTTTTAAAATTGTACAGATATTATCGAACCATTTGTGTGACGAAATGTGCCCTCTAAAATAAAGTTCGTTTTGTTGATGTTTTACATGGCAAACCATATATACTTTCGTATTAATCAGATTTTGTATATTACATTAGAGCGACAGTCACGTGAGGTAGGGAAGAAAGTTGCAAACAAGGAGTCATCTTTGTATGGAGGGCCTCATATAAAAATTGAGTAACTTTTGAATGCGATTATGTAATAGATTAAAAGGTGTAGGTGCACGAACGATTCATGGTAAAGGAGATAGATGCAGCTTCTGTTTGTACTGGACCTTGGACGCCCGAGGGAAGAAGTCTGACTTTGTCCATTGCCTTTATGCTTTAGCTGGGTATAATGGAATAGCCTTCACGCCTGCCAGGCGGGGAAAAAAAATCTCCAGACGTACATCGCCCATTCCATACAGTCTGGTGCAACAAACTTATAGAGAATTTCTCAAAGAGTTTACTAATATCTGGTAGAGCTCTACCATGGATTTCTGACTTTCTTTGTAGAAGAAAATTCTGGAGAGTGAGTTCTTAAATTTCACTCTGAAGTGTTCGACAAAGTCAAGGCGTACCTCAGGGTTCTGTACCGAGTCCGCTCCTCTTCGTTCTTTTCATTACTGGGATTGAAAAGGAAGTTTCCTAGTGTTGTGAAATTGGTATATTTGCGGATGACATTATGATCTGGCACTCTGATAGAGATATAGAATTGATAGAATATAAGATAAATACCTCGTTGGAGAGCATTCTGAAATTTGCTAAAAATCACAAACTCGTTTTTAATCCAATGAAATCTGTTGCAAGTTTCTTCACAACTAATAAATGCCTTTACAACTATCAACCCAAGATCCTGCTTGACGGCCATCCGCTTGTATATGAAAAACATCCGAAATATTTGGGATTTACACTTGACCCAGGACTAACCAGCAATAAACATATTGACCATCTAGTGAAAAATGCAAGAAAGAGGCTAAACATCTTAAAATACATCTCCGGTAGGGACTAGGGAGCGGATGCGTCTACCCTCAGGACGACTTTCACGTCCCTTATTAGACCTATTGTGGAATATGGGTATCAGATTTTGCAAATAGCATCTGCTACAAATTTAAAGAAACTCGAAAGGATCCAACTAAGTGCTGCACGAATCATTACAGGGCTACGTAATAGCTGTCCTAATGAGAGATTGTTCTTTATGAGGCAAATCTCCAACCTTTGAGCTTGAGATGGTCTTCCAACATTTCAAGATATTTTAGTAAACTTTATAGCTTTGGAGACCAACATCGAACTGCTTCTTATCTAAAGGGTTGGAAAAACAATCAAAGACTCAAAAGTGACAGCCCCTTTAGCAGGGCAGCCAACCAAAATATCTTATTTCCTGAAGTTGAATCCTGCCTTTTGGAGACCCACTTAAATTTACTGGAGGATCTTCCAATTGTTTTCTTTCATGAAGAACTACCGTCTTTCAGTAGTAAGAAAGACATGCATCCAGCACTTCTGAAACGATTGGCTTTAGAAACAATTCATAGTTCCCCATTAGGGGCAGTTCGGATATTCACTGATGGAAGTAAACACGATAATGGCAACACGGGCAGTGGAGTAATAATTGTAACCCCTATGGCGTTACAAAATTTAACAAGCGAAACCCAAACTTTTGTTCAGTCTTTAGATCTGAATTGATAGCCATCGACGAAGCTCTACATTATATGATTTCCAATAATTTCTCCTGCGATATCTGGATTTTCTTGTACAGTAAGAGCTCCATTCAATTCTTGAGCAAATGGCGAAACATTACCGACAAACTCGGCATGGACATTGTGAACAAACTAAAGATTTACTCTTCGCATAATGTCATTCATCTGCAGTGGATACCCTCCCATGTAGACCTCTTCTTTAATGACTTGCCGATGAATTGGCCAAGGAGGGCTCTGCTGTAACATCCGAAAATTGTGGTCATCTTGCGTTTAGGGAAATTTTCTCGAAGGTCAGAGCCGACAACAGCAAGACATGGAGGATTCCACCAACTCATGACTGGTATGAACAAAAACGTCCTGGGGCTGAAGGGCGACAGGAAATTACAAACCACCATCACCAGACTCGTCACCGGACATACTCGCACACTTGCATATGTTCAGGGACAAAAGGAGTACCCTGTGTGCCTCAAGTGTGTTTCCCATCAAGCTTCACTGGACCGTCTGCTTTCCTGTTTGGATTTGAAGAGCGATCTCTAAAAACCCTGCGCTGGTTCGAGACTTTCTTTGGGAGTACGGTCTCTTGGACTTGATCTAGACTTGTTCTATATCAAGTGGAATAAGAAACAACAGGTGTAGGTAGTGACGAAGCCATCCTATGATATTCGACACAGAAATGATTGATGGCATCTCTAATGTCGCTTAACCGCCGCTCTTGTGAAATACAAGAAATCTATTTTGTTAATCTGTATAATTTTTTAGTACTAGTTACATGCCCAGAATTATACAAAATTAATGGATCTGAGAAGAAAAGGGGTCCAAGTGATTTTTTTTAAATGAATGGAGATAATTACTAATTCATAACAGGCATATGTAGAAACAGATAGTGTTATCTTCATTCCAGATGTTGGTCTTCGAACAACAAATAATTTCCATAGAATTAAATATAAATAAGAGACATTAAAGTGTATTTTCTCAAAAATTAAGAAAAGTCACTTAGACCCCTTTGCTTCTCAGTCCCTTGCATTATGATCGATAAAATCAGGATCAGCAAATATCATGAAGCATAATTTCAATACTTTAATAAAATATATTTCTTTTAAAACTAAATATAATTATAAAACTTAGAACTATCCCTAGTTTTGATCTTCAACCATCCATAATTAGTAATAATCCTTACATCGTTTCTTTTTAAACAGTACAACGATATTCCCAATAATTTGGGCCGACCAAGAAGACATCTTTTTTTCCCCTACAGTCTTGTTGAAATTGGTTCAGAAGGTCACATTGTGTGCAGATATCAATTCAAATCCTTTCTCCAATTTCAACCGCTAAATACCAAAAGTAAAATGCCTATAATTTGTCCAATAAGCTTACAAGCAATATCTGATCTAAATGTCTTCTCTAGCTTTATGAGAAAGGGAAGAATTTGTGATGAGTGTGTCGCACCTTTTACCTGTGTGGATAACGAATGGTTGGTTGGTTGTTTTCATATTATATGGCGTCGTCAGCAACACGAGGGCTATAATGCACCGAATCATTCGTCATTTGACAAGCCAACATACATTTACAAACACCCATGCCTTACACGGAACTCGAACCCTCAACCTCGCAGTCTAGAGGCTAGAACGCTAACCACTATACCGTTTAGTCGGCGTGGATAACGAATGATTTTTATACAAAAGTTTAAAATGACAACAAATTTTATTATATTCAACAAACAAGCATGTACATTCATATTCTAACATAGCTTTTTCCACGCTGATCCAGCAGTCAAAGAAAATACTACAGCTGCAATTTGGAGTGTCACGCTTTTCAAATCCCCCATTTCCACACCACCATTAAACACGCACATGTTTCCCTCACCTTCAACAGGGACACCAATTTCCTCACAGGCCGCGGCTTCAATTTTGGCCAGAGGTCCAAGCACTTTACAATGCACATGGTCAGCCTCCTCGCCACACGCTTCCTTGACTTGGTTGCGAATACACTCGTTCATGCGATTGGCCATCCTGAAAAGAGTATTGAGGTACTGCATTTTTTTGTTAATCTAATATACATTTAACCAATAGACGAACCTAACTTCAGAGGAGACAAGCATGTCCTTAATCAGATTTAGACGTACACAAGAAACATTTTCCGCTTATGTTACCTGTTGCTTAAAAATAAAAGATTGAACTAACCATTATTTTAAGAATCCCAAATTGTAGTTTACAGTCTATGGTTTCTAAATGTACAGGGCCTCAAACAATTGAGAATACACCTTACTTTTACTTGATAAATCCAACTTTCAATATGAATAACATAATACCTAGAAGTGCAAACACGTCTCTAATTTTACACTTAACAAATGGTTTAATTTAAAGTAAAAATAAAGAACAATCAACTAAAAACTTCGAAACTTGTACTATTAGGAAGCATTTCACATAAACTTATGATGCAGATTTTTATCCCAAAAAACTGAGAATACACCAATGAATTTTTTTTAATATCTCATATACAAAGAAAGTGTCAATATTTAGGTGCACGCCCTTTGGCATTTATGATGTCTTGCAAACGTCGTGGTATCGATTTGATCAAGTTTTTGGTGGTATCTGAAGATATTTTATCCCATTATTCTTGCAACACTTGTTTTAAATAGGCTTTGTTTCTAATTTTGTGCTTTTAGATCACCGTTTCTCGCGTGTACTACAGATTTTCTATGATATTGATGCCGGAGGACTGTGGCGATGTGTATAACTTCTTTTTAAAATGAAAAAGTCCCCACATTTTGATGTTGCATGTCGTGTGTTTGGAGTCGTTGTGGTGCTAGAATATGGAATTTCAATATACACCCAAATTTTTAGCACTTTCATTTAGATTGTTGTGAAGTACATCCAAGTAAATCATATGGTTCATTATACCATGTATAAAAACTAAATTTCCTACGTTGAAGCCACATAATCCCAAACCATGGAGCCACCACCACGTTTAACTGATGGACGTAATATTTTTGGATCCAAAGAGGTATTGGGCTTTCTCCATGCGATGCGACACCAGTTACTACCGAAAATGTTGAAATTTACATTCATAACTAAATATTACTTTCTTCGAAAAGCTATTTGTCTTCAATTGATGAGTTTTTGCTTACTCCAAACGCTTTTTCAGATTTTGCAAGCTGACGAAAGGCTTTTTCCTAACAACTCGACTTTTATATCCAGCTTGTTTAGTTACATTTTGCACAGTTTCAGCACTTATATTTCTGCTAATGATTTGAGAAGTTTCTGCATTTAATTTATAATAAACCTTGATTTCTGTAAAAAAACTCTTTTTTGTGATATCACTCAGAATTCCTTTCCTTTTTCTTCTACTTTCATTTTCAATCAATCTATCATTTTAAAATGTTCCTGTAATATTCTAGACACACGCGTGGCTTCTACCAACAATTTAAATTATTTCAGTAAGATTTTCTTTTTTTTAAATAATTTTAATAGGAATTTCCTAACACCAATATGCCGACCAAACGGTATAGTGGTTAGCGTGCTAGCTTCTAGACCGCGAGGTTGCGGGTTCGAGTCCCGTGTTGGCATGGGTGTTTGTAAGTGTATGTTGGCTTGTCTAATGACGAATGTTTCGGCGCATTATAGCCCTCGTGTTGCTGACGGCGCCAGATAATCTGAATACAACCAACCAACCAACCCAACACCAATACTGTTACGTCATGGGACGTCACCAGGCAACTGGTTCCAGTAAACCAAACATTTTCTATTTACTGACGTCGGCGACTCCGATCAACCAATCACGTGCGCTCTCCCGTGATCATCGATAGACGGCGCAACGGTTGCTTAGATGAAGTCACAGAACTGACGATCTAAACTGGAGGCCCGACTGGTAGCGTGTAAATCCGGCTTAAGTTATGTATAGGTATTTTTAGTGGGAAAGCAGAAACCATGTTTTAAGGCCTAGATTTTTAATGATGTCGGTCCTTTATTTATATATATGAGATTATTTTATTTGATACGCGAGCAGTTCAACTCAAGTAATCTCTTGCTACTTTGGAAATTTTACCCGGGATAAATCCTTAGAATTTTAATACATTCGTTACCGATCACGTATCAGCCCGGAATGTCTTGTAACTCCCTAGTAGTCTGTTCTGATTAAACTGTACCCGATCGGAGTTTCGGTTTATGCTGCAGTTACATGAAACTGTTTTGAAAACGCAAGCTTTCAGCTAACCATATGGATTGGTTGCATTCAGATTACCTGGCGCTGTCAGCAACGCGAGGGCTATACTGAGCCGAAACATTCGTCATTAGACAAGCCAACATACATTTACAAACACCCATGCCTAACACGTGACTCGAACCCGCAAGCTCGCGGTCTATAATCTAGCACGTTAACCACTCTACCGTTTGGTCGGCTAACCATATGGAAGAAAGGAAGGCAAGCATGTCACATGACAAACATTGATTTGTTACTTTAGTTAAGTACATCATGAACAGAAACTGGGATCGGGTACATTCTGATCAGGACAGACTACTGGGGAGTAACAAGACATCCCGCGCTGATACGTGTTTGGCAGCGAATGTGATATGGTATAACTACATATAACCTTCCGGGAGAAAAAAAATGGGAGATTTAGATGTATATCTCTAATTAAACACAACTTTTTATTTATAGTGTTTGTGATGTTGGAATTGGAACCATATTCCAGTCAGAACTATATTTTGTTGGCCGTTTGACCATCAACATAGAGTATGAAATGAGTTTTAGGGCACACACCCCTTACTTTACAGAGTTTTACAATACAAATTAAAAAAAAAAAAAAATTGGGGTGAGATGCCACAAACGACTGCCCGAAATTGGTAGGGCTATTTTTTTAAAGTTCATTTGGTCGCAAGGCCAACAAAATAGGTCACACTTTTTTCTTTTAGAGCGCGAAGCGCGCCCACACCTTACCTTTTAGAGAGTTTTACAGTGCAAAATAATTTTAAAAAAAGCAAGAGATTTTGGGGGTGAGATTTCCGAAGTAGGTAGGAGTACACTTTTTAGGTTCAATTTGCCTTAAGGTCAATGAAATAGGTCGTGATTTTTCATTTTAGAGTGCGAAGTGCTCGCACACCTTTCTTTTTAGAGTTTTTAACAATTGATTAGAAATATCAATATTGTGGAAGGGGTTAAATGTTTGTAATTAATGTGAAAGTTTGATGAAATTTTATAAATTACAAATTTATCTTTACAAACTATTTGAAATTAAATTTTAATTGCTTAAATTGTTTTCAAACATTGTTTAAAATAAAATTTAAATTTCTTAACCTTTTTTGTTTTCTTCATTATCGTTTGCAACTTCATTTCCTTTGAATTTTCAGCAATATTGAATTGATTTACTCAACATATTTTAATTTCTTTGCGAGTTGTTCGTTTTTAATATAAATGTTATTGAGATCAAAAGCAAAACATTTAATTTTGCTGCAACTTGCATCGCAACCATAGCTTAACGGCTTCGGCATTGGACTTCAACCTTCCTATACCACAAATCATGGAGCAGGTTAGATTCTCCAATTTTCATTTTCAACTGTTGTGTGTTTGCCTTTGCATTAGCGTCGGAGTTCGCCATTGTTAACGTTTTGCGGAAAAGTTCTAAAAAAGCTAACTACCACCTTATAACACAATCTAACCTTTTTTTTTTAATTGGCATATTACGTCGTATTTTATTGTTTATTTGCATATAAATTACGTTTCTAGTTGTTTGCTTTTTTCGACCATTTTGAATGAACCGCCATCTTGTTTATATTGAATTAGCGGTAACCTAAAACTATGTCATTTTGGCGACTCGCTCTTTGGTTGCCAAATGACCTATAACTACACCTGTTCCGAGCACTGTTAAGGGAGGCACTTTTGTCCACTTACTTGCAAACAGGGACCATTCCCGTCTTATCCTCCGACAGAGGACCCTCCTTTTCAAAACCGTCTTCCATAATCCGAAAGCAAGGTCCAAATGCTCTTGCTTGCGTGGACACGTTGAACACGCACTCCTCGTGCTGCTTGAACACTGAAATCAGACGGAAGGTCTCATTTATGTATTGTAAGTGCGATGTTTTTAATAGTACAAGGGTGATTAAACTTTAACTGATTAGAACCATCTATTGCCTGCACTATTTAGACCATGGAAATACGATAATTACTGAGCCGAGAATTAACCCTTTGCACTCCATGCCTTTTTCTCGTGCAACTCGAGACATTTCCCGCCATTTTTTGGTTGGTTCGCGATTACAAATCCGCTTCAAAGAAACTAAACACAATCATTGGCCTTGCATCGAATTTCCGCATTAAACCTAGTGGTCCTTTCGAGTTGCGGCATCAAATCACGTGGTGAGTAAGAGTCAACTCCGGAGTGCAAAGGGTTAAAAAAAAAATGATTGAAAGTTCATCAGTTTCAGCTGTTGGTTTGGCTAAACCTACATCAGAAAACTAGACAAACATATCCAGAAGCTAGACAGAATTCCGATTTTCAAAGTAATTTTTTTGCCATGTCCAATGTTCATTTTGTTCAAACCCACTTGGGGAACACAAAAGCTAAAAAATGAAAACTCTAGCTATAGAAGTAAAGCCGGAAAGACTAAGGGGGAAAAAAACAGTACGAGCTCAGATCAATTGCTGAATTCCTAGATTAAAGGAACGATTTTTATCATACAGCCAGAAAAAGCCGCAGTATTGATTTATTTTGTGCAGTTCGAAATCATTTCAGAGCTAAACTAAATGTTAATTGAACTTATTTCACTTAAACTGTACGAAACTGCTTCAAGGGAAATATTCTAAAAGCTCATTTAACAAGAGCAGTTAAACGGCTTTCATAGCTGTATATAAAGGTAAAAATCGCTTACAATTAATCGGACACAATATCATATGATGAGCAGTACCTCAATGTCCTACTTGTTACTTTACTGGCTGTGGGTTGAGCGTGCCGGGTACGAATCCCAGATTAGGCTTGTTCGTTGTGGTTCGAATTCCAAGTTAAGCTGTATATTGTTCTTTGGAACTTACTAGGGGTGTCTATTTCTACCATCTTTAAGCGCTTAACTGTCAATAAGCATAGTTATTTTGAACTTTGACACATAACGATATCGATATTTAACATATTGTTGACCGGCAATTTTACTGAGAATTTATCTCATCTCAGACTTATTTCGTAATTGGCCAAGCTTTGGTCCCCAAAATTGTCAAAGTTGTAGTTAAATTGAACACTGGGTTCTTTTTTAACATTTTCAATTACGTTTTGGGCACAAATAAACAATAAACTTAAGCTGATTTTAAGTAGCAGTCGTTAAAAAAACTAAATCTCGAAAAAAAGGAGTAAAAGTAAGTTGAATTACATTTTGGTTGATATTTTACTGTGTGATTTCGGACTCTACAAAAGGGCTATTAATAAACTTGCAGACTAAAGACGAAAATCCTTCCAGCAAACACCGCCAATTGAACTATTGGGCGTTCTCTCCAAAGTTTTGTATAGGTGATGCGCTTTGGGCCCCAAGGGATGCAAGCGCACTAAGAAAACGACGGGGACGCGAAAAAAAAAAAAAAAGAAAAAAAAATCTCCGAAAAACCAACACAACGAGAGGAAATTAAATCAACAACGGATTTTGTTAGCACAGCTCCTATTATCGGACACATTGGTGTTCGGCAAGACTGGACCGAACCTGCGACTTTTAGATCACTACACCGGGACCTAGAGAATTTAATTTATATGCATTTTGAAGGTGGGAAATGTACAATTGAAACCACAGCTTGAATGCAGAATTTTATTTTTCATCGAAATTAGTCTTATTAAGAATTAGGAAAGGAAACAATACCTTTGTTGAATTCTGAATCTTTGTCACACACTTCATTAAAATCAGTGATAAGATCACGCACAACCGTGTTATTTTCCACACTGCACTTCTTTGCTTCCTTTCTCCAACAATCAATCTTGTGTTTGCCATTCCTGTCAAAAGGTATACGATATAAATTATAATTATTTTTACTTCTAATTAAGATTAGGTGTATAGATTTTTTATTGTATTACGTATTACTCTACTCACCATGCTTTTAATTTCACTAAATAATTCACACCTCCCATCTATTTAATTTGAGAATTTTCCAATTACTTAAAAATGTGTACTTATCTTAGTGGGATAAGCCAAAAGAAAGGGAACTCATTCTTAGTCCAATAAACACAATACTAAACGAAATTGCGCATTGTTTCATTGTTGTATGCATGTTCTCACAAAAGTTAACAAAGGTTCCGGCAAAGGTTATAGTCTGAAATGTTTAACCCTTTCGGGACTGCTGATACCAAATGTCCTCTTTCAAATCTCGAACTTTCTATTAACCCTTTGCACTCCAGGCCTTTTTCGCCCGGAGGAACCAGCAACTCGAGACGTTTCTCGCCATTTTTGGTTGGTTCACGGTTACAGATCAGCTTCAAAGAAACTAAAAACAGTCATTGGCTTTGCATCGACTTTCTGCAACAAACCTAGTGATCCTCTCGAGTTGCTTCATCAAATCATGTGGCGAGTGAGAATCACCTCTGGAGTGCAAAGGGCTAAATGTTCCTATTCAACTCTTGAAATTTAAAATGTTTTTTAAATTGCACCGAGTGACAATTAAAGTTTTGGTTCTGATCATTAAAAATATTTATAAATAAATCACCGATAAACTAACCAATTACATCGGAAGCGAAATATTGATTTAAAACACCAAAGTTGCTCTGAATCTCCATTACTAATTTTCCCATTTTCCATAAACCGCAACTCTGAAAGTTGGTACAAATGTTAACAAGGACAAATACAGGAACATTGAAATATTTCAATCTCGATTAATTTAGGTCGAAAAATGATTAAAACTTTCAAACGGGGAATATTTAATTATAGCCGCAACTCGGAAATTTTCTACATATGTTAACATAGAAAAAGTAAAGTAATCCAATCATCCTAGTAAAAATACGAACGATGGCCGCTTCACGGCTAGTTGCCGGCAGTACTGTCATATCCCTTATGCGAGGGACGAATTGAACACGTTTGATAAAGCTAAAATTCACATAATTTTTACAAATATGAAAAAATTGAAAAAGTTAATGTTTCTCTTTTGTTCCAAAAGTTTTGGGATGTCGTCTAAAGGGAAATGACTTAACGTTCGAATCTCGAATAGCATAAAATCATAAGGTCATCAAACGACGCGTTTGTTGTTTTGTGGTGCAAAGGCAACACACAAGGACTGCGCCAACCTCAAACGACGTGAAACTTCATAATATTGACACCATCGTGTCTATACAGAAAAAGACAGCAGGACGCAGACGAGGCTCGATTCAAAGACTTTTTACAAGTCAGGAAAATATTCTTCAACCCTGCGGGAAGTGTATTTTCAATAATATGAAGGGAGGAATTTGCTCCATCTTACTGTCGGTATATAAAATGCTGTATTATGGATAGTGCTTAATAACGCACAGTGAGTTTTTACACAACCTGGCATAACAGAAAATTCGAATAATTGCATTTAGTGTGCGGCTGAAAATATGGGTATGCGTCAGTAAATCGTTTAGTACTCACGTGCAATACATATTTGGAAGTTCTCCAGTAGTATCAACATAACATTCTGTATATTTTTCGAACATACACATCATGTCCCCATTGCAAATGGCGAAAACTGAAAGCACAAAAAGTTTAGAATAATATTACGAAGAGAGTAGGAGTACACATTTTCAGCAATATACAAAAGGAGACCTTAATTTCAATACCACAGAGTGCAAAGGTATTAAACCATAAAAAGTCTTTGCTATAAATCCTTTGTATGCATTGATAACTTTTATATGCAATGGCAACTATTAAGTGATTGAGTTCTGATCAAGTTTTCATTGTGTTAAATCACTATGAAAACAAAAAGTGTGGAACATCACACAACTTTCAATTACACTATAATACTGACGTGGATTTGTGTCCACTTATCGTTATTATATTTTCATCATTCATTCAGAAAAAAATGGCCAGTTTAGCGATATACTTTTCGATAATCCTTATATTATCCTTCATTATAAGTGAAACTGAATGAAGAAAAAATTATCGTTAATGAGGTATGCTCAAAGAAAGAACTCTGTTGAAGGCATTCGTTTTTCAACTTTTTGTGCCTTTAAAGTATTTTTAGGGGAATTTCGGAGGTGGGGATGTTTATAACACCTAAAAAGGTATTAGCACAGCGATTTTTAACAAAATTATTAGAGCCGTTTTGTAGTAATTATTGAAAAACAGGATTTTTTAATGGCAGCTACTTTATGCGCTTGCGCGATTTTGACGAAAACTTTAATGGTAGGTTCCATGGCCACCAGCAACCCGTATACCAAATTCGAACATTGTAGATCAGTTTGTTCGGGAGTTATGCTGACCACAGACACTTTTTCTAGACCACTCTTTTACTTTCAATTACCTATATGTATTATACATAGGATAATGAAAGTATAGCATTTAGTCCAAAAAAAAAAAAAAAACGATTTTTTTGCATTTCGCCATGTTTTGGAACATGTTTCCCCTGTTTCCATGTTTTTCGAACATGTTCTCCATGTTTTTCCTGATTTCAAAAAATTTTATGGATAAAATGTCTGTGGTCCACCTCCGAAATTCTCGTAAAAATGCTTTAATGGCGTAAAAAGTTGAATAACGAATGCCTTCAATACAGAGTCCTCTTTCCTTGAGCATACCTCATCAACGATCGTTTTTTCTTCTCCCCTCAATTTCACTTATAATAAACGATAATATAAAGATTATCGAAATGTACATCGCCAAAATCACAATTTTGGCGAATTTTTTTTAAAGACTCACAAGAATTAACAATATCGCCATACTGGCCTGTAATTGAAAGTTCTGCGATGTCCCACATCCCTACTTGAAATCAGGATGCTCCTAAACATGGGGAAATACAGACACTTTTAACTGAATGCTATACTTTCATTACCATATGTATACATATGAGTAATTGAAAGTAAAACCACCCAAACCTTGTCACTAATAAATTTTTTTCCTCCACATTGATAGAATGCATTGTCATGGACAGCGAATTTCTGCTAAGTTTCAGCTCGGTTGGATGACTAAGAAGATTAATTACCCCTCCGAAGATTTTATCATAAACCCAAAATGGAAGTTACTAAAAAATTTAAAAACATTTGTTGCATTGAGCAGTTGCTTAGAAGGGATCGCTAGCCTGTCCCTTGTCTCATACACCTAAAGGTTTATTAGTTTAGCCACAATTTCATCCAAAGTAGCAACAATTTTCAGAAACCAAATTATGAATTGTTAAACTAGTAATATATTGTCATAAAAAAAATTTGAACAGAATACAACTAGTAGGTTTTTTTTTATTCCAGTTTAAAAAGTTTATCAGCTATCTTATGAAACCTTAAAAAAAAATTAATAAACCACATGCAATTTTCCCTGCCGAACTTTCATTTGATTTTTACTCGCATATTTAAAAACTTAGACATCATAGCAACAAATATTATGTTACCGTCATGAAAAAAAAAGAATGCTCCTTATCCTTTAACTGCTGTGTTTGGGTGGTTTGAGATTCTTGGCGCAAGAGCAACACATGTTCCATACTACGTCAAACAAATTGGTGATCATCAGTTTAAAGTTTAAGAAACATAGTATCAGAAAAATCAATATAAAATTTCAAAGGTGAGATATTTTAGGGGACGGAAACATTCCACAAAAAATGACTCGCGGTCTGTCAGACCGCTTACAGCAGTTAAAGGTTATTTGGCAAATTATTACATATTAAGCAATCTGGTTTAATTCAACTTCTTCGAAGTCGACTTTTGAACAGTTTCGGCCATTTTTTCCGTAGCAGGCCAATATTATTCACAATCGACTAACATTTATCTACATGTAGAAAAAAACAAAGGAAAAAACAAAAAAAAAAACCGAATGCTGTTTGATGAGGTATATCAACTTCCATTCGCCTCTCCCAATGTTACCAATGTTAAGCATTCTAGTCTAAAATTCTGTTCCGGCTGTGGGTCAGGCATTGCATACTTTGACGTGGGAACTTGGTATGATGCCTAATAAGCTTCAATATAGAGTATGAAAATAATAGTCAGCAAATGCGAGATTTTTTTTTAATTCAGTCTGCAGAAGAAAAAAAACCTTTGTAAAATTTAAAAGAACTTTATAATGCGACTGAGTATGCGACCTCCCATGTGATCTCTCTCCTCTTTGTCTATACGAGCTAGGGTTTGTCTGCCGGGTGAATTTAATCCAAACACGATTGTCATCCGATCTTATCGGTTAATATTTTGCCAAGTACGAGTTTTGCAAAAACTGATTTTTTCTCTTTTATCACGCCTTTTAATTTCAATCACTTGGTAATTGTATAAATGAACTTAAGCGTTTATTTTGTTCTTTAATGTGGTCAGTCAAAAACATCGTGCTCAAGCTCGAATGGTCAAAATATTTCGCCCGACCGTAGTTTAAATCGATAATTTTGCCTTTTAAAATTTCTCTAAATATATTATAAAATTATTTAACAATTTAGATATTTATTTACCACATAAAATAGAGATACAAGTCCTGTTGGCAACAAAACATAAAAGCTAAACATTGAAACAGTTAATTGAATACAGTAGCTTATTTCTAAGGCCGACCAAACGGTATAGTGGTTAGCGTGCTAGCTTCTAGACCGCGAGGTTGCGGGTTCGAGTCCCGTGTTAGGTATGGGTGTTTGTAAATGTATGTTGACTTGTCTAATGACGAATGTTTTGGCGCATTATAGCCCTCGTGTTGCTGACGGCGCCAGATAATCTGAATACAACCAACCAATCAATTTCTAAGCAATTAAAAGAGTCAAGGAAAATTACCATTGTACAAGGTTATTCTTCCAGTAAACTGCCAGTTATAACACCAGTTACAACTTCCAGTTATATATTTGACTCCGATTTATGCAACAAAATACTGTTAACCATATTTCAAAGAAAGTTTTCGGGTGGATATTAGACTCTTGATACTTCTTTAATAATGGAAGTGACATTTTTTCGAACCAATAGAATCAAAATGGACTGGAAAACAGGGTTAATTTTTATTGCAATATTTTCCCTTTTACATATTACACCTTTAAAAGAGGAAGAATTTAAAAGTTATCTTCATGAACTTATTTTATAATTGTCCGATACGGTAATCAAAGTTTAAAATACCAATTTTTGATCATTAACCTCTATATATAAAAAGGCAAAGCTCTCACTCATCCATCACTAATTCTCCCACCTGTGTAATTTGGTGCAAATGTCAACAAGGACAAACATAGAAAAAGTAAACTGTTCCGATCATGATTAACTCACTTCAAAGAGTCGAAACCATCCAAACGAGGAACATCCACTTCCAATGCAGTCAACTCTGTAGTCCGGTACAAAAGTCAAAAGGGCAAATACTATAGATAAAGTAAGCTATTTTTATTTTAATAAATCAATATTCAGGGGTCAAAATGACGTCGAATGTCCGAAATGAATTCACGCATGTTTTTTAACGCTAAAATGCACATGCTAAACTTTCGAACTAGTTGAGCATAAAATAAGACGTTAACAACAATTATTTTATCACACATTTTTAAACAAATTATTGGATTACAAAACTACGCTCCATTCAAAGTGTAATAAACGCACAACTTACACGAGATTATACAACATAAAAACAGCATATTGGCTACGAGTTTGATATGGACCTGTTGAACGCTTTACAACACCTCCTAATTTGTAACCGGCCTCGTATAATTTAAGTACTTTTACTTATCTGGAAATGACGTCAATTTAGTTCATTGACTATCTAACGGTATGATGGGGTTGGCCGATCGCAATCCATCTTAGATTAGCTTTCTAATGTCTATTTCTACCGATCCTCGGTCAGATGATTAAGTCGACTCCTGAGCTTGGTCTCCATCATCACTTTTCCCCTCCGCCAATATTAGGACATTGGTTCCTTGTCAGACTTAACCGTAACATATTACAATAGCGTCAATTATTCTACGCTCAAGTATTTTATTTTGTTCCACTGATGTCTTAGTGTATTTTCGTATTTGAAGCATAACTTGGTGATTGACTTGAAGCTGGAGAAGATTTAACAATAACATATTAAATTTAAAAAACTCTTTTATACTTATCAATGAAAAGTTTTGTTCTTATTTTTCAAAATTCTGTTGTTTTTGCAATTACAAGCAATACCTAAATTGTAAGCGTCACCCATTTTGTATGGAAACTTAAAACACGATTTAGTTTTATTTGCATCGAATTCAGAAGGAAAGTTTTAACTGGCCCTTATTTCCCATAAAGCCCTTAAGGCCTATGCCTAGGGTTTCCGAATTTTTAAGGCCCCCAAATTTCCTCACAATGAATTTTTTCTTTGTGGTCACAGGGTGGTCATACAGAAACTGCCGATATATGGATCTCTAGCTTCCGCTCCGTTCAACAGATCGAGATGTGATTTCAGGTATTGTTATTCTGAACCATGTTCATGGAAACTACGCAGGAAATTATTTTGAGCTTCTAACAAACCTACTCTTATCAATCCAGCCAACCACAATATGTATTTGAATTGATTTTATGCACATAATTAATTCCTCAGCCAATCACAAAACTATTCGCCAGCGGATATTGATTATGACATAGTTATGCAAAAGTTCCATGTTGGAGTGTAAATGATGAAAAGGGTTGTACACTCGCTACACTATATGTATGCTTGTGCTACAGAGTTATATTATGTAGAGAACTGGCAACGTTCTTCTATGGTTGCTTGGTTGAACTCCCGGCTGGGAGTGGAAAGGTAGGACTTGGTAAACTAACACTTGCCTTCGAGTACATATGTGAGAGAACCAACTCTCTGGAACAGGTTGTGGTAAAAAAAAAAAAGGCGGGGTTGTTAAATCATTTCGGTGCAGAAGTACGTTCTTCTATAATTCATGAAGGAAATTGATTTTTTTCCCAATAATGGAGGGCTCCGTTTACAAGTGGCTAGAGTAAGGAGCTCATGATCGGTAGATCGGTCCTTGGTGGCCATAAAATCGGTGTGTACCTGCTGGGGACTTGTGCACATTAAATCTGTCATGGCCTCTATGTCCCCTCGTTAGTGTGGTGGGGTTGGAGAGAGGTTTACACTAGAAGATTTCGATCTCGTATTCTTCTAGATTCTCAAAATTACGAAACGTATATGGATGTGTTAAGGTCTTTATAAGTGGCAGAAATAGAGAGTAGGAACTTTCAAACCAAATCAATAATAGTTAACCCTTTGCACTCCAGGCCTTTTTCGCGTGGAGGAATCAGCAACTCGAGATATTTTAGGTTCGGCTGGTGTTTATGGATTTGCTTCATAGAAACTAAACACAGTCATTGGCCTTGCATCGAATTTCCGCATCACACCTAATGGTCCTCTCGTGGTTTGGCATCCAATCGTGTGGCGCCTGAGAGGCTCCACTGGAGTGCAAAGGGTTAATTACAGTGTCGATTCTACTGTATAGAACACATCGTTATAAGGCCTTTTCCAGACATTTTACGTTGGTCATTCCGGAGGATTTACTAGCTGAATTTTTATGGCAAAAGAGACATGATTGGCTAAACTCATCATATGAGAAGTTGTGGAACCTTAAGTTATATTTGAAATTTTGCGAATATGTTCCCCTTTGGAAAAGCATTTAAAATTGTGTTTTCAATGCATTAAAAAAATTTGCGAAAATTACGAATTTATTCTTTCGGTTATCAATTGAATCGAAAATTCCAAACGTGATTAGAAAGGATGAATCGCAAATTGTTTCCATTGTCATCACCTTGACTCATTTGATAAACTTGCTCATTAAAATAATGACGTTTCTTCTGCGTTCTCACATTAACTGAATCCATCGTTGGAATTATTGTCTTAATAAAACGTATTTTTAAATCCTGCATATTAACTTCGATTTTGTTTGTGGTGTCTTAGAGCGGGGAAATGGCACTGAATTGATGTTTTCTTCGTTGTAGTCACACTGAAAACTCATTAAGAACACCAAATCGGTTCAATAAATTGTAATTACTTTTTATGGATTAGTGTTTTATAAATGCCCTTTTTTTTAATTGCGACTAAGTCAGTTTTTGTAAGTATTAATCAACAATTAAGAGTCAATTTTGATTAAATAATTTGCTTTTATTGAAGCTGAGGCTCATTCGATCGCGTCTATTCAATAAAAATGCCAACAATGTTTGTATGCTCTAGTGCAATTTCCTAATAGTGAGGTTAAACGAAACAAATCGAAGTCATGATGTGTTGAGGAAATCCTTCATGTGAGTTGAGCAGTCAACAAGCGTTTAGGTTGGTTGGTTTAACGACCTATACTTTGTACAATAACGGCTTATCTAATTAGGATCGGACCTACAGTGTAACGTGGATTCCGAACCACAACGAACATCTAGGCCTAATCCGGGATTCAAATCCAGCTCCTCTTTGGCATGCACAAGCTGTCAGGAATGGGAAAGGGTTTATTCTAAAGATATGTTGTAGAGCAAGGGCTCTTAAATTTTGAAACATTGATTGACACTTTAAAAGTTAACGTAAAAACCAACCATATAAAATTACAAAGTAAGGGACTAGACAGTCCCAAGAATTTTAAGCACAATTTGGTTGGTACGCTCAACGACCTATATTTACAATGACGGCTAATCAGGTCGGGACCTACAGCTTAACGTGGATCCCGAGCCACAATGAACATCCATGCCTAACCCAGGATTCGAACACGGCACCTTTGACATGTGAAACCAGAGTGCTAACCACACAGCCGTCAGGCTGGCTAAGCACTAGGGATGGAACGGATGCGAGTTTTGACGGATACCGGATTTCGGATATCCGGTGTACCATGTCTACCGGATACGGATATCCGACCGGATATTCGGTCTACATACTAAAAACGATAGTTATACGATATGCTATAAGAAAAAAATGGTCATGATATGAAGTTTCAAATAAATTATAATTAGTGGTTAGCGCACCGCACTGCATGCCACAGGTCTATGGTTTGATTCGCGGACTGGGCAAGGTTGACTTAGCTGTTTATACCTGAGAGAAATAAACCGAGGAGGACCATGCATGCTTGGGAACTAAACACTGGGGTTCGGCGTCAGAATGACCATCTGACCGGAACATCTGCTATGTGACACACAAATGCTACAGTCAAGAAAGCTGAGCTGGGCCCAGTAGGTCTTGGTCCACACGGGCTGTCGCGCCACTGAGTTAATTTTTTTTTATTTAAACTTTAGTTGATGAAACGATGTTTTAGTGATGCCAATACCTACACTTGCTGAACAATTTTGAAAATTCATCACCATTTTGCTTGTGTGTTACTTAAAATTGTACCAAACATTCAGCAAAGTGATGAAAATATTTCAGAAATACGTTTGTAAATTGTTACTCAACTTCTTACCTTGTATCATGTATTGTAAACACAAGATTGACTGCAATTTATGTCCAAGAAAGAAAAAAAAGAAAAAAAAAAAGAAAGTGTAGGATGCGGTGTCCCCTTTGTCCGAAAAAGATCATTATTTTTTGCAAAAAATTATTTCTTGTGGATACCTGGTGGCCGGATATATAGCCGGATATCCGAATGAAATTATCGGATGTCCGGTATTTCAAATCGGATATCCGACGGTGTTTCGGATATTGAAAAATCAACCGGATATGCCGGATATCGGATATTTGCCGGATATCCGTTCCATCCCTACTAAGCACTATTTAACTAAAAAAAATCACAAGAAAACCAGTAACTCAATTAGAGTAGCTACACTTTTAATAGTAAAACGATGTACAAAGTTTAAAACAGCAAACATTTCAATAAGTTTCAAAGCATAACTTCATTATTTACAAATATAAAAACAACAATAGTAGTTAGAGTAATTTTTAACTAACAGTTTAAAAATAGTTTTAAAAATAACGACTGTTCCAAATGTTCAACACTTGCCTTCATTAAAATGGAACCAAAGTGATGTAACAAGGACTTAGAAATATTCTTCACGATTGGAAAATTTCGTATAAAAAATGACTGCAGCAAGTTGAAGTAAAATGCTTTTTAGACTGAGAAAGAGCACAGTGGCACCGTTGTCTACACAAGTTCTGTCGACACCGCGCTGAATAGCGCCAATTTCTATGCAGGCGTTGTCCTCTAGTTGGTCACCAGGACCAAATACCTTGCAATGGAAGTAATCTGCTTCTCTTCCGCAAGCTTCATTTATTTTTTTGCGTATACACCCATTCATTCGATCGCTGGACCTGAAAAGAAAATTGCTTTATGACATTAAATCAAATACGAAGGATGCGATATCTACAATTCATAAATTTAAGGTATACATATACAATTGAGATGATTTTCTTTAATTTTTAGGTTATAATTTCAAACTTTTTGGCAGTATATCAGAATTAAAAATGATGCATTTTTAAATACACTTTTTTTCCCGTCAATTTTTTTATCGGATAATTGCAATTAAAGTGACTAATTAGGACGTTATTAGAGCATACATAAATAAACTTGTAATTAACTTAGAGGTATTATTTTTATTGCCAATAAGAGATAATATATTGACGCATGTTCCTATGGAGAATTTTGAATTTGGCTTCAATATTTATTTAATTATAAGTTTTTAAATAAAAAGTTTTAAAAAAAAAAAAAAAAAAAAACGTAGTTTTTAACAAAAAATTAAGATTAAAATATGGATAAAAAATGTGTTTATAACAATAGATATTAGATTCTCCATAGAAAAAACATTCAAAACTATTGTCTACAAAACAAAATTATAATTTTGTAAATCGGACCATTTATTATGAAGTTATGACCGTTGGCGTAAAGTCATAACACCAAAATGTCATTCTTCAGAAAACGCGTTTAAAGTTTACTACACTAATGAATGCGATACAAAACAGATTCCCAAAACCTACTATAATTTAAAAAGTAATTTGATTCTCAGAAGGAAAATGGTATCATTTTAATGGTAATGAATTCGGGAATATTTTAAAAACAAAAAACAAAAACGCAGATTTGAGTCAAATTTCGCAATTCCTAATGTATATGTATACCTTAAGAAAGTACCACACGAGCGTTTATTTCATGCAGAAACTAGCTTGAAAAAAAGCAACAAATATTAGACAAGCTGCTGTAACATTCTCATGGCCAGACGCAGCTTGATTACACGCTGGCGTGGGGCCCATCTATCGTGTTCTTAAAGTAGCGCTTTAGAGAATAACAAGCAGACATATTTTTCCAAGTCGGTTACTGATCTGTAGGTCATTTATTTCCCATAGGGCCAGAAAGGTCTGTGCATTGGGTTTCCGAATTTTCTTATAAAAAATGTTTTCTCTGTCATAATGAATGAAATTAGAATGGACTTTTTTGCAACCATCAATATTCTTTTTAGCGCGTTTGATTTATGTCCTAAAATTTGATAATATACTTCAATAACTCATTAATTATTAAAAATATTAATATATTTAATGAAGGCTGTAATAAAAATGGTCATTAACATTTAAATTACACCAACAATTGTCAATGGGGGGGGGGGGGGAGTCTTCGTCTGCTACGTTGTGCGTAATTGGTTTTCTAAATGCTGATCTGTACTTTAGAAGAGGATGTACCCAGTAATTTCTTTGATTTCGTCAGTGAACAATTAATATTTTCCATAGCATGTTAACACCATTTTTATTTATTGAAAATGATTTCATGTTGCCCTGTGGAGAGCACATACAAACGATTGAACTCACGTTAAAGAATACGCACGTGTACCCGGCGTGTGTAGATTTTCAAATTGCGTGACAAGAAGCTGTGTTTACACATGAAAAAACCTTCCTGTGGCCTTAACCTAAGACAAAAACTTACGATGCTGGTTTTTTTAAGCTCTAATAAAGATGTTTATGGTCGAAAATCTTAAAACTTTAAAAATTGAGGACTAGACATGAAAAACGACCAAAGTCCAAAAAAGAATTTTTTCAGGAAAACCAAAAAATGAAAAGCACTCGCATCTGGTACTATGAACCAGATTGAATTTGAACTATTGTTACTGGAGTTCTCCACTTTGTTTAGCTTAGTCTTTAGGTTGGTTGTTTTCAGATTATCTGGCGCCGTCAGCAACACAAGGACTATAATGCGCCGAAACTTTCGTCATTAGACAAGCCAACATACATTTACAAACACCCATGCCTAACACGGGATTCGAACCCGCAACCTGCTTGGTCTTTAGGAAATTTTTTAATAAAAAAAAAGATTTGATATTTCTGGTACTTAGGTCATTTTCCATTTCTTGTAATCAATTGTTTAAGGCTGTTTTATTGCGAAGTTGTTTTCGCTTAAGTGATCTTAATTATGTGCAGAGGAATCTAAAAATGCCTTTCTGAAAATGCTAATTTTTTTATTGCAATTACTAATTTTATGCTAGTTCTTATTTTCATAACTTTTAAGTCAAATGCTAATTTTATGTCAATTGGTAAGTACCACTTAAATCTAGATTTCATTTTAGTTTTGCCAGCACTAAAACCATAAGATGCCACAAAAAATTTCCTGATACAACCAAGTAAACTCTTTCTACATTTTACTATTTTTAGACTTAAATATATTAATCAATTTTGGATTTCGATTATATTTATTCAACGCTTCACAAATGCTTCCCACCAATGCTCCGTTCAAATTTATTGCACAAATAAAATTATAGTTTAAAATTCTACGACATGGATGTATCCTGTGTGTCGGTGGCTATAAATGTATATTTGAGCGTTGCTTAAAATAATTGTTTTTATAACTTTGCTACCAACAAATATATAACTCAAACACATTACTAGTAGATTTATCATAATTTTGTAATTTGATTCCGAGTGTTGGCTATATTATATGTTCTTTATTATGCAATGAATAAAATAAAATTAAAAAATATATATATAATAATCTAAGAATATATGTTTCTTTTTAAACCCGTTATATCCATCGATATAAATAAACTGGATAGACTGCTTAACTCTGGGAAAATGAAGCCGTTGCCAGATGCCTTTGGTGGGATAAAAAATATGGATTGCCAAGGATTGAAAATCAAATTTTGGGTTGTACACAGCATATTATAGTGCTTTTTTTTTACAGGTACGCAACCTTCGCGATCTTAGCGGTAACCCCAACTATAATTGGGGTTTTTTAATTATAAAAGCGGATTCACAATATTTTACATAATTTACCATACAAAAAAACGAAAAAAAGAGAAGCTAATTTCTCTTAATTTAAGTACTTATTTTCTCACTTATATCACAACACGTGCATAAAGATTTATGAGTTATTATTAATTAGTTCAAAAAAGTGGCTGTGTACCGTACCAGCCCGAGAAAAAGTACCGGTACACCGTTAGGGCGCATACCGACCACTACACCAATGTTTGTCAGTAATTGCAAGAAAAAACAAAAACAAAAAAAAACCACCGAATTTAACGATTTTTATCAAAATTATTGTGGTACGGTCTTTTAAGATGCTATACAAGACCTTAATTAGTAATATTGTGCAAAAAAATATATACTCTAGAATTTTACAAGGTTTTTCACTTTTACAGTTGGATGGAAATGCGAACTGTGATTGGTTAATCTTCTCACCAGCTTCGCAATCCCCGGCGCGTTTTTCTCTTTGCATTGGCAATGAGCAGTCTATCCAGTTGTTTATCTATATCGATGGTTGTATCAACAGCGATTTTGTTTGTGGTGGGAAAATCTATGAAGGGCTAGCTAACGCATACAGCTACCGTAGAATTCCGTACTAATACAGTTCGAGTAATATTCATTACCGGCAAAAAGATTGAAAGTGATCCATCATGTCATCTTCGTTCTGCGGATAAGGAGTGATTTCATTGAAGCACGATCCGTTATTGAGCGATTGCAAGAACGCATTAAAACCGCAGTCCATATGCTTCATGTAAACTGGAAAGAAAACAACGGTTAACAAAATATTTAAAGCATAAAAATAAAATGTTTGTAATAACTGTAGGAGTGAGAATAATTAAACAATAGATGCTTCGCCAAATGTGGCAGCCCCTCATAGCAAGAACTGTATTATTGTGAACTGTATTCATTTTTCTGTTCCTGTCCACTACGATGTAATCTACAATTGATCTTAAGAGCCATATGATCTCAATCTATTTTTCTTAAACCTAAATTAATTTGTTAATTAAATGCTATCACCATACAAGCTCGTTCTCACCTTATGTTTAACCCTTTGCACTTCAGTGGCGCCTCTCAGGCGCCACACGATTTGATGCCAAACCACGAGAGGACCATTAGGTGTGATGCGGTTGGTTGTTTTCAGATTATCTGGCGCCGTCAGCAACACGAAGGCTATAATGCGCCGAAACTTTCGTCATTAGACAAGCCAACATAGATTTACAAACACCCATGCCAACACGGGACTCGAACCCGCAACCTCGCGGTCTAGAAGCTAGCACGCTAACCACTATACCGTTTGGTCGGCAAGGTGTGATGCGTAAATTCGATGCAAGGCAAATGACTGTTTAGTTTCTACGAAGCAAATCCATAAACACCAGCCGAACCTAAAATGTCTCGAGTTGCTGATTCCTCCGCTCGAAAAAGGCCTGGAGTGCAAAGGGTTAAATCAATTGCTTACAATCTTACAATGCAACAGTAATCCACATCGGAAATAAGTATTTATAACTTCAACCCCAGGTAAGATGCATGTTATTGATCAAACAAGAAAAATTGTCTCATTTCAACAACAATAAAACAAATTTAATTCGAAATAGCGTAGCGTTCCTATTTAACAAGAAAAAAACTTTGTAATAAGTTTAAGTTATTACCGGGTATTGTACAATCAATTCAACTAGAAATACATTGAAATCAAGGATAGGATTTTTGGAGAGAGGCAATTTTAACACATTGAACAAACAAATATTCAACGGTATTTGAGTATTGACCTAAATAGCTAGTCGAAATTTGGCCACTTTCTTTATTAGGAAAAGTTGAAACACAATTTGCGATTAGGTTAACAAGCTATTGAGCTACGTGAACGAGTATACGCTGCAATCTCTATCGCCACCCTCAATTTTCTTCTAAATCTCAGCGCAAAGAAATACAAATAATATAGCCCAAAAAAACAAAGTTTTTAATATAAATCCTTTTGCGTGTGTTTTGCATCTACTTATAAAAAAATCATTTCTATCGCAAAATGTGCGGCAAATTACGTTTCAAAATTTCTTGAAAATGAACGTGAAATGTATGCACTCCCATGTAAATATCATTTATTTATTCTAATTAAAACAATTTTATTATTTATTTATTACAAAAAATGTAACAAGAAAGAGTTTCTTCAGTGATCGATTGAATGTTATTTTTACGCGATCCGATGACGGCAAGTTGGTTTATTAGTATTCCGTAAAAGAGACCTTTTAGTGATAATTACTGCTCAAATTTTTTTATAGAATGCATTGTCAGGGACATCAAATCCATCTGCCAAGTTTCAGCCCGATTGGATGACTGCAGGGACTTTCTCAGATTCCACCCCCATCGACACACAAAATCGAAGTCAATATAATGGATATAAACACAAATAAATCATCGCCCTGGTATTGCCTATTCATCACAAGAATAGCGTCCGCCAACTTGACTAGCGTTGAATGTTATCATGGACACCTAGCAAACCCCATTTTCCGAAGTAATTTACAGGAGACAGACATCTATTTTGCAGGCTTTGGATGACAACTTTCTACGTGGATTGCCCCTATTCTAAATCTGAAGGTCTTGTTCTCCTAGCAGCACAACGACCACCACCAGTTAGATTACCTAGAAAAGTCTATTCTCTTTCCGATTGACAGCACATTTCTGTCAGTTTCTTTACGCAAATAAAAAGTTTACAATCGTAAAAGAACAGATTAAACATAATTGTGCGTATTTTATAGAAATTTCTTCTCGCATTCATTCCAAATTTAGCAATTTCAATTTTGTCAGCAAAAGACAAGTGAAGGCGGAATAATTTCATACTTGAGGAGGTAATGGTGTATGCGTTCGGTCAGGGCTATCGTGAAACTACCTTTTTCTTGAGTTGATAAACTGAAGGGGTAGTTTCAAGAAGGCCCTATTTTAATCTAACGAATAATATAGGAACCTACGCGTAGACGAAGTGATCACGTTTTCCATCGAGTTACAATCACTGGCGTGGTTACTTGCAAAGTACTAGCGTATGGTTTCAAGTGTTCACTGTCCACGCATACAAACTATTATTAAATCATAGTTTGGCGGCTGCTATTATAACCCCCCCCCCCCATAAAAAAAACTTTCTAAAAATATTCTTCCCAGAATAGTTGTCTAGAACTCGATTATATACAATTCCGTTCGTTGGTTATTTTCAGATTAACCTTTAACTGCTGTAAGCGGTCTGACAGACCGCGAGTCATTTTTTGTGGAATGCTTTCACCCCCTAAAATATCTCATCTTTGACTTTTATATTAATTTTTCTGATACTATGTTTCTTAAACTTTAAACTGATGTTCACAAATTTGTGTGTCGCAGTATGGACCATGTGTTGCTCT
The DNA here is from genome assembly GCA_963978545.1 of Linyphia triangularis. Classification (NCBI taxonomy): domain Eukaryota; kingdom Metazoa; phylum Arthropoda; class Arachnida; order Araneae; family Linyphiidae; genus Linyphia; species Linyphia triangularis. The sequence goes on from OZ021729.1 coordinate 39,836,324, forward strand.
TGCGCCAAAAACCTCAAACCATCCAACCACAGCAGTTAAAGGTTATCTGGCACCGTCAGCAACACGAGGGCTATAATGTGCCGAAACATTCGTCATTTGACAAGCCAACATACATTTACAAACACCCATGCCTTAACACGTTGACTCGAACCCTCAACCTCGAGGTTTAGAAGCTAGCACGCTAACCACTGTACCGTTAGGTCGGCTACAATTCCATTGAAGCTTTAGTTATGGTCAAAAGTTTAAACCACAGCTACCAGTTGAATTTTGGAAAACTTACTATCCTTGCTTAAGATTCTAACATCTGATTGGACATTTCATCATTTGATCTTAATCTTGCATACAGACGGATGGACGAATAATTCGTGCCTTGAACAATATATGAGGCGTCCATTTCCAAAAGTGCCTAATTGACAACATTTGAAAGGTTGAGATTTTAATTGCATGCTGTTGGCACAACTGAAATACATATTTTAAAATAGTTTTACAGGGACAAAAGTTTATAAGTCCTACTTAAAAAAAAAAGTACTAAAAATCGAGTACAAATTCAAACCGGGCCAAGTTGCATTTCATTTTCATTTCCAAAACTGTCTTGTTGTAAACTCAGATACTGTTTCAAAGCTATTTACTTGCTACCATCTAGGATGACGGCTTTCATTAAGTCATTTCCAAAACTTGCTAGTTGCAATAAAAAAAAGAGCCCTACCCACTAGTAGTAAGCTTCCACAAAATTGTCTATTCTGAAAACCTGAGAGACATTTTCATAGTACAGGCCTATATTTATACACTTTTTACTAATAATTACTGTTGGTTAAATGCTACTTTTAGGAAATCAGTTATTTTTATTCATCTGTGTGGATTGAGTTATATGAGGTTATGTTTCGTGTTATGTTGTCTTTTCTTGTGATCTTGTGAAAGAAAATGAGTTTAAATATTGCAAATGTTGAAGAAATGAGAGTTGAAGGTGTTGTGAAGAGTGTAAGTGGAAATAGAAGTAGTTTGTTTTAAACTTTTTAAAATCCGAGTCTCATTGCTGTTTTTGATTTCCAAAACTGACCTGTTGCATTTACAGTGCCAAAACTAGCTAATTGCAAAAGGTCTATTTCCAAAACTGGCTAATTACAAAAACTTTTCCAAAACTTCCTAGTTGCAAATTAAAACAGCTTATTACTGTTTTATATAAAATAATACCGACCTAAGACCTTGTTAATTGTATTTCTAATTTATTTACAAATTTTATAAACATAAGTCATTAATTCTTGAGTTTAATAAAATACAGGTTTTTCTCATTTCCTGAAAAGTTTTCCATTATGCAACTAGGCAGTTTTGAAAATGGACGACTCGTATTTTGTGTTCGTTTAATTCATATTATATAGAAAAGACCCTTTTTTGAATTATACTGATAATTCGATAGATGCATATTTTACTATAGAACAAACTGAAGAGCCGTTGTTGTGAAATTTTATTACATGGATATTTTAACAACTAATTGCTTAATAGATAGTTTCGTTTAAAACTTTAGAGATGATTAATATGGTAGACATTTTTTCACCAAAATTAAAATCATTTTTATTATTTACTGATACACGAAATCACAAATATTCGATGGGGATTTTTTCTGGCATCATGCCTCATCGAAAATAAATTCGAATAATCACGAAACTATTATAATATTAAAAAAGAAAGTCAATTTAAATTTTTACAACAACTGAATTTACACATTGGATAAACCAAAAAAAAAAATCTTTTAAAATTGGACGACTTTCAGCATTCTCATAGCAAAACCAGCTGTAATTTTATCTTAGTTAAAAGATTGTCCAATTGCGTCTACTTTTGGAATGTTCTAAATACATGGTAAAAAAATAAAAAGCCGGTTAAGTTCTTTTATTTTGAATTACTATGAAATGAATAACCAAATAATCATTTATAAATTAATGTAATTGATTAACAACTTACTTTTATTTAGTTCTGTCCCTTCTTTGCACACTTCCAAGTAGCCAGCTATAAACTCCTGAACCACCATTTGATTTTCCACTTGGCAATGCCTAGCTTTTTCTTGCAAGCACAGAGCCTTTCGATATGCATCACTGCCAATCGAGAGTAAAAACACATCAGTACAGTTTACTTTGAAAGTATTTCGTTAAATTTATCATAACAGATTCAATTCCACAAGTCACCTTAAAATTGGCGTTTTATTACTTTGATTGGTTACCATTTCAGGGGCTGGCTAACAAAGCTGGATCTGTTCTACAATTTGCTTTTTACTGGAGTCAAAATAAACTATAAATTGTAAATCGCACCCTTGCTACATTAGCGACACAACTAAAAAAATTTCATTTTTTGAGTTAGTGTATACCGAATCTCAGACTTGCATGGACTTGAATGTAAAAATTCAACATAAATCAATTTCAGGCCTACCTGATGGCTGCGCGGTTCGAGCTCTGACATCGCATGCCAAAGGTGCTTGGTTAGGCATGGTTGTTCGTTGCGATTCAGAATCCACGTTTATCTGTAGGTCTCGGCCTGATTAGCCGTCATTCTGGATAAAAATAAGTCGTTGAGTCGTATAAACCATCTACCCAAATAAGTTTTAACCTTTAACTGCTGTAAGCGGTCTGACAGACCACGAGTCATTTTTTGTGGAATGCTTCCACCCCCTAAAATATCTCATCTTTGACTTTTATATTAATTTTTCTGATACTATGTTTCTTAAATTTTAAACTGATGTTCACCAATTTGTTTGGCGTAGTATGGACCATGTGTAGCTCTTACACCAAAAACCTCAAACCACCCAACCACAGCACTTAAAGGTTAACTTGAATTCCACTTGTAAATAACCTTGCGCCATTCAATCAGCTTCAAATACATGCGGTCTGATTCTGTTCACACTTTAAATAAAAATGAAGAATTTTGAATTGTGTCACTTATATAGTAAGGATGCGATATATTGTATATGTATTGCATTTGGAATGCAATTATTTTGAATAGTTTACAGCAGCCGCTCTTGATTTTAATTATTTCGTGTGAAAAAAGTGAGTCTTATGCAGAAAGAGGGGGGGGGGGGGGAATTCACGTTGTGTGAACAAGTTTCGGTTTTGTTCCCCGGATCGTCATTTTTAATTTCTTTAGATTGGTTGTTTGTTTTCAGATTATCTGGCGCCGTCAACAACACGAGGGCTATAATGCGCCGAAGCATTCGTCATTTGACAAGCCATCATGTATTTACAAACACTCATGCCTTACACGGGACTCGAACCCTCAACCTCGCTTTCTAGAAGCTAGCACGCTAACTACTAAGCCGTTTGGTCGGCTTAATTTCTCTAGGACTCCACAGGTTGGCTGGTTAGAGATACCGAGCTTGTGAACGATAGATCGTGGGCTTGATCTTCGCCTCGCCGTATACTGGTGTGTGTGTGATAATGGGAGCTAAGGCACATTGAATAGGTCGAGGCTTCAATGTCTTCTCGTTGGTGTAGTGAGGTGAAAGAGAGAAACACGAGATAAGGTTTCAACTTGGCAATCTTACCTCAGTTCAAAATTGCGAGGCGTATTTGGCTGCAATAAGCACTTCATAGAGGCAGAAATACACCCGTAACCCTGCATACTAAACTTAACCTCTGAATTATGTTTATTAAAACCATCTATGAATTTGTAGAATTTATTATATTATAAAAAACTTAAACTATGTTTTTTCAACAGGTTATATAAATAACCTGCTGAATACCAGTGCTTCGCTACGAAATTTTACCATGTGTAATATTTTAGCTAGCTGTGAGGGCCCGCGTTGCGGAAATCCGTCACTGGTGTATAGGTCTCAATTTTTGATGCTTCGCTCGCAGAAAGGTTCATTTCAACGCAAAATCGAGCTCGCTTCGTTCGCTGAAAAGTTCATTGACATATACTAAGAACATGCTTACTTCACTCATTGAAAGGTTCATTGCTATGCAAGCATAGGCTCGCTTCGCTCGCTGATAGGTTCATTGCTGCGTAAGCATAAGCTCGCTTCGCTCACTAAAATCTAATTGCTACGTAAAGCCTTAATAATAGAAGCCTCTCCCCTGTCAAGAAACAAAACAAAAAAAATCCCCTTTGATACAATAATACAACAACCCTTCAAGATTATTTTAACGTGTTTCTGGAAAGTAAAATTAGAAGGTCAAAACTACTTATATTGCAACTTTCAAAGCTCTTGGGCTATTAGAAGTAGCTTTTTGTGAAAATATGAATTAACAAAATTTGTTAAAATTTTAATTTGTTTTTTAATTTTCTGTTTTTCAAAAGTCCAATTAGAAGATCACAACTACTTATGTTGCAAATTTTAGAGATGTAGTCCTTTTAGAAATCGTTTCATAAAATATTTGTTAATTAAAAAAAAAAAAAAAAAAAAAACTAAACAAAAATTGAAAATTCTGTTTTTCAAAAGTCCAATTAGAAGGCTAAAACTACTTATATTGCAACTTTCAAAGCTCTTGGGCTATTAGAAGTAGCTTTTTGTGAAAATATGAATTAACAAAATTTGTTAAAATTTTAATTTGTTTTTTAATTTTCTGTTTTTCAAAAGTCCAATTAGAAGATCACAACTACTTATGTTGCAAATTTTAGAGATGTAGTCCTTTTAGAAATCGTTTCATAAAATATTTGTTAATTAAAAAAAAAAAAAAAAAAAAAAACTAAACAAAAATTGAAAATTCTGTTTTTCAAAAGTCCAATTAGAAGGCTAAAACTACTTATGTTGAAAATTTCAGAGCCGTATCTCCGTTTGAAGTCACTTTATAAAAAATAAATTAAAAAAGAACTAATTAAAATTTTAACATTCTGTTTGGCATATGTTCAATTAGAATGCCAAAAATTCTTATGTTGAAAATTTCAGAGCTCTACAGTTTTAAGTAGGTTTTTATAGATCCACAGAGCCATAGACACTCGCACCTTGTTTTATTATTATAGATCTGTTATTCAATAGGTTAGCTTTTCTAAAGTAACATAATTTTAATTGGTTAAATTAACCACATTGCTTCCTTTTCAATTTGTAGTTGAAATTATTTTGAATTATATTCGCATATTAATATATTTAGAGGTGATACGTATAATGAGGAAAGTGTACGAATAGACCATTGTTAATTTCTTAAGGAAACACTTTGAACAAGAGACTTTTCAAAATACTTGGGCTGAACATGCTATTTGTGATTGAGTAAGGATTAAATGCTAGGCCCCCTAACCTAGACATTAAAATGTAAACTTCTTCTTAACTTTTAATTATATGGAAGTATTTAATATTAAAGAAATTATGGTTCAGCTTTTTTTTTAACATCAAAAAATACTTACACACAATACACGTTCAACGTGGTTTCATTAGCTTGTCTGTAGCAAGCATCATATTTCAAATACATACAAGTTAAATTTGCTTTGCTTAGAATGAACACTGAAAGTAATAAAAAACAAGACAGTAAGAATTTTATACAAGTAAATTTTCAAATACTTAACTTAAACACAAATATTACATAAAAGTATTTTTTTATATAGAAATTGTTTCTTAGAGACACGTATTTGTTTCTGAACAGACACTTTTTGCAGAGTTTTTTGCTAATTATACAGATTAACGTGAACTCCATTATCAATGAACACTGAAGGCATACTATACAGTCGGAGACAAAATACTCGTCTAGCATGAAACAATTCTCGGGATCTGGCCATGATCAGCAGTCTTTTTTTAAAAAATAAACACGTTTTAAATAAACATGGTTCAGTTTTTAACAGATAGCCTTTTGTCGGCTGCAAGAGTTTTCAGTTTTCTCTTATTATTAGAGACGCAAAGTCAGCTAGATTCCCTTTAAAATGCCTCTTAAGCAGCATTAACGTGTCACAGATCTTGATTTAACATTGATAAGTGTAGCTCTTGTTTCCATAATCTGCGGTACAACCAAACAGATTGTTACCCTCACAAATTTACTAAAGTGAGTGTTAAATGCAGTGCTGTTTGCCCCAAAATGTTTTATTTACGATTTACGTACGATTTTAATATTTCGTTTACCCTAAATACTAAATTTCAGTTCATTATGTTGAGAATCACGTTACTTATGAACGAAAATGTTTTGGCCGATCTTCAAGGCAAATCTCTTTAAAGAGGGGAAGAATCGAACGTTTGCGTGCTTCAAGACGTAATCTCTTACACGGTACCTTAAAATGAGCTTTTTCACATTTTTGCTAAAATATCGAGAACCAAATATCAAAATAGAATGAAAAAAAAAAAAATTCTAGAGAAGTTTTCGACCATGATAAATCTAATGAAAGCAAAAAATTAATGTTTCTATTTTAAAAAATTTAAACCTTGTTTTATTAATTAAAATTATTAAACCACTCTTTGGTGCAAAAGTTGCTTGCTATTTATGTTTGACATTTAAAAAAAAACTCGTTTGAAACAAAAATTACAAAAATATATTTAAGAATTGATAGCCAAAAAACTTTTTTTTTAAACTTTAATTTTCCAATTCTTTGACCTCATGTAAATTTCTAACCACTCATTGGAAAATTATAAAATTTTATATTTCGTCGTTTTTTTTTTTTTTTTTGGATTCTAAATCTAAATATAGTATATTATGGGGTTGCCATTGAACTTTTAAAAGTTTGGTTCAGTTTAAATATGTAGATGACCCCTCATGACAAAAAGCTATATACAATTATTCAAATCTTTCCACGATTTACAACGGTACTTGACTTGTATTATAATTGATGAAATAACAAAAGATATAGCCATCGTTCGGATTTTTTCGCGTACTGTACAAGTCTTGAAAACGATAAATCAAATATTATCCAACCTCTGTTATTACAATCATCGATAAAAGTGGCAAGAAATTCAAATTTTCGTTCCTAAAATATTTTAAGATAGGATTTCTTAAAGGTTTTTTTTTTTCTTTTCTCATTTGAATTTAACACTCATTTTTCGAGGGTGCACACGATGATTATGCCTTGAAATCGAAAACTATTTACTGTTTTGATCCTAGTGGATCGTTGGTTGGTTGTATTCAGATTATCTGGCACCGTCAGCAACACGAGGGCTATAATGCGCCGAAACATTCGTCATTAGACAAGCCAACATACATTTAAAACACGCATGCCAACACGGGACTCGAACCCGCAACCTCGCGGTTTAGAAGCTAGCACGCTAACCACTATAGCGTTTGGTCGGCCCTAGTGGATCGAGTGTGTGACCAGACATTTTTCTCTTTGGAATGTCATCGGCGTAAAATCAGACTGGTTGGTTTGTATGCTCAACGACCTATTTTTATGCTCAATGATCAAGTACTCTAGTGAGGCCGGGACCAACAGCTTAACGTGGATTCCAAACTACAACGAACATACATGCCTTACTAAGAATTCGAATCCGGCACCTTTGGCATGCGAGGCCAAAGTGCTAAACACACAGCCATGAGGTGGGATTGCAAAATTAGATATTCGGTGCATTATTTTTATTTTATAAATTAAGTACACGTCATACTCAAAATTAAAGCAAATGCCTGCGAGGTAATGATAAATACCTAATTTAATACAAAATGAGCGTGTTCTACTTGCCGCCTCGAAGTACTGTTTTTAAGTAGTAGTATACATTGGTATTTGACAAATTTGATGTAAATAAGCTTGGCTTTGTTTACTTCAATTTTCAATTCTTAATTATACTACCTTCGAATTCCATAGCTTAAAAATTATATTATGTTCTTTACGATATTAAATAATACTTTAAGTTTTATTAATTTATGAAGGTACAGTGTTAAGAAATCGCTGCCGCATACTTCCAATTTTATTTGTGAGAAACTAGTTTTCATTTAGTTAAGACTTTTTTTACCCGAGATGACTACATTTTGAATCAACCAATTAAAAAAAGTTTAAATTCCATTTAAATAGTAAAATGTAGGGTTTGGCTGGTTCGTACGCTCAACAACTTATTTTTGTGTTTAATAAAGACAAATCAGAAAGGAAACTACAGTTTTGAGTGGATTCCGAACTACAACGAGCATCCACACGTAACCCAGGATTTAAACCCGACAACTGTGCTTGGTTAGTTTGTACACTCAACGACAGATTTTTATACTCAATGATGGATAATCAAGCCGGACATACATCTTAAGGTGGATTCTGAACCACAACGAGCATCCATGGTCTCTAACCCACGATTCGAACCTGACAACTTTGGCATAGAAGGCCAGACCACTAACGACACGGCCATCAGGTGGGCTCCGATAACTTTGGTATGGTTGGTTGGTTGTATACAGATTATCTGGCGCCGTCAGCAACACGAGGGCTATAATGCGCCGAAACATTTCGTCATTTAACAAACCAACATACATTTACAAACATCCATGCCAACACGGGACTCGAACCCGCAACCTCGCGGTCTAGAAGCCAGCACGCTAACCACTATACCGTTTATAACTTTGGTATGAGTTGGTTGGTTGTTTTCAGATTATCTGGCGCCGTCAGTAACACGAGGGCTATAATGCGCCGAAACATTCGTCATTAGACAAGCCAACATACATTTACAAACACCCATGCCTAACACAGGACTCGAACCCGCAACCTCGTGGTCTAGATTGGTTGTATTCAGATTATCTGGCTCCGTCGGTAACACGAGGGCTATAATGCGACGAAACATTCGTCATTAGACAAGCCAACATACATTTAAAAACACCCATGCCTAACGCGGGACTCGAACCCGCAACCTCGCGGTCTAGAAGCTAGCACGTTAACCACTATACCGTTTGTTCGGCCAACAAGACTGCGGAATAAAGTGATTTGTAATCACTCTCAGATTTTAGTTTAATTGATAAAAAAAGTGAATGCTCATCAGAAGACGCTCAAAAAATATTAAAATGCCCTTAATGGGGCTCTTTGAATCAATTAAAAGACAGCCAGAAAACAATAGAGTCAAAATGCGTTTCATAAGATTAGCTTAAAGTGAAATAAAAAATTGACTTACTGGATATCATTAGAAATAAAGGTAACATAGTGGCAGTGTTTTAAAATAGGATCACTAACTCAGTAAACTCCTCTTAATTAATGCGTTTAACTTGTAGTTTCCGTTTATTTGTGTAGTGTAGCTTGGTCAGTCGTCATAAAGTGGGGAACTACTGATAGAAACGTGTTTTTGAAGTGGCTTTGTCAATAACAGGATGCCATCGTTGCGAAAGGCGAATCCGAGATAATTTTTCCTAAGAAAGTCCTCCTAGAAGACACTTGCACTTCCGTAAGATGCATATTGAACGTACAGAATTAACTATCTTTTGATAAATTTAAAAAGAATTCAGCTGCAAGTGTCAAAACAAAGGAGTACAAAGAGTTATTCTAGTTTTGGTCGACATTGTGAAGTTGGAAAAAATATTTTCTACTGATAGACTATAAAAGAAAACATACGAAAGCTGTAGTTGAGATTCTAAAGAGAGATTTTATGACCGCTGAATCTCACTTTGATTTGTGAAATTGAATTTTATTTTTCATTCAAAAAATTAGTTCTTAGACTTTACCTTATGCCGTTCTAACTACTGAGTGCCCGCCATGTTTGTATCACCATGCATATATGTAAACATACAGGACTAAAAAGAATTCTTACTCATTTAGTAACATTTTTGGCTGACAACGGGTTTTCATAGCCTCGTGATACCACAAGAATTTATTGCAGGGAATATAAAGGTCCGATCAGACTGTCGGTTTAAGTCAAGAAACATCGTAACAACGTCTCGAACTATTTCTTAGAATTTGGATCTTGGTCAACACCTGAGCTAGCACCTCTACTCTCTACATTTACAACATTCTAATAAGAGGTTGGTTGGTTGCATGGATTTTAATTGCACAAGACCCAATATTGGCTAAGCTGCTCCAAGCTAATAAGAAGACATTGTATCTACAACTTGAATTAGAGGTGCATAATCTCCATTATTTTTCACATCAGTCATTGGTCAGAACTCGGTTTAGAACTCGCAATACGTCGATCAAGTTGAGGCTAGCCCATCTAATAGATAGTGTCTGCCTATACCATGCATTAGCTCTCCCCATGCATTGTCTGTTATTATCAAAACAAGACTATCTCCATTTCCAAGAGGTATTTCAGTAGAAAGGTATTTACATTCGTCACATTGCAACCTTCTACATGCATCACCTCTATTCTAAATAGACCAGTCTTATTTCGATAGTGACTGTCACCATTTAACGTTACGTAGTTTGAGAGTTTTCTCATACTTCGTAATCCAAATATATGCCTGTCCGAAATCAAGAGAGCACTTAGATCTCTGTTCGCTTACTACAACTTCTAGATAACTTATAAGCGGTTTCTATTCTGCAAGCAGATTCCTCCCACCTATGCTATGTAATAGATTGACTATGGTTACAAGCACATTTTAATTAGTTTAGGGGAAGCTAGTAACATATATATCTATGGTGATTGTTAAGCCTTTCTCATCTTCAAGTCAATAACCATAAAACATGCACTATCCAGAAGTTGCAGTTAGGGATCAATGATTAGAGGTAGGAAATATCGATCAATATCGATACTATATAGTTGCATAGAAAAAATTATCGATAAAATATTGATGCATGATTTTTTAATTTGATTTTTAATTTTGCCTGAGACAAAGTTTTTCGGAGCGAATTTCTACTTTTCATGATTGCTTTTTGTAAGGTGATTACTTTTTCAAGTGAAATGGATCTATTACAAAAAAAAAAAAAAAAAAAAAAAAAGTTATATTTTTGCTTAATTGGTGCAGTGATTTTAAGAAAAATTTAGATAATTTTCAATAGCTATTAAGTGTATGGCAAAATATTGAATATTGGTGCCATTTTAACGGTCTCTCAGCCAAAGTTCAAACTTTAGTTTTGAAGTGTTTGAAAAGGGAATAAAGAAAATTGAAAAAACACATAAAACTACAAAACGATCATCAAAAAACTAAACATTTTTGAAAATATCGATTTATCGGTGACTTTCATCGATATTTTTATTATATTGATACTTTTTTAGAAATATCGATAAAAATATCGTCGTGTTGATATATCGCTGACCTCTATCAATGATAGATTAACAGAATTTTGATTACCGTGCCATTACGAAGTTACTACAGTGGAACGATCAATCCGAAAGATATCAAGATATCCCAGGTAAAGATTTGGGAGGGAATATTGGAGACCGAAGTGGCTGTCCGAGAGCTTCTAAAGAATGTCATGGCAAGATTAGATCCAGCTGTGAATCTCGACATTGTCCAGATATTCGCAAAGTACTTTCAGATTGGAGACCTTTTATGACCATAAAACATCTAAAACGATTATTTTGTTACATAACTAGGAGCCCTAATTTTATTAGTGGAGGTGAGGGGGGGGGGGGGGTAGAAGGCCTGTCTAAATTTTTCAAATACGATAATTGACAATGAATAATAAATTCCTGATTGACCATCCTAAACTAAAAGGGAAGGAAACTTTATCTTTTGGATATATTCAGACTGAGTATTTTTTAATAGTATTTGTGAAATGAAGTACTAATATCCCGTTTCCTCGATACACAGTTTTGTAGAGTATGACGTTTCTTAGAGGAATTAGGATTGTCGCATTTAAAACATATTAATTTCAAATACGTATATCAGACTAGTCTTTAGAAAATAACCTCTTTATGCCAAACAAGTTTGATTTTAGCATTTACTGTCACTAAAAGGTCACTATTTGTAGGTACTATAGGTTACTATTTGTTCTAACCAATAATCTTAAACATTACCTTCTAGATAACTCATGCAGTTTCTGCTTTGCAAACTTATGAAGACAACTGAAAAGGACACCAATAGTAAAAATAGTATAATAGACTGCAATAATTTAAAATAAAAAACAAATGTAGGTAAATACCTCCATTAATTAATGTCATGAATCTATTAGAAATAAAAAATGTTTTATAAAATATACCCATAGTAAAAAAAAATATATTTTCTGAGGGAATTTAGGCAGTCTATAAATATTGAATTTAAAGAACTTAGATTAGAAATATTTAAGTTCAGGCAGTGATATGCATCCATTTATTTATCTTATCGAAGTATATAACATCAATATTTTCTCTCTGGAATAAAATACATCAACAAGTTTAACCTATAAATAAATTAATACATTTTATTAACAGAACATATACATCCCCATCGTTGATAAGATTATTATATCAGAAATAAATGCTGCTTTACAATTAATATTAACTTGCATGTCATTAAGTTATAACAAGCACACAATTTAATAGATAAATGTAATCAGTATACAACAGTGTAGACAAACAATAAGTTCAATAACAGTGCAACTTGAAGCAGGAGTGTCCAGTTGTAAGCAACAGCACCATTCTCAATGCAAGCTCTAAGGACAAGATCATTTCCAGGAGCGAAAAACTTGCGATGGAACTTCTCGGCCTCTTCTCCACAATTTTCGGACACTTTCTCTTCAAGGCACATGTTCACTACATCGTCATACCTAAAACAGACAGTTTTGAACTAGAAATTGAGTATTCGAGTGAAAACGTTGACATAACTTTCAGAAAGGAGACTCGCTGTGAAATGATGCAACTGTACCATGAAGTTTCGTATGGTGATTAGTAACATATTACATTTGCCATAACAAGTAACAATTTTGCGTAATGTAGTTATAATAACCTTCAATAATCTCAGATCCATTTCTCAGAAAACACATTTATTCAATTAGTAATAATGATAAATATCAAGTACTCAAAACGTTAACATTGGATAACGCTGAAATGGTTGGTTTGTACGCTCAACGACCTACTTTTATTCACAATGACGGCTTATCAGCCGGGACCTACAGCTTAACGTGGATTCCGAACCACAACGAACATTCATGCCTAACCCGGGATTTGAACCCGGCACCTTTGGTATGTGAGGCCAGAGCACTAGTCCCACAGCCATCAGATGGACGAATTTAAAGTGCATAAATTTGTCAAAGATTTATCCTTCACATAATTAGGAAATGTAAAGATGTTTCATTCCTATGTTTTGTTATCTAAGGAAAGAAATTGGGGAAATAGAGTGCTCATAATTTGAGAACTACTGAGCCCCTATACTATAGGAATACAGGACTATTTCAAAATCTTATAGTAAGCGTGTTTCATGTGTTTTTATTAACAAATAAACGTGATAGCACTTACAAACTTTTAGTTATTAAAGATTATTTTCTTTCCCTTAAAAGCAAATACTTTATTTAATATCTAAAATTACGTGTCCGTGTAATGTTTTCCCATGTGGAATCAGCCCCTAGGCTCAGTTGACTTCCCCCATTCACTATGACGTTTTCCCATTATCTAGTAACTGGTAACCTTAGACCATGCAGCTATATAAATACATTTTGATTCAACTAAATAAATCTCTTTACATAATATACCTTTATCGTTGATTCTCTAACTTTCCTTATAGCCACAATTCTGAAATTCAGCACAAATGTCAAAATGCCCACCATACAAAAAATAAGCTTTTCCTTTGTGATTAATCAACTGTCAGGGGTTAAGACGGGAGTCGAACACTCCAAATGCTTCATAAATGTTTTTAGATTGCCAAAATGCACATGTTAAAATTTCGTAGCGAAGCACTAGTACTCAGCTTGTCTCCTGCAAACTTATATTCTTCCTCGTGCCTAAATTCCTGCCTCAATGTTGCAGAATCAATAAAGGACTGTAATTTGTAACTGTATTTGGACAATTTGGTAACATGCATTGGTTCGTAAGTTTTTTATGGTACAATAGCCAATGTTGTCTATGCTGAGCCAAACATTCGTTTCTGGCGAATAAAAAACATGCATTAAATGCACGGGAGTTTTTCTTCACGTATTCCGTTTCTTTAGGAATTACTGTAAAATTGGTTTTGGACAAGCACCTTTTGGTATCATTTCTCACCTGCAGTACAATCTGAAACTCTCCAATTTGTCTTCTTTCTCGTATCCCGTGGCCGTGTAATTGGCCAGAGCACTGACCACGTCGTCTGTGCAAGGTGCGGAAGCCTCCTGTCTGGCCAGCTCGAAGACGCACGTTCTGTGCTTCATGTAAGCTGGAAAGGCAGAAACAAGAATATACTAAAAATGGAATTTCATTTGTTTAATAAATTACTGGGTAAATTGAGCCTTTTGGAATAAACAGAATGTACGTATTTTCAGGTACATTCGGAGCTCATTATTTTATTCCTTAGAAGATGTACGTTTTTTTTACATCAATCAGTCCTCGTAATCAAATCTCGTACATTAGTTACGAGAAACAGAAAATAGTCGATAATTACATAATAATTTATTTGGAATAATATTCGTGCGCGAAAAACATAAGCGTGATAATTTTACCATACTTATAGTAACTCTGTCCTTGTAACATGTCAAAATACTCAACAGGAGAACATTGTTATGTATGCTAGAAATAAATAGACAGTTTAGCTCTGATAAAATGAAGCTATTGCCAGATTCTTAGGTAGATAAGGAAAATGGATTTCCCAAGAGATTTTTCGTCGTTCATCATTGCCTCATCCCCTATTTGAAAAAAAGAATAAAACGTTAAAACAATTTAATAACTATTTTGCACTTTATATTTGCATCTACAGATTCCCCAAAATCATAATAATGAGCCTTCCTTTCGATTTCATGAAATCGTCATTGGAAATATACTTTACAATGAATGACAAGGCTCGTTCATAGCTGGCTATGGTTCTCAAAATTTTTTTCTCTTCTGTTCCCGACTATGCCATTGTAGCCGTCTATCCAGTTACTTCAAATGCATATATCAATGAATGAGATACACAATCTGAATGTTATTCTTCTTATTTAAGGTTAAAAATTAGTTATGTATGCACCTTTGTTAAGCTCCGTTCCTTCTCGACACATTTCCTTGAGTCTCGCTTCCATATCTATTACTTCCCTTGCATCTTCCACGTCACACTCAGCAGACTGTTTTTTCAAGCATTCGACAGTCAGAGGAGCAGCCCTACAAAGAAGGGATATTTTAATAAATACTCGAGATCACTTTAAACAAGGTTATCTAACACAATAAAGAACTCCGGTATCGCGATGGTTAAATGCACCCAACTCTTGATAGGGACCTCAATGGCCTCTCTTTGGTGTGGTGGGGTTGGAGAAAGAGGATTCCGCGATAAGATTCCGATCTCGTGTAATTTTGTTGTTCAAAATTATGACACGAGTTTGGCTGTGTTAACCTTTAACTGCTGTAAGCGGTCTGACAGACCGCGAGGCATTTTTTGTAGAATGCTTTCAACCCCTAAACTATCTCATCTTTGACTTTTATATAAATTTTTCTGATACTATGTTTCTTAAACTTTAAACGGATGTTCACCAATTTGTTTGGCGCAATATGGACCATGTGTTGCTCTTGCGGGAAAAACCTCAAACCACCTAACCACAGCAGTTAAAGGTTAAGCAACTGATAGTGGCAGAAATAGGTAGACGGCAACCATGCTAACAAACTGAAAATCTGCCTTATTTAAACTTTAGCCAGTAGTAGAGTAGTTAGATTGTGTTTCTTTGTACTATAGGTATCCTATAACCAACTCCGCGTATTAATCCTTAGCACTCCACTGTCCCCCCCCCCTCGTCCCCTCAGAGGACATCGTAATTCTATCATATCACTCTGATGTCCCGGTTAACAAGGTTAGTGATTATGGGGAATTAACTTATTCCAGCACAACTTTTTGAGAAATGCATGTTTCCCTGAAGTTTTCTCTTCAAATGGCGCATGAAATCAAATCAAAATATGGTAAAATTACTAAGATACATATATAAAAAAAAAAATGTCAGCAGGTTTTGTGTCAGAAGAGAACGTGAGAAGTATGCTCACGACGGTCCGAATACTTCTCTGTTCCACTTGAAAGGAAAGATAAGGAGAGATTGTAAATGGTTTGTGTGGAAATGGAAATGTATTGGCGCAAGAGCAACGCTGGTCCGAGAGAGAGAGAAAGAGTTTGTAGAAGAAAGGTTGGTATGTGAGCATAGCAACTTCTTCGCACTGTATGGTGATATTTCTAAATATAAATAAACAATAAAAAAAAATCAAACACTAATGACTCATTACAAGTTTGCCAAAGCACTTATAGATCAGTAGAGAGGTGATTTCCGGGAACCGAGAACGTGTCCATCCACATCTTCGGCGGACAACAGACTAAATAATAAGCTACATATTCCCGATGTGGGAGAAAGAAAACGGGATTGTATTATTTGTTGTGACAGGTAAACACCTGGCGGAAAACGTCAAACTACTTATTATTGTCAAGCGTGCACAAATCAGCCTGTAACGCATATTGGAGAGTGTTTCAAAGTTTATCATACTGTACAAAATTGTGGAAAATAAAATATAGATTTTTTTTTGTAAATATATATTTCTCGATGCCAATCAATTTATATAAGTCCAATATCATTACAGTACGTTACTTGGATCCAAAACTATACTAAATAATATTGTTACGAATTTTTGTATATTTGTAAATATTCCGTAGTGTTAATTTTGTAAATAGGAAAATTTAAGTACATTTCGCATAAAGCAGTGCAATAGTTCGTCTTTAGTTGGCTTCCCTGCAATATGGGTCTCGATGCTTGATAACGAGTTTTACAGAGTTAACGATGGGAAGCGAGTTTTACAAGGAGTGGGGCATTTAACATAATTTTAATGGTAATCTCGCCAAATTGGCGACGATTTTGGCGACTAATTTTCATCGCCATATTTGGCGAGAAATCGCCAAATGTTGTCAAACTTGGCGATCATTTGGGGAAATTTTCGGTCCCCATGGACATCTATAGGACTTTTCGACTACGATCTGGAAAGTTCTCCAAATATCTACCTCTAGAAGTTTCAAGAATGTTCGCCTCCCCTATATAAGCCCGAGTTAGTTGTTGACTGAGTTAGTTGAGTCACTGAGCTGGTTTAGTCAGTGAGTTGACTGGAATTACCGAGTTGAGATACTGAGTCTCAATGAGCATTCAGAGTAGTTCTAAAGCGAACTGTATTGCATTGTCTTTTGCCGTGATTTAGCAGTTGTGTGTCAAGTTTAACTGCTGTTTTTGCTCTATTGTTGTGTATAGAGCTGTATTGAGTCTACTAGAATGAGAAGTTCTGGAGTTGTAAAGGAATCTGTGAAGAGTTATATTGGAATAAATTTCTGCAAGTTTTGATCTGCTTTGGTTTCAAATCTTTCGAACCCATCCACGCAACAATATAAAAATTCATTAATGCACGTTTCTGCCACTAAGCCTCACTGAGTAGCTGATAGCTAAGGTCCAGAATGGTGCAGAGTGCAAAGGTCTAATAAAAGAAAATATGCAGTTTTTTGTGTGATCGAGCAATCAAACTGATTTTTTCTCCAAAAGAACTACAGGAGAGCGATACTGCGCGGGACACCTGAAGTAATTCAAAGACGCTGCATTGGGATATCTCTTGTGGGATACTCATTCCTAAATACAAGTATTCTTGACGTATTCGTATTAGGTCCAACCATAATAAGTACCCTTGTTACAAAAGTGATACAATTCAAGATTCTTCATTTTGAGTATGTACAGAATCAGAGACTGCATGGACTTGAAGCTGGTTGAATGGTGAAAGATCATTTGAACTCAAATTGAGTTGACTCGTAACTCAAAAATGAAGAATTTCAAGTCGCGTCATTTTTGTAGCAAGGATACGATTTAGAATTTTAAAGCTTGGATACTTTTTACTTTCAATTACCCATATGTATATCTAGGGTAATGAAAGTATAGTATTCGGTCGAAAAAAAAAATCGATCATTGCTTCACGTTTTGGAACATCCTTATTTCAATAAAGTAATCTAGAAAAAATGTATGTGTGTATATATGTCTGTATATGTGTGTCAGCATAACTCACGAACAAATTGACCTACGATGTTCAAATTTGGTATGAGGGTTGAGTGGTGGCCATGGGACCTACCATTAAGGTTTTCGATAAAATCGGCGACGCGTATAAGGTAGCTCCTATTGAAAAAATCATGTTTTTTAATCATTACTAAAAACAGCTCTAACGATTTCGATAAAAATCGCTGTGGTAATGCCTCTTAGAGTGTTCTAAACATTCCGACCTCTGAAATTCCAATAAAAGTCTTTTAATGGCGTAAAAAGTTGAAAAACGGATGCTTTCAACACCGTTCTCTTTCCTCATACCTCATCAACGATCGTTTTTTCCTCTCCTCACAGTTTCACTTATAATATAAGGATTATCGAAATCATATCACCAAAATCGCCGTTTTGGCGGGATTATATTTTTTGTAGATCCATTCAATAATTATTCATCGCCAATTTGGCCATTTCTTCTAAATGAATGATGAAAATATACAAACGGTACAAAACAAAATCCACGTCAGTATTACAGTGTCATTGAAAGTTGTGCGATATTCCACACCTCCTAGTTAAATATAATATTAAACACTAAAAAAATAATTTCAAGTAGTGAAATGAAATGTCAATCACAAAGTTTTGAAGCATGTAATTTCAATAAAACCTCTTTCTATTACAATGAATAAATGAAAGTTTGGGATAAAGAGTACTTACGAGCAATATTCGTCATCTTTTCTTTCGATAAAAGGTAAATAACAAGTTGACATTTTGTTAAACATGCAAATCAAGTCTCCGTTTCCCAGAGCCAATACTGAAAAAAAAAAAAAAAAATGTATACAGTGTATACAAAGTATCATTGAGAATAAACTGAATAAAAAAAAAAAGAATACGAAAACCTATCTAAAAAAGGTTTATTAAATTTTGTTCCGTAACTCAGGGTTTTTTAACGAGTGTGTGCTGTAATTAAAAAAGTAATTTAATATCACCTTGAAGAACAGCAAGTGAACGATACTTGGATTGGTTGTTTTCAGATTATCTGGCGCCGTCAGCAACACGAGGGCTATAATGCGCCGAAACATTCGTCATTAGACAAGACAACATACATTTACAAACACCCATGCCTAACACGGGACTCGAACCAGCAATTTCGCGGTCAACGATACTTGGAAAACATACTAGTCTTGATCACGAGACTTCTTGCAATGCTAGCCGCGCATTTTTATTTGAATAGGGGTATTATTCTATTGGGATGCTTTTTTCTCCCTTCGCAAATTTACAAAAACGAAACGCCCCTTTGTGAAGTGAAGTACACGATGATAAGCTATTCAGAACGGGAGATAAGTAAGCCTTACAATTAAAAATTTCTGAAACAAGAATTTGTTTTGGAATTTATTTAATTTATATTTGAAAAAACTAAAGAAGTTTCTTTTTGACATGGTGTACTCAACAATGCAAAATTTTGTAAATAAGATCCCATTTGCAGATAACTGATACAGAATTTATTTATTCTTGATGTGATATCAACCCAGAAGAATAGCGTAGATTAAATATTTTTCGGATATTTGTATTCTTTTTTTTAAATTTACAATATACTTTACCTGATAAGAAATACCAAAGCAGCATGGTGAATGGAAAACTAGTGATCTTTCAAAACTATTGCACCTTCAGATGTTCATCAAAAAGAAAACAACTCTTTTGAAATGGATTGACTGGAATCGGTCAAGGATTAACTTCTGGATGCATATTTCTACCATAATAAACACTATAATTGCGTTTCATTGCGTCAAACTATGCCTAAGGACGTGGTCAACACCTGAGCTAACACCTTATTCTCTTCATAAAAGCCACGCCAATGTGAGAACACTGAGACCTCGATGAATTTAGTAATCAGTATTTTTTCTACTTAACACATTCACTCCCGATCACGTATCAGTGCGGAATGTCCTGTTACTCTCCAGTAGTCTATCCTGATCAGACTGCACCCGATCAGAGTTTACATTCATGCTAGAATAAACTAAATAATAAAACAATATTTGTCATGTGACAAATATTATTTTATTATTCATGTGACAAATATTTTAATCATGTGACAAATATTATTATTTGTCATGTGAAGTGAAGTACACGATGATAAGCTATCCAGAACGGGAGATAAGTATGTCTTACAATTAAAAATTTCTAAATTAATTAAAACAATTTAAATCATAAATATCATATATATCTTGTCATCCTTTATAACGTTAGTTAAAAGCTTGTGTTTTTAAAACACAGTTTCAAGTAATTCCAGCAAAGAATCGGGTGCAGTACGATCTGGACAGTCTACTTATGAGTAACAAGACATTCCACGCTGATACGTGATCGGCAGCGATTGTTTTTCTGATATTTCAACAAAGTAACGGCATGAACCATGGAGGCATATTAATGTAGAAAAGTGACTAATTCCATCTCGGAGAGTGGCCGACCAAACGGTATAGTGGTTAGCGTGCTAGTTTCTAGACCGCGAGGTTGCGGATTCGAGTCCCGTGTTAGGCATGGGTGTTTGTAAATGTATGTTAGCTTGTCTAATGACGAATGTTTCGGCGCATTATAGCCCTCGTGTTGCTGACGGCGCCAGATAATCTGAAAAAAACCAACCATCTCGGACAGTGATTTGTCGAGTAAAACCTACGATCTCTAACTACAACTTCTGGATAGTATATGCTTAGTTATTGACTTGAAGCTGAAGAAGATTTATCAATCACAATAGAAATCTGTATTAGAAACTTCCCTCCCAAACTGGATAGAATCTGTTTGTAACCATAGGCAAAATATTACATAGTTGTAATTAAAGATCAGTGGTAAAGTCACACACAATGCACCATCGAGTTACTGAACGCGAAGGGTGCCAGATTCAAATGCCTATGTTTTTGTTTATTTATTGCTCTTCCTAGTGCTGGTATTGGCATCCAATACCTATTGACTACTTATCTGTACTTCGATCTTAGTGTTGACGTATGATACACTTCAAAATCTTTAAAATTTCGTTCTTTCATATTACAGTAATTATAAGTACTTTATAGATCATTCAGGGGGATATTAACCCTATGCACTCCAGAAGTGACTCTCACTCACTACATGATTTGATGCTGCAACTCGAGAAGACCACTAGGTTTGATGCGGAAATTCGATGCAAGGCTAATGATTATGTTTAGTTTCTTTGAAGCGGATCTGTGACCGCGAACCAACCAAAAATAGCTGGAAACA
Organism: Linyphia triangularis; assembly: GCA_963978545.1. Classification (NCBI taxonomy): domain Eukaryota; kingdom Metazoa; phylum Arthropoda; class Arachnida; order Araneae; family Linyphiidae; genus Linyphia; species Linyphia triangularis. The sequence continues at coordinate 39,857,402 of OZ021729.1, forward strand.
TCTCGAGTTGCAGGTCCCTCAGCGCGAAAAAGGCATGGAGTGCAGAAGTTTAAGGATTATTCCCATAGTTTTTCCGTAAACCAGAGCTCTTGTGAAACATTGAAGGAATCGTAAAAATTGCCCAAACGGAGTTAAGGCCTCTATTGTATCGAAGAATACCTTGTGCATTGAGGACAACAAAGATGGTTGGTTGGTTTGTACACTCAACGACCTATTTTTATGCACAATGACGGCTAATCAGGCCAGGACCTACAGCTTAAAGTGGATTCCGAACCACAACAAACATCCATACCTAACCCGGCACCTTTGTCATGTGAGGTTAGAACGCTAACCACATGCCCAGCCATTAAGTGGGCACAACAAAGATGGTTCTTAGGTTAACCCTTTGCACTCGAGGCCTTTTTCACGCGGAGGGACCAGCAACTCGAGACATTTTAGGTTCGGTTGGAGTTTATGGATTTACTTCATAGAAACTAAACACAGTCATTGGCCTTGCATCAAATTTCTGCATCAAACCTACTGGTCCTCTCGTGTTTCGGCATTCAATCGTGTGTCTGTGTCATCGCTCGAGTGCAATGGGTTAATTCACTGGCAAATTTGAGCCGATCAAACGGTATAGTGGTTAGCGTCCTAGCCTCTAGACCTCGAAGTTGCGGGTACGAGTCCCGTGTAAGGCATGGGTGTTTGTAAATGTATGTTGGCTTGTCTAATGACGAATGTTTCGGCGCATGATAGCCCTCGTGTTGCTGACGGCGCCAGATAATCTGATAACAGCCAACCAACCACTGGCAAGTTTGGAGGCACATGCATTTGAGTAAGTCTTCCACCAGAGAGACAATATATATTTCCTAGGAGTGCTCTAATGAATAAACAATCTTAAAGACCAGATCTACGTATGAAGTGACCCATTTTTACTTTTTTTAAATTCTTTATATTAAATTCGATTTTGTGTGTGGGTGGGTGGTCAGGAGGCTTAATTAACTCCGTTGCCGTCATCCAATCGGGGTGAAACTTGGCAGATAGATTCGATGTCGATAACAATGCATTCTATCAAAGTTTGGGGACTTTCGCTGTCATGCAGGCTTTCGCCAAGCACATGCTGGTTACAGAATAAATATAAAAATTGGCAATGCACATAAAGGATTTATATTAAAAACTTTTTGTGGGTCATGTTTTTGTAACTGTAAAGAAGCAAAGAAGCTTGAAACTACTCGTTTCTCTAATAATTTTTCTCTTACTTGTATTTTCCAAACATTTCGAAAGTCACAAGCGCAAACGTTATTGAAATTAAAATCTCATTCATATCTCTATTTTTACATTGAACACTCAAATTTTAATATGAATTTTAATAGGAAGTCTTAGCAGTTTTGTCTAGCATGTATAGCATCAGTTATTAAATTAGTCACTGTTACATATTGAAAATTATTTTTAGACAAAGGTCTTTTGACTGAAATATCAAATTGGCGTTAGTTTCAACAGAATGAAATATCCCCATTCAAACCCATCAGAAGATTTTTACCTTATTATTCTATATTTAACTCAAGCGAATGAATTTATGCAGGCATTTTCAAATGGGTATATGTAGCATATGAACTTTTCTAAATTAGCTACCAGTAATTAACATCTAGGCCGGAACCAGCATTTCGCCGCATTGAAACCAAATTGGACCGGAACGAAATATCCTTAAAAGTCTTCATCCTGTGTAGCAATTAGGACCATTTGGATGTGATCTGGGAAATAGCCAATCCATATCCAAATCTCCTAAGGAGAATAATTCTATTTCTGGGAATGAGGTACTTGGATTTTAGCAGTGATATGAATTGAGAGTGTCACATTTGTTAATGCCTATGCTTATTACTGGAAACAAGTTTCAGAAATTTCGCACTAAAGCGTACTCCTGTGTTTTACTGCAACGTTGATGCATTTACGATTATATGATATATAATTAGGGAGGTCAGATTTATTATTTAAATTATGAGAGCTTGAAATCTGTATCTATTTAACTCTATCAAGAAATGAAATATAGGATTTAGAATGATGTTTATTACTTCTGAAGATACTTTAACTCTTTTGCCGATCAAACGGTATAATGGTTAGCGTGCTAGCTTTTAGACCGTGAGGTTGCGGGTTCGAGTCCCGTGTAAGGCATGGGTGTTTGTAAATGTGTGTCGGCTAGTCAAATGACGAATTTTCGGAGCATTATAGCGCTCGTGTTGCTGACGGCGCCAGATAATCTGAAAACAACCAACCAACCTTTAACTCCTTGTCAATGTCCGCCGATCAAACGGTATGGTGGTTAGCGTTCTATCTTCTAGACCACGAGGTTGCGGGTTCGAGTCCCGTGTAAGGCATGGGTGTTTGTAAATGTATGTTGACTTGTCTAATGACTAATTTTGGCGCATTATAGCCCTCGCGTTGCTGACGGTGCCAGATAATCTGAAAACAACCAATCAACCTTGTCAGTGTCCCTCGAATCCAATTCGGTCTGCCCACCCAAACCAAATTTGAACTGCTCGAGCTAACTTCGGGCAGGAGAAATGTGTTCTTTTCCGTTGATAAGTGCAGCATCGTCTTAGTGTTGTCCTCGAGCAAGTAAACTCATATAAACCAATCCAAAGTATTCCGTTAATCCCAGACTGACTTGAGGGGGGAGAAAAATCAGTGCTCCTTTTCCGTTGATCGACGCAGCATGGCCTTAGTGTTGCCCTTGCCCTTAAAAATAAATTAAACCAAACTATTCCACTGATCGTGAACTGTTTCATTTTTTACCCATTTTCCTGAAATATACTTCACAGCTAAGAGGAAAAATAAAGAGTTGATTAAAAATCTTGAACCAAAAACTTATTAGAATGTTATAAGATTTTTCAAAGGCTTTCATTACTTAATTAATTAATTGTATCTGTTGCAAGTACATGACATCTGCTTAAAAAATAAAGCAGTCTATAAAATAAAGAATTTTAAAGAAATAAAAACTATTTATAAAAATAATATCAGCCCTAATAAATGAAGGAAGTAGCTTAGAAAATTCAAAATTTTCACGAAACATAGTGTAGATACTAATAAGGAAGATTTTAGAGTTAAAAATGCCATTTATAAATGAAGGCATACAAATTCTCTTAAATTATTTAGTATATTTAAATAACCTAAAATAATTAAAATCGACCACTTTTGTAAATATCCAAGACAGTTTGGTAGTATACATAATTGAAAAAAGCATATTCCCCAAAATGAACATTTAAACACGTTTTATAAGATAAATATCCACAAATTATCACTTGTCTTTTGAAAAAAGAATTACAATCAAGTTTCTTATTTAAATAAACTTAAGTATCTTAATTTTTTAGTTACCTATACTTCGTTACTGATAAGAGTAGCAAATTAAAAAGAATTTCCGAAAAAAAATCCTTTGTGAACTAACATTGCATTCCGAAGCAAATGTGAAAGAATGTAGCAAAGTAACTTTGATACAAAGAAGTTTTATTTAACTTCATTCAACATAATCTAACTGCTAATTCTTTCACGTAAAAGGTAATTAGAAAAGAATTCAGCTTTAATTCAGAAGGCTCAAAAAGAAAAACAATTACTGTATCCAATCGCGACAAATTAGCATTCCCAAGAAAAGGTCAATAATCCGAATCCCCTATCATTCGTAGAAGATGTAGTATTTTCAACTAATTCATTCATCGAATTTATTCATTCATGGAATTAGTTCATTTTGTCAAAGATTAACGCTACAATAATAGTTCGATAATTTGTTATGAAGTTTTATTATGTAGAGATTGAACAGATTAGGGTTTATTAAGGAGAGTGAGTAATGGGTCAAATTTAATAAAATATTCATTTGATTAATATATTTGGTCGAAATATTTAAAATGGGAAGACTTCCAATTTAAAATATTCCTTTGGTGAAATGGTAACATATTTGCTTCACTAAACCGGCTAGCGATGTTACTGTAGTAGATATATATATATAAAAAAAAAAAAAAAAAAAAAAAAAAATTAAGGTGTCCATTAACTGGAAGAATCGGCAAACTGCTCTGAAGAGCTTCGAATTTCTTTAAACTCCAACTAAATCATAAAATAATTCACGATTTTGATTTTTACATAATTTATATATTTTAAGTAACTATGTGTCCACGATTTTAATGTGTTTCAGCACTTCAGTTCCACACAATATTTGCAAAAATATCTTTAGTACTATTAAAAATGCATGGCATAACAGTATTTAAAAATATGCAGTCCCTAATTTACGAATTTGGAGCATATTGTTACGAATTTTTGTATATTTGTAATTATTTCGTAGTGTTAATTTTGTAAAAAGAAAAATTTATGTACATTTCGCATAAGGCAGTGTAATAGTTCGTCTTAAATTGGCTTCCCTGCAATGGGACATTTAATGCTTGATAACGCGTTTTACAGAGAAAACGCTGGGAAGCGAGTTTTACAAGAAGCAGGGCATTTAACAATATGGTAATGGCAATCTTGCCAAATTGCCGAGATAGAGTCAAGTTGGCGACGGTTTTGCGACTAATTTTTGTCACCAAATTTGGCGAGAAATTGCCAAATGTCACCAAACTTGGCGACATTTTCGGTCCCCATGTACATGTATAGGACTTTTCGACTACGATCTGGAAAGTTCTCCAAATATCTACTTCTAGAAGTTTCAAGAATGTTCGCCTCCCCTATATAAGACCGGCCAAGTGAGCGAGGAGTTTGTAGTTGACTGAGTTGAGTCAGTTAGTTGACTGGAATTACTGAGTTGAGATACTGAGTCTCAGTGAGCATTCAGAGAGTTCCGAAAGCGAACTGTATTGCATTGTCTTTTGCGGCGATTTAGCAGTTGTGTGTCAAGTTTAACTGCTGTTTGTGCTCGATTGTTGTGTATAAAGCTGTATTGAGTCTACTATAACGAGAAGTTCTGGAGTTGTAAAGGAATCTGTGAATAGTTATATTGGAATAAATTTCTGCAAGTTTTGATCTGCTTTGGCTTCAAATCTTTCGAACCCATCCATGCAACAATATATTTTAATATGGGTGCCCCAGTGTTAGTAATACCTTCAACGACCATTGATCACCTTACACAGTGCCTTGACCCGACAGATGACCTTGAAGGTGTTTTTTTCCATACTGAATTGCCAGTACATGTCAATAAACAAACAGACCTTCCGGTCTTCCTAAAACAAATTGTTCTTTAGAGAATTGGAGAGATTCCAATTGACGCCGTTCAGGTCTACACGGATGGTAGTAAAGATGATCACAACCGATCTGGCAGCGGTATTTACATCAAATTGCAGAGCTATGACCTTAGGAAACAGAGGAGAAATCCCGACTACTGCTCAGTCTTTCGCAGTGAACTGATAGCCATAGATGAAGCCCTTAGCCTTCCTATCTTACGTCTCTTCCCCATGGAAATGAGACTTGGATTTTGTCTGACAGCAGAAGGGCACTACAACACCTGAGTGATTGGCGGGGTGTTAGAGACCATGTCGGAGTGGCAATACTTAATAAGTTAAAACGACTTTCCGCATCGCATCAGATTCATCTGCAGTGGATCCCCTCCCACGTTGATCTTGAAGGGAACGAGATTGCGGACATGTTGGCAAAGGCTGGTGCTAGCGAGGCCTCTGTTCCCTCAGTGCCTCTCACCTTTACGGAGATTCATTCTCAGATTAAACACAGGAACAGGACTACTTGGATTGTCCCCCCAGCGCACCATTGGTATCAGTATCCCCGTCCTGGGGGCAACCTTGCTCAGGGTTTTAATAGACAGGAACAAACTACTCTTGCCCGCTTTCGAAGTGGCCGCCTTCAGACATTGAAATTTATTGAGGGATCCAGGAGCTTCGAAATCTGCAAACACTGCTCTACTGAACAGGCTTTGCCTGATCACATCCTCGCGTGCCTGGGACTATCTAAGAAGGATTTGGCCGACGACCCTGTTTTGGTGTTGGATTTTTTGAGGGTGTGCGACATCATGGACCTGGTCTAGCTCTGCTGGCCTCCGGGGTCATGCAACAACAACAACGACAATTGAATAAAGAGCGAGTAAATTCTTACGCGATTATTCCAAGAAAGCTATTACGTGATTTATATATTTTATATTAGTCACTTTTATTGGGAATTACTTGGTGAGAGTTTGAAGAGGCAAAACTGCGTGTATGGCCTTGTATTAAGTGTGATTGAAAATTGTGCGATGTTCTACATCTCTAGTATCATCTAATAACTTATAATTCTATTATTTTTTCAAATGAACAGAAGGTTAACCTCATAATTTTGTGAGTTTCTCTGGTAAGACTTTTGCTTTATCGCTGATAAAATCTTTTAACCCTTTGCACTCCAGACCTTTTTCGCACAGAGGGACCAGCAACTCGAGACGTTTCCCGCCATTTTTGGTTGGTTCATGGTTACAGATCCGTTTCAAAGAAACTAAACACAGTCATTGGCCTTGAATCGAATTTCCACATCAAACCTAGTGGTCCTTTCGAGTTGCGTCATCAAATCATGTAGTGAGTGAGAGTCACCCATGGAGTGCAAAGGGTTAAAAATCCGGTGGTTTTGTGTTTCGGAATGGCAAAGATTTCGTGTTTCCTTTATGCCATGAAAATCCAATATCCAACCACATATTTAGTACTCTTTAGTGTGACTCTTAACCTTAGGTTAGTCGTGCTGTTAACAAATGTTCCCCACAATAAATTTCTCAGTAGATAGCAGTCCATGATCAAAGCCCTCTTACAGTTTTTTCAAGATATTTGAAAAATATATTTTAATTTTTACTTTATTCTGTTCAATAATGTTGTGTTTGTAATTAAAATACCTACTTTGATATTTTTTGGTCACGAATTTAATGGTATGAACGAAAATTTGAATTTGGGGGACATTTGTCCCTCACGCGACTAACCCCGAGACAAAAGGTAGCGCGTCCCTAACAAAGGGTTAAACAATTTACTATTTCATCACTGCTGATCTTTAAATTGCTCTTCTTGAGGGGCTCTTAATATCTTTGGATTCTACGTAATGAGTCTTGTAATTTAATCTATAACTGGTTTGCATGAATGCAACTTTTATCCAATTATTGCAGTTGAAAAAGATCAAAAGTTTATTTAGCCAACAGATAGCTATCAGAGGCAATGTTGCCAGACCTCGAACTTAAAATTCTTAGGTGGGCAATTTTTCCCAAAGGCATTTTGGACACAGTATATTTAATAATATTTTTACCTTTTTAAATATCAATAGTACTTCAAAAACTAAGAATTCCTGTTCTTTAAAAATCACTAAGAAAGGCCCTATGTTGAGTTATAAGTGTGTGAAAAACTACAGAGAAATGTTAAAAAGAAAGTGAAACGGTTTAGCTCGACGTGTGTGTCCACGTCCTCACCAGGAAATGGCAACTTCACAAAATTCCTTCTGCACCGAAATTATTTAATCCCCCCCCCCCCTTTTTTTTATTAGTTCTTTTTTTTACGTCATCCTGTTCCAGAGAGGAGGTTCTCTCACATATGTACGCTGAGGCAGGTGATAGTTCACAAAGTCCTTCCTTTCCACTCCCAGCCGGGAGTTCAACCAACCAACCAAAAACTACAGATAAGTATTAATAAAAATACTACGTCTGGCAACGCTGACTAGAGGGCGCAAATTATCCTTTTCACTGTAACTGATTTTTCAGTTCTAGTCGGAGGTTGTTTTCTTTGTTGACTATTTTGTTATTTTCATGCACAGTTTCTTATAATAGATTTATGCTTAAGTAAATAAATATTAAAAACAATAAGTGATATTTAATTCGTTATATTTATATTTGAAATTTATTTGTGCTCGCCTGAATATGAAAGGTCATTGCTTTTAAAGTATTCCAGACATGACTGGGTATGGAACTAATAATCAGGTAAGATTTTTAATAGTATAAAAAAAAATATACTGTGAATTATTCATTTATGTAAGGCCGTATTTGGGCAGGGATACAATAGATTGCTATGGAGGAAATTTTTTGTTCTTTATACAGTGCATGTAAATATTTGCTGATGTCGCAATATTGAAATGTTATTCGGAACAGATCAAAGAGGAACTGTGAGTGCGGATTGAATATTTGAGAAACTGTTAGTTTTTTAAAAGAATAGTCTGAAGAATATTGCGTTTTAGGTTATTTTTTGTAAATGAATGTACTTGACAAAAAGGTGGTGGAAATCGGGGAAAGAAGGGCAAAAGGATCATAACTTATACGATCTATTGAGCTAACTTGGGGCGAGTTATTTACATGCATCTTCACCAAATCAATAAACCCCACCTGATGGCTGTGGGGTTAGCGCTCTGGTCTTGCGTGTCAAAAATGCCGGGTTTGAATCCCGAGTTAGGCGTGGATGTTCGTTGTGGTGCGGAAACCACGTTAAGATGCCTGATTAGCCGTCATTCCGTATAAAAATAGGTCGTTGAGCGTACAAACCTACCAACCAAATCAATTCAGAACACAATTTGTTGGCACAGTATGGCTAATGTGTTGCCCTTGCACCGTTAATCTTCAACCAACCAATCAGAACACAATTTGTACATATTTCAGCGTATTTAATACATTTGGAGTCAACTAAGGATGGCTGTGGTTTTAAACTCATTTCTAATTCTAAAATAATGTTTTAAAAATCTTATGATTATGCTTGCATTTAATAATTATCCACTACTGGGAAACGCTAGGGCATACAGCTAGTACCCAATACAAGCCTGTCAAGAAATACAAGTTTGGACCAAAAATCTAGGTTAATTTGATATGATTAGTATAAAACTAAATTGGTCAAGGAAATTCCAGATTTTCTTAAGTGTGATAGGATAAATTATTTTGGCCTAAGACAATTTATTTTATCCTAAAATAGGGTTTGGCCTAAAACTTATTAATTCGATTTATTTGATATGGCATAAAAAAACAACACTGAATTTTTATTTAAAAGAAACACACGAAAAAAATTAATAGTTTTCGAAAAAAGGACATTTAATATCTACGATTTGAATGGTTTCTGTTTTAGTGTCGATACTTCATGAAGTTTAAAACCTGTTTTAACCAGATACGTTTCGCTTAAAATTTCATAATTTTCAATTTATGAATTTGAATTTCATGATACGAATCTTATTTAGTTTCTGGAGTTTTACACATAAATCGTTTTTTTTTTTTTTTTTTTTTTTTTTCGTTTTTTTTTTTTCTTTCTCCAAATAATAGAGCATTCCAGTGATAATCTGCGTTTTACTTATAACCATCCAAATAGAAAATAGTGTTTGGACTATTATTTCATTAGCCTTAATTTATTATTTAAATCAAATGACTGAAACTGCAGAATTTCTGTTTACATACAAGACAATGTAGTTGCGAAAACTATATATTTATTTATACGAATACACTTTTAATATAATTTCCTCACCAGTTTTGAATTCTTAGCTTTACTATTTTTAACTATGTATTTTTTTAGCAACACAATCCGAAGTTCTTAATTGGGTACCGTTGAAATTAATAGCCTAATTACGTTTACTTGCATATTCTCCTCTCACAAGAATATAATGAGCTAATACAGAATACGAAAGTAATACACAAGTGAAATCTCTTGCTTGTTGATACATAGGGTTGTCTCCTTATTTGTTCGTGGTTTTTATATATTTTTTTCGCTTTAATTAAAAACACTTGAAAGAACTAATTAATAAATTAAAAAGTTCTTATGAATGCAAACGCTAGTTTAAAAATTCGGTTTTTTTAATTGCATGTACATGGGTTGTTGAACTTGTATGATTTTTTTTTTTTTTGAATAAGTACTTATAAAAGTATCGAAATCTTAAGAATTGAGCTTCTGTAATATTTTAAATTGAATTGATAAGTTCTTTAAATCCAATAAAATATAAACTAACAGAAAAAAACTAGCAATTGATTTCAAAAGTTTTATTATTACATACTACAACTTTTAGACTTAGTACTTAACAAAATGATACATATTTTGAAAAGTTGTGTCCCCTTGATGGCTGTGTAGTTAGCGCTCTGGTTTCCCATGCCAGAGGTGCGGAATTCGAATCTTGGGCTAGGCATGGATGTTCGTTGTGGTTTGGAATCCACATTAAACTGCAGTTACAACCTGATTAGCCATTATTGTGCACAAGAATAAGTCGTTGAGGGTACAAACCATCCAACTTTTAAAACGGGGAAGAATAAATTGAATGGGTTTGATAATGGATATAATTAGTCTAATGTCGCAAGTAATTGGAAAATTTCACCTTTACTATTTTTAATATAGATGACCATTGATAAAGTAGCTAGAATCTATAGATTAAAGGTACATTTACATGTTATCAATGGCTTGAGTACCGGATAGTAAGTTAACCAGAAGCTGATTGGCACGCGATGACTTAAATTCCAGTTTACGGGCGTTTCAATTTATAAATGCCAAGAATTGAAATAATTTGTGTTATCGTGCGGCCGATGCGTAACATAGTTTATTGTATTTGAACCTGGGTCTAATTTACAAACGGGATGTGGGCCTTTTAACTAGAGCCCACTTTGTTTAGGAAACCACTTTTATCTATAAACTTAATATTTCTTTAATATTTGTGTAACAATCCTTAAAATTGCAATTTTTTTTTTAAGAATTTACAGCTAGAAAAGGCGGGAAAGATGTATTTTGTTGTTTTAATGACCCATTAATTACTTGTAATTGACTAACATTAAGCTATAGGTATTTTAACGTATAGATAGAAAACAATCTACATTTTTAGTTTTTTGGAAAGATCTTTTGGAACTAATAGTAATATGCAAAGAACTACAGAACAAAGAACACATACCGTTGAACAATGATAGTAAAGACAAATAAACTAACATAGCCTCACTTTTTCAACTTTGTCAATTCCAATTAATTGGTCAATCGTAAAGCTTTAGTCCTAAAAATTTCATCCTTTACTGTCAAAGTTGAAACATTCATCTCTTCTTCAACAACCAGCAGATATACACTTCTATATTCAGGATAGAGGCATACTGGATAAAAAATATTCAAAAATATTTTCACTATTACTGTATGATGGTACGAATTTCAGTTTTTGGCTTTATTCCAACGATTTGCCATTATTTCCATGTACAACGTTTACTTTTTAACGTAAATCCAATGGTTGCTCGGTTTAAAGTCTCAAGGGACTTTAGGTGGAAGCGATATCAAAACTAAAACGTATTTTGCTGTAGCTACCAGGTATTGGCATTCCAGTAGCAAAACTTCTTCAGTGACTGGCATGCTTCATTTACATAGTATTAGAAGTAGGCATCCAATGGCTGGCGATCTCCACTCTCTCACCAAATGACAATGTGTAAATGAACCTTAATATCTGGTTTATACATTACCAGCGACGTACCAATTGAGATCACCAGTCATGTGAGGTCACCTGGCTGTTCCCGTGGAATAAATATTTTATATTTATTGCGATTTCCATTAACCAATCACTTGCGCTTTCCGTGACTGGAAGGAGGCGCAACTGTTTATCTGCTGCCGTCACATGACTGCCGATTCCAACTGGTTCGTCAACTGGTAGCGTGTAAAACAGCCTTAAGTTTGAACCAAGACTAAAAAAAAAAAAAATCTGAAGTAAATCTAACACTCATAACCTAAAGAAGGAACCACTGAGATATCTAACTAAAAAAAAATTAGCATAACCTTATATTGTATGAACTTGTTGCTAATAAGTTTAAATTATCTTATCAAGTTTTTAGACTTTCTGGAAAATCTAATAAGGAGAACACCTGGAAAGGGAAAAGATCCGGGAATGCACTTTAAGCAAGCTGACTATGAACTCGAAACACTCTCTCGCATCTTAATATATATAAATTACGTGTCACGTTGTTTGTTCCCTATGCACTCCTAAACTACTTAACCGATTTTAATCAAATTTGCACACCCTATTCAGTTTGATCTAACTTAAGAGATAGGATAGTTTACATCTCAATTTTTATAGCCACAATATTATTTTATTGCAAATTATTTGTTTATTATTTGACAGTCACAATTATCTGTTAGCTCCAAATGATTCTAACAGATGGCGCTGTGTTGAAAGTACCAACGTTTCACATAAGCTACAATTTAATGGCATGTGATTTATTACCGCAGTACTGAAAAATTTATTTTTGTGAAAGGGTTTAGTTCTTTATTTTAATATTAATATATGCTGCACCGAGGTAGTGAGCAATTTAATGGCATGTGATTTATTACAGCGACTGATTTATTACCGCAGTACGGAAAAATTTATTTTTGTGAAAGGATTCAGTTCTTTATTTCAATTCTGTCTGCCTGTCTGTGGCTCCTGTGAATCACTAGAAACCTACTTAAAATTAGAATAGAACTCTGAAATTTTAAACATACGTAGTTTTAGCCATCTATTTAGACTTTTGAAAAACAGAATGTTAAAATTTTAATTAGTTATTTTTTAATTAATTTTCTTAATTAAAAAAAATAATTTACAAAACGACTTCTAATAGGACTACAGTTCTGAAATTTTCAACATAAGTAGTTTGGGCCTTCTAATTGGTCTTTTGAAAAACAGAATTTTAAATTTTTATTTAGTTCTTTTTTAATTAATTAATAAATATTTTACAAAACGATTTATAATAGGGCTACAGCTCTGAAATTTTCAACATAAGTAGTTTTAGCCTTCTAATCGGATTTTTGAAAAAAAGAATTTAAATTTTTTTTTTTAGTTCTTTTTTTAATTAATTAATAAATATTTTGGTCTATTCCTAGTTGACGTTAAAATATCGCCAAGCCGATTTGGCGCTATTTTGTAGGTGATACAGTTCTAAATTTGGCAACCCCATTTTTTTTATTGATGTGCTTTGGCTTCAACCTTTCTATATCACAAATCAATTCCGAATTGGCGACATTCTGGCTTTTTCGCCAACTTTTCAAAAGTGCGCCAACCCATAAACGTGAACTAGGAATTTACCAATATTTTACAAAATGATTTGTAATAAGGCTACAGCTCTAAAATTTTCAACACAAATAGTTTTGGCCTTCTAATTGGACTTCTTTTGACAAAAAGAACGTTCATATTTTTATTTGGTTCTCTTTTGATTACTTTTTTAATTAATAAATATTTTACAAAACAATTTCTAATTGGGCTACAGCTCTGACATTTTGAACATAAGTAGTTTTGGCCTTCTAATTGAACTTTTGAAAAACAGAATTTTTAAATTTTATTTGTTTTTTTAATTAACAAATATTTTACAACACGATTTCTAATTGGGCTACATTTCTGAAATTTTCAACACAAATAGTTTTGGTCTTCTGATTGAACTTTTGACAAAAAGAACGTTATAATTTTAATTGTTTTTTTTTAATGAATTTTTAATTAATATTTTCACAAAAAGTGACTTCTAATAGGCCTAGAGCTCTGAAAGTTTCAATATAAGTAGTTTTGACCTACTAATTTTGCTTTTTACAAACATCACGTGTTAAAATATTCTTAAAGGAGTGTTGTGTTATAGTTATTAACGGGGCTTTTTTTTATATTGTTTCTCGACAAGGGAGGAGCTTCTAAAATTAAGGCTTTCCTTACAATTACTTTTTAGTGTGTGAAGCGACCTTACGCTTACGCAGCAATGAACCTTTCATCGAGCAATAGCAGAGCCGGCCACGTGTTATTTAGACTGAAGTATAAATTTAATTCATATAATAGTAAAAGTAATACAGTGGAATTCTTCTTGCTTTTTAATTATTAGTGCTTCATTGTTCAAAAATCTTTAATTACAATATATACATGTAAGTATTATCACATAGTTGATACCTGGAATGCCACCACATAATCTTTGATTAAAGATTGGTTCACCTATTATTCTCCTGCGTAATTTGAATCCACCTCGATTATGCAACGGTACGCGTTTGGTCATCAAAAAGATCACCTGAAATATACATGAATCTACCATTTTAACTGGAAAGTTTAAAGGAGAAGTGGACCTGTTGCCACGTATTCCGATGATACCATCAGAATCTACGATACCCTTCAAAAGGTTACAGTTTCCAATTCGTTTAGCTTTTGCCATGTCTATAAATAAGTCTCGAGGCCAAACAATGTCCATTTGTGGTTTAGATTTGGAAAATCCATGTTTTTCTCATGGGCAAATATATGTTGCATGTTCACGTGTAGGAAGACCGTCGAATCTATTTGTGTTAGCTAAAGACAGGTTAACCAAAAATATTGTGCACCGATTAGTGCTAAGTTAAATTGAAATTAAAAGTATTTATAATTCAAAATAATAAACATTATTGTTAAAGATTTAAAACTATCTGCCCTATCTACCTCATTTATAAGTTGAAGTGTCACGTGTTATTTACTAACGTGTTTGTTACAAACTTGAATACAAAATTTTTAATTTATTTCTTTTGTATTGATTTTTGCTCAATATCAACGGTAGTAGAAAATCAATCATGGAGGTCGCCATGTTTTTTTACAAATGGCATCTGTGTAAAAAAGCATGGTGGTCCCCATGACTGGTGTTCTCCTACCGTTTCCCTTGAATAGTTTACTACTATGTAATTTAACAAAAACCTTAGCCACAGCAACGCGTGGCCGGGTCTGCTAGTTGTGTATAAAAATCAGTCGTTGAGCCAGTGCAGAATTTACGGATAAGCTAGAGCTAGACAAGCTGTAGCTTAGGAGTCCGACTTGCTTTGGGGGGGGGGGGGAATTGTCCGAGTGAGCAATTGTCATTTATACTTAAATTTCTGCAGCATTATTTGTTCCAATGCCATACATTTGGAACGTCCCCTACTCATCACGCAATTTTTTTTAATGTGTCTTTTCTAAGAACTAAGCGCTATGGTGCCTAGGGTTTGCATTACTGATAACCGGTATTACAGGTAATTATGACTACTGAAACTACTGAAAACTTTCGACAGAAAATGCCGATAATTTCGGTAATTTATTTCATTATTATTCACTGTTAAAAATTTCAGTTAAACTTTGAGCCAAATTTTGCTGCAACTTCAAGGGCGGCAGGCAGTCGCACAACTTTTTGTTCGACCTCCACCAACGAAAAACAACAACGGCAGCATTTTAAACAAGATGAATCCTATGATTATTGAGTTCTTGTAGAAAACAGAAAACTTTCAGAATCAAAACATTTATACTTGTGATGGATGCATTTGAGTCAAGTCTGGCACAGAGGGACTTAGTATACAATGATGCTGCAAAAAAGTTTTCAATCTTAAAAAAAAAATAGCTACAGAAGAAGATATTCGGGAACGAGTTAGTGCTTTATATCAAACATATCCTGAATATGTGGTCTTGAATCTCGAAAGAGAAGTCAAGCATTTTCCTCAATATGTTAGACATAGTCAAGCCTATGGTTCAGCGAAACATGATAGTCTGACACATCAGGATCTGCATACGGTAATAATTAACGATCGTGTCCAATCAGCATCTCTAATGTAGAAGCAATTTTGAGATTGTTTCTTAGTATAATGGTTTCAAATTGCTCTGGAGAAAAATCTTTTTCTTAGCTGAAGAGGATAAAAAATGAATTTAGAACAACAATGATTTAAGATAAATTATGTTCCCTCAGTCTCATGTGCATAGAAAGTGGCAAACTACGCAGTTTATCATTTGATTATGTCATCAGTGACTTTGCTCTGGCAAAGGCAAGAAAGAAAATATTTTAGTTTAATATAATCCCATAATCTGTATAACATTTTTCATGAGAACTGATAATAAGCCTCTGTATATTTTGTCATTTAAAAAAACTTTTGTTTCTTTTTACCAGAGTTTGCATTTTTAAGTTTGTTAAGAATAAAAATGTTTTTAAGCTAAAGATTTATTATTTCCCTATTTATATACTTCTTAATTCACTATCTGTATACTTATTAATTCAGTTTAACCCTCTAAGTATCCGAAAATCATATTTGGCACTGACTTATAATATCTGGACTTATAAAGGGCCCTATATCTCAAATAGCATAGGGCCTTATCAAGTCTAAATCCGGCCCTGCGTTGAGTGTAAAACTAACCATTCTACTCCCTTTGAAAACAGAGTGTTAAGTACTATGCCGATACCTGTAACATGGTAGGTGAACATTCTGAATGTAAACAACCATTCAAAATTCGACGAATATTGGAGATGAATACAATGTACCTTATTAAATCAGTGTTTATTTCCATTTAATTATTAAATTATAATAATTTTTACATAGCTATAATTACTCTTTAACTTATAATTAGAAGAGCGTAAAAGCAAATTTTCTTTACCATGCAAAAACACAGTCTTAAAAAAAACGCAGAAAAAAATGTCCAAAGTAAAAAATTAAGAATTTTTAGAGTTCCAGATCTGATTTGAACGTAGTGCACGAGACGCATAAAATAATCGCCTCGTGTGTGCGCCAGATGCACTTTTGACAGGTCGATTTATTCATGTGTTCCCCCTTTCTAATTAGTACCGCAAGAATTACCTTATTTCTTAAGAGTAAGCGAGTGTAACGTGACACGTAGAGATAGGGGAATTATTTAATATATATTTAGTGAAGGGATATTTTCCAAGCAAAAGCAAGAAGCATATTTTTTCTGAAGAGTTCGTGTGGACGGTAAAGCAGCTGCTGCTGAGGGCTTTCAAATTAAAATTCATGACTAAAAATGTGTTGGCGTTGCAAGTTTCTTGTTGAACCAGGAGAATTCGCTGATGATGGCAACTATGTGTCAAGTATTAAAAAGAAATTAGGGTGTGTAGTTCCTTAGTTTAAAAGGGTGTTTCTTCATTTTTTGTTTATGTTTAAAGGTTTCGAAATACTCTCCCCTTTTTGAAGTAAGCAACAAAAGCTGTAATGTCCGTCATTGTAAAAAACGTGGTAGGAAAAATCAAATGTCTAGTTCAATCCCAAGTTTAAAAAAAGGGACTAGCTTTTATATATTTTCCGAAGTATATTACTTCTTTTTGCTTTCAATTACCCGTACGTTGACAAAGAGGGATAAAAGTACAAGGTGGTAGTAAGGAAACTTTGCCGATATATGGACTTCTATCTTCTGTTTCCTTTCAACAAATCGAAATGAGATGTCAGTTATTCAGAGATATGAGCTCGGGATTCTGTGAATGGCATCAAAATGACACTCACGGTTATATTTACAGAAACTTGAAATTTCCGAATGGCAACACCTACTTTTTCCTGTCACAAAATGCTCAGCCCATGCTAAAACCTTAAAGAGCGTTGGAACGGTACGTGTATCACAAAAAATGGACTCGTTATGTACGCACAAAAAGAAAAACAGTTCTGCGAACGGCCAACAAAACCGCGATCGGACACACGGTGGAAATTTGTATATGGCAGAGGCTAAAGTTCACATGGGTGTCATCGCAGGCAATATTATTAGTTTTCATGCGCAAATTTCCCCCGTGTACCCCAATCATGTTTCTGCTGACTATTCACAGAGTTGTTGCTTTTTGTTCGGGCATAAAGAGTTCGTTTATTGTTATATACTTACCGTTCCAACGCTTTTTAGGGTTTTCGCATGCCCTGAGCATTTTGAGACAGGAAAAAGTAGGTAATGCCATTCGAAAATGTCGAGTTTCTGTAACTATAACCGTAACCGTGAACGTCATTTTGTTGCCATTCACAGAATCTCGAGCTCATACCTATCAATAACTATACCTGAAATCACATCTCGATCTGTTGAACGGAACGGCCGTTAGAGGTCCATATATTGGGAAAGTTATTTTATGACCACCCTCTGTATTGTGTTCGGTAAGAATCGATTTCCCCCCCTTATTTCTTTACTTTTTGTAATGTTCAAAATCAAACAAAGTGATCTAAAAAATAAGTATATGTTTGTGGTCGATAAAGGTCTAACAGATTGACCTACGATGTTCCACTTTTGTATTCGGGTTGCTAGTAGCCATGGGACCTGTCATTAAAGTTTTCATCAAAATAGCCAATGCGTATAAGGCCATTGAAAAATTTTGTTTTTCAGCAGTTGCTGAAAACGACTCGAATGATTTTGTTAAAAATCGCTGTAGTTATGCCTTTTAATGTGTTTACCTGGATGGTTTTAATATAGAAATAATTTTCTAAACACCTTGTTTAAATGAAAATTGCCCCTCATTTCATGAATTTTAAGAAGAACGATGCCAGTTATTCTTAAAATGGACTAGATATAAGTGACTTCACTTCATAGACATACTATGTGCTATGTGTATGCGCCTTAATAAAAAATTTAAGGTTGTAATAATCTACAAAAAGACAACAATTATAATAGCTATTCGAAATTTCAGTGGATTGGCTATCTAAAACTTCCTTCTCAAACATTCATTACGTAAAGTTAGAATCAATGCAAGTTCATTAAAACACAGAATTGTATCCAGTGATACAAATTTTAACTTTTTCCTTCTGTTGATATTATTTTACCATTGTTTTTAGTATGTGCACTAAATTTTATGAATATATGTTTATTACAGATAAGCTATAAACTGCCTCAGTCTAATTATGTTCACACTGTAAATAAATTTTTGAAGAATTGACTGTGATGTATTTTTCCAATAACAAATTCTTTCTGCATTCTTTTAAATAGCGTCTTCAAAAAAAAAAAAAAAATTATTCTAAACTAGTACAATTTCAGATCTATAAATTAAAAATGCTTCGATATTTAAGAACAAATTATTGCTTTAAATTTTTTTTTCTACCATTTTATCAATAATCTAAATGCGATAATATTCAAACTTATAATAATAAAACTTATATTAATCCCACATATAAGTATCTAATGCTTGTAATATTTCCTGAATTTTGTAACTTGTTCCAAGTATGAGTTTTTTCAGGGTGTTATTTTCGAGTTTACAGCCCTGAAGAAATGTTGTCTTAAAATTTGCAAGATGTTTCATTATAAGGTGTGTTCTATCTCTGCTTGGTTCTTTCTAAAATACCACAAAAAGTATATCCCAAACTCACGTTTAAAATTGATTTTGTGTGGAAACTGATTTTATCAGTATCTTCAAATATTTTTGAACTGCAAATAACGCGTTTATTTGTTGCTTCTATTGCGGTTTAAAGAAAGAGGAACTTCTAACTTAAGTTGAGGGATTAATGTAAGGAGTATACGTGAAGAAGAAGTTAGATAGCATGTTCTTTTTTATTCGTTCGATTCACTACTTTGAATGCCTCAATTAAGAATTACCCCTGTACAATTTTAACTGACTGTGACATCTGCGGCGATCTCACTTGACAGCGGCAAATGATGCTAAGTATTAAATTTAAAATCCTAACCTTTCTAAAAAAGAGTCGAAACAGACTCAACATTAAGAACATCACTATATGGTACCCGACAAACATACAATATAAAAATATGATAATAGCATTAATTTTTATCCATCTAACAAATTTCTTAACTAAGTATAAGAAAAAAATTTTAAAGTCCCTTTTTGGTGTAAATATTCCTATTTATATAACGGTTCGAGTCATTTTTACTGGAAATACACCTACCATTGTTTATTACCCAGTGAGTTACCACCAAATAATGTTGTCAGGCGGAAAACATAAAAAGAGTAAAAGTCGCAATCAAATCCGGATTCTCCTAAGAACTGACCGGTCATCGTACAATAGCTGTAACCATTTATCACATACATCAATGAAATATTTTTTACGATCTCCAACTGTTACCAAAAGAAATGGAGGGACAAAAGAAAAGAGCTCCATTCACCTTTCAGTAGCTTACAGTTATTTTTCTTTTTGTATATTTTCTTGCTGTGTTGATGAGCAGAACCGCGAAAAACGACCGTGCTAATACATGGGAAGAAATGTACTGATCTTGCTCATAATACCTTCTGCCCATGAAAGTCTGCTTCCGTCAATGGCAGCAAAAAGACAGAAAAGAGGACATTTACAGTTGGGAAAGAAATGTCGATTCAGAGTCCTCGATCAATGGCGAGTACAACGATTTACTCGAATAAAAAAATATAAAAAATGGCGATCTCTGCTCGGTTGGGACACTTAACAAAATGGCAGATCCAACATGTGTTGCAACACTCACTAAAATTAAATTCGGTGATTTTTCTTCGGAATATTCTGTCGTTTATGAGTTGCAAGGGAAATGTGTGAACATTTACGGATTTAGCCTATACTTTATTTTAGATTAGGAGTTTTTCCTTCCTAGATTTTAAAAATACTCGCTTTTTTTAGCAATACATTTGAGCCGCTAAACTTGAAAGTGGCATAAGTCACATTTAAATGCTTATGAAAAGTAAACCTGTAAATGGTTCTTTGCCATATAGTTGCCGTTGATAGAAGATATAAATGTTTGCCAATTAGATTCTTTATCGACGACTTTTAGCTGCATTGTGTCCTGACGTATTAATGTTGAACAATTTTGATAACTCTGAAAATTCTCGCTTTCTTTAAATTTTTGTCTTTCATTTGATCTTTTAGAGAGAAATAAAAATGCGAAATTTTTTTAATAAAATTTCTTTCTAAAGCATTGCCGTTTTATGTTTTTTATGTTGGGAATTAATATTATAGGATGTATATCATTAAGGAAGGCATGATCTCGACATTATGCTTCCAGAATAATGTCTAATAAATGACTGTGGCCTTCACTGTGATAACTTTTTCAACTATTTTTAACTATTAATCGACCTAATGATATGCCAGTTATTGTTTTACTAGTTTCCTGCTGACGTGATTTTTGGTTTTACAAAATCTATTATTGGTCAATTTCTTATTAAGACTTCTCATTTCACTATTGTTTCCAAGAGAAGTTTTTAGCTAGACATTTTATTTCAGACTTTTAGTCATGCTTTTTAGTCTAGCTTAAATGGGTTTTGGAACTTCTCAAAAGGCATGGAACTTCTCAAAAGTTAAAAAATTATCCAAGAAAGATGTAGTTTCCAAAACTGCCATTTCTCCCTTCAAAATCAAAAACTGTTATCACTCAGTTCAAAACAGACTTCTTAATTTTGTGTTACAATTATAATTCCCAAAGCTAAAAGTACAAAAGAACTATGTTAATTTGAGCGTTGTTATCAACTTCATCTTTTTAATTATCTTTCATAGCTAGACCTTTTATCTTCAGAATCTTTCATATAGAATATTTCGTGTATGAGTATACCAAGACATTCAGATGGTGCATAGTCCTATCCAAACCATTCTGTCTTCTTAATGAAAGAAACAGTTGAAAATCTTCTACTTTTAATATGTGTGTAAAGAAGGGAGACTGATCTTTTACTACCAATCCAAACTCGTTTTTCCATCTGTCCTTAATGTTGACAGTGATGTTCTACAGTCTCATTTGAAAATTCTTCATTCTTATTGTCTGATGTACTTTTCAAAGTGCTTTGTTAGCATTAAGTATCATGGTTTTCATCAAAAAGAAACCTTGATAGTTCTTCAAGTAAATATTTATATGTTGCTGCAGAATATTGTAGAAATCCTCGTGTATTATTAATGTTTCCCCATTCCGAAAATGCAAGAGCTGAATGTTTTAGTTGATATTCCATCCACAAGAAGAAATGAATGAACTGTTTAGTTTCAAAAGAAGTAAACTTAAGAAAGCTAGTTTTTATTTTATAACTATATTTACTCGACAAATAAGGAAACTTACATTTAGTAGAGTTAAAATTAAAATATATAATGGGATGACTTTTATATGAGGTTATAAATATATATATATATTTTAATTTCTATGGGACACGCTCTCATTTTGATCTACTTCATATAAAAAGAAATACTGTAACTGCTTAAGATTTTTAGTTAAGTTTAAGCGGTTGCTCTACCACAGGTGAAAGTCTTTTAATTTAAAGTAACTTTATTTATTAAACGTTTCATTAAAATTTAAAAGCCTTTCGATTTGTTACGCATTAAACAAACTTATTAAGCTAAAAAAGAAGTGCAATTTGTTGTTTATAATCCCTTTTAAGACAACTAGATTTTTTAGAGTATCGATATTTACTTCTAAATTACTTTACTAAAAACAAAAATATATTGTTTTTGATATTCGTCCTTGTATGAAGTTTGTTGTACTGTTCAATTAGTACATCGCCAAGTTTTGTTTCATCATTTATGACTTTTAATAACCCAACTATTGCTCTACTTTTCTTGAAGACTTTGTCTTATTTCCCTTCTGTTACATCTTTTTAAAAAAAGTACTTCAAATATTTAAAAAAAAAAAAAAAAAAAAAAAAACGTTGTATTGGTTGATACAAAATCACGCAGACCATTTTTTAGGTTTTTGCATCTGGATGAACTCGGACTCATTTTAAAGGTTCATAATTTTCTACTGTTTTCGAAGCATCCGCTATTTTCGTTTCTTGAAAATTGTAGTCATCAAAAAACTAATATATTTTGTAAAAATATTATCAGTACCTCAAATGTCCAATAACTTGTTGCACACTTTTAAATTTTTATGATTTCTGAAAAGCTGCAAATAACTTCATGTGTTAAAAACAAGTAGAAGCTGCTTCAAATCAGGTGTTCACATTAAATTTTACAACAAACAAGCACATATTGCGATTTAAATATTATTCTTGATTGGACAGTCTAAATTGATCTCTGAATAAATGTATTCTGAGTGAATAAATTTCTTTACTCAACCATCAACTCCGATGTTTTTCTCCTTGACCACTTAAGTTCATTTTCCTTTTAAAAACTCCTCCATGAAATAGGATGGTGAGCTCTTGAAGATCTTTATAGTCATCTCGTAGTTGCAACTCCTCGAGTTGACTTTTTCGAACTCAATGATATCTTTTTCGCTATTTATCACTTTTTCATGAATTGAAACATCAGATATGGTGGTCTGAAATTAATTGTGAACTGTCGAGTCCAGACAATTTCAAAACGTTCGCGCACCAGCATGTCAGGCCATGCAGAAACCTCAACTGGCTCAAGCAAGATTTTATTACCCAGAGCACTTCTTGGGTCATTTCTTACTCAAAAAGGAGATAAGCTCTTCTTCAGTATCCTGTGAGAACTGAAATTGTATCAAAACTTAAACATTTTACTTGATTAATATTTCCTCAAGATTCGTGAATAAAGGTATTGCTTTTTATGTTCCTTATGGGCAGTTGGTCTGATTTCCTGTTCCGGATGTTAAATTCTGAGCACTATATTCTAAGCTTTTCTTTCTTAAATACCGTATATAGAGAATATATGTTCACAATATATTTGCATGGATCACAGCCTGCGCCCTTAGATTTTGTTGTCAAAACAAGGGCTGTTTTTTTATCACTTTACATTGTTAGATCTAAAATTTGCAGCAATGTTATTATCTAGAAGTAGCTGCATGGCGCCGTCATTGGAGTATAAGTCCCAGTTATTGGATCTTCGCGAACAGCCTCGCTTAAGGGTTCATTGCTACGCAAAACTTAAAAGGCCAAAACTATTTATGTTGAAAATTTCAGAGCTTTATTCCTATTTTAAGTAGCTTTCTATAGATCCACAGACAGACATACTCTTTTGTTTTATTATTATAGGTGTTCTCTTTTTCTTCATTTTTATGGGGTGGGGGTGTCTGGTGAATAAATATGTGGCGAAAAATACTTCCATCTATAGTGAACTAAGTTGGCTATAAATATTACAACACTGATGACGTAATATTTATTGCCAACTTGGCTGACTTTTGAAAGGTGAAAGATCTCGACTCAAGGAAAAAAAATCGTCTGCAACCTTCTTCATTGAAAATTAAAAAGTGGTGGGTTACTAGACAAAAAAAGGATGCTAATTTTTTGGCAAGTTATGATATATTTGGCAATCAAATTTAGTTCAACTCATTCAGTCAATTTATGAATAGTTCCGACCATATTTGCCTCGGCAGATCAGGGGATTCATGATCTACTAACATTTCTTAACATATTCCAAAAAAAATTCAGAATAATATTCGATCCGATACCTCAATTTGAAGTCACCTCTCAATCTATAAAACAACATTAATTAGAAAAGAAATTCAGAGATATTTCTATTAAGTTTTAACAAACGTTTCATATTTCCACAAGTAACAAATTAGAGTCATATAACAAAAGCCCAAATTTATTTCTTGGAACAAGTTTCACGTTGAATCGTATTTTTCTTCCGTTCTTCCCGTAGACTTCGATAAAATATTTTCGTAACTGGATTCTCGGTAAATTCCTTTTTTCTCGCATTTAACGGCCGCTTCCATTTTGGCAGTGAACTCACGGAGAATCGCTGAGTGGTCAGTTCCGATGACGATTAATCGGTTGGAACCGAATCGAAGCAATTCTCGGAAAGTGTGAAGGATAAAAGTTGGCCACTCTTTGAAATGAGGAAGGAATTTTGAGTTCGTGGAATCTTAGGCGAAAGAAACTGGGAACACTAGGAGAAAATTTAATTAGGGAAGGGGTTAATGGAATTGGGGACACTTATCAGGTTTGTTAAATGGTTTCTTGTGAATTGTCCAAGAGCTGTCGGGTAGTTTTATCGGAGGAAATCTAAGCTATTTGTTTATATACAAACGTCTTTATAAAGAATTTAAGTTTCTATAAAACTTATAAATTAAATTTAGATTTTTTGATTATTTAGTTTTTCATTCAGCTTAATGGCATATGCTATATAATAATACAAGTTTTAGATTAAAAAAAAAAAAATTCGTAGCTTTAAATTCGATTTCGTAACGACTTCAGAATAAAATATTCTATACATTTTCTGTTTAAGTCTTGATAGCTATACTTTTTTGAAAGAATTTAATCTGATAACAATTCCTTCTTGGAAGAGTTTAATATAATTCCTCGTCAGCAATTGATGGATTTAAAACTATATTTATTGTATAATTTAAGAAAGTAACAAAAACATTTCCTGCCACTTCAGTTTTCATCCAGATATTTTCGTAGCTTCGTTGCCAAAAAAAAAAAGTTTTACTAAAACCTTCCTCAACGTAACCCTTTTGATCAATGTTATTTGGCTTTACTATTTAAGCAAATATTATAGACTCGATAAAAGAAAAAGAAAATTTATATATATTGAAAGAATACTATATTTTAGTTAATTTTTAAGAATCCATCAATATGTACAGATGACAGATTTATACATTTTCTTACTTATGACCCTTGGTCTGGTCCTACGTCATGGAGGATTCTCTTATGCAAGAACAACATGAGGACTATAGTGCACCGGAACATCGTTAGATTGACATTTGCGTAAGGGGAGAAGGCCTTCCGAGAGGTCTTACAAGGAGAGGCTATCCAGCAACAACGTCTTTAATGAAACGCAAAGAATTACCACCAAGCAGCTAAACAACCGATTCACGGTTATTGGTAGCTTTCTATTCCAAGAGTAACAAGTGTAACGAGAGCTTGCAAAGAATCAGCAATGCTCAAGCCTTAGACTTCTTGCATTCAAGCTTCGCATCCACCTACCAGCCAGATCTTATCCAAAAGATAATAGGTGCTGAATTTGTAAAGTACTAAACACTTAGTACAAAGTGGAAGTGAATTGCTTTACTTTTCTTACGGTATTCAGATGTCTTATATATTCACTAATTCTTGTAGTGGTTGTCTGATTCCTTCTGTGACCGATAATCATTAGAGATGCTTCAGGACGATGACTATTGTACTATCTTGCCACAAAAAGTCCCTAATACATAATGCAATGGGAAAATATCCCAGTTTAGAATGTATAGATTATTGGGTGTTCCAAAAAGAACCAACATATTGTAAATCCATTAGAAAACGGAACGCGTGAGAAATGTACCGTTTGCTGCATTCTATTCGGGCAAATACGGAATTTTATCCATCAATTTTCAAAAATAGTTACTAAGTTCATCAACAGATGGCGCTGTTGAATGAAAATAAATAATAAAACTTTAAAAAAAAAAGACTGATTTGTATTTTCTAGGGGGAAAAAAATGGTGTTTCAATGGTTGGTGTTGGAAATGTTGTTTATTTTAAAAACATCGTTTATGTTTTGTGCAAAAGCAGAGTGCAAAATATTAAAATGCTTAAAACAGGACAAGGTGTCATAAAAAGGCTATTTTTTCATGGATAATTTATTTCAAAAGTTGGAGCTTTTTAATTTTGTACAAAGCCTGTAGGGAAAAATGTCAATTAAAAACTGACGTTAAACTACTGGTTCCTGACGTTAAACTACTTACATTAATGCATAAATTTTTTATCATAAGCTTAAATACTAAATGCATTAAGAAACTCGACTTCAAATTGCATTAAAATAAACATTACACTTAAGTAATCAGTTTGTTTATAGTGCCTAAATATAATTAAAAAATGAGGAAGCTCCCGTTTATGAATCCTTTTTACTTCGGTTCTTCATTCTAAAGATAATGTGAATTTCCGGCATTAATATGAATTAGTCTCATGAAAACAATTGGCATTAAATTTTTACCTTACAAAGAATACATAGAAATTTTAAATATCTGTACGATTTAAAATGACTCCTTATTATCTCACTGTATTTTATGAATTCTTAATTTATTTTGACCATTTTTGCAATTTACACTTAATCCCTGTTTTTTTATTATTATAGAAATAAACTACGTATTTTCTGGACATTCTGTGTAATTCCTCTAATTAGAAAATAGTTTTAAATACATTTCAAATAAAATTTACGAGAACCGCATCAAACAATCATCTCAAAAAGTTACCTCAATTTTAATCATAATAAGAAACCTCAAATTTTATTTTTTAACCGGAATTAAACATTGAGATCCCTATTTTCCAAATAATATTTTTTCTGTTCAGAAATAATTCATATACCAACTCTACTGTCCTCCCCAAACGTGCCTAGATTGTCCTTCTCTTCAATAACGATCCGATCCATTTCGCGTTTTTTTCACCGTTGACATTTTGATGAATTGTATGTTTTTCTATTGAATGCGACGACTTTTTTCGCACCTAATTGTTTCCAGATTGCCTGCTTTTCGGAACCTTGGCAAAAAAGAGTCATTTTCCCATCACATCTTTAAAAAAAAAAGAAAAAAATAGCTCATCTTAAAGTGCAGGGAGGCTTACCTTCATTTATCAAGTGAGTCTTTCTTTTGTTTGGGTTGGTGAAGAAGGTTCGTCTGTAGATCCTCTCACCATTCAGTTCCGAAATCTATCTTCTAACCGATGTATCATACATGAAATACACAGAATAAACTATCTGACATTGTTGTTTAAGATGTATCTTTTAGTGAGGAAAAAGTCACTTAGGAAATGAAGTTGTAAACATAATTGTTTCCAGTTTTTGAAGTGCTGTGTGTGTAGTGAAAAATGACGAGCAATTTGTTACTTTCAACTGCACACATGTTTATATAGGATGATAACATTATTGCAATCTATAGTTGTTGTTTTTTGTAAACTTTTGTACACATTTTGGAACGTGCCGAGTTCAAACAAGTGCTCTTAAAAAAATGGCTGTTTGACTATTTGTCTATGGTTAGCATGACTCCCGAACGATTAATTTACGATGTTGATAAAATTTTGTATACGGGTTAGTGGTGGCTATGGGATCTGTCATTAAGGTTTTTGTAAAAATTGCGCATGCGCATAAGGTAGCTTTCATTGAAAAAAAATTTATCCGCAAATGGCAAAAAACTGGTCTCACGATTTTGATCAAAATTGCTCTGGTAATGCCTTTTAAGGTATTCTAAACATTCCCCCTCTTTCTTCCCTTGAGCATCACCCATCAACGAATGTTCCTACTCTGTTTTGCCATTTTGGCGAAAGGGGGGGGGGGGGTTGCCAATGTAAAAATTATCACCAAATTGGCATTTTTTTTAAACAATGAAAGTATGAAAATGGCAAAGGTAAATTAAATTAACCCATCACAAATGTAAATGCAGTGTTAAGTGTATCCAGTATTAAGTGTAACTGAAAGTTGTGCAATGTTCCACCCCCCTACTTTATTTTCTTATTAAGATATTTATTTCTCCGTAAGGCACTTATTAGAGTTTTAATGCTGAAATTGTAACAACGCGTTATTCCCTAGATGATTTTTAAAGAGTCGTTAAAGTTATATTTTCGGTTTGAAAAAGATTGCCATAATTCAAAGATTCCTAATTTGCGGGATAGGTGTTAAGAATTGCAAGTTTCTATAACATTGCATTGGTATCGTGTTATGTTGCATCTATAAATGAATGTTATTTAAGCGCTTTACGATATAGTGTTTCATCTTAATCGGTCCTGTCAAGGTTGCTTCCTTGTTTGGCAAACATTATGAACACGATTGTTTTTACTGGCTCTAGAAAACGACAGTTTTTACTGGCTAATGGTAAGAAAAAATGCGTTTACTATAGAAACCCATTAGGTTCTGAACTTATGTGTGTCTTTATCGTCTACCGAAGTTTCCTTCAAACTATGATAAATATTGTTACGAATAACAATTGTAAATTGTATATTTGTAAATATTTCGTAGTATTAATTATATAAAAAGATAAATTTATGTACATTTCGCATAAGGCAGTGCAATAATTTGTTTTCCTGCAATGAGTCTCTTAATGCTTGATAACGTGTTTTACAGAGATAACACTGGGAAGCGAGTTTTACAAGGAGCAGGGCATTTAACATTATGGTAATGCAATCTCGCCAAATTGGCGAGATAGAGCCAAGTTGGCGACGGTTTTGGCGACTAATTTTTTTCGCCAAATTTGGAGAGAAATCGCCAAACTTGGCGACCATATGGCGACATTTTCGATACCCATGTACTTATATAGGACTTTTCGACTATGATCTGGAAAGTTCTCCAAATATCTACCTCTAGAAGTTTCAAGAAGGTTTGACTCCTATATAAGGCCGGCCGTTAGTTGACTGAAATTACTGAGTTAGTTGAAATACTGACTGAGTGGAGTTACGGACTTGGTTGTCTGTCAGCGAGCATTCAGAGAGTTCCGAAAGCGAACTGTATTGAAATGTCTATTGCGGCGATTTAGCAGTTGTGTGTCAAGTTTAACTGCTGTGTGTGCTCTATTGTTGTGTATAGAGCTGTATTGAGTTTACTAGAACGAGAAGTTCTGGATTTGTAAAGGAATATGTGAAGAGTTATTTTGGAATAAATTTCTTCAAATTTTTATCTGCTTTAGCTTGGAATCTTTCGAACCCATCCACACAACAATATGAATTCCAATTTCAATGGTTATTCAATTAATTTTCTGTTAAAAGATAAAAATCTCGTTGAAAAGTTTAGTTGCTACGCAAGATCAGTGTTGCTTTTATTCACTATTAGGTGCATTGCGTCCCAGACACATAGCCAAAATGTTGAAACGCTTTTCCTGTTAATATACCCTCCCCCCTTACACAGAAACGAAACAATTTTCTCCGTAGTAGTTACAAATAGAACCGTTCTTATCGTGCTGCCATCTAGTGGTAGTTTTGTAACTGTTGAAGTGTTGTGACGTTAATTATTGAAGTAATAAAAAACTAATTACAGTTTTAACATTCTGGTTGTAAGAAGCAAAATTAGAGGTTGAATACTACTTGTAATTAATCTTTGAACATTTTCTGAATAGTGGAAGCTAGTTTCTATAGCCAGACACATAAGATATTTTACAATTGTAGATAAAAATTACTTTGTGATAACGTGTTATTTAAAGTATTCCAAAAGAGAAAAAGTTTTTATCTTCGCTTTTAGTACCTTTTTATTAATAAGTATTTATTGACTTTAGTTATTTGTCACTAATATTTTAATTAAATTCCTATGTGAAAAGTAAATATGCAATTAAAACTGCAATTTTTATCCTTAAAGTTACTTTTTTTAATTAAAGTCCAGTACAATGCACCAGCCAAATGACAATCTTAGCAGTTAATTACGTGCTTCACTAAAAATATGAAAACTTTATGTCAAAATCCTTTTTTCCAAGTGCAAATACAGAGCACTTTCATTTGTGAAAATGTTTCATGAAAAAGTCGAATTAAAATATTTAAATAGTTTATCCTTCCAAATTAAGTTTTCGGTTATTCTAAGCTAATTAAAGGGTACAGTAAAACAATTCTAAATTCGCATTAACTATGAGGAAAGGTAATTTTACGGGTATTATACTTTTTTCACCGGCATAAAGTGGATTTTTGATTCTAAATTGCTTTTGTTTAAATTATTATATAGAACTTTTTATTACATTGTACACAAATTTATTGCTTTGATAATTTTAGATTTAAAGTAAGTAGTTAGTGTTAATGAAAAGCAGTTAGTATTAATTACTAGCACATATTAAAAAATTAGTTACGTTGATATAATTATTGACAAAAACCTTTGAGAAAATATAAAAGTGTACTTAAAGCAAGTTTGTTTCAATGTGAGGCGTTACAAAAACAGAAAATATGCACTTAAAAGTTTTGAAATATTAAAGATTTATTTGCAGAGCATTGGAAATGCAAAACAACAAATGCTGAAGATTGCATGTCTCCTTGTTAAAAATCTTTGTTCTATTTTCTTTACCAAATCACATAGATTCGGCTAGTAATCTTGGAAGATTCTTGGTTCCTTCAACTATAAACTTGATAAAGATAAATTGTGCAACTTTAGGAATTGTAGAGATGATTTTTTACTTCCAATTACCCATATGTATATATACACAGGGTAATGAAAGTATAGCATCGATTTTTTTTTGCATTTCTCCACGTTTTGGAACATCCTGATTCCAAAAAAGTGATCTAGAAAAAATGTCTCTCTGTATGTAGGTGTTCGTGGTCAGAATAACTCACGTACAAATTTACCATTGTTCATATTTGGTGTGTGGGTTGATGGAAGCACAAGGAACTCGCGCATGCGCATAAGGTAGCTGCCATTGAAAAAAATTAAATCATGTTTTCAAAGATTGCAAAAAAAAGCTCTAACGATTTTGATAAAAATCGCTGTGCTAATGCCTCTTAAGGTGTTCTAAACATCCCCACCTCCAAAATTCGCGTAAAAATGGTTTAATGGAGTAAAAAGGTGAAAAATGAATGCCTTAAACACAGAGTTCTCTTTCCTTGAGCATACCTCATCAACGTTCGTTTTTTCTTCTCTCAGTTTCACTTATAATAAAGGATAATATAAGGATTATCGAAAAGTATATCGCCAAAATCACCATTTTGGCGATTTTTTTTTCTTACCATACAAGAATTATCACCAAATTGGCCATTTATTCTAAATGAAGGATGAAAATATACAAACGGTAAAGGACACAAATCCACGTTAGTATTATAGTGTAATTGAAAGTTGTACGATGTTCCACACCCCTAGTTTCTAAATGAATGATGAAAATATAAAAATGGTAAATGACACAAATCCACGTCAATATTATGGTGTGATTGAAAGTTTTGTGATGTTCCACACCCCTAGTTTTTATTTGAAATACGCTTAAAATATTAGACGTTTGAGTGTTAGAATGGATCATCCCACATAATTACTTATATAGGTCTCTATGGAGATTGTTAAGCCTTCTTTGTCTTCAAGTTAATAAGAAAGCAAGCACTATCCAGAAGTTGCAGTTAAACAACTGCATAATAGCTGTCTGCAACTGCATAATAGCATGAAAATTACTACTACGTCACTCTTAATTTTACATTTTAGAACCAATCAAGACGGAGACGATTTCTACGTCAACTTTCTAAATTGTTTGGGTGCGAGGTTAAGAGATTTTTTTTTACTGTTTTGAAACTTCGAATTGAAGTTGCAAGTATGACGTCATAGTCTCAATGTAAATATTTGATTGGTTTATATTTAAAATAACCGAGTGTACGTAAAATAATAGTGTTTGTTTCTAACATAACTATTTTATTTGTTGTCCTTGGAACCCGAATTTAAATTTAATTGAAGAAATAATGTTTCAAACATTTTAATTACAAAGGCGTTTTATTAAAAGTAAAAATGGATATTTAACGTATGTGTTTTCGTAATGATGATAAAAATACCATTACGAATCCGTATTCCGCTGTTTCTCACCAATAACACTGGTTTGTTTAGTACAGTGGATCCAAACTACTGTCCGGTCCACAAAGAGTTCGAAAGTGGATTCGTGGTCTTACAAAAATTTGTATTTTTAGTAGACGCAAGTGTTTGACTCTAGAAAATACAAACTTTCTCTTTTCATGTGAAATATCTTTCAAGTTCATTTGCTATAAAATATCAATTTGCATAAATCATGGATTTGACTCGTTGTACACTCAATAGAGAATGAATTTCCCGTCTAACATCATTTTGAATATATGCATCTATTTTAACAATTTATAAATATATGTAGTAAGAAAGAAAGAAAATAAATTTCTCGTATTCTAAAATTCTCAAATTTCTTGTCCTTTGTAATGAATAGACTGAGAGGCGACTGCAACTTTATGTACCTCATCGAATATCATTCGGAATTTTTTATGAAATGTAGACAAATGTTAGTAGATCATGAATCCTCTTGTCTGCCGATCAAAAATAGCCGAAACTATTCAAAAATCAACTTTTGAAGAAGAGTTGAACCAAATCCGATTTCCAAATGTGTCATAACTTGCCAAATAATGAGCATTCTTTTTTGTGGTAACCCACTGTTCTTTAATTTTCAATGAGGAAGAGTGCAGATGATATTTATTCTCTGGTGAAAAATATTTCCATCTTTTAAAAGCGAGTCAAATTGGCAATAAATATTACTTCACTGATGAAGTAATATTTTTTGGTGCCAGGAAAGACAAATCATCTGCAACATTATTAATTGAAAATTAAATAATAGGTTACCAGAAAAAAACGGATGTTCATTGTTTGGCAAGTTATAACATATTTGGCAATCTGATTTATTTAAACTAATTCCAAATTGATTTTTGAATAGTTTCGGCCACTCTTAACCCGGCAGACCAATGGATTCATGACGTATTAACATTTCTCTACATTCTATAAAAAAAAAATATATAATTCAGAATGATGTTCGATGAAGTACCTAAATTTGCAGTCGCCTCTTGGACTATAAGAAATATTGGAACTATTTTACCTTTATACAAGATACTCAATCGTAAGTTACACCTTAACTTTCCATTTTCTTCAACGTTGACATTTTAATATCTCCCAGACTCTATTACTCAAATCACTCAATACCAGACATAATATCCTTTTATTTATGCTTCACATACCAACAAAACAATAAACTACATTGTTATTTCGGAAAATATTCTCTATTAAAGTTCAAAGAAAAAGCCTTCCCTTTCAGTAGAAAATAATTCAAATTCATGCTCACGGAAACATTTAGGACGATAACGACATCAAAAAGATCAGTCCACCAGGAAACTGCACCATCTTTTAACTGTTGTGTTCCAAGAAAATATGATCTGTTCTGTAGAGTTGTTTTCACTAGAAACGTTAAATATTGATAAAAGAAGCTAGTTTACAGCCTCGTTTTTCACTTTAGGGGCTTTCGGAAATTTTCTCTGTTCGAGCGTGGTATAATTTCACTTTAGCTTCTTAAGTACCCGGTAATTGTTTCCGGTGTTGTGGGCAGAAATGTGAGGGGATTTCTTGGAGCAGTGAAATTTTTCCTCTGGTCGTTCAACCCGATTTATCAGGACAAAAAGAAAAAAAATTCGACACATATTAGAAATTAAAAAATTTCTTATTTAAATCATGGTATGAAATTCATGGAATGTAGTTTTATGATTTTATAATGGTGTGAAGTGTAGGTTGAAAAGTTCAAAGTTTTGTAATGTTTTTAAATATTTGGAATTTCTTAAGGGAAATGGTACAGTACGCAAAAAAAATCAGAACGATATCTATATCTTTTATTCTAATTGATGAAATAACAAAAGTCAAGTACCGTATAAGTATATTTTATTTAAAACTTTAAGTAAATATCAATAACAGACTATTTTAATGGTAAATCCATTTACTTTTTTTAGTACCTAATGTTTATCTTGTTAAACTATTGTACTAAACATAAGACTTGCCATGTAAATGTTCTAAAAAACAACTCTATTAAATACACATATTACTAGTAGTTTAAATCTGCAGTTGTAAAAGTTAATGTTAGATGTAAAAGTTTTTCGACGGTTAACACAAAATTCGGTTAGAGCGAAAAATTCCGGCTGCCTCAAAGACTTCGCGTTAACGGAATTTGACTGTATTAAAAAAGCCAATAGAAAAAGTGCAATACAAATTTGCATTTTAGCTTTGAAATACGTTACGAACCTTTTGATAGGATCGTTATAATATCGGCAAAATACAGGGTGTTCCAAAAATGACTGTTCTACTTGAGTCACTAAAAATAAAAAGGGGTCAAGTACAGTTGAAAACTTGTTGACATGTTACCTTTTTACATTTAACGATTCATTTGAAAAAAAAAAATTAATGGAAAGAAAATCGCAAACGATTATTGCAGTGTTCAATAGTGTCATATCATGAATTAGCAATGCTCTGGGCTTGTAATAAAAAGATAGAATCTTTAATGGTGATGAAAATAAAACATTTGCTATGGGGGTTCAAAATTAAAAAAATTCTCAATTTTTTTTTTATCATAAGACCAATAAAAATATTTCTGAATAAAACGTTTGAGATAAAACCTTTATTTTTATCTAAGAATTTCAAATATTTAAGTTTTTGTTACATGACAACTGTACGTCAGAGATGCTACTTGGAACATTGAAACTGTTTTTCTCGGTGATGGCTTTTTGTCCCTTTTTTTCTTTAAATTGATATAACTTAAAAACTACTTGTTATAAATATATGAAACTTTCCACAATTATTTTTCATAAATATCTCTTTAATTTGTCTTCAGAAATTGTGTATTTTGATTTTTTTTAAAAAAAATTCTAAATATTTTATTGAAAAATCATGAAGAAAATTTTTGATATAAATTATAACAAATAATTTGATGCAAAAATGAAGGGAATGTTTAAAAAAGTTTTTTAAATATGTAAATTTAGATAACGTCAAAATTCTAAATTAAAAAAAATTAAATTTGAAAGTTTAAAATAGTTATTTTGGTTTCAAAGCATGATACAATACTGCATCAAAAATTTCAGAAAAATAATTCTAAAAACAAAGATTTTAGAATTTTGAATTCCAGACCCCCATAATTAATGAGCCTAAAGGAAGATCGTTTAATATATACAACAATTTTTTTGGAACAAATAAGATGACGCTTTTTTCAAATTTTTCAACTATCTAATTCCAATTGTTCAGAGCAAAATCGCTCAAAAGGAGTAAGAAAAAGAAATGTATATAAATTCGGTTTTCTCGTGTTTTTAAAATTGTTCGCCTAATAGGATCTGATGATAATATGGATCAGCCACATTTTAATTAAATTCACGCGCTTAGTTTTGCATTAGAGGTAAATGTCAACCAAATTTCTTTTTAAGATAAACTAAGATGGCAGTTTGTTTTTATACTTGATGAGCATTGTATTAATTTAAATCATGTAATAAAAAATTAAAAAATCAATGCGTGGTAGTTTCAAAATACTCTTTAAGAACATAAATTATTTAAAAATAAGCAAAAAAAACTTCATTTATCAAACTCCCTAAAAAAGAACACATAACAAAATCATTTTATATAAATAGCCTCTTCCTATATTCCAAACTATCAAAATTGCATCGATGCATTTTTATAAACTACCTAAAATAACCATCATTTCACATTGATAATTCAATGATTACAATCCGTTTAAAATTCAACAGTTTGCAATCTAAATCCTGTCCAACACAGAATGAAATGTTAAAAACTTCATTTCGAATTCATGGAAATAATCGATTCTGGCGAGGAGCAAACGCAATATGAAAAACGATGAAATTTCATTTACTCGTGAGTTGGATAAACGTGTTTTTTCCTCGTCGATTCTCATTCGTTGTTTAATGAGATTTTCTAGTTGACCGTGCGTCGCTTTTGCTCATTAAAACTTTATCATTCTCGGAATATTTTTTTTTTTTTAAATAGAATTCGAGTTTTTTTTCCCTTGCAAACCCAGTAGATTGCTTTTGAATTTGTTATTGCAATCCGAATTTGAAATGGGTTAGTATTGAGTTGGGTTTATTTAAATTTGCTGTTTATTCGTTTCTGATCGGATACCAAATGAACTGTCTTGTATAAGTTTTATTTCACTGAAATCTTTCGAGATTTTAACTTTGTTCCAGTATTTATTTAACTGAGTATTTCGAAAATTCTTAAGTGTTTTTTTATACAAGAAAAAAAAATTAACAACTTAGATATACTGTAACACTTCCCTTAACAGTATCTTAAAATTGAATTACATTTGAATTGATTTAATTTTTTTATTCATTTCATCTGAAATTGATTATTATTTACTTCTTGTATCAAGATCTTTTTTTCTCGTTTCCTCTAACAGTTCCCTTAGAAAATAGAAAGTTAGACATTTTATTACTAAATGTATATCAAATATTTTTTAAACTTATCTCTTTAATGACAGTTTTTAGACTTTAAAAGTACTGGAAGCCAAAAGTATTAAATGCAAATTTTTATATTTAGCTGAAAATTATACTACACAAACGGACTTAGCAACTTCATTAAATATTCAAAAACAGAATAAATTACTACACCCACCCCTTTACTAAACAGAAGTCAGCTTTCTTGTAAGGCAATAACACTAGGCCATACAGTTACCATTTCTGTAAAAGCAATTACTGAATTAAATTACAAATTCTATTACTTCGGTTTATATAACTGAATATTTATGTCAAACGTTTGTGGAAAAGAAGATAAAATATGAACAAAATTTATTTTCGTAGAATAAATTACACTAAAGCGCTTCTTCTCAAATAAAAATTCGACTTCTGATTCCAGGTCATTGCTCCCGACGCTTTAGATAAGATGGACTTAACACACAAGGTAAAATCAATTCTCCAATAAAAAAAGTTACTAATAAAAAAAAAACATTCCAGAACAATAAGAGGAATGTTTATCGATCTTCCCACTGTTGCCATTTCCTTTTTTGAAAAAGAAAGATATTCCTATTCCTTTCTTTCTTCAATATCCCTCGTATGGTAACTTAAATCTGCCGATAAAATATCGTACGTTGGGAATTCTTTCAAAAATCGGAATTCCGAAACCAGACGAAGAGCAATCTTTTATCTTCCACCAAAGTTCAAGGTTGTCGTGTCGTAAACATTGAACGTTTGAAGTCTTTTTTATTGTTTTCCAGTGCTTTTAAATTCTTGGAAGAAAAATAAATGTGCCACTGTTCAAATAGAATTGATCTTCTCCTTGTAACTTGTAAAACATGTAACGGAATTTGAAATAATGTAAACCATCAAAACCAAGTTTTTAATAAATTCATTATATACATTGCTAATTTTTATAATCATTAACATAGCTCCGATTCTTTTGTTGACGTGTGCTTGTTAGAGGTCGGCGATATATCGATACGACGATATTTTTATCGATATTTCTAAAAAAATGTCGATATTAAATATATCGATAAAAGTCAATGATATATCGATATTTTCAAACATCTTTAGTTTTTTGATGATCTTTTTGTAGTTCCATGTGTTTTTTCTATTTTCTTTATTTGCTCTTCAAAAAACTTCAAAACTAAAGTTTGAACTTGGCTGAGAGAGTTAAAATGGCACCAATATTCAATATTTTACCTTACACTTAAAAGCTATTGAAAATTATCTAAATTTTTTCTTAAAATCACTGCACCAACTAAGCGAAAATATATATATATATATATATAATTTTTTTTTTTTTTTTTTTGTAATAGATCCATTTCAGTTGAAAATGTAGTC
Source organism: Linyphia triangularis (assembly GCA_963978545.1). Classification (NCBI taxonomy): domain Eukaryota; kingdom Metazoa; phylum Arthropoda; class Arachnida; order Araneae; family Linyphiidae; genus Linyphia; species Linyphia triangularis. The sequence continues at coordinate 39,894,987 of OZ021729.1, forward strand.
ACCGTACAAGAAAGCAATCATGAAAAGTAGAAATTTGCCCCGAAAAACTTTGAAAATCAAATTAAAAAAATCATGTATCGATATATCGATATTTTTTTCAATACAACGATATAGTATCGATATTTATTTTGATCGATATTTCCGACCTCTAGTGCTTGTATCTAATTTTAAATATTAAAAACTTCTCTATCTACAAAATTTGCGGCAAACTACATTTAAAATTTATTTATTAAAGAATGTGAATTTATGCATTCACATTCAATTACCTTTTACTTTGTTTTGATTAAAATACTATTCTTAACATGAAAGAGTTTCAATAATGATCGATTAAATGGGATTTATTAATATTACAAAACGATTATAGAAACGCGTGAAAAAATGACCTTTCACTGACAGTAACAGCCCCCAAAACTTGATAGAATGCATTGACATTGAATCTGACCGTCAAGTTTCAACCCAATCAAATGACGGCGAGTGGGTTAATTAGGCTTCCGCGGATTTTCTCGACAGCCACAAACAAGCAAATTTGAAGTTATATAAAGGATTTAATTAGTAACAAAGCATATGTGTGTAAAAATTTCATTCTATTCAATTTCCATTTCACAGGAAAAAAATATTGATATATTCCATAGAATTATGGGTATTTTATATTGCATTAATACATATATTGTTGGGAATTACGAATAAGTGTTCTGCTGCCTGCGCGCATGCGTGGGAAGAAGATAAAACCCCTTCCCCTCCCATGTAACTCTCTCTCTCTGTATACGTAATTAAAATAGATCGGACGCGCGTCTAGGCGCTCCGTTCTTTACGGTGTTACCCAATAATAAATATATGTTTCATTTTTACGTTTTGGTACCGTTGAACCTATACGACACACAACATCATCCTGGATTATTTAAGAATTTATTTACGATTAAGAACATTTGGCATCCCTGCCGGGACGACGTTAGTACGTTTACTACGGATATAGGTACCTGCTACGAATTGGGTAGACAAAGACTAGTACGAAAATATTTTACGCACTTACGAACTGTTGTTTACGAATTTATGGATTACGAATATTTATGTGCGTAGAACTAGATTGCATAACCGGTTAACAATTACGAATTACGTGTCGGTGATACGGTTAATTGGATAGAATTACGCTGTGATCATCATGTCTCATGAAAATCTGAAGCAGAGAAGAGCGGCGAGTAGAGGATCTTTTACTCGTGCTCTGACCAAGTTTGATGGTCTTTTAGTGACCGAACCACCGGATCTAGTGCAACTGGAGATTTCCATGGACGTGCTATTGGAAAGAGCTGAACAACTGCGGCTAGCAGATGAAGCGGTTTTAGCAGAGATGCAGACCACTGGAGTGGATCAAGTGCAATTCGAGACGGAGTACGATGCCATAGAGGAATACCGAGAAAAGCTGTCTACGGCGAGAACAAAAAGGAAATTACTTCTCCAGCAAGTTAACCAGCAGGCCACCTTGTCCATCACGACCAACGAATGCCCTTCTAATGGCCCCAGCAGACAACCCCCTACGTCTCATCTACAACGGCTGCCGGAGTTTGAAATAACCAAGTTTGATGGCGACCCCAGGAAGTGGATCACATTCTGGGCGCAATTTCAAAAAATACATGAAAATCCGCAGATTGATCCCGCATACAAGCTACAACTTCTTCTACAATCCACAAAAGAGCACTCCAAACCGCGAGAAATCGTTTCCAGTTTTCCTGGAAGTGGAGAGAATTACGAACATGCAGTTACTTATTTAAAAGAAAGGTTCGGGCAAGACAAAGTTTTGATTCAGGTGTTCATACGAGATATTCTGGAGCTTGTGATGAATAAGACCACTAATACGGATATTTCTACTTTATACGATAAATTGCAAACTCAGTTACGAGCACTGGAAGCTTTAAATGTAACAAAAAATAATTACGCTGAGTTTTTATATCCTTTAGTAGAATCCGCTCTCCCTAGTGAAGTGATAAGAGCCTGGGAACGTAACAGAGGTAAGGTTGATGTTAATACTAATAAATCTGATCTTGATCTTTTGATGGATTTCTTAAAAATTGAAGTAGAAAGTGAGGCTAGAATACAAATGGCCAGATCTTTTAACACTCCTCTTACTGCCCCCTACAATAATTCTAATAAAAATAATTATGTAAATTATAAGAAACAAAATAATAGAAATGTTGATAACTCCCGCAATAAAAATAATCCTGTAGCTCATGAGTTATTAAGTACGTCAGGAAAAAATAATGTGTATGATTCTAATGTATATAGATCTAGAAAAATTGAATGTATTTTTTGTGAAAAGTCGCATGCTTCAGAGAATTGTGACACAGTTTCTGCCATGTCTTTGGTAGAGAAAAAGAATATTGTAAGGAAAAAAAACGCCTGTTTTGTTTGTCTGAAGTTATCTCACCATTCGGATAAATGTTTTTCTAAGCATAAATGCATTATTTGTAAAAAAAGACACTTTGTAGTGTTATGCCCAGATTTGCCCGTGAAAGAAACGGAAAATCTTACGTTGGAACCAGATCGTTCTACAATTACTACGTTAAATAAGGAAACACAATTCTCTGATGTATTGTTACAAACTTTAGTTGTTAGATTACATAATGGTAATGAAGAGATTTTAATACGTGCAATTTTGGATTCTGGTGCCCAGAATTCATACCTGTGTGATGATGTAATTAAAAGTTTAAATTTTAAATCTAAAAGTCAGATAACATTGCAACAATCTCTGTTTGGAGGTATTGAAGTACGTGAAAGAATATACGAATCTTTTCATATTGAAATAAGTGATATTGATAGATCTTATAAATGTATTATTTCTGTGTTAAATCAGCCACAGATATGTTCAAAAATAAATCGCATTTCCTCTTTCAGTATTGCGCAAGAATGCGAAAGATTAAATATTCCCATTTCAGATTTCGCAATAAACGATGGAGCCAAAGCAGACATTAAGCTTTTGATTGGCGCCGATTACTTGTCAAAAATACTCACTGGTAAGGTTATAAATTTAACATCTGGCCCCATCGCAATACACAGTAAACTTGGATGGACTTTAATGGGATGTTTTGGAAATATGGGCACCAAACCGAATATTAATGAGGGCGATCATCAAAATACAGTCATTACTCACGAGAGTGTTATACAAACGAATATTGCATCTCATGTAGTGAATCTTTTAACGAAAGATAGTTTGTTGACTGATTTGTGGCGCCTCGATTCTTTGGGAATTTGTGATCCCATCTTGAAGGATGAGACTCAACTTTCTCAGGAGACTGAGAAATATTTTTTACGCAGTTTACGAATTGATAAACTAGGTAGATATGAGGTAGCGTTACCATGGATTAATGATCAGAAACAGTTAGAAACAAATTTTCTCTTGGCAAAAAAAATTGCGATAGCCACCAAAAGGAAATTAATTGCTTCAAATAAAATGAAGTATTACGATAATGTTTTTGAGGAATGGTTATCTCTTGGTATTATTGAACAAGTGACTGATCAACATTTAGATGCAAATTTAAGTGGAAAACATTATTTACCTCACAGACCGATTTTTAAGGATAATGCCACTACGAAAGTTAGACCAGTTTTTAATGCGTCTGCTAAAACAATTAATTCTTTGTCACTGAATGATTGTTTAGCTACGGGTCCAAATTTGATTTCCCAAATTCCTTCTATTCTTAATAGATTTAGAGAATATAAATGTGCAGTCTCTAGTGATATACAACGAGCTTTTTGTATGATCGGAATTCAAGAGAGCGATAGAGATTTTTTACGATTCCTATGGTGGGAGAAAGACAATTTTGACCAACTGGTAACATATCGACATAAACGTGTAGCGTTCGGTTTAACCTCCAGTCCATTTCTATTGGCAGCCACTTTACGCTATCATTTGAATACGGTTTCCGATGATTTAAGAGAATCGGCTGAAATTTTAAGACCCTCTTTTTACGTGGATAATTGTTTGACGAGTCTTAACTCTGAGGTGGATATGGATAAATTTATTAAAGAGTCCCAAATAATTATGTCTAAAGGACATTTCAATTTACGAGGGTGGCAATCCAATGTTCCTCTTAAGGTGTTGGAGCAGTCAGCACATGAGGATGAGGTCACTGTTTTAGGTATGTTATGGGATACGGATAAAGATACTCTTTCTTGCAAAATTGACCCAGTATCCGAGATACACGAGCAAATTACGAAACGAGTTGTATTGGCTAAAGCTCATCAAGTTTTTGATGTAATAGGATTTACCGCACCCGTATTATTATTACCAAAAATTATTCTACAAAAAACCTGGGAGTTAAAGCTTAAATGGGATGATGTAATCCCCGAGAATTTAGCTAAAAAATTTAAGACATGGCTTGCTCAGTTGCATTTGCTTACGAATATACGGATACCCAGGTGGTTGAATATTGAACCGGGTAATCAATTATTAAGTGGTCACTTATTTTGCGATGCAAGTCAATTAGCATTTGGTTGTTGCATATTTTTGCGCATTGAATTAAATGAACAGGTTAAGGTTAATTTATTAAGTGCACGTAGTAGAGTTGCCCCTCTAAAACCAACCACTATTCCTCGTTTGGAACTTTTGGCTTGTTCCATAGGAGCTAGGCTTTTAAATTCGATTTTAAGTGATCTCCATCTTTCAGAGATAGCAATCCACTGTTGGACTGATTCCTCCACGGCTCTAAGTTGGATTAAACGTAATTTAAATTGGGGAATTTTTGTCCAAAATAGGGTTAAAGAAATCCAATCTTTAACTTCTCCTTTGGCATGGAAACATGTCCCTGGAATAGCCAATCCGGCGGATTTAGCATCCAGGGGTTGTTCAGTGGAACAATTAATCGAACGGCGTTGGTGGGAGGGACCAGATTGGCTTCTTCTAAGTGAGGAAAATTGGCCTAAGTCAAATGAAAACCCAGATGAATGCATAGTTAATTCAGAAATGCGTAAAACAGTTGTTACGAATTTGACCAAATCTGTGGATGATTTAAATTGGTATTATAAATATTTTTCTTCGTATAAAAAGATAGTAAGAATGATTGCATGGATTTTAAGGTTTTATGATAAGTCAAAGAAAATTAATAATAACTGTGAGAAATATTTGTCTTTGAATGAAATAGATAGAGGAGAAAAATATTTGTTTAAACTCATTCAGCAAGAGTCATTCACGGGTTGCTCTGATCCTAAACTAAAAAATCTCAAACCAGTGTTAGACGATGATGGATTGTTGAGAGCTAAAACTAATATTGTATTTAGAGAGGATACACGGGATTTTAAGTATCCTATTATCTTGCCTTCAAAGCACCCCGTTGTGAAATTGCTGATTATTAGTGTACATAAGGATTATATGCATGCAGGCACTTCTATGTTAATGTCAAATTTACGCGAAAAATTTTGGATCTTGAAAGCTCGTAAAACAATTCGTGATTGTATCAAAAAATGTGTTAAGTGTCAGCGTTTTACAAGTGACCGAGGTGAGGCTCAACCTGGAGTTTTACCTGCGGACAGAGTGCGCGATGCAGCAATTTTCGAAATTGTAGGAGTCGACTTGGCTGGTCCTCTTTACCTTAAAGGCGGACAAAAGGCATATATTGTTCTATACACCTGTGCAGTATATCGCGCGATTCATCTTGAGTTGGTTACTCTTTTGTCTACTGAGGCATTCCTACAATCACTAAGACGTTTCATCGCTCGTCGTGGCCGTCCGAAAATAGTATATTCCGATAACGGTTCGAATTTTTTAGGTGCTAGTAGAGTTTTGAACGCCATTGATTGGAATCATGTCAGTTCACAAGCCATAGAGCATAAAATACAATGGAAGTTTAACCCTCCTTCCGCTGCTTGGTGGGGCGGATGGTGGGAGCGACTTGTCCGAATGGTTAAGCAAATATTAAGAAAAATATTGGGACGTGCATCACTTAATTATGAAGAGTTGCTTACTATTTTGTGTGATTGTGAGCGAGTTATAAACACCAGACCTCTAACTTATGTGTCCGAAGATATTGACACAGTTTCTCCTTTGACGCCATCCATGTTTTTGCATGAATTAACAACGTCAGGTGTCCCAGACATTGATGAAGTGGATCACGCTCAATTAAGTAAGCGTTCCAAACATCTACAAAAAATACGTGAATTACTTCGATCAAGATTTCGATCCGAATATTTAGGACAGTTGTGTCAACAATCTCTTAAAAAACAAATTAAAAACCCAATTTCTGTCGGTGATATTGTTTTATTAGAAGATACGAACAGAAAACGTATCTATTGGAATTTGGCTCGAGTGTTGCAATTAATGCCAGGCAAAGACGGCCATACGAGGCTTGCTCGAATCAAAACAGAATCTACTGAACTGTTGAGGCCTGTCCAAAGACTGTATAGACTAGAACTGGACAGTCCTATTCATGATAACAATGAACCATTATTTAGTAACAACATTTTGAAAACTAGAAGTGGCCGAATTTCTAAACCACCCTGCCGTCTGTAAAGTGTATCTGTGTTTCTTATATTAATATCTTAATTGTAGTTAAGAATGTTTTGTTTGTAAATTCTATATTGGTTTACTATATTAATATTTGATTTTGAGTTTGTATCATGTGTAATTTGTAGTTTTATATTTGAAAAAAACTCCAAAGGTGGGAGTATGTTGGGAATTACGAATAAGTGTTCTGCTGCCTGCGCGCATGCGTGGGAAGAAGATAAAACCCCTTCCCCTCCCATGTAACTCTCTCTCTCTGTATACGTAATTAAAATAGATCGGACGCGCGTCTAGGCGCTCCGTTCTTTACGGTGTTACCCAATAATAAATATATGTTTCATTTTTACGTTTTGGTACCGTTGAACCTATACGACACACATCATCCTGGATTATTTAAGAATTTATTTACGATTAAGAACATATATTACATTCTTCATGTGTGAAAAAGTCAGAGAGGCGATGCAAGTTTAGGTACCCCATCGAATATCATTATGTATTTTATTTTTTTTTATTAATTGGAGAAAAATGAGTAGATTACGAATTCACTGGTCTGTCGATGCAAAAATGGCCGAAACTGGCAAAAAATAGACTTTGAATAAGTTTAACTAAATCCGATTGCCAAATATGCCATAACTTTTCAAATAATGAGCATTATTTTGTGTATGGTAATGAACGCATTGCCTTTTAATTTTCCATTAAAAAGGTTGCAGACGATTCTGATATCTGGCGACGGTTTTCTTGCATCTTTTAAAAGTGAGCCAAGTTGGCAATGAATATTACGTCACTAGGGCAATGAATATAGTTCGACGCCAAATTGGCTCACTTTTAAAAGATGTCGCCAGATATCTGAATCGTCTGCAACCTTCTTCATTAGAATTCAAGGTCGTGTGTTTTCCAGACGAAAAATGCTTTCACTCTTTGACAAGTTATGTCCTAGACTGAGAGGCGACTGCAATTTTTGGACCCCACAAACATCATTCTGAATTTTTTATAGAATGTGGGGAAAAGTGAGATTACGAATCCACTGGTCTGCCTTGGCAAAAATGGCCGAAAATAGACAAAAATCGACTTTTAATAAGTTGAACTAAATACAATTGCCAAATACGCCATAACTAGCCAAATAATGAGAATTTGTTTTATTTGGTAACCCTCACTCTTTAATTTTCAATTAAGAAGGTTGCAGACGATTCGGATGTGTGGCTATGGTTTACTTGCATCTTTCACAAATGAGCCAAATTGGCAATAAACATTACGCCACTGATGACGTAACTGATGTCGCCAATTTGGCTTACTTTTAAAAGATACAAGTTTTCCGAGCCAGAGATCAGAAATCGTTTGCGCTTTTTCTCATTGAAAACCAAAATGCAGTGGGTTGCCAGACGAAAAAGTTTGTTCTCTTTTTGGCGAGTTATGACAGATTTGGTAATTGGATTTTAGTTCAACTCATTCCAAGTCGATTTTTGATCAGTTTCGGCCATTTTTGCCAAGGCAGACCAGTGGGTTCGTAATTTATTCACTTTTCACCACATTCTATAAAAAATTCAGAATGTTGTTCGATGGGGTACTTAAACTTGCAGTCGCCTCAAAGTCTAAAAGGTTAATCATTTAATATTTTATCTAAAATATCCCGGCATTCTATAAAATGCCAAGTTATTGTATAGAATGCCTGAGCTTTCATACATAACCGGAAACATGCCGAATAAAGTTTTATACTTTTTAAATAAATCTTATTGCACCATAGAAATTAATTACTATCCAATCATCACCTCAGTTGATTAAAAACAAAAACTAATGTCCCCATCCCACCTTCTAGATCACTATGTTTAATGATGGTTCTTCTATCTAGATCAGCGTTCACCACTAACTTTTAGAAGCGGGCCGTATGACTTATGTTGGAGCTTTTCGCGGGCCGGACACACGTGTCTTTAATTATTATCGATTTAGAAATATATAGCATTTCTGAAAACTGAGAAAAAAATTTACATATTTCTTATCTTAATAAAATTACTATTGATATTTGATTCGGGTTTTTTTTAATAATTAAAATATAATATTTTTCATTATTAATGAATTCTTTTGTTGTTACCTTGCTTTAATAACCAGATTACCCTGTTTTGTCGATATCACTTGTGAGATGATGACGGTCGAAATCGTTCAGTTTATTTTATGAAAGAGTCACTATTTGTTTTAGTATTTGTTACAGCCAATCTAAATGAATTGTCCAAATGAGATTCAGTTAAGTTATTCCTGTATTTATTCTTGATGAACACTATCTTGCAGAAAGCTTCGTCATATAATTTCTTCAGACACTTAGTGGAGAAACATGCTCTACATAGTTAACACATACTATTTCGGATAAATTAAGATTATGTAAAAAAAAAAGTTCGTACCGTTAAATTTGATTTTTTTAAATATTTTTTTTTATATATATATCTTCTGTGGTGCCGGCGGGCCGCAGAAAAATCTCTCACGGGTCAAATCTGGCCCGCTGGCCGCCCTGTGGCTAACGCTGATCTAGATCAAATCTCAGTAGAACCTTGCAACTTCTAACAAAGATAAATACTTCTGATAACTTTGACTCTTATAAAGTATTACGAAAACTATAAAAATCGCTTTTGAAAACTAAAGAACAGAAATATTTTTTTAATATTAACTACCAACTTACAAACAATTAAGTATTTATTATTTTTGACTTTGTATGATGGATTTCTCATTAGCTTTTTTTATGCATAATAAAACTTTTGTTATGTTTTGAAAGTTAATAATTTGCTTCGTAATAAATTGTTTCATCTGCAAGTGAGTTAAAGAAATATTATTAAAATATTCATGACAGTTTGGATATCGTTCAAAATTAAAAGAACAAAATTGTCAAAGTGGATGCTTAAACTGAAAATCACAATGACTTATCTGGGTCTAAATTTGTTTCGATAACGCCACATAAACTAAGTGTGTGGAACAACGCACAACTTTCAATTACTCTATAATATCTGTCATTGCATTAAAATTTGATATGGTGTTATTTACTGTTTTCATATTTTCATTTTTTTTAATAGAAATGGCCAGTTTGGCGATATTTTTGGCAATAATTTTTAAATGGCCCAAAAGAAGAAAAAAACCTGCCTAAAATTCAAAATTGCCGATGTTACTCTATGTACATTACATTGTCCTTTCTTGTGCGTTAAATAGAAAAAAATCAGTCTTTGATGGGCGATGCTCGAGGGCATAGAGCACTGTGTTAATTGCACTCGTTTTTTAACTTTTTACGCTTTTAACGCATTTCTATGGGAATTTTGGAGGCGGGGACGATTAGAACCTCTTAAGAGACATTAGCACAGAGATTTTAATCAAAATCGTAACCGTTTTTTAACAATTGCTGAAAAACATGATTTTTTCATGATTTTAACCTTATGCGCATGCGCGATTTTGGCGAAAACCTTAATAGTAGGCTCCATGGCCACCACTAACCCGCACACGAGCACAAAATTTGAGCGAACAAGAAAAAGCTAATTTTACTTTAATTTCAAAACCTTAGAATTGCATCACGCATCCGAATCACAAATTCTAATGAATTTAATTTTACCAACAAATAATTTAAGATTTCATATCTGTTTTTGGCTTCTTCATTTCTGGTTTTGTCTTATTTTTCTAATATTTTTAGGATTCTATTAGAAAAAACATGGGATGAACTACCTTTCAAAATTTATTCATTAAAAAATGAATGTGAATTGGTGCATTCACATCCAAATATCTTTTATTTATTCTGATTAAAATAATTTTATTATTTATTTTTTAAAACAATTTTGGCACCAGGAAAAAGTTTCTTCAATAATCGATTAAATGCTATTTCAGTGCAATCGGATGACAGCAAGTTGGTTTATTAGTATTCCATAAAAGCGACCTTTTAGTGACAGTTGCAGCCCCCACAAAATTTGATAGATTCGATGTCGATGCATTCTATCTGCAAAGTTTCAACACGAGTGGATGACGGCAAGGGGGTTAATTAAGCATCCGCAGATTTGCCCGCCATCGACCTACCGAGCCACACCCAAAATCGAAGTTAATAAAAAGGATTTAAAAATAAAATAATATCTAAATTTAATTCGCAATATTTCAATTGGAAAATTTATCCCAGTTATGTTTTGAACAATATATCTTATATACTATGTTATTTAGAGTGGAGTTTATTCGTCTGACCATTCATAAGGACATATTTAAGCCCTTCTTTCGGAATAGACAGATACATATACTTGGATGTTGACCGTTATAAGTAAACAATCGTGGATGAGTTGCACACAAGTTTATTTCCAGAGACGCTCGATTATTCAAGGCGCCTCTCGCTAACCCCAGAAAATACTAGAACATTCTAAATTGGAAATTAAAGATTTCAATGAGAATACATTACATACATCTCGGTGTTTGTGGGATGTATTGATCAAATCGTATTTAACGGAGGGAAATGTAACCAATCAGTGATCCGATTACTACAACAATTATATATTATATTATCCTATAATCTAGACAATTGCAACAAGCAGTTCCAGTCGGCTAAATGATTGTTATATATTCTCCAGTAATTCCCTGAGAACGAAAAAAGTTGAGCACTTTAAAGTCGTTTTTCAAATATTTCTTTTAGTACTTCAACATTAAATGAAACTACTTTTCTTAGTTGAATTTTAACCATGCAAATATCGGGTCGAAAGGGTTAAAAATAAAATTGATTTCTTAAATTCTATTACTCAAATCATATACGCGTACATTATATTTTCCGTTCTAATATCGCGAAAAACAGTTTTTCTTGACATCGCCGCGCATTAGGTCCTTTAGTCTGTCATGGGATCTGACAGGAAGGTGCACTTGAAACCTCTTTGATCTTGAAAATTGCAAAAATATGGAGAAAAACAGAGTTTACAGGGAAAAAAGTGGTGTGTGCTGGGTAGAATAGATTTTATATTATTCATTTGAACAGAAAATGAATGCATAACTATTAACTAACTTTTCATCAAGAGCTTCAATAATTATTTTGTAAAGGATCAATGTCTGCACAGAAAAGTTTAATCCCCCTTGCACCCGCCTGCAAATAATCCTCCCGGCGGCCATGATCTTTGTCAAGCAGAAACTTCTCAACCCCAACAGCCAAGAAACTATATTGTAAGAAGAAGGACCAAGTCCATATCTCTGGAATAGTATCGTCATCAAAAGACTTCTATTTGCGATTTTGTCTTTCAGGAAGAACCATCAACATTCTTAACATCAGGGTTTTTGATAGCCAGCCGCCATAATCTATCCTCGAAATAATCTCCATCAGAATATTTATCTCAAGCGATTCCTTCCATTCAACCAACCTCTTTAGCGATTATTTTTTCAGGGCTGAGATACTTCCAAATAGCTTCAGCTTCTTTTTACGGTTATTTTTTTGTGAAAGAACTTTTCTTTCTAAAAACCTCGAATTCCCTGTGGGGAAAAAAGGCTCGATGGCGGATTTCTTTTATGTCACTACTTGAGATATTTTTTTTTTTTGTGTGAAATTCTCGGCTTTGTAGTTCCAAAAAAGATGGAAGTACACCTTTGAGTCGAAGATTGTGAAGGATAGTTCGCACACCTTGGCGAGGGTGAATAGTGCGAGTGTGTTTGATCATATACTAAGATAGTTTTGTGCGAACATTTCATTGCAGATTTTCTAGAATAATTCTGCTTTCGATAATCGATTATCTCCACCAACTTGAAATCAATAAATGTACAAATTGTAAAGAATCTTTTTATTTCCTGACTCATTAAAGGGAAGAAAAATACTTTTCTTGTTCGGGTTAGTCTTACTTGGTACTAATACACGGTTGAAAAAGCAAAATCAGGTAGCTTTGATTGGCTACAAGATTTCTCAGCCAATCAGAGCTTTTACAAAGAGTATTTTTATTTGGGTACTTAGTACCAAGTGGAGTTGACTAAACAGAAATGCTGTTTCGTTAGCTGGGTACCAGTTGGCAATAAGTTTAAATGTTGATAAGTTCAAATGGCGCGTACATATATTGTCAAGCATAAGTGTATACGGTTAGTTATAGGATGCTGTAATAATCCTATAACAGTTTGTTAGAGAATTTATAAATGATTTGAAGGTTGTTAGTTTGGATGAGCTATGTCTGCAAATTGGCCGAGTTTTTTTTTTTTTTTTTTTTTTTATTTGAGACTCGACAAACGAAATAGTATCAAACTAGAAGTCTGGATTAAGCCTCACCGAAACTCTGTGATCTCTCTTTTCAAAGTGAGCAGACTCGGCGACGATAATAACAGAGTTTCTCGTGCCGGTGATTTTCCGTTGGTAATTATTGAGGTTTGATCCAATTCTAGAAATTCATGCCCATTTCCTTGGAAGACATCATGTAAGATGGTATTTCTTCTCACCCACCTCAATATGAAAATGTTCTGGTGCAGTAACCGTCGTGCTAAGCACAGAGGACGTACCTGTAGTTTTTGACCAAACTGAGCTGTCGTAACCTGGTAGTTCACTGCTATTAGTTCCGCATAATGTGAAGTTTTAAGGTCGTATTTGCACGGAAAAGTTAATAAGTTCGTCAATAACAGAATCAACTACATGAAGTATCTACTTCACTAACTACTTTAAATCACCATTTGTCATTTTGAGCTCAGTTGCAGATGTGACGAATGTGTTAAGCGAAGCAGCACATGCCTCAGGTAGTTATTGCTCCGGAAAATCTCCAATACAAGCAATTGTAATTTAGGGCCTGAGACACAAAGGGGTCGAAGTAACTTTTCTTAACTTGTAAGAAAATACACTTTAAAGTTTCTTATTTATATTAAATTTGTATGAAAATTATTTGTTGTTCAAATACTAACCTCTGGAATGACAGGAATAACAAAGTTGTTTCGTGTTCCTGGACATCGTGGGATTCTTGGTAATGAACATGCTGATGAACTAGCCGAGCTTGGATCCTCCAACAAGCCTCTTGGGCTACCACCATTTCTCCCAGTACCAAGATCAGAGGTCAGAGGATCAATTAGATCAAGTCTTAATAAATCTTAGTATAAGACAATCCAAACACTTTTTTAAAAAGAATCTAAAATCAAACACAAAGATTTATACTGGAACTGGACAGGAAGTCCTGTAGAATCATGATTGGTTTGCTAACCTGTCACTGTCTTATGAATCAACTTAAAACAATGAAAGGTGTTGAACATAACCTATGCAGGGGTTGTGGAAACACAGCTGAAACGGGAGAGCATGTCTTTGGCAAATGACAATCATTCATGGGAATTAGGCTTAAAATCTGGAGAGTTATTGACATCGAGTCTAATGACTTTTGTAATGTTCCCCTCTCAGACTGTTTGGTTTTCTTTAAGGTCACTATCCTGTTTAACATGCCATGGGCAGTCATTTTATTTGTAAGATTTTACAGAGGTACAATGGGCCAACAAGCCTAAGTACGCATGGCTCTACCACACTCTTTTCAATCTAATCCAATCCAACCTCATGAATGAAGATATCACTATTTTCTATACAAATTTAATATAAATAAGAAACTTTAAAGTGTATTTTCTCAAAAGTTAAGAAAAGTCACTTTAAGACCCCGTTGCTTCACAGGCCCTCAATTATAAACAGGAAATTTGGGTAACAATATATTGTACTTTGGTAAGTGAAATATTTTAAAATACAGTTTAAAATTTTTAAAAATAATTAGGGCTATAAGCTTTTCGTTTTTAAAAAACTTCGGTTTTTCTTGTTTTTGTTTTTTTCAAGCATTTGAGAAGGGGAGGGGGATAATTTCGGGGAACATGAGGATTCCGAGTTGAGATAATTGCTCTCTTACGTCACAGTGGCCATACTGGTTTGCTATGGTTGGTAATTGGAAAACTATATTTCAATTTTTAACATTCTAGGCAAGTGAACATTCAAAATTTTGTAAAGTACGAGTTTTATATTTTGACAATGGACAATTCCGGCCTTTTTTAAAAACGAGTGAAATTAGTTTATATTTATGAAGAATTTCTTTCTGATTCCAAATATTCAGACAAAGTTCTTTAAATAAATTAGTTATTTAAATATTAAGAAAAGAAAATGCCCGAAAACCGCATCCGATTGCAGTCAGATAAAAAAAACTGCATTTTATCTATGACGTCAAAACTTCCTTACGTTTCTATGGTTATCGTGAGATTTCTGCCAGAGTGTGAGTTTTTTCAGACAATTTCCATATCCCGTACCGGTTGGCGCGATCCGCAAACTGGCTGTTGCGTTTCAAGCTAAGATTGAAGCCAAGTTCGGAACAAGTGACGTCACATTAGCTTTGAGCTGAATGAGTCGTTTTTCCCACTAAAATATAAACCAGAGAACTTTCGGTTGTAAATTTAAAAAAAAAAAAAGCACAATGAGCAGAATTTTTTTGTGTTTATGGCCTTTTCGAAACATTTAAAATTGAATAAAAACAAATTTTAAATAAAAATAATGTAACTAAAGTAAAAGTAAATGAAAAAGCCCTAAGTTTTTATAGGTGCGTAGGAGTTATTATAAAGTGCAACCCTACTCCCAATTCCATTCTGCATCATATATAGTTTTATTCAAATTCAAAACAATTTTTGGCAGCAGTAATAAGTTTCAACAATGGCCGAATTTAAAACCTTTTTCAGATATTGAATTAACTAAACGTAAATTAACTTTTAACCATAAAATAAAAAATCGTATCGTTCTTGATAAAAAGTTATACCTGGCTACCATAAAATATTAAATAATTTTTACAACTTTATATTTTCAAAAATATTACACATAAAAATATAGGTGAAATATGAAAATAACCACAAACTTATCACTTTTTCTACACTCCACAAATGTTGCCACGTCCAGGCGGTAGTTGAACTCTCTCCACACATTTTGTAACATCCTCCTATCAATTGAAAGCTTTTAGAGGTTCATTAAGGAACTTGTTTATGTACCCCCACCAGGCGCGCAACCAGGGGGAGGGTTTTTAGCATCAGAATTAACCCTAACATCCCTGTGTTTTATTATGATTAAATTAGAAACACGTAGCAATCATAAATAATTTTTGAAAAAAACGTGTTTTTAATCTACCATACTTCAGGCAGAAATGCCTACAATATCGCACTAAAGTAGCTGTTATGTCCAAGAAACTTTGAAAACATAATGGATTTGTAAATTTCCTAGCATCAAAAATACATTATGCATTATTTTTGGTCTTTTCAAATGTAGCTATAGTGTTTTACTGCTACACGCCCAAGTATATAAAATTCCATAAAAATATAGTAAAATCAGCTTAAAATTTGTATTTGTTCATTTACTTAAAATATTACTCCTTCTCTAATTTAACTTAAATATACGAAAAAATTCAATACTAATTTTTTAATCTAAAAAATATGGATAATATGGGATCTAGAAAAAATGTAGTCCCATGTTGAGTTGCTTTGTATGACTGGACAAAAACCATTTTTATATTTTGTCACAGATGTGACAAGTGACAGATTAAAAAACTGCAAAAATATTGATGAAATGTGAAAATTCTGCATGGAAGTAATTTTTTATACAGAGAAATACGAGAGTTCCTTGATTGAAAACCCCCTCCTACAGAAATGGTTCATCCCCTGACCCCCACCATCAAAAACATTAGTTCTCAAGAAAATGGTTAAACTGCAATGTCGGCTGGATGACTCTACGAAATGTGTAAAACGAATTCGACACTTCCTGGACATGTGACCCATTTTCGCTCATAGAACATTTGTAGAGTGTGCAGATAACTTGGTGAGATGGCGTTTACCTTCATGTATTATTCTCTTTTTTTATGCGTAATACAGGATGTTCGAATCAATGTCGCTTCTAATTTGGAGAGGGTGCTATTCTTAACAGAAAGTAAACTAGGAGTGTGGAACATCGCACAACTTTCAATTACACTTCAATACTGACGTGGAATTGTGTCATCTACGTATTTATATTTTCACCATTCATTAAGTAAAAATGGAGAGTTTGGCGATATTTTATGTCATAATTCTTATATGGGACATTTTTTTTTAACCTCCACCAAAATGATAATTTTGGCGATATACTTATCGATAAATTCTTATCCTTTATTGTAAGAGAAACTGAGAGGAAAAGAAAAATCGATCGTTAATGAGGAATGCTCAAGGAACTCTGTATTAAATCCGTTATTTTTTTGCAATAATTGAAAAACATGATTTTTTCAATGGCAGCTACCTTATGCGCATACGCGATTTTGACGAAAACCATAATGGTAGGTCCCATGGCCATCACCAAATTTGAACATCGTAGGCCAATTTGTTCAGAAGTTATGCTGACCACAAACACACAGATATTTTTTGTAGATCACTTTTTTGGAATCAGGATATTTCAAAACGTAGAGAAATGCTTTAAAAAAAATCGTGTTTTTTCTTCTTTTTTTTTTTTTTTTTTTTTTTTTCTTGCCTAAAGCTATACTTTCATTACCTTATGTATACATATGGGTAATTGAAAGTAAAAATAACCTATTGGGAGACGTCTGGAGACTTAAGTGGCCAGGCAATTGGGCCTCCGCATCCGAAATCATGGGTTGGATTACCGCAGACTGGAAAACAAAAAAATTTGACAAAATCTAAAAATTCAGCAGCTAATTTCTCATAATACTACCAATGTATGATTGATAGAATATTTTTAAACGACTGTTGAAATTAGAGATATTTGATTCAGGCGCTCTATACTTTTGAATATGAAGAGTTTTGAAAATGAATGAATCTTTTACAATCGCCCATATTTATACCTTTGTTTGAGCAGTTTTATTACTTTCAATTACCCATATGTATATATACATAGGGTAATAAAAGTATAGCATTCGGTAAAAAAAAAGCGGTCAGCATAACTCCCGAAACAATTGACCTACGATGTTCAAATTTGGTGTGAGGGTTGGTGATAGCCATGGGACATACCGTTAAGGTTTTCGTCAAAATAGCGCATGCGTGTAAGGTAGCTGCCATTGAAAAAATCATGTTTTTCAGTAATTGCTAAAAAATGGCTCTAACGATATTGTTCGAAATCGCTGTGGTAATGCCTCTTAAGGTGTTCTAAACATCCCTATCTCCAAAATTCCCGCAAAAATGCTTTAACGGCTTAAAAGTTGAAAAACGAATGTCTTCAACTCAGAGTCTTCTTTCCTTGAACATATTCCATGAACATACCTCATCAACGATTGTTTTTTCCGTCTCCCCTCAGTTTCGCTTATAATAAAGGATAATATAAGGATTATCGTGAAGCATATCGCCAAAATCACCATTTTGGCGGAGTTTTATTTTTTTTATTTTTTTAAGATCTATACAAGAATTATCGCAAAAAATATCTCCAAACTGACAATTTTTTCTAAATGAACGATGAAAATATAATAACGGTAAATGAAACAATTCCGCGTCAGTATTATAGTATAATTGAAAGTTGTGCGATGTTCCACACCCCTAGTTTTTTTTTTTTTTTTTTTTTTTTTTTTTTTTTTTTTTTTTTTTTTTTTTTTTGCAATCAACGTGCCAAGACGAATATAAATCTTAGACTTCGTTCCATAGTCGTTTGCAAACAGCATTTGATCTATTTTTCAATTAAAATCTCAAGCACTCTTCTTTAAAAAATTTAAGTGCAGATACACTCAAATATCATATTCTTTTATTTCATTAGTAAAGATACTCTAAGTTAAAACTATTTCCACACAAAGATATGCCGAATTCAAAAAGACAAAGATGTTAATCAATACAACATTTAATAAAACTTTGATAACTCTCTAAATTTCCAAAATAAACATCGTAAAATGATATAATTCAATCTTCTGGAAATAAGATATGGACGTTTTACGACAATCGCTTAACGTTGTACTTATTAAAATGAAAATCTTGGAAGTTTTAAGTTCCCGCAAAGCTCTTTCGTTACCCTCCATTAATTCCATTGTATTAAGCAGATGCGGATAAAAATGATTTTCCTTTTCGCTTGCGGCCGAGGATTTTGTCGCCTCGAATATTCAAAGGGCAGAAGAAGATAAGATTTATTTAAAGGAGATTAAAGTTGAAGTGTAATTTCTAAAGATTTGGTGGTGTCTTAAGTACTTAGAAATTTGGATAATGTAGGCTTTTATTGCATACCTGTGTGAAAAGAGGATTCTAAATATCTTCGTTTCTAAAAATGTGTATGTGGTGTCCTTGGCATGTGGAAAAATTTAGTATTTTTTAAATAATACGATATTGTCTATTATTATTATACTAGCTGAATACCCGTGTATTATTATTATACTAGTCCCATCTATTATTATTGTTTATTACTTCCAATTTACCGTACGTATTATACATAGGGTAATTGAAAGCATAACATTCGGTCAGGGGAAAAAAAAAGAGATTTTTTTTTTTTTTTTTTTTTTGCATTTCTCAACGTTTTGGAACACCCTGATTTCAAAAAAGAAATATAGAAAAAATGTCTGTATGTGCTTCTGTGTGTCTGTGGTCAGCATAACTCCCGTACAAACTAACCTATGATGTTCAAATTTAGTATGCGGTTTCTGGTGGCCATGGGATCTACCATAAAGGTTTTCGTCAAAATCGCGCATGCGCATAAAGTAACTGCCTTTGAAAAAATCATGTTTTTCAATGATTGCTAAAAAACGGCACTAACTATTTTTATCAAAATCGCTGTGGTGATGCCTCTTAAGGTGTTCCAAACATTCCCATCTCCGAAACTCTCGCAAAACACACAGTTCTCTTTCCTTGAGCAACCTCATCAACGATCGTTTTTTCTTCTCTTCTCAGTTTCGCTTATAATAAAGGATAATATAAGGATTACCGAAAAAGTATATCGCCAAATAGCCATTGTGGTAGAGGTTTTTTTTAAAGATTTCTACAAGAATTATCGCAAAAATATCGCCATACTGGCCATTTTTTCTAAATAAATAATGAAAATATAATAACGGTAAACGATGCAAATCTACGTCATTATTGTTGTGCAATTGAAAGTTGTGCTATGTTCCATACCCCTAGTTTTTATTATACTAGCTACGAAATTTTACCATGTGCATTTTAGCAATCAAAAGACATTCATGTATTCCACACTTCAGACGTTTGATCCCATTTCGATCCTGACAAACTGATTTATCAACTTAGGAACTTATCTTACTTGATCTATGCTTGGCTGCGTTGAAATTTTTTTCAAAATTTATAATTGTGAATATATTGAAAATGAGACATATGAATATCCTTCGTATAGAACCCCTTATGGACCATTTTTAATTACTTAATCGAGATTGCAATAGTTTATTTCGTTTATGTTTGCTCTTAGTTCTAAATTTCAAAGTTGTATCTGTATTGGATGTAAGACATTAATATATTTCTCGAATAGTTTTAATGTTGCGTCTACTTTTCATCCCTTAAAAATTCATTAATCGGTATTGAAATAACTTTTTATTTTTTCGATATTTGCCCTTCTTAATTTAAAACAAATATTAGAGTTGTGACCAAATGGGAAGTGGGATATTCGAATGTCCATCGTTTGGAACGTTTAACCCCTTTTCGACCCCTTAAACTGGATTAATCGAGATCGGAATAGTTTAGTTTTCCTATATTTTCCATTGTTGGTATTTGCATCAATTTTCAGAGTTTTGACCATATGGGAAGTGGGAGAATTAGTGATGAGTGAGTGAATGAAAGCTTTGCCTTATATATAGAGAGATTAGAATAGCTTCCTCCAAATCATCTAACGTTGTTATGGTGACAAAACTAGATCCATTCTTTGATTTTAGTGCTTTGATAAAAAAAAAAAAAAAGGAACAGGAAGGAACATTTTGTATTTAAGGAGTCTGACTCCAGTTAATATTTTATTGGATAGTTCGAAACTAATAAACTACTTCAAAATAATATTTATTCTTTTCAAAACTTTTGAATTTACTTGGATTTTGTTTATGCCAACCGATAGACGGACGGAGTAAATCTTCAAAGGGTAAATTACCCACTTGTCTTAGTGAGCTCAAATTTGGTTTGTAGACTCGTTGTCAATGACAATATATTTTATCATTCTGGGGGCATTTAAAAAAATATTTCATACGAAATTGAACATAAAAGTTGCCAATGAATATAAAAGATTTCTAAAGCAAAGAAGCTCTTCTTTCTAGCAAAAACATTTTTAAGGGTGAGTTTCTTAAATTTTAATATTGCTATGTAAAAAACAGTACTTTCATAAGATTTTCCAAGTACCAACACTTGGCATTTAAAAAAAAAAAAAAAAAAAAAAAAAATGGCGAATTCTGTGACCTACATAAAGTAATCTAGAAATTTTGTAATATTATCTACCCTATATACCCTATACTTCTTTAATATTTAATGTAATACAATGCGAATAATACAATGAACTCTTTAAATTCTTAAATGGCCTTATTGTATTTCAAGTGAGCTGCGGTGAAGTAAATTTGATATGATAATTAAATTTCGAAGAAATAAAGACATCTTTCGGGGAAGGAAGAATAAAAAGAAAAAAAAAGAAGAAAAAAAGGAAAATAAAAGAAAGAAAAAAAAAGAATAAAGAAACAATATTTAGAGATTACTCTCAATGTTATAAATAATTTTTAAAAATGCATTTGATACTAAGTTATATTTATGATTTGAATAACCTTATAAAAGGTTGACTGTGACATTTGACATATTGCCCATATCCGTAGCACCTGTTGTTTTTTAATGGAATGCTTAATATATGACAAGACAAACGTACAGATCATTTTATTATCTTCTCTTTACATTAGTGTAAGTGTTGAGTAGAAGTAGTTCTCGCCTTATTGCATGAATGGTGGTGGTCTCTATAGAGAAACAACTCTCGTGATTTATAATAAGGGTGATATAAGCAGGAAATAGGCTTCCAAAATAGTTATAAGTGTATACTTATATTTTGAAGTGTTTAAAGATACATATTACTTAAAAACGATTATTGTAAACTAGGAAAGTTGTCTTTTGTTCAATCAATCGTATCGACTGATTGATTGAGATTTTAATTTTCATATTCAACTATTTATCAATGTTTATCCCGAGTAATGTCGTTACATTAATGTAAATATTCTGTCTGTCTGAAGTTAACACTAACTCCAGATAAAACTGCAAATGCCTACAGGCACGTGTGAAATGTCGTAAGAAAGGTCTCGTTGAGACGAGTTTCCGATTTCTGTAAATCAATTTGCAACTTTATAATACTACACTTTAACTAATACCGATAAGCGCCATATATCAGTTTAAAGGTCTCGATAAGAATAGTAGCACTGTATAAAAATCAACCATGACTTCCAAACATGAGTGCTTAAAAAGTTGACCGGAGGAGAACTTCTAGAAAAATCAGCTTCTAAAGAAATTTCTTTTAAATAATATAACTCCTAAAAACAAAAATTTTTAATATAAATTCTTTATATGCATTGCCAATTTTTATACTCATTAACATAGCACCGTTTCTGTTTCCAGCGATTACTTGTTTTTAATATTTAAAATTAGATGCAAACATCATCTCTATCAGCAAAATATGCGGTAAGCTACTTTTCAAAATTTATTCATTAAAAATTAATGTAAATTTATGCACTCACATCCATATATCTTCTATTTATTCTGATTAAAACAATTTTATTATTTCTTAAAACAATTTTGACAACAGGAAACAGTTTCTTCAATGATCGGTTAAATGCTATTTCAGTGCGATTGGATGACGGTAAGTCGGTTTATTAGTTTAGTATTCGTAAAAGTGACCTTTTAGTGACAGAGCGAGATACCTACATTAGATAGATTCGATGTCGATGCATTCTATCTCCTAAGTTTCAGCCCGATTGGATGACGAAAAGGGAGTTAATTTATCCTCCGTAGATTTGCACGCCATCGACATACCTAGCCACACACAAAATCGAAAGTAATATAAAGGATTTAAAAACTCACTTGTTTGCTGAAAATCGAATCATCTGGAATTTAAATATTCGGTAATTATTCATTAAATCTTTCATCAAACTCGCTAACCACTACGACTTTTTTATAGAAATTTCTAACCACTGCAACAAATAAGAGCCCTCCCACACAAATTGACAGGATTTTTGGCTCTAGAGTACCAATTCAAATGGTGAACTTGGCAACTTCAATCATTGAATGTCTCCTAATTGAACAAGTTTGATATCTGGACCATTTGTACACTCCGAAGCAAAAGTTTAGACAATGAACAAAATCACGTAAATATCAATATGTATTTAATGAATTATTTTAACACTGCTTTAATGTGATGTATTACAGATATTAAACTATATTAATGACAGAAACAAATCTTGTACATAGTACAAATAGTTAGAAGATAGCAAAATTCAATTTAGCATTGTTACAAAAGTATAAACAAACATCGAAATAAATTAAAAGTAACAGGTTTTAATACCTAGTTGTACCTCCATTTTTGTTTATTGACTCATAAATACGAGTTTCCATAGACAAAATTAATTCTTGCATAGTTTCTGGTTCAAGTTCGTACCATGCAGCCTCAATAGACTGTTTGAATTAATTTTAAGAACTATATTGTTTACAATTTCTGTAAACTTTGCGTGTTAGGATGCCCCAAAGGTTCTCGATGGGATTAAGATCTGGGCTATATGCCGGCCAGTCAAGAACTTGTTTTAGACTGAAACCAGGCTTTTGTATGGCCCGCGGTGTGAATAGAAGCGTTGTCCTGCTGAAATTTCCATTCAGAGCCACCTAATAGTTCAGCATATGGCAGTAAGTTGTCTTCCAAAGTCTGTGCATAATCATTTGATGTTTGGCTAGCACTGGTAAAGTGAAGCGACACTTGTCCATTGAAGCAAAAAGCTGCCCAAACCATCACTGATCCACCACCTTGCCTGGCACTAAAAAACATGCGAGGTTCCTTGCGCAAGTCATACCAATATGATGCCCAACCATCAGGGCCATCAGGATTCCACTTTTTTTCGTCGCTGAATATAACTGAAGGCCATTTTCCTCCATATGACATATGATTGCGAGCCCACACCATTCTTTTCGATTTGTGAAGTGCTGTCAGCGCTGGCTTCCTTTTCATTCTTGAGTACACCACTGTGCCAGTTTCCAGAATTTGTCTACGAATCGTATCCCGTGAAACAGATAGTACAGATGATCTTTTAATTTCATCAACCGTCATTTGTTGCGTTCTTGCCAGTCTTTGAATTTGACGATCGTCACGTTTTCTCGTTACTCGCGGCCTCCCAGATCGATGTTTTGCTTTATATACACCTCTACTTAATAAAACTCTGTATATAGACTTCTTTGATCGATTAATAATCGTTCAAATATCTGAAACGGACTTTCCTTCAGATCTCAACTTCCAGATTTCTATGAATTCTTCCGCTTGAATTTCTGTAGCTCGAGGCATCTCGAAAGAAAGCGCTACCGCATCCCGAGCCCTTTTATTCATTGCCTGTGATGTCACGTAATTCAAATTTGCATATGGATACGAAAAATCGCAGGAACATGCAAATTTGTCTTAACTTTTGCAACTGATAAATTTCTTTTTTTATCTATAAATTAAATACTAATGCAATTATTGTAAATGTTCTTGAGTTGTGTAATTTTGAAAGAGATTTTAATCATTTATTTTTAGGTTCTGAAGTTCAGCTAACGCAATTCTAAATTTAAAAGGCGAATTACGCCATTGTCTAAACTTTTGCGCCGGGGTGTACTACAATAAAAACCTCTTTATTTTATAAGTTGCTATTTAGTAATGGACCATGGACTCACATATCCAACTTATTTTTAAATCCTTTTATATAAACTTCGATTTTGTGTGTTTGTTGGTCGATGGGAGTAGAATATGCGGAGCCCCCTTGCCGTCATCCCATCGGGCAGATACTTGGCAGATACGTTTGATGTCGATGCAAATGCATTCTATCAAATTTTGTGGCTGTTGCTGTCACTAAAAGGACGCTTTTACGGAATACCATTAAACCAACTTGTGGTCATCCAATAGCTTTAAAAAAGCATTGAACTGATCATTGATGAAATTCTTTCCTGTTGTCAAATTTGTTTTAATAAATAAATAATGAAGTTACTTCGAATAAATAAATGATATTTAGATGTGAGAACATGAATTCCCCTTAATTTTTAATGAATAAATTTTGAAACGTAGTTTGTCGCACATTTTACTGAAAGAAATGTTTGATATCGGCGCTGTGTTAATGAATATTAAAATTGACAATGCATATAAAGCATTTTTTAAAACTCTGTTAAGGATTATATTATTTTTTATCATTTAAGTAAAAATTATTTCAATTGATTTTTTTTAAAAAGATATTTACTTAAAAATATTTAGTTGAGTATATTAATCAGTCTTTTTTTTTTTTTTTTTTTTTTGTAATATGTAAGGAAATTAATCAATATTTCATTAAATATAAGATACAAATATAATAAGTTTATATATGATTAGATTAAAAATCTGCGGTGCCGATGACAATTTTATTTTAATAAACTTAGTTGTATTATAAAATGCTTTGTTTTACTATTGAAATTTTTAATTAAAATAGTTTCTTTTTTGGCTTTTCTGTATCAGCAAAATTTTTATTATAAACTGGAAAACGGACAAATAATCTGAAAGTTCATTTATAACGAATTGAAAAATGCTCAGAGTTTAAATAATCACCAAATTTATAACAAAATAATAAATAAGATTGTGATACTGTTTCTTTCCATATAAAAATAATTAATACTGTGAAAATAATTTATTGATGGATTTTAACTTAACTCCTATTGTAACTTAGCAAATTAATTTAATTCTTTCTAAGTTAAAAAGCAACCAGACTTAGCAAAATGTATTTAGGTTTGTTACTGAGAATTGAAGGAACATCTGCTTAAGCTGTTGCCTCCATAAATGTGAAACACCAGAAATATACTTAAAAAAAATAGTTTTTGTATAACCCTTTTTTCTGATATTGCCCGTGCATTTTTACGAAATTGTATTCAATTCATTTTGAATTTTAATTATCTGTACAAGATTCCGAAACCTTCGCCTTAAAACAAGACCTGAAAGAATATTTTGTTAATTTTAGGTTTCATATTTGCATCTTCATTGCAACCTAAAAATTTAGACCATCTTGCTGACGAAAAACATATCTTTTCTTAAGCTTTTTACAAAAATTTGACATTACCAATCCACAAATGCAAAAAAATTCAAAGAAAGAAAAATTTTTAATAAAGACAAATTTTACTTGTAGTGAACTGGTATGCCTTTATATATTGTTTTCGATCATGTTTAGTAATTAAATCACAGAAAGAAAAACAATTAAAAAAATTATTATCCGTGTGGTAATCTAATAATATTATCTACAGGAAAACGAAAGTTACAAAAATGATCAAAACAAATTATAAAAAACGCATAGGTAACTTACTTTTAATTATTTGAACTGATTAATACAGACATTATATATTTGAACTGATTATACAGATTTTGTATCGAAAAATCAAGTTTCATAATCAAAACACTGTAAGGATAATATTTTTGTATATTTTCTAAGTAACTAAAGAACAGATAATTTTGATTGAAGATTACCTAAACCTTACTAAATAATCAGAGGTTAATATTTGAAAAAAATTTTGACACGTTTTTTTAATCGATAAAATGATATAAAAAAAAATTGAAAACCACATTTCTATTAAAAGAAAACAGAATGAATCAAAATTTTGTTAACCTAGTATTAATCTATGATATAAAGCAAATATATGGTACAAATTTCATAAACGAGCTAGAAGCCATTTCCTCAAAGAAATACATTGAAGTTTGAAAAAAGACGTTTTGAGATAAATCCGTTTTCAAGTGAAATTGTGGCATGGAAAACTCGTGTTTACATTTTTCTGAATAGTTTTATTTTATCTTATGAATACTGGTCAAAATTATGAGTTAAAAGGAGCAGAATAATTTAAATTGTATATTTATGCTAAAATCACTAAATCAATAGATTTAAAAAAAAAAAAAAAAAAAAAAAAAAAAATTAGCATATACAATGCTCTTAACAACATTATTAAAATTAATTGAAACACAACGCATTAAGTAGAGTCTTACACCCCTGTTGAACATCTATATGATGAGAGGAACTTTCCGGTTATTTGAAATTCATTTAAACCAATTGCTTTTAACCTTTTTATTTTAAAAATCTGTTGAAGTGAAAATGTACTCAACTATAAAAATATATATATATTTTTCTTCGTTTGATAAAAACTTTTTTCTTTAAATAAATTTATTCAAGTGGGCTTTAATATAAATTCTTTTTACATTTTATACATAAGGAATTACATTTTTAAAATTAATGTATTCATGTACGTAGGCAGAAAGACGCTAACCAAAATTAGTTATTTCAATTTTAAGATTTACGGTATTCTAAAGATAATGAATAATTTGCATCTCACAAAGCATGAATAGAAGATAATATTTCATTCAACAGAAAGTTTGTATTGATTTGTTTAAAATTGATATAATAGCATTGTGTCTGCAACATGTAAATTAACCCATCTAAATAAAGATTTGGCTCGTACTCATTTTTAAAATCGTTACAATCTGAATAATTTTAAAGAGAGTGTTACTTAATATGAATGATATTAAATTTAATTTACAATGAAAGTTGGAAATCATTTTTGGAATTTCAAAATTAGACATTCATCTTTCGAATGAAAGACAGACAATTCGAATATACTAATGTGAATAAATTACGGTTAGATAGTTTTCAAATTACTATTAAAATCTGAAACTATATATTATAAAGTATATTTGGCAGTCTCATATGGTTTTCTTATTTAAAAAATATATTACCTGTTTTTATACGTTGATTGATTATTTAAAATATTTTTTTATGAAAATAATTAAAAGTTGCAATTTAATCTTCTAGTTCAGAGTATCACACTCTTACAAATTTTTAGGCAAAGCTATTTCATTATTTTCTTTAAACTGTGAAGAAGATACTTTTATTTTTTAGAAGGCTTTCTTGTCTAGTGTCTGTCGTTTTCAAGAAAAATCCAATAAAATTACGAAATCAGACAATTCTTTTTTTTTTTTTTTTTTTTTTTTTTTTTTTGTCGCCCAAGAAACTTACTCAAATTTTATTTCAAAGTTTTCCTAATCTTATTCTGAGAAGTTTAAGTATTTATGAGGTTTTGACTATTCTTTTAGAAATTGTCTGCACTTTGAATTTCAGATATTTGACGTTGTGTAACGAGTTCTCGGTTTTTTTTTTTTCTTTTTTTTTTTTACTTTTATATTTTATTTTCAAGCAAGAAAGTTGAGAAAAAAATATTTTTATTTTTGGAAAAGAAATTGCATGCTTTGTCAAAATAAGAAATTTTTATTTGGATTCTAGTTGAACAAGTTTCTTATTTAATATACTAGCTATATACCCGTGTTTCGCTATGAAATTTTACTTTATTCAATATTTTAGCTAGATGTGAGGCCCCGCGTTGCGTAGATCCTTCATTGGTGTATACGTCCCAGTTTTTGACCAAAACTACTTATGTTGAAACTTTCAGAGATCTAGGACAATTAGAAGTCACTTTTTGTGAAAATATTAATTAAAAATCAAATTAAAATGTGTACATTCCTTTTATCAAAGTTCCAATTAGAAAACCAAAACTATGTATGTTGAAAATTCCAAAGCCTATTTACTATCAATATTTATTCATCCTATCAAATATTTATTAATTAATAAAAAAAATAATTTTTAAAAAAATTAATCGAAATTTTAAAATTCTGTTTTCCATTAGTCCAATTAGAAGGTAAAAACTACTTATGTTGAAAATTTCAGAGCTGTAGCCCTATTAGAAATCGTTTTGTAAAATATTTGTTAGCTAAAAAAATAATCAAAAATTTTAAATTCTGGTTTTCAAAACTACAGTTAGAAGACTAATACTACTTACGTTGAAAATTTCAGAACTGTATCTCTATATGAAGTCACTTCGTAAAAAAATTAATTAAAAAAATAATTAAAGAATAACTAATAAAAATTTTAACATTCTGCTTGTCATGGGTACAATTAGAAGGCCAAAACTACTTATATCGAAAATTTCAGAGCTCTACTCCTATTTTAAGTAGCTTTCTACAGATCTGCCGACCAAACGGTATAGTGGTTAGCGTGCTAGCTTCTAGACTGCGATGTTGCGGGTTCGAGTCCCGTGATAAGCATGGGTGTTTGTAAATGTATGTTGGCTAGTC
This sequence comes from Linyphia triangularis, assembly GCA_963978545.1. Lineage (NCBI taxonomy): Eukaryota > Metazoa > Arthropoda > Arachnida > Araneae > Linyphiidae > Linyphia > Linyphia triangularis. The sequence goes on from OZ021729.1 coordinate 39,923,678, forward strand.
AAATGACGAATGTTTCGGCGCATTATAGTCCTCGTGTTGCTGATGGCGCCAGATAATCTGAAAACAACCAACCAACTTTCTACAGATCCACAGACATACAGCTTGTTTTATTATTATAGACTGGTTGAAATTTTACCATGTGCAATTTTTTAGCTAGCTGCGTTTCCCTACGTTGCTGAGATCCGCCATTGGTGTATAGGTCCCAGCTATTGGCGCTTCGCTAGCTGAAAAGTTAATAATAAGCACTACCTTACTTCACTCGTTGAAAAATTCATTGCAATGCATGCATGAGCTCGCTTCCCACACTAAAAACTAATTGCTGCGTAAATCCTTTATATTAGAAGCCCCTTTAATATAAATATACAACACCCCTTTTAGAATATTTTAACATGTTTGTGAAAAGTAAAAAGTACTTATGTTGAAATATTCAGAACTCTAGGCCCATTAAAAGTCGCTTTTTGTGAAAATATTAATTAAAAAAATTAATTAAAAACAAATTAAAATTTTAACATTCTTTTTGTCAAAACTCTAATTAGAAGGCCAAAACTATTTATACTTGTGGTAAAAATTTCAGAACTGTAGCCCTATTAGAAATCGTTTTGTAAAATATTTGTTAATTAAAAAATAACTAAAAAATCTAATCAAAATTTTAAAATCTGTTTTTAAAAGTCCATTTAGATAGCTAAAACTACTTATGTTGAAAATTTCAGAGATGTAGTCCTATTAGAAGTCATTTTGTAATTTTTTTAATTAATTAAGAAAATGAATTAAAAAAATGACTAATTAAAACTTGAACATTGTGTTTTTCAAAAGTTTAATTAGAAGGATAAAACTACTTATGTTGAAAATTTGAGAGCTGTACCTCTATTTGAAGTCACAATGTGAAAAAATAAATTAAAAAAGAAACTAACTAAAATTTTAACATTTTGTTTGTGATATGTCAAATTAGAAAGCCGTAACTACATATGTTGAAAATTTCAGATTTCTACTCCAATTTTAAGTAGCTTTCTATAGATCCACCGGCAGACAGACAGCTTGTTTTATTATTATAGATACGTTTTTGGGATATAAAACAAAAGGGAATCGACAGTAACTATCACTAAGCCCGCTTATACATACTCCTCAATAGTGATATAACACGTCTATACACACACTATGTACAATTTGGGACATAACATAACTGGAATATCTTATGTTTTGCATTTCTGTTTATATCGCAATACATGATATTTATGAAATATTATTTGCAAGCACTAAAATCTATAAAAGGAATTCTAAATTAGATATATTTTGTATTAAAAAACTTAAGAATTTATACCTATCACTTTCCATGAAATTTCAGAATTGATAGGAAGTATCATATTTCCCACTGCCTTATAAAGGGTTAAGAAGCGAGTCGTGGTCGAATGAAACAATAATTTATTTCCCAAGACAGGAGCGGGACGCTTTGCAAGAAGAAGTCTCAAAGTCTTTTGCCGAACAGAAATCTTAGGTTGCTATAGGTGTCAAAAGAACTGGTTTGAGCCAGTCTAAGCAAGATTCGACCAGATTCAATACGCATCTCACTAATTTCGGAAAACATTAAAAAATACTTAAATGGAAAGAGAAGTACTAAGGGAAATACATTCATGGATGAATAGAAAGCTTTTGATTTAAGATGTTTTCCAAGTTATTATTGAAACTAAGATTACGGAAAGAAAACACTTATCTTCCTGTTAAAGGCAGGCCCGAGGATACGATTCGTGATAGCATGAAGTTGTGAATTTCAAGGTGATGACTACATCAAACGATATATTAATAGAAACCGTATTTTTTCTCAGTCGTTTTTTTCAAGCAAACGGCTGAAGATATGATTGGGGTATCCAAAAACGATAAAATCGAGTGAATGACTGAAGTAGACGAATATAGATTGTTTTTTTTTTTCGCGAGACAGGTCTTCTAAGTTTGAATGTTAAGTTTTTGAGGGTTAGAAAGTGCTTTACGCAGCACAATTGTTTTTGGTGATTTTGCGCCAAATATTGTATCCCTGTGCCAATATGGCTCCATTCCAACTTGGCTTACCTTTTGGCAAACCTGTATTTTGGTGTAAATTCAGCCTGGCGACACTTTGTAAAGTCGCCAATTCGGTAGCGTAAAGCACATTCTAACCTTTATGAGATTAGGATCAGGTAACATATTGGCACGTATTATATCCAAAAATAATTTAATGCAAATTGTTCACGGGGAGATGATGGTGATGTCAGTTTGGGTATCATATCATAAAAGCTTTTTAAATAAAATACAGGATAACACTAACATTTTTAAATTGATAAAGTCTAACGTTATCATACTCTCTACACCATGATCCTAAACTCCTTTTCGATTTATTGTCTGTTAAATCGCAAAAAGTTGGCTATGTCTTGCTCCTTCAGTTTTAACTTTCAAAATTAACCACCTTTTCAGATCAATTCACTATTTTGTGATATCTAAAAATATAGCAACGAATTAACTAAATGCTAAACTTAAAACAAAATTACATGGGTCACATAAAATTTCCAAATTCAAAATAATAGTTTTTTTTTATTACGTAGACGATATTCAATCCTTTTATACAGTATTGTTTTAATACAAGTCCATCGTGTGAAAATAATTCTACCTAGTAATTCAATAGTGGCTTTTAGTAAAACTAAGGTTGTTGAATAAAAAAAAAAATTATTCTAAGTAAGCTAAAAATTGTCTAAGTTTTTAAACTAACTTAACTAAGCTATATTTTTTCAGATATATATAAGCCTTAGATATTCTTTCTTCAAGAAATATTCGATTTCCATCTCTTGATGACAATGACTTTAAATTATTGCCGTTATTTTAAAGAAGTCATATTAGAAGAATTCTAAATTGCACTAACTAAGGCAATACTTTTTCTATAAAGAAAGAATGCGGGCAAAGTTATCGCGTTTTGCTATGTTCTATCGACCTATCCACAACGGACATCTAAGTGGTTACTTTAGGATCTCGGAAGTCTTGTTAGGGAAGTATTGGACGCCCGAAAGAAAATATCGTTCTGCCTAATGAGTAATTCGCTTTTATTCGGTGGCATTAGTTCACCTATTTGAAGACAGATTGAAGACATAAATAGCCAGAATAGATTGTTGGAAGATATGGTTTGGAATTTGTTACGTTTCAGTTGGATGGTTTTTTCTATTCTTTCCTTGTGGTTCAGATATTCTTGTTCTTTAATAAGAAGTGTGATTTGCTTCTATTATTTGGAGTATGTATTCCTTTTTACTCTATGCTCCAGTTTTTGTTATTCTGAATATCTTTGTGGCGTTCGCAAAGTACTTTACAGTGTGTTGTGCTGCAAAGTGCACTCATGTTTATATTTTTCACTATTTCGTTATTAGTTTTTTTTTAAAGTTTTTTTATTAAAGTTTAGTATGTATTTTCTTTTGGCTCAGGATTTGTTTGTCATTTGATCCCCAGTTTTTAAAGCAATACACAACATTTTTAAATTTATAAATAAAATTTAAAATTAAATATTTTTTTAATGTTTTTATTAACATGATAGTTTATAATCTATCTAAAACAAAATAAATAAAAATAATTTAAAAAAATTATATATTTAGATTAGAAATATAATTTAAAAATTATTGCAGGGAAAACAACTGTAGAATTTCGCCCATTCCCAGAACCGTCTATTTGTTAACGTCAATGTGTGTTCTGGTTATTTGATGTTGAATATGCAATAATGGACTGGACAATTCCCGCATTTTTTTTTATTTTTTTTTTATTCGCTTCTAAATGTCTCGAAATGACCATTAACACAAACATTTATATTCTCCACACTTTTTTTTTTTTTTTTCAAAAAATTTGCATTTTAAGTTTGCCTGTCAGATTTTTGCGGGAAAACGGACCTTTCTTTTTTGGGACTCTAATGTGACGTCATCATTTCCTAAATATCTTCACAGGTCACGTGGCGGTTGCGGCTGTTAAAACTTTGTTATCATGGAAATTTCAAATACTTGTCTTTTTTCCTTTTGTTTTCATATTATTTGATTGATTTTTTCTTAAAATGTCAAACATTTTCTACAAATATTGTATCGTACCAATGTGCAAAAGCATAACCATAACAACTCCTGAAAAAATTTTCATTTACGTACCACGGAATAAAAATACTCGAAAAAAGTGGTGCCAAGCGATGAAGAGGGACATTGAAAAGTATATACCACTGTCGACAAAGACTGTACGTTATGTTTGTGAAGATCATTTTGAAATAAGTCACATTTATAATAATTTTTATATTAGGAAAATTAAAGAATGTTTGCCTTTTAAGTTTAAAACAAGCTATTTATTAGGAAAGCTATTCTAAGTTTTGGAAACATCAAGTGCAAAGCAATGGGTCAAAATTGAAAGTCGAGTACTGATTCTGCACCAAGAATTGTTTACATAAAAACACGCCAAATTATGTTCACTTGTCATTAAAAAAAAAAATTAAAAAATTGCGGGGCAGCCATTTTTTGGCAAAAATTACCTTGGCGCAGAATCCGTACCGGACTTGGATGTTGACAACGGCCCCCTTTAACGAAAAAATACCGATATTTTCCCACCAAACTTATTATTACAAGCACAACAAAACCATTCAAGTTAATTAAAGCAGGGAATCTTGCCTATTGGCTTTTACGCCACAGGTTTCCGCTGTTACAAAATCCATATTCTCTCTGAAATAGACAGCCATCATTGTCGAGTAAATTTTTGGCAAATTGTCCAGTTTGCCTCTTACAAAACCAGGTTCCATTTTTGCAATTAAGTAAAAAACAAATGCCTACAAAATAAGCGATCAAAAATATTTGAGAAACGGCAACTACTAAGTAGAAACTACAGAGTATACAGCTGACATTTTGTGGTAGAAACCTCACCATAACAAACGGAGCGAAGGGATTACGTCACCGAACCTTTCGAGACACTTGGCGTTATATTCAAAATCGGCCCGTTTTGAGCGGATCGCAATTTGAGGATTTTTTGCGCATTTTCTTTTCTTAATATTTAAATAACTTATTTTTGAAGAACTTTTATTGGAATATTTAGAATCAGAAAGAAATTCTTTATAAATATAAATCAACTTCATTCCTTTTTAAAAAATGCGGGAATTGTCCATTGTTGGGTGGTTCCATTTGCCGTTTTTTTGTTTAGTATGTTAGTGCATATTTTTTACAAATGGAACTTGTACTTTCTTTCAGTTAGGCAGCCTTTTTTATTTATGTTTATATAGGCGTTTTTGTAATTTTTCAAAGTATCTTGGGATATTCAGTTTGAATGCTAGTTGATACAATAAAATAAAAAATAAAAAAAATTTAAAAAGTACAGTTGTTATTCACAAAAGTATTTTACTCAATGTACAGAGTTTTTTTCTTTTTTCTTTTTTTGTGATAAGGTTTTATTTCTATAAGAAAACTGAATAAAACTTTACATTTTAATACCAACCCCATAATATTATTCAATATTTTGATTTATTCCATATTTGGATTATTTGGAAAACACGCCGAATACATCGTTTCATAAATTTTCCAATGAATGACCAGCAATTTAAGTGACTATAAGGACAAGGCCGATTAATGTTAAGACAACCAATGATAGCCTCAGTTTTTTAGCCTTGAATTGTTAAAAAAAAAAATTTTAAAAAACGGTCCTAGTACTATACTCTAAACTTTTAGGCATCGGATTTTGAATATGTAAAATAGTTTTAGAGAAAAACAATAAATACTGTACCTATAGGTAAAAAATTGTTAAAAGGGATATTTTCAACATTTAAATTTGCCAAAAAAAAAGGTTTATATAATATTTAAAAACCCATAACTACGTGTGTAAAATAGTTTTTTAGAATGACACAAAAAAAATTCAAATAATTTCATTTATATTTGCTGGAGTTTTAGCATTTTGTGTAAGGTGGAAATTCCAAAAAACATGAACTGAGGAAAATGCGTTTAAAACATTAACCTTTAATTGCTGTGGTTGGGTGTTTTGATAATTTTGGCGCAAGAGCAACACGTGGTCCATACTGCATAAAACAATTTAATGAACATCAGTTTAAAATTTAAGAAACATAGTATCGGAAAAAATAATATAAAAGTCAAACTTGAAATATTTTAAAGGGCTGAATCATTTTACAAAAAATGACTCGCGGTCTGTCAGACCGCACACAGCAGTTAAAGGTTAAAGGTACTATTACAACTATGCTAAATTCACCATAATAATACAATTTTTATGCAATTACAGCATTCGGATCAGCTGTAAAAAATTTCAGAATATGAAGAAGGTTTCAAAGATTATAAACACGCAAAACATAAAAAATCGATATTTTATAATTTCTTGTGAAAACATGGAATATCAAGTCTCATCAACTAGGTCTTAAGTCTTGATATATACGTTATTTAACCTACTTATCCACTGACACGTCCTTGTCCCATGCTTCAGTTGTTTTATATGTATATTTAGTTTAGTTAAAATGATTATTTTTCCACATATAACTTTACCACCAACTAATATTATATAAAACATGACTTCTAGATTATAAGCTTCGAATTATTAATAAAATAACCAAAAATGCATTTTCGTTCATATATAATATATTTTTTATCATACAGTAGGGAAATTTAATTTAATGTACATGAAATATTCTAAATCAAATTACTTAGTAAAAAATAGTACTTTGAATTGATTTTTTTTAAATATTTCGTATAAACTAGGTGATCTCTTCAGTAATATTTTTACACGGAACTATTAAACGAAACTCATAGGTTTACTTAACTTTATATTAAAACTCTAAAAACCAAAAATAACAGTACTTTCTTTAGACATCTTATACCAAAACCAGACATGAAAATCTCCATATTAATGTGGATTCTAAATCTACATTAACATAATACTTTTTTTTAAATTAGTAGTCCGGTATTTTTGCATTACACTAGATTATTTCCCACTTGATTTTAAAGTAGGCATACAATTTTTGATATTTACTATTCAGTAAACAAAGCAATTGGTATTATCTTGAAAAATAATCTTAAACAGTTTACGTGATAAAACTATTAAAGAAAAATATGTTTTCAGTTAACTAAATCTGCAAAGGAACAACTTTAGAGGCATTACTCCAGCACAAAATGCATATTTCTTTTCATTCTCATTTTCAGTCAATTTTGTGCATCATAAAGCAGAAGTTAAAGAATTAATATTTTCTTCAAATTTTCCCCGAGTATAATTTTATTAAACAAGTTCACTTTATTAAAATAAAAGAAGTATTTTAACATGATGCTGGTTTTAAAACAAAACCCTTTAAATGTATAACTTTATTACAGAATACAAATGAACAGAAACTAAATTTTTATCATCCAGTATTTGTTCACTACCGTTTTAATTTTCATTTTTTATTCAAAAACCAATAACTTCTGTCACAGTCAGATCTCGAATGAATCTTTTATTTCTAAAAGATAATAAGAACTGTCTTCTTAAGTAAATATAAATCCATAATTGGATTTTCTTTCAAGCATGGAAAACACTTGCCAGTTATGGTTTTCGCTTAATTAACTTTTCCATTTACTATTGTTGAGTAGACTTAAAGAATTTTCCCGCAACCGTATATAGAAAACAAAATTGTTTACTAAGAATTAATTTGACAGAATTCACAAAACTTCAACTCTAAGAAGTTAATACTTTGATGCTTTTAACTCTGGCAGAGTCCCTTAATGTTTGCATAAAGTTAGATGTCCTTTGGGTTGTTGTTTATGCCTGAAGCAATAATTTATACGTATTAAATTCTCCTGTAGTACGTCACTTTAAGCTAGGTTTTTTTCACAGAGGATAATTTAAGTCGACATAAAATAATTAGCGTGATTTATGAATGTGGATGGTAATCTAGTTGAAAGCCCGTTCTTATGTAAGTACCTTTATAATGTGAATGCATTTTAATGCCTAAAACTCAAAATATGGTAATTTTATGCTCAAGAACTGATCATGGAGGATTATGGTTCGACAAGATTGTAAAGTATCCACAAACGTCTCAAAGGGCTTGCTAATGTTTCATATGGGTTTGATTTCTTATTAAAACATGCTATTATTTCTTTTAATGAAAATATACACAGGATCTTTCATAAAGAAAGCCCTACCTTTGAAATGACATCTGTGAAACTGTGGATGAAGTAGTTAAAGAATTTGTACTATTTTTTAAACTTTTTCTCCGACTGCAATTTGATTAAACAAGTTCGCATTTTCTAAAATAGAGACTGAATGATAAATTCTATAAGCGGACGACAAGCGGATATTTAATTCGACAAGCGTTATGTTAGATAGGCAAGCATGGCATTTTTTAAATACACTTGTTTGCTAAATTAGCTACAATATTGAAATGCGCCAACAAATTGCTGTAAACTCTAAATAGTTTCTTCTTATCCAGTGCTACAGCCCAGGCTTTCTCTACAATTGATCTACAAATCCCTCTCTCACTGGATTTCTTTGTCCATTTTTTTTTTTTTTTTTTTTTTTTTTTTTTATCTTTAAATTTTTTAGATTTTCTTCAACTTGGTCAGACCATCTCAATTCTGGTCGACCTCTTTTTCTTGCTTTATAAAGCTTGCCTTTCATAATTCTTTTGGGCATGTCTGTGTCTCTCTTTTTCTCAACGTAACCCATCCACTATATTCTTTTTGCCTTAATACATTTTTCAATGCTCTTTCCCTTAATTGTTCTTTCAGTTTCATGATTATATCTTATTCTTCATCTGTCATTTTCTCTTATCGATCCAAATATTTTTCTTAGAATTCTGTTTTCTAATTTCTAAGATTAGTTGTATCCCTTCTGACAGGACACATGTTTCTGCCCCATAAGAAACTATTAGTCTAATTGGAGTCTTATAGATTTGTAATTTACATTTTCTTGTAATTATTATACTCTTTAAGATTTTATGGTTGGCAAAAAATGCCTTATTTCTATTTTGTATTTGTCTGTTTATGCAGTCCTGTATTTCATTTTTATTATTTATTATGTTACCCAAATAAGTAACTGTAGTGGTACCCTTAAATACATTATTATCAATGTTTATGTCTTGCCTTTTTCTTCTGTATTCAGATTTCGACAGTACCATAAATTTAGTTTTGTCTACATTAACGGTTAATCCTAATTTTCTTGCCTCAGTCATTAATTCTGTTGCAATTTGTGTTAAACTATTTTTTGTTCTAGAAATCAATACAATATTTTCCGCATATGCACATATTTGTGTAACTCTAAATATAGCAGAATATATTTAGCATCATGGAAAAGGACCTATGATCCCTTTAGCAGATAGTGTAGCCCAAACGGTAACTTTTGCAGAATACCGTTATTTTGCAAGCCACCCAGACGGTTTTTCAGTACCCTATATTCACCAGTTTTGTTTGACAGATCCATTCAAAAGGAAATGGTCCCCATTGTTAAACCATATGCAGTCATCATCAAATTTCCTCCCTTCAATCAATTTTTTTAAATGTCGTATTTAAAATTCTAAAGCTGTCTATCCAACATCCCATCTGTTTCTTCATTCTGTCACCCAGTGTTTAGCAGTTATGTCCTTTCAAAATTAGGGATTACTTTCTGAAAGACGCTGCAACGAATTGCCCATACTTAAACTGGCGTCGTTTAGAACAGACTAGAGCTTAAAGTGAGGGAATACAGATCTCCATAAAACTGTCAATACTTACTACTGAGAACACACGTTGAAACCGCACTTATCAGTAAACATTAAATGTAAATAGTTTTGAAATGATAAAGAAATAAGTATTTAAAGAAAAGTAGTTTGAATTTTTAAAAACGACTCTTCTTCACTACGTCTACAGCCTGCTTCAGGCTCTGGCAGTTTCAATCATGCTCTTCTATTGTTTTCTTTCGAGAGAAGTCTCTTGTCAACTCCAAAACTATACCTCATATAGCACACATCCTCTTGAGGAGGTCCCTAGGAAGTCATTCTGAGTCACGGGAATGCCTGGGGACTTCCTAGGGACGGTAGGTAGCCTTACCCTCTTTCGAGAACACTCTGGTTTTTTAAGTGTCAGAATTGTAACTGGGTATCAATCTTGTGATCGGTATAGGCTTATCTGCAGTCTTATTCGGCATGTTTTAATCAATCTGGAGTAATTATGTCCTCTTTATATCTGAAATGTAAAACTTGTATGGTTATGCCTCTGTGCTTGTTAGTTTGAATGTCTGAAGGAATAACAATATAGTTTCTTATTTCAAGTTCCTGTGTCGTAAAATTTACGCAGTATATTCTGCTTAAAATTCTTAGTTGAGAGCCTTTAATATCTAAACGATGCGTTATTTGCTTTTAAATAATAAAAGTTATTATTAAAGTTAAGAATTAACTTCCGATTTGTTATATTTATCTGAAAGAGTTTTCTAATACGATTATTATTAAAGCTCTTTCAAGTTTCCCAAAATTCTTTTTGTATATGAATACACTAAAGAAAAGTTTCCTAATATATGTATATGTATGTATTTTATATGAAACTATGGTTTTATCCAAATCTTTAGATGAAATTTGGCACACTTGATCTTCGAAATAAGAAAAGATTTCTGTATTTCCAAAAATATTCCTGGCTATTTGGAATTTTATACTCGAAATATTGTTGGGGGGGAAAAGGCATGGAAAATATAATTGCACGCACTTTGCGTATTTTGGGAAAATGGTGTCGATAATGTTATGAAAAGCATTCATTTGTAAAATGCATATTCATATTAAAATGTTAGTTTATTATTAGTCTTGGTACTTTTTTTTTCTCATCAAGGCTAATTTTTCAAAAACAGAGGTTTACAATTTCCAAAAGTATGTGAACAATACAGATATGTATTATGTATTGAAATAACGATAATGGACGATTTCCGTTTTTTTTTTTTTTTTTCTATTTTATTATTCAATTCTAAATGTTTCGAAAAGACCATAAACACAAAAAAATTTGCTCAATTTTTTTTTTTTTTTTTTTTTTTTTTTTTTTTTTAATTAACGATCAATGTTACCTTGCCAGAGGTTGAGGAGAAAATGGTTCATTCTGGCATTGAATGAGACGTCATGGTTTCGCAAACATCTGGGCTTGAAATGCAGCAGCGGAAACCAGATTTGCAAGTTTCTCGCCAATCACGCCAATTTGTACGGAATGTGGCAATGGTCTACCAACGCCAACTATTTCAACTCCAACTATTTGGCAGAACCCTCACGATAACCATAGAAACTGTAGAAATCCTTGACGTCACGAATTTTGCTGAGTGTTTTGATCGGACTGGTTTTGGCTCGATTTTGAGGCAATTTCTTTTCTTAATATTTAAATAACGAATTTTTTTAAAGATTTTTTTGTTTAAATATTTGGAATCAGAGAGAAATTCTTTATAAATATAAACTTATTTCACTCGCTTTTAAAAAATGCGGGAATTGTCCATTGCTGAATTTCAAAATTCGTTGTGGATAAGTTTTTCCCCGTCTATGTCCATTTTCCTGACTGATAAATTCTTGGTTATCAAACGATTCATTCTCATCAAAATTTCTTCGCGAAATTTGTTCTAGAAATGTAAAGTAAAATAAATGTACTTTAATGAGTTATAGTTATACTCTGTTTAATGATATTAATACCGATCTTTCGATAAAGTGTCTATTTTCGTTTAGCAGTTAAGTGTGATTTAATTTAATTCACTTTCGACTGTTGTTGACATCAGTCTATACTAGCTTCACTCAGTCTAGTGTCTTGTCCAATAAACAATTTAGTCTTCGTTAACAGGTTCAATGCCCCGAAAGGGGAAAGGAGACACTGACACTTTATTTTATAGTTTATATCTTGAATTTATATCTCTATTTATTTACTATTCACTTCCGGGCAACGGCTGGCAAATACCGCTATATCCTCATTTATACAGGATATAGTAATACAATTATATCCTGCATAAATATCCTGCATAATGGAGTCATGTTCTCCATTTTTACGTATTAGTCTAAATATTTTACTGGAAAAGAATTTTTCTTTTGGATAGATTCAATTATTTTTTATGGTTTTTTCGAAGTCCACGTTTTACTACAGTACCTTACAATTAATACTCAGTCACTGAGTGGCCCACTAATTAAGTTTCTCCACTTCAAATTGAAATGTCTTAAAATAAGATACAAAAGTGGCACTGAATCAAGACGCCCAAATAGAGTCTTAATTTTTAATCTATTTGTGATATTTGATATTGGGGTCATTTTCAGACTGCTGAAATGCCTGAATGAGTTGGCTTTCCTTATTCACCCTGGTTAGAATTTAAAACAGTCAAGTTAAAAAATTTTACCAATATGATATGATAACTAGGTCGATACTGCGTATTATTGACCATGTTCCATCTCCCTCGGGAATCTAAGCATGCACTACACATACTCATGGCGTAAATTAAGAATCCATTTGGTGACTTAATCCGGTGCCACTCTTGTGTCTTATTTTAAGGTGACCCTTTAAACTTTTTTTCTTATTTAAGCCTCTAAAATTATAATTTTTGCATATTTAGAGTATTGCTTGGTAAAAATTCAATTTTATTTTAAAAAGAAGTTCACATAGTGCTCTAAATTTTTTAAATTTTTAAATTTAAAAAAAAAATTAATCACATTTCAAATTTTATCTTCATTTTTCAATATTTTTTTCGTGATCCTTTTTTTTTTTTTTTTTTTTTTTTAATGTTCCTACGAATTTACTTTAACAGTTTAGGCATCGGATTTATGATAAGTAAAATAGTTTTCGAGTTAAACGATAATTACTGTACCTATATGTAAAAAAGCGTTAAACAAAACCGGATATTTTTCAACATTTAAATTTGTTAAAAAAAAAAAAAAAAAAAAAAACGGTTTTTAATTTATTCAAAAATCCATGGCTATTTTTGTCAAATACATATATTTCAAGTCATTTCATTCATATTTGCTGAAGTTTTAGCATGTTTAGTAAGGGGGAATTTCCAAAATTACGAACTGTGAAAAATGCTTTCGAAACTTCAACGGAGCTAGTGCAGCAATACTAAATTCTTCATAAAAATATAATTTTTCTGCAATTACAGCTATCGGATCAGCTCAAACACTTGTCAGAATAAGAAGAAGGTTTCAATAATTACAAAAACGCAAAAAATAGAAAATTTATAATCTTATTAATTTTTGTGAAAACAAGGGGTACCAAGTCCCTTTAAGACATTTCAATTTGCAGTGTGCACCCTGTATATAAGTGCATAACAGATATACAGCTTTAAAAGACTACACATATTCTTCTAAATTAATCCAACAGAAATTTCAGATGTACCTGCCAACACTTTCCCCAATACCGGTGTATCCCTCTAGAAACTAAAAGTCTAATCTGTCCAAAGTCAAGAGAAAGTGATAAGCAAGTTGCAGTGGACATGAACTTTTCCATCTATCACAGAAGCAAATAGAAAAGTACATTTCTTTCGTCCCTAGTAGTTCTTAGAAATAAAATACGTCATTTTTCATCTCAACAAATGAAGAACTCCGTTCCTTTTGACTTCTTGTTCCTGAGGATTATTTATGAGGCAGGACCGCAAACTTATTAAAACTGGAGGGATTTGATGTAAGAGCTTCAATAAATAAGAAAAACAAGTTTCTAAAGGAACAATCTTGAGAGCGTATGGCAAGACGTCTGGTTCCATGTTTCTTAATGAAATCCGTGGAGCTCGATTTTTCGGTAGGATCAAATAAATACTATACTTTTTCCAGAAAACATGTTCATTTTGAGTTTTCTAATTCAAACGAATCAATCATTAACAATGTTAAGAAAATAATCTAATAACAAAAATATTGAGAGCTCCGCAAACTATGACAAAATGATTAATCTTTACAAAGATTAAAAACGTAATTGGCTGTTTTTAATTTTCAGGCACTTGAATATCTAATGTCGATTTAGAGATCATTCCACGGTCACAGTTTAATAATTTAAGCATTTTATATTGCATTATTAAAGTACGAAAAGTATGACTTTATTAATATATTAATTTATTTATAAACAAATGACGTCTTGTGTTGATTACTTATTAAAACAGTTTTCTTATTAATGTAAACACCAGTTTTATGAAAAGGCTTATTGCATTAAAGGTCAAGGACGCATTCAATTAAGAAATAAATAAAACCCTTATTTCTATACTATATTAATTTCAGGAGGAGTTAGTTTTAACTTAATGGTAAAATTAGGAGTGTAAAAGCATCGCACAATTTTCGAATACACTTAATACTTTTTGGAAACTGTTGAAAAACATAGTTTTTTCAATCGCGGTTATCTTATGCGCAATTTTGACGAAAACCTGTATGACGTATCTTATGGCCACCAATGATCTATGCACAAAAGTTGAACATCGTTGGTCAATCCGTTCGGGAGCTAAACCGATCACAGACACAATTTCTACACCCCATTTTTGAACTCAGCACGTTTCGAAACCTGTAGAAATGCAAAAAAAAAAAAAATCGATATTTCTTTTTGACCGAATGCCGACCAAACGGTGTAGTGGTTAGCGTGCTAGCTTCTGGACCGCGAGGTTGCGGGTTCGAGTCCCATGTTAGGCATGGGTGTTTGTAAATGTATGTTGGCTTGTCTAATGATGAATGTTTCGGCGCATTATAGCCCTCGTGTTGCTGACGGCGCCAGATAATCTGAAAACAACCAACCAACCTTTTTGACCGAATGTAATACATTCATTACCCTATGTTTTTATTCGAAAATAAAAATATGGCATACTTCTTCTTCTTCAGTTTTGAGTTAGTCAGATATGTGGCACCTCTGCTTTAGCATTTTGTACCATGCTCCAAACACCATGCTTTTCTAGATCCATTTGTTTGGATCACCCGCTTTTGGTAATAAAGTCTGACAAACCCTTGATAGAACTAAGGTGTAACTCTTTAGGTATTGGTTAAGCCTAAAGTAGTCGGACGAGTAAGGGCAAGAGCATCACATTCATATATGTCGTGTGCCGTTTTCTCGTTTTTATGGCATTTCCTACAAATAGGTTCTTGTTGAAAAAGTCCTATCGTATGAAGGTGTTTTCTGAAATGGTACTGCCCTGTGATGAAGCTTACAATAAAATAAATCATACGAACTTTCGGAAAATTTATTGTTGTAATATGCAATAATTGAAATTGGTATAAATGCCTTTTCATGTGCAGGAAGTTAGAGTTCAACTTTCAAAAAGCTGTAAAAAAAGTAAAACTTGTCAAAATTACCTACAATTTTGCTTGAATACATTTGACTTGAATAAAGAGAAAAGTGGTGGTATGTTATAAGAAAAAAAAAATTCCATATATTTTTTATGAGGTATTTAATACACTAAATTATTAATAAAAACGGAAAAGCAGAGCAGACATATTGTAGTGTGTAATGATGTTTAGCAGAATGGATTTAAATACAGTCTGTATTTTTAACAATTCCATTTATTCTATTCCTACGATTTTGCAGTTTTTAAGTTACAAAATATTTCATCATAGATTGGGGTCATGTTCCTTTTAAAGTTAGGTGTGCTATAGCACAGCTGTTACACTCATACAGTTCATAGATGCACCATTTTAGGGTATGTTTTACAGGAAAGTTTTCAAATACGGGAGTCTCTTTTGGTGATATGTTACAATAGCACTCCTATGAATGTTACCCTAAAAAATGAATATGTCCAATTTCCTTCATGACGTACAAAGTTCAAATATCCATTCACTCCAATTGTAAACATAACTGGATATATAAATATAATATTTATACACTTTTTAAAGTTAGTGCTCTTTATTTGGAGGAAAATAAAATTTATAACTTATTCAGAATTTAGTTTGGTTTGGAAGTTCCGACTGTCTATTACTTCCACTTATAAAGTGCTTAGCACAGCCATGTCAAGTAATTTTGAGCATCTAGAAGAATACGAGATCGAAATCTTGTACTGTAAACCCCTCTCTCCGACCCCACCACACCAACGCGAGGACATTGATGCCCCGACGGATTTAATGTGCCGTCGAATACCAAACCACAATCCTCCTATCATGAGTTCGATACTCTAACCATCAGGCCTTTATTCAGAGTAAAATTTCGAATATCAAACCATTTTAACTAATAATCATGAAATAGAGTTAATGCCACTTATTGGTTTATTTTATTCAGAAAACCTTGTTGAATTTACAGAAATGTAACAATCATAAACTAGACCGATATTCGACGATTCATTTTTATGACTATTCATATTCCTTCACTGTTTTTTTTATTCAACATCAAGTACTGTGACGTACTAACTAAATTTATTCTGAACCAT
Source organism: Linyphia triangularis (assembly GCA_963978545.1). Classification (NCBI taxonomy): domain Eukaryota; kingdom Metazoa; phylum Arthropoda; class Arachnida; order Araneae; family Linyphiidae; genus Linyphia; species Linyphia triangularis. The sequence goes on from OZ021729.1 coordinate 39,939,962, forward strand.
ACTCTGCTCGTGTTTTTTGTTATACATAAAAAATAAGCCAAACTCTTGCTCAGAATATAATATAAACTTACTAAAATATCTATTTTCGAAACGATATCCGTACTAGTCTTAATAAAAGCAAAAGATATAGCTATATCAAAGGATATAATCATTACGACTTGAATTGCTTTGTGGTTTATGTAATTAATCATTTATTTATGTTATTTATTCGTTACTGCTGTGATTCTTTCACTTTTCATTAAACAATGACCAAATTGTTTTATTGTAAAGCAACCATACTTAGAATAAAAGCACTCGTCTAACTTGCATACGAAATAACATATTACTCGATTTTTAATATTATAAACATCAGCTAAGATATATATTATACATGTTTTTTTCACAGTTGTAAAGTATATTAAGCAAACATTTCGTCGAGAAAAATTTATTCGTTTGTGTATGTCGCATTTTTTTTTTTTTTTTTTTTTTTTTTTTTTTTTTTTTTTGCTTATGCATACATTAAGGGTTACAAAACCATTTCTGCTTGAAATGAAAAAAATATTTTTTATTTCTTTTACTCAAAGTAAAAAGTGATTCTATGCCCTATATGGCAAAATAACTAGCTACTGACCGGACATCTCAGCTTCAAAAACATACTTTCGATGTATTTATTTCTTCAATTTAATTTTAAAATGTGCTTACATGAGTACATGTCGTACTCAAAATTTAAATAAATGTTTTCTGAAATTAAGTGTCCTATTTTAGTGTAGATGACAACGAAATATAAAACGAATTTATAACTATATTTAGAATTTGACCAGAGGGTACAAAAAGGAAAAAAAAAATCAAAATTTTTTAGCACACAATTTTTTTTTTTTTTTTGAACAGTTCAATTTTTATTTTATTTTTTTATATATTGCTGAATTATTAATACCCTGTTTTTCATGGAGAGAGTGAGAAATAAATTAAGAAGTAAGTAAGAAAGAGTAGGAAATTTAAAAAATAATTGTGACTTCAGAATAAAATTTAAAAGGGATTCTACCATTACTAGCATTATGACATTTAAGTGTCAATTATTTAAAAAAATAAAATCACTCAGCCGTGTAATTAAGTATTAATTACTTTTTGATGAGGTATTTTATTCAGAGGCACTACCAATAGTGTAAAACCATTGATAAACCTGCGAACAAGAAGTCCTTATAATTAGTTTTACTTAAACACATCAACGAAATAATTCATAAAGACTCAATCAAATTTAATAAGTTTGCACCAAGTCAATATGAATAACGCATAAGGTCAGAAAATAAAAAAAAATAAGTGAATTTTCCTACAATTTTAATTCTGTACAGCCAATCCCATCATACACCACTTTAAATTTATAGGACATTTATTTCCTTTTCTTATCCGACTGGTGTCAAAGTCCATCGTTTCTACCTCATAATCTTCAGCTCCGGAAGAAATAAGCGAGCATTATTTCTTTGCTCACGGCAAGAATTTTCCATCTCAGCTAAGGATCATTTTTTACTTCTTTTAGCGTATGATCATCAGTTTCAAATCCTCTTTAAATCTAATTCTTCTTTTTTCGGTATTATTATTTGTCTTGCTTTTTGTTCCTTGAAAAAGCAGCAAAGACAGTTAAGTTGCTCGGACAGGTATGACAGCCCTTATAAATGTAGCTGGATTCATTCTCTCGTGAAATAGTGTGTCGAGAAATGGTTGAGGGGGGAAACGATGGCTGGTAAAGAAAAATACGTAAGAAGAATAAATATTAAGAACCTCCTTTATGTATCGATTAAGCGTTCATTTTGAGCAATTTGGGAGAATGCCAGTTTGTATTGCGTGGCGAAAATGTTACGATGCAGGCTCATCAAAATAAAAAATAAAAAAATGAAGCATTACATTATTGCAATTTTATTTTAATGACATTGAGAATAGATAACACACTGTTGTGAGACTTCTAGTCATTTGTTACATTTTATCATACAGGGTAACCGAATCAAATGTCCCCTAATTTCAAAAGTCGATTTAAAAAAAAAAATCTATTTGTGATATGTTGGTGATATTGGTCAAAATTGGCTGCTGAATTCTTAGATTTTGGTGATAATTTTAATATTTCAGCACACGATAATCTCAGCTCATGTAATTGGCTTAGACGCAGAAGGCCAATTTCCTGACTACCAAAATCTCAAGACATCACTCCACTGGATTTTTTCTTTCTTTTGGGACTACATCAAAGACAAAGTCTACTCAAAGAACATCTGTGATATTAAAGTGCCGCAATAACAGCTTCGTACCGCCTTAAATAATCGATGCTATTGCTACTGAGACGACGGAAATACTATGTTGAACATGTCTGGATATTCTCAGGCATACAAAGGAAACCTACATGGAAGTACGTTCTTTTCCTAAGAACTTAGACTACTCTTATCTAATTAGATATGTTTTTTAATTTTCTGTTAAGTATTGCGTCCTCTACAAATGAGGCGTTTTATTTTTTTATCATGTATATCATTGAACTTATTTGTGTATTTAAATCTACAATCATGACTTTCCCATAAAAAAAAAACCGGTTTTACATAGTGCTCTCTCTTCTATGAAAATTCATACAGGTGTAAGAATGAAAGGTGTCCTTTACGAAGATCATTCCCTAACTTTTTAAATCCTCCAGTTGTTAGGTTAGCTATATCATCAGTCCCATGATCGGAATATCATGAGATTCAACCAGAAAAATCTGCCGCAACATTGGAGAGTAAAATTAAAGGTGGTTGCTGCACTTTAAATTCGTCGACGCCTTATCTTCTCGTTGGTGGGTCATGCATGTGCCATGGATCCAGAAAAAGAAAAAGAGAGATGCGTCATTTCATTTGCTGCACATCGTCAACAGACCAGGTTCTATAAATAATTGAAGATGTTGTTACAATGTTACATCGCAGCATAGACCTCATGTAATTCTTACCCCGGAAAACTCCCAAGCAACAAACCATAAAGCTGGGCGTCCACTATAGCTGAGCTGAGCAGATCGGAGTGGAGTGGATTAAAGCCAATTACAAGTCTGTCAACGTCCATTGTAGCACGAGGCTCGTGCTACAGTAGACGTTGGCAGCTTTGGAGTTGGCTCTAATCCACCCTGCTCTGCTCAGCGATAGTGGAGGCCTAACTTAACAGTAGATAGAAAAGAATAGTCTGAGGCCACGGCTGTGTTGCATTCCGGAGTTGAGTTGTTCTCCTTTCTGGTGATATCACTGGATCAACTTCCTTTAACGCTGTCACTTGTGACCTGCGGGTGCCAAACTTTCGGTGACATTACTAGAAGATGTAACAATTTCACTCTGCACCACACCATCACAATGGCCACACATTGTCATTTTCTACCTACTCATAACCAATATAAATTATTTTGGAGTATATAAAAAAACATTTGAGTTTTTTATGAGTTCATCTTACAATAAAATTCATAGAAAGGCATCCCCATGACGGTTTTGTTACAGATAACCTAAAGCTGTTGCTTTATTTAATATATTCGATCAACTTTTAAAAATTAACAGAAACGTTATTCTTTAGAAATTAGTAAAGTGGGAAAACTAGTACTTCGTCTTGGCAGTCCAAAATTATTTTTACTTTCAATTACCCATATGTATACACTAGCTGAATACCCGTGCTGCGCTACGAAATTTTACCATTAGCATTTTAGCGATCAAAAGACATTCATGTATTCTACACTTCAGACGTTTGCTCCCATTTCGATCCCGACAAATTGATTTATCAAAATAGGAACTTTCCTTTGTTGACATTTTAAACGAAATTTATAATTGTGAATAGTAAACTGGAATAGTTTATTGTGTTTATGTTTGCTCTTAGTTCTAAATTTCAAAGTAGTAGCTGTATTGGAATTAAGTTAATTAGACATTAAGTTAATCCTCGTATAGTTTCAATGTTGCGTCGTCTTTTCATCCCTTAAAAATATCGATATTGGAATGACTTATTTTTTAACATTTGCAAAAAAATATCAGAAAAATGACTACATTGGAAGAGGAACATTCGGATATCCCTCGTTTGGAACATTTAACCCCTTTTCGACCCCTTAAAGTTGGTTAATCGAGAACAGAATAGCTTACTTTTTCTATGCTTAATCTTTTTTGACATTTGTACCAAATTTCCGAGTTGTGACCATATGGGAAGTGGTACATTCGAATATTCCTCGTTTGGAACGTTTAACCCCTTTTCCACCCCTTGATCCACCGGAGATCGGAATAGTTTACTTTTTCTGCGTTTGTCTTTATTGATATTCACACCAGTTTTCAGAATTATGAAAATATGAGAAGTAGGACATTCGAATATATCGCTCGTTTGGAACGTTTAACCCCTTTTTGACCTCTTAAAGTGGGTTAATCGAGATCGGAATAGCTTACTTTTTCTATGTTTACCATTGTTGATATTTGTACCGATTTTCAGAGTTGTGACTATGTGGGAAGTAGGATTTTCGAATGTCCCCCGTTTGGAACGTTTAACCCCTTTTCGACCCCTTAAAGTGGGTTAATCGAGATCGGAATAGTTTACTTTTTCTATTTTTACCATTGTTGATATTTGTGCCGATTTTCAGAGTTGTGACTATGTGGGAAGTAGGATTTTCGAATGTCCCCCGTTTGGAACGTTTAACCCCTTTTCGACCCCTTAAAGTGGGTTAATCGAGATCGGAATAGTTTACTTTTTCTATTTTTACCATTGTTGATATTTGTGCCGATTTTCAGAGTTGTGACTATGTGGGAAGTAGGATTTTCGAATGTCCCCCGTTTGGAACGTTTGACCCCTTTTCGACCCCTTAAAGTGTGTTAATCGAGATCGGAATAGTTTACTTTTTCTATTTTTACCATTGTTGATATTTGTGCCGATTTTCAGTGTTGTGACTATGTGGGAAGTAGGATTTTCGAATGTCCCCCGTTTGGAACGTTTAACCCCTTTTCGACCCCTTAAAGTGGGTTAATCGAGATCGGAATAGTTTACTTTTTCTATTTTTACCATTGTTGATATTTGTGCCGATTTTCAGAGTTGTGACTATGTGGGAAGTAGGATTTTCGAATGTCCCCCGTTTGGAACGTTTGACCCCTTTTCGACCCCTTAAAGTGTGTTAATCGAGATCGGAATAGTTTACTTTTTCTATTTTTACCATTGTTGATATTTGTGCCTATTTTCAGAGTTGTGACTATGTGGGAAGTAGGATTTTCGAATGTCCCCCGTTTGGAACGTTTGACCCCTTTTCGACCCCTTAAAGTGGGTTAATCGAGATCGGAATAGTTTACTTTTTCTATTTTTACCATTGTTGATATTTGTGCCGATTTTCAGAGTTGTGACTATGTGGGAAGTAGGATTTTCGAATGTCCCCCGTTTGGAACGTTTGACCCCTTTTCGACCCCTTAAAGTGTGTTAATCGAGATCGGAATAGTTTACTTTTTCTATGTTTACCATTGTTGATATTTGTGCCGATTTTCAGAGTTGTGACTATGTGTGAAGTAGGATTTTCGAATGTCCCCCGTTTGGAACGTTTGACCCCTTTTCGACCCCTTAAAGTGTGTTAATCGAGATCGGAATAGTTTACTTTTTCTATGTTTACCATTGTTGATATTTGTGCCGATTTTCAGAGTTGTGACTATGTGGGAAGTGGGAGAATTAGTGATGAGTGAGTCAGTGAGTGAGTGAGTGAGTGAGTGAGTGAGTGAGTGAGGGCTTTGCCTTATATATATAGAGATAGGGTAATGAAAGTATAGGAGGGTAATAAAGTATATCTTTTGTATATAGAAACGCAGGTTTCATGTAGATAGTTCATATTTAACCAATTTATTATTCTTATTATTATCTTTGACGAAGTAAAATCTCCGGAATTTTACGAATTATTTTTGTACCTTAAAGGGTTTGTATTTTGTATTTAGATTGACGATGTTAAAATCTAAGGATATTTAACGAATTATTTTTGTACCAAAAAGCGTGAGCTTTTGTAAATAGTTACGTATTTAACCAACTTTTCTTTTTAATTATTTCGTATTGTCCCGTCCGTCCCTCACTGTAACTTTTCATGCAATTTAGATTTTATATTTTATGACGATCGCCCTTCGGGCGCTATTAAGACCAGTGGTAAAGTGCCTCCGGGCTGTAGCCACTTACAACCATCATCAAAGATATATATAGGATTCGGTCAAAAAATAATTTTCGATTTTTTTTTATTATTATTATTTTTTTTTATTTTTTTTATTTTTTTTTGTATTTCTCCACGTTTTGGAACATCTTAATTTCAAAAAAAAAATATATATATATATATATATATATATATATATATATATATATAATATGGAAAAAATTTCTGTCGATGTGTCTGTGGTCAGCATAACTCCCGAACAAATTGACCTACAATGTTCAAATTTGGTATGAGGGTTAGTGGCGGCCATGGAATCTACCATTAAGGTTTTCGTCAAAATCGCGCATGCACATAAGGTAGATGTCATTGAAAAATCATGTTTTTCAATGATTGCTAAAAAACGGCTCTAACAATTTTGATCAAAATCGCTGTGGTGATGCCTCTTAAGGTGTTCTAAACATCACCAACGCCAAAATTCCAGTGAAAATGTTTTAATGGCATAAAAAAGTAAAAAACGAATGTCTTCAACACAGTCTTCTTTCCTTGAGCATACCTCATCAACGATCGTTTTTTCTTTTCTATTCAGTTTCTCTGATAATAAAGGATAATACAAAGATTATCGAAAAGTATATCTCGCCAAAATCGCAATTTTTGCGGAGCTCTTTTTTTTTTTTTTTTTTTTTTTTCTTTTTCTTTTTTTTCTCAAAGTCTCTTACTTTTTGCGATAATTTTCAAATTCTTGTATCTCCAAACTGACCATTTCTTCTATATGAATGATGAAAATAAAAAAATGGTAAATGATACAAATCCACATCTGTAATATAGTGTAATTGAAAGTTGTGCGATGTTCCACACCTCTAGTTAATTGTTAGTTTAAAGAAAAGTTTTAATGACCGATTTCAGAATTCCTTGACATGTACTCAACGGTACTTATATTCGATATCGGACGATTTTTTTTTTTTTTTTTTGGACAAAATTGCATTCCAGAAGATTCATGCCAAAAATAAAAATTTACTTTTAGAAACTCTTTTCGTTAGGGTATTCAATATTTCCATTTTTTCTCCAATTTAAATATCTCTGTGATCCTATTTGCCTTCATTGAAGAAACTATGGTTATTCTGAGGTGTCTGTCTATTCTTCTTTTCCATCTCCACATGTGGATCCCATTCCTCATCTATCATCCTGCATCTGGGAAATAGGAGAGACCTGATTGATCCCAACCGGATGAGGCAGTCTCGCGTCAATATAAAGGATGAGAACAACCTGGAAGAATACTAAATCTAAGAGGAGTTATCCTTTCGATGAGAGATCATCAATTTTACTCTAGGACTCAACAATATGGGATGCGGTGTATAATTTGTATGAAAAATGATAAAGTGCTGAATTGGGATTTTGAACCGTTTAAAAAAAATAGTTTCGGTTCTTGTTCCGGAGTTCAAAGTTTTGAAAGTTTACTTTTGTTTGAACAGTTCTTCGGATTTCTTTTTCAGACGAAAGATATTCAGGGTTCTTCTAAAAGGCTCTATCTTGGGAGGTAAAACAGCAATTTGAAAGTGGAATATTTTCTTTACCAAACCCATCAATCTACCAATTTTGTCAGGTATCATCACTTTTCTAGAGTAGTATTTCTGAAATACGTAAATTTGCGTTGTGCGAAATTATTTTTTAAAAAATATTTATAACTTGTTGAGCAAAATTGACTGTTCTCCAAAACCATTGAATTATATTTTAATTGAAATTATTCCCACCTGAGAATGCTGAAATGCTCTGGAATAAAATAAGTAAAGTTATTCCTTTAAATAAAAGAATTAATTTACAAAACGACTTGACAATTTTGAAATTGTTGATGTAGGTAGGTTGTTCTCGTACGATTAATATTTAAAGTTTGCATCCCAAATACTTCAAAACTTAAAATCCCTAATGCTGCCTAGCACGTGCTAGATATCGATTCTTCGAAAAGGTGCAGTATCACATTATTGTATCTAGGCATCCCATCTGATTAAAAAAAACAAAAAAACTTATACCTAGATATTTAAATTGGAGAACATTCGTGTAGATTTCTTTTAATGAGTCTAAGTCCAGACTTATTTATGAACCAAAATACATCAAATCAATATAATACAAAAATGTATAAAATATATAAATTAACTAAAACAATACAGAATAACTATTGGAGGCGTAATTGCCTCTTTTCAGTATGAGAAGACATGGTGGTGATTGTGATAGGTAATCTCGAATGTTGGGCGGTGAGAATTATCCAAGTTTCCTCCAATTCGAGAAGTAAATGCTTTCAGTTTCCCCTCGAAAGACCTTCAAAAAACCACCACTCTCGCCTGCGCACAATTGTAAATCTAGTGATGTTTCGACACAGTTTATATCCCTCTTTATACTCCAAAAAGTCGCCAACACAACTATCCAAAATAACTACTTTCCCAACATCAATTCCCGACTTCCTTCCCTGAATAACAGCTCTGCGTCCGTAAGTCCAAAATAAGTCACAATAGCTGCCAGTTTCCTTTTCCTATCAAAGGTTAGATAAAGAAGTGAGACTTCTACGGGTGTCTCTGCGACCAAACCTCTATCGATCCCTTCATTCCCACACCCCTATCACGTATTCATTTCTCCTTTGGACCCTCTGTATTATCCCTTGGATCAATACTTGTTGAGTTCTCTCTCCCTTTGACCACTCCGCGATGATGTACAGACACAATCGCCTACTGGCACCTGTTAGGCTGAGGTGAATGGCTTTTTATTTTAGCCGGTTAGCTATGCGAATGTTTAGCCGCATGTAATTAAACGTGTTAATTTTAGATGGGAACACAAGCAGCTAATTTTTTTCTCTCTTGTACTATTAAAGCCAAATGAACTCCCACATAGCTTAACTGGCTGAAATATCGCTTTTGTATGTTTCCCTTAAAAATACCAGTCGAAAAATGTTGGCACAAATCTGGCTATATAATGCTACAGAGGAAGTCCTAGTAAGGATTATTCCCTATACTCGCTATGTTACTATCATCTAGCCCAGTGCATTTAGAAACTACTTTGCAAAAAACCTTGAGATTTGGTGAGTTGATACGAAAAAGATCACTTCATGAAATGACATAAATTGTTTTCATTTAATGTCTATCTATTATAACTGAAAATTAAAATAGTAAAATATAAAACCAGGCGGAGCTCCTTCATGTGTATTGACGTAAGATTTTTAAATTTAACGTAAAATGTATTAGAAGCTGTTCGGATTTCAGCATAATAGGGTGCTTTAATTATTTTTAGACATGTTGATGAACATTTGTTAAGAAACATTTCAAAGGTTTGCTAAGTTTCATTTGTTTGGTTCTTTACTGCTAATTTTCATCGTAATTACTACTACTTTTTTTTTAAACAATATTTTATGTCGCAGTGAAACTCGCTATTAAAGATGATTTTCATGTCCCTGTGATGTCAAATTTATTAACCGCCACATTAAATAAAGTTTTAATTATAACATAACTACCTCGCACATATTTTTATCGTAAATAAGCTATTAAAGTGGGCGGAATTTTTTAGTAAATCACGTTGCTTTTTACTATTTTCTCTATCTCGAGCTCATGACTCGGAATGGGATTTAACTCTTGCATGTGAAAGGCGTCTTTATCTATTTCCCACGTTGATTCTATACAATCTGTTTTTGAAAACAAGTAGTTTTGTGACGGTAACTGTCACTAAAAGCCACTTCAATGCTTGTTTCTTCTAGGACAGATCAGGTTCAGATATCAAGCACGTACAATTTGCCGACATAAAATGACTAAAATCTTCTTCTGTTAAGTATGATAGAATACAAAAAAATAGCCAATTTTAAGTTATTTTATAAATAAAAATATTAATAAGGGAGGAGGCGGCATTTATGACGCATTTCTATTCATACTTTAAGCTTCAAGAATTGCCAAAATTACCTCCAGTCGCCATTTATATGTATTTCGGTTGACCCAACTGAATTTTGGTATGGAAACTCGTCTCGGTGAGAGAGTTAAAATGACATATCACGCGTGTCTGCATCATTTGTAGTTTTGTCTAAGAATTTTTACCTCTGATGGACGAGCAAGCATTTGTAAAAGAAAATATCTATATTAGTTTAGTTTCAAAGCAAAAATGAGTAAAATTGTTTTCTTCCATTTTTGATGCAAATTTATTAATTTCAATTTGAAAGTTCAACCGAACGATCCCTTAGAAAGTTTAAAACCTGAGGCGACCATATTTTGCTACGGTATGGCTCTTATGCATAAAAAAATAAATGCAACCTTCTTCCTATAGCACCCATAAACCCACCAGAGTAAAAATTCCCTCACTAGATCAATGAGTTAGCAAACTTAAGACATTGCACTTAAAAGGTTGTCAATGCATATGAAGAATTCTTATTAAAAACTTTGTTTCTACGCGTAAATTTTTATTCCTAACAATATATACCTTTTACGATTCTTCCCATCATCCATTCACTGAAAGGTGACTTCTTACAAAATACGTATATACTAAGTTTTTTAATATCCCACAATACCCATACCAATCTCACCTAAAACAACCACCAAAGTCCATCATTTCACACAGAAATAACCACAGAGCAAACAAATCACCACTATTTATGTCCACCACCTAGCGAGGATATTGAGTTGACCCAAAGGCGGCAGCGGGCGGAAAACAACAAACAAAACATAAAATAAAATAAAAAATCCGTTTAGGGGCTTTGCCTTTGACGGGGCCAATAACTTTCATACGCGCCAGCGAAACTGCCGCAATGTCATCCGATAAAGGATTGGGATGGGAGGTTATATAAAACGAAAGTTTCTGCTGGGGCACCTGTAAAGGTTATTTTATTTGGGTCCAACTGGCAGGGAAAGAATAGGCGCGGTTTTCAATTGTTCTATGGAAATTACATATATAACCAATAAATTCAAGAAAGACTTTGTTAAGTGTTTGCTTTTCAAACTGTATAATATTTATGCCGAAACTTTAAAAAAAAAAAAAAAAAAAAAAAAATGCATTAAAACTTTTTGCAGAACAATTTCTATTTTATGTCATTGTGGATACACATCAGCATGTCGAAATATACTTTTTTGCTTACACCTATTACAATAGTTTTTTTTTTTTATAAGTATAGAACTTTCCACCACGCTATGTTGTAATGTTTAACCTAAGTTATAGAAAAGCTAACTTTTCTAAGAGTTTTTAGTATTTTTTCCATAGTTTATACTGATTTTTACTTTTTTTTTTAAAGGTTTACCGCCAATACTCGAACATTACGATGAATGAATACGAGATACAATAGCGACTATTCTATTAAATCCACGAAACTCTTGGCGAAAACAAAGTAAATCTCGGCAGTAACGAAAGTATTGGCAAAATATATTTCATGTAAATGTTTTCCGTAGGTTTCAAAGAACATCAGTAAAACTATAAGAGTCCATAAAAACTACTCAAAATCAGTACAATGCAGGGGAAAAAGTAAAAACCACGTAAAATCTATGGGAAAAATTGGCATCGCTGCTATTCATCCATTTGGTAATTAGGTAAATTAATAATTACTGAAAATCAAGATGATAAGATAACTAATACTTTAAGTATGCAGTTGTTCGTATTTGGCTAATATGAAAAATTATTAATAATTTCTTAATATTTACCATATTAAGAGGAATTCTTAGTAAGGATCATTTCCTGTACTCGCTATGTTAGAATTTTTTAGCCCAGTGCATCTACTTTCTATAAAACCTTGAAATTTGTTGAGTAGGTACGAAAAAGATCCCTTAACGAAATGACATAAATTATTTCCATTCAAAATCTATTATAAATGATAATTAAAATAACAAAAGACAAAACCAGGTGGAGCCACTACATATGCATTGACGTAAGGTTTTTAAATATAAAATAATCTGTTTTCGTGTTTTTAATTTATGTCATTTCATAAAATGATCATTTTCGTACTTACTCACCAAATTCCAAGGTTTTCTACAAAGTAGTTTCTAAATGCACTGGGCTAGAAGATTGTAACACAGCGAGTACAGGGAATGATCCTTACTAATACTTCCTTTTAACCAGTTATTATTCATACTAAAAAGAGCCTCTAGTTAATATAATGTTTTTCATCTATCTCAAATATATCTCATTAACCAGATACATAATAACTGTTAGCCCGAGATTAATATGGCCCCAGTGTAATTATTTCTGTACAGGAGTGAGTGAAGTGAAGCTATTAATAGCAGATATTCAAGGATTTAAGAATTGCAACTGCAAAGATTAAAGGTTATCGTCAAAATGCATTTGCACTAAGAATGGTATTGTTATGAATTTTTCCGCTGAGGCAATGATGGCACAGTTTTTACAGTATAAAAATATTTATTCTCTCTTCAGAAAACTCACAAAATTTATCCACAGGCAACAGTGTAATCGCTCACAAGCTTCAACACAAGCTTTAGCAAAAACAACTTCGAATACAGCGATTATACAAGCTCACTCCAATAGGTAAACAAAGCGATACGCTTTCATCGAAGTCCAAAGTCAATCTGAAAACTTTCCCGTTCTCCAGTCTTTTATATACAAGCGCGTGAGACATTCTCGAAATTTCCAGCCAATTCATAGAAAAGAAATATCTCGAAACTTCTCGATTGCTTTAGGTGTTGCCACCTTTTTCTAACTTGTATAATCGCTATTAATTAATAAATAAAATAAGATAAAAATAAATTACAATAGAATTTTGAAATAATACGTCACTATTTACAATATATACAGACAATTTGTGCAACATTTCCCCCTTCTTAAAGACTGCACGTCACGGGAAGTGAAGTCCTTAAGAGGAAAGGCAATTAAATCACTTCTACTATAATATAGGGCTAGACTATGGTTATGTACAACTCTAGGTTTACAGGAAGGTGTCTGTTGAATTCTCACCACGACGTCGTTGATCTTCTTAAGGACCCCATACGGCCCTTCCCAGTTCGTCTGGAGCTTAGGGGAGAGTCCTTTCCGACGTTTAGGGTTCCCTAACCACACCTTGTCACCTTCCTGGAATGAACGATCCATGGCCTTGGCATAGTACCGGATCTTCATGCGCTCCGTCATGATGTTGTTTCTCTCTCTGGCGAACCGATGTACGGCTTCCAAACGTGCCTGCAGATCATCTAGATACTGGACAGGCGAGGAAGGAGTGTCCGGTGGTTGTCCAAAGAGGAGGTTGCTGGGAAGCCTAAGGTCTCTTCCAAACATCGTTAGAGATGGAGAAAATCCGGTGGTCTCGTGAGTTGCACTCCCGTATGCCAACAGAAGCGGTGAAAGTTTCTGATCCCCGTCTTGCTGATTATATGATTTTGAGATTGCGCCCGAATCATCCGCGGTTGCAGCTGATAGATCCCGGGACCTCCGTTCGATGCTTGTAACAGGAGTACGGATGTCGATTCCCTCTTTACTAACTTTGTCCATTTCCACATGAACCACTTCCTGGGAGGGTTTCATCAACGTCACTTTCTTCGGTTCTCTTTCCGAGGCTGGTGAGGTACTTTTCATAGATGTGGACTCTTCAGCATTCTCTATGACATTGTCTTCATGAGCCATAATCCGATATACGCACAGCTCTTTCATGTCTAGATCGTGCAAAGGAACTTCGCCTCTCCATGTTTGCAGCTTGCTTTTCTCAAAATTCAGCGTAATTCCATTTTTCTTCAAAAAGTCTAGTCCGAGAATGCATGGATCTACAATTTCGGCAGCATAAACGGTGTGCTTGTAGGTGTTAAATCCAAGGGCAATGTCCACTTGCAATTTCCCATGAACAGAGATATTACCACCAGACACAGTTTGTAGAGAAACAGAGGGCGCTGTGTAGAGGAGTCGGCTGTTCAGGCGACGAGCCACGTCCGTCCTTACGATCGTTACGTTCGCTCCCGAATCGACGATTAGACGACATGGAGTTCCATTGATCTCCCCCTTCACGAATAAACCCTGGTTTAATCCTTGTCGGGATGAAACGTGGAAACGACTGGTCGGGGCTTCACCTGTTCTACATTGCAGCTTCTGCCCTGCGAGATGACATCTTCTTAGATTCAGTTGTGGAGAATCCGTGGTAGTGTTATCCCTTCTCTTTTTCAAATCAAGGCTGTTTCGTCGTAGGTGCCCTTCCCGTTTGCAGTGCCAGCAAACGACTCTGGTCCTTCGATCCCTGGCTCCGGGATAGCTTCTCATCACTCTATCAATTTTGCTTTCCAGTTCTCGAAGCTTACTGGTGACAAAGTCAGACGAATCCTCGGCTAATGCACCACGCACATATCGTCGGTCTTTTCCAGAAGCTAGCTGCGCGGCTTCCACTCTCATGGCGTACACGAGGGCCGACTTCAGGTTTTTGTTTTGGGATAACCTTACCGCCTGCTGCACATCGGGATCTTGAATAGCGTCGATGAAATACTGCAGAGAAAGATCGTCTCGTACATCCGGGGGACAGTCAGGGAAAGCGAGGAGCGACAGTCTTTCTATATCCGATGCCAATTCTTGAAGAGTTTCATTGGCCTTCTGTTGTCTCACTTTCACTTGTAGTCTGTTGTAATCCTTTAGATGCTTTTCCCCAAACCTTAACTCCAACGCACTTGCCAGCGCCACGAATTCTCCCCGCTTCTCTTCAGGTAGTGTCTGTAAAATGTCAGCAGCTTCTCCTCGAAGAGATGCTACGAGATGGAATGCCTTCGAAGTATCGTCCCAGCCATTCGCAGAAGCAATCATTTCAAACTGCGTTTGATAAACGCGCCAAGACGACCTCCCATCAAAAGTGGCCACTTTGATGCTGGAACGTGGCGCAATAAAAGAGTGGAAACATTATCCTAATTAGGCGTTGCAATGGTCACAGCTTCGCGAGTTTCTATTTTCCGTAGCCTTTCTTCTACAGCATCCATGAATTTTCTCTGCTCTTCTTTGATAGTGGAAACCTTTTCTTCCATTTCATCTCTTACAGCAGTGAGAACGTCTTCCTTCACGGATTGCAGGACCGATGATGTTGTCTCCATAATAGTAGATTCTACCATTGATGCTAGCTCGGTTTTCATTTCTTCCCTGATCTTGATTACGGCTGCGGATGTGGACTCGCACTTATCGGCCATAGCTTTCATGTCAGATGACGTTGCATTTTGCAAAGCTTTAAAATCTGATGATGTCGCTTCTTGTAAAGCTTTAATGTCTGATGATGTCGCTTCTTGTAAAGCTTTAATGTCTGATGATGTCGCTTCTTGACTGGCGGCAATTGCGGCGGCGAGTTCGGCATATGTCGTTTCTTGACGGGCTTGACCAGCGGCGATTGTAGCGGCGAGTTCGGCTTTTATTTCAGCAGCGGTTGATTCTTGTCCAGCTTTTATTTCGGCGGCGGTGGTTTCCTGTTGGGCCTTCATTCCAACTATCATTTCCATCAACTGCTTCATTTGGTCTTCCATCATTCCTCTAGTTGTCGGCATTCAAAATTACGAGACCCCACTTCTGACACCACTGTTATGAATTTTTCCGCTGAGGCAATGATGGCACAGTTTTTACAGTATAAAAATATTTATTCTCTCCTCAGAAAACTCACAAAATTTATCCACAGGCAACAGTGTAATCGCTCACAAGCTTCAACACAAGCTTTAGCAAAAACAACTTCGAATACAGCGATTATACAAGCTCACTCCAATAGGTAAACAAAGCGATACGCTTTCATCGAAGTCCAAAGTCAATCTGAAAACTTTCCCGTTCTCCAGTCTTTTATATACAAGCGCGTGAGACATTCTCGAAATTTCCAGCCAATTCATAGAAAAGAAATATCTCGAAACTTCTCGATTGCTTTAGGTGTTGCCACCTTTTTCTAACTTGTATAATCGCTATTAATTAATAAATAAAATAAGATAAAAATAAATTACAATAGAATTTTGAAATAATACGTCACTATTTACAATATATACAGACAATTTGTGCAACAGTATTCTATATAAATCGATATGTTATGACGGTTTTTTCTGTTCTAATAAATAATTGTTTACAGAAACATGTTTTCGTAATTTGACTTTTTTTTGCATGAGTTTCGTAATAAAATTGAATTTAAATTTAAAAAAATTACAATTATTTATATATTATTCTCAGTGATTTAGTTAAAATGTAAAATCCCAAGTTAATTTAATAAATCCTATTAAATAATCATATTAGCTATTTGCATTGGACATTTTATAAAATAAACAGCAAAAGAAATGAATTTTTGTCAATTTGCCATGTTAACCAGCCATTTTGATTATTTTATAAAGTAACTGGTATTTTTTACATAATATAAGATTTATCAAATTAGTCGTAACAAATATAAATAAAAATCAAAATACTGCTCACTAGAATTGAATAAAAACTAAATTTAACCCAATCAATGCTACGCATGCTAAACTAATTACGATAATTCAGAGTATAACTTATTTCTCAAAGAAAAGAAATATTATTCATTACAATTGTAAGAATTTCTATTTTTCATTGCAATTAAAATTCTTACGATTCACTGAATAGTAAGAGGGGACTCAATTTTTCAATGGGGATTCATTCTTGACATTCTCAAAAATTCCAAACATTAAAGAAATTTGTAGTACAAAATAAAACTAAATCCTTTACGAGATTTTAGTTTGAAACTAGTTTTAATTTATTAATAAAATATACTTTATTCTTTCAAAATTAAGTATTAAAATGCTTGTACTTATAAATATTATTGTATGATTATTTTCGTGGCAGGAAAATCTATAGCCATTTTACAGTAAATTTATTTTAGATATTTCTAATGATATTATAATATTTAATATACTTAATTTGACTACTTAATAGACTTAAGATTTTGAT
This sequence comes from Linyphia triangularis, assembly GCA_963978545.1. NCBI lineage: Eukaryota > Metazoa > Arthropoda > Arachnida > Araneae > Linyphiidae > Linyphia > Linyphia triangularis. The sequence goes on from OZ021729.1 coordinate 39,956,907, forward strand.
GAAGATATCATTTTTCCTGCAAAAATTTTTTAATTTAATTTCTCTTTCAGTTTAAGACTAACAATATACCTACACTTTCAATTAATTTTAAAGATTCGCATTCATTGAATGTCGATACATTTAATCAGCCTCATTTCCCCTTTTTTGTTCTTTACGCAATATTTCATCAAGGGTAAGTTCCAATTCCCCACATGAAGGATATTCCACCGTCTCAGTTTCACCATTTAAATCACCATAATTCTCCAAAGACAATGGAATTCGTTCCTCATCGCTATCCGACTCAAAGTCCTCGCAGTATTCTTCATCTTCGTTTGAGGGCGATGCTTCATCTTCGAACACTTTCATCTGCAATACTGGGAAGAAATGGAAAACGTCCACCAGAGATTCGTCACTTTTCGTCTGCAACTGCAACTTAGAGAATCTTTTCACGTCATGAACATGGGTTAAAAGTTTGTTTCTTTTACTTCTTTTTTTAGGAGTGCTCGTCCAAAATACTTTATTTCTAATATCCTCTTCCCATTTAGCATTTTTGTCGAACTGTATTTCAGTGTGGGCTTCCTCATGGTTAGTATCATCTTCCCGAGAATCCGTTCCTTTGGAATCTTCTTCGGAAACTTTAGTTTTAGAGCTTTTACTTCCTTTGGTAGCGTTTTTTGATGCCTTGCGATTTCTTTCTTCCGTGGCCAGTAACGCATCAAGAGTTTGCTTGGAACATGATTCTGTGGAGGAATGTGTTTTCTGGTTCTTGTCTTTGGAATCTTCTGGCTTCCATGATTTTTCAGTTGTAAGATCGCTATCGGAATCTTTCAAAGCAAACTTGACATTCCGACGAGCGATTCTCATTATTTTTTTTATGGCTTGAAAATAAAAAAATAAAACAATAAATACACAAATATAACAATAAACAACTTTAAAGCATTTCTGCTTACCTAACATTTATTTGAAGTTACTCAATTTCAATCGAATGTTGATAGAAATCTGAGAGATAGAATACCAACAATTTGTACAATGTTACTCAACAAAGAATTGTCTTTAAAAATGGTATTTTTCTGTGTTACAGATTTTTAATTGGTTTAATATACTATATCATTTTCCCAATAGCAACTGTAATGTATTTGAGGCATTGAGTGCGAAAACGAACCATCCCACAATTCGATTTTTGCTGTTTCTACCCATTTTTCTTTTTTTTTTTCTTTCTTTTTTTTTTTTCCCCAAAACCATTCATGATAGAACGGGCCAAATGTAGTTAATCTAATGGCCAACAAGTTGACCATTAGGTATTTGAGAAGTACTAGATTAGGTTGATATGTTTAAAGAATTATATACAAATAGCATTGTAAAGTCCTTAAAGGATAAGTTTAATTGCGACAATATAATGCAAGTGCCTTAACTGTCATGGTGTACATCAATATGAGCGTTGGAGACAGCATTGTCAGACTCTGTATTTTTAATACTAAGCTGTTGTTTTTCCCACACCTATATTTCAACATAGTGCTTTTCTTAGTACTTTTTAAAGGGCAGGAAGTCTTAGTTTTAAGTGTACTACTGATACTTCAATGAGTAAACATATTATTAAATATACTATGTCCAAAATGCCCTTGTTAAAAATTGCCTACCTAAGAATTTTAAGTCCTAGGACTTGCAATGCTAGTTGGAGATGCTGCTACAGATAGTAAAGCAATAAGTGAACACTTGAAAGCTTATATTTGATTGCTGGGCAGAAGCATTTATCAACTTTTGCAAAGAAATATATTTCTAGCTTCAAGATCAGAAAAGGTACTACAGTAGATTGCAATGTAATACCAAAGTAAAACCAAATGTGGTTTACTTAATGGCCAAGAAGTTGGCCATTAGGTAAACAACATTTGGTCCATTATGGCATGAATGGTTTTGGAAAAACGTGGTAAAAACAGCAAAAATCAAATTGTGGGAAGTTACGTTTTGGCACTCAGCGATTCATTTATTCTACGCAAAAGTGGCAATTGAAGAAAACCTTATCTATATGATTTAATGTTGATATAGAGATAACTTTCAAACTCATTTTTTCAGAATAGGTTTGGGATGGTTCCATGTTATGTAACGTACTATAATTGGACATTGAATGTCTAATTAGAAGTACCTAAATTAATTTTTCTGAACTGAATATGGATTTTAATTTGGTTTCAGGAACTTTCTTGAAAGACCTCTTGAAAGTTTTCCCAATTAAATTCGGCTTACTAAAAGTAGTCAAGATCATGTTGTATTAATATTTCTACCCAGTACAGATCTCTTGTAGATTTTATTGAAGAAAATATACAATCCAAATCTTGCCATGATAATAATTTGACCCACTGATAATTAAATATGTAAGAGAAATTTCTTTATACCTATGTAGAAAATTAGACTTTACTTTATTCTCACACATGTTTAAAAAATCTCGCGTAAGAAGTTAAACGGCCACTAAAAATAAATTCTTTTATTGAAAAATAATTGCGTTTTATTTATAATTAAATTTTTAGATCATGACCAAAATTCGTTATGAAATTTCTTGGGTTAATTATCAATATGTTTAAGTGAAGGTAATATGTTAAGAGAAGGGATGTTTGGTATCCATTACAGTAGCTTAGAAGTAATACATTTCTGGCATTTGTAGCTGCAGAAAGGAATTTTTTATATATATATATACTGGACATTCCCATCAATAGTATTTCTTACAAAGTATTAAACACAATTTTGAGTTACTAAAATCAGTTAACAATAAGTATATAATGCATAATGGATTATAAAAAAAAATGTATATTTCTTCTGATTAATATTTTATATATGATGCATATTATTCTAATATTTTTACTAAGCTTAATAATAACAAATAAATAAACATTTTAAATTTCGTATTTTATTCCATTCCATTAAAATTCGAAATAAATAAAAAAAAAAAATTTAATATTTTATTCTATTTTGTTGATAACTTTTCAAAGATGTTGAATTAAGTTCTTAGAGAATTGCAATAATAGTCGAACTAGTATATTTACATTCGTGTTTCGTATACGCAATACATAGAAAGAAATTTAATCCATTTAAAACCTACTTTATAAAACACAGTGATACTTTAAGATACTTTTTAAAGCATTAAAGCAAATTAATTTGTCTGGTAGCTTTTCACTTCTGTCTAGACAGCATTTTTAATGTATTCACAGTTCCGGTTCAAATTCGAAAATAAATTTAGGTATTAGTAGCTTGAAATAAAAGCGTTTTCTCATTGAATAATCGAATTTGTTCTATTAATCACAGTAACACTTTGAACATTTTATCCCATCGTCCTAAAAAATGGATAGAATATGTAAATGATTTTTATGTAAATACTTTAGCTTATTTTATTTTAACTTAAATACCAAACTTCGTTTAAGGATTTTTAATATTTTTTTTCTCTCTGAATAAGTTAAATTAGAATTGGATTCTTTTCATACTTTCAACCCACGCGTTTTTGAAGTTTTCAACTCCAAGATTAAACATACAAATAAATTTTAAGTAAAGGAATATTTCATATTATTAAAGAAATTCTTCAAAAACATGGTTTAGTAGAGGATAAGGACAGACAAAAGGAACAGTAGTAAAACTAACGCATATATATGTGTGTTAAGATGTAATGTCTGCCAATGCTTATTATATACTTTTTCAATTTCCCCAAAATAAGAATTCATAGCAGTGGATTATAACATCATCCTATTTTTAAACCATTCTTTACCAAGCAAAGAAAAAAAAAGTTTATTTTATGAGTTTTTATGGGAAAAGAAAACGCATCTAAAATTTTTTATGGAAAAATATTAATTTTTTCAGTGCTTAGTATTGGTAAAATATAGCTTAACAAAATGCCATTAACAGAATTAAGCACACTTCTGTTATCCTGGTACCAGTTGGCGCAGTTGTCACCAAGCCTGTACGTTAGCACGTTTAAATGACAGTCAATGTATTTCCAAGCCTAAATGTTTACGGTTATTAAACTGTTATAGGGTTTCTGTAGCAACCCTATAATGGTTTATAGAAGAAATATAAATGATAAATAAGAGTAATAAATAAGAAATCATAAATTATTTGAAGTTAAAATTATAAAGGATAGTTAATTGATTGAGTAAGGTCTGCAATTTGCCGGTTTGTACCTGGTACCCTCCGGCTAACGGAATACAATACAGAATTATAATGAATGCGAAGCATATGATTTTTTCCTCTACATATACGGTTTGTCGATAAAGATTTGGAAACATTTAAATTCAGTTTCCATTCCTAGAAATACGTGATATGGATTGAATACGCTTAAACCCCTCCTAAATGTAAACACAAAATATATTCTGAGTTTTACAGCTGGTAAGTGAATCCAAAATATTCTGAATGTTTCTTATTTACGTATAAGGCATGGAAAAAATTGCATCTCGCTGAATTCAGATACGCAATCGGAATTTATAAACTGTAAATTGTGCATGCTTTTGAACTTTTTCATTCAAATGTGAGATGTAGTTTCAAAAAATATTAAGAGGACACCTTTTATTACCAAATAAGAGAAAATGACCATCACGCGAATGCTGATATACCAAAACGTAAACGTGCATAGAAGTAGCCTTTTAGTGACCGTGTATGTCCAAATCATTTACCACTTATTAGCACACTCATTAACTCACTTCGCCGACATTCATCGTGTTGAGCGTCGCCACTTCCAGATTTCTTTGGAAGACACTTGTGAACTTTGCTTTTGGGATTGGACAGTTCTCGCAACCAATCATCCAGCAACTTCAAATCCCGTTTCAGAGCCTAAAACAACATCATCACCGAATATATATTTTATTATGACTTATGTTATTAATCGGAAAGACGGCGATTTTTTCTATCGAAATATCCAGGCAAAAAAATTAAAAATATAGGATTGTTCTTCTCTTCGGTGTTTAAATAATAACTGTAATAGAACATACCAAAGCGTCCGAAGAAATTGCACAAAGACATAAAGTTTGAATAAAGTTGACTGCTAAGCTTGGAAGACTCGCTAAACGATTTTGTTAAAAAAAATTTCTTTTCACTTTGCCTTTATTTTATGGGGGCGGTCAAAATAAAACAGGTCTGGAAAACACAAAGAAAGCACAAGCTCGAGAAGTAAAAGTTTAAATTTGGAGTAGTTTATTTTGGTGAACTAATTCAATCCTAAAAGGGGACTGTATTTTGTTTTCTTTCACAAAATTCTGTTTCCCTTAAAAAGTATTGAAAGAAAGTCAAGATACAAGTGGGCAAAGTTAAAAGACCATTGATAACAAAAATTTCTCCTATTTCATGTTTTCAAACATCTTTTATGCTTTTAAAAAGGAATTTTCATCTTTGTGTCCCACATTTACGTCATTTTAAATTAGGTACTTAAATAATTTGGACACCTTCATTCGATATAGTTACTTATTTTTTTCATTAACTGACATACCCAGAACGTTCAATTTTATAAATAGCACATGTCTACAGAGTTCGTAGTTATATTATTACGGCTGCATATAGGTATAATTTTCTGTTAAAAATAACCGCTCATTCTGGTCAGAATCTTAACTGCAATTTATAAATCGATTATAAGTGATTTTTTTTTTGTGCTCTGTAACCAGAGGAAGCCAATTGAATACTTCCCTCATTTATGCTACGTAATAAGTTGCCCATGGCTACAAACAGATTTTAACTAGTTTTGGTTGAAGCTACTAAAATAGATTTCTTTGGTGATTCATGTCTTCTTCTGTTTCAAAGCATGCACTATTGAAAAGTTGCAGTTAGACATCAATGGTTACAATCAACAATGTTAATTTAAAAAACAGTGCGCTGATGTAGCATTTGTATTTTCCACCATAAATGTTGGATTCGAATGAACTTTCAGATGGACTTGTCATTTTAGAGCTATCTCTATGGTATGTGTCAGTAGTGGGATGTAACAGAAAATAAAAATTACTGTGGACAAATTATTCAGTAGAAAAGATATCAAATGTCTTTAACAACTTTTCTTGTCACGAATTGGACATCTCTTATCTATGACACCCTTGATTGATATTCATGAGAAAGGTGCATTGTTAAGCGAAAGAAATCATTCTCTTTCTTGGCATCTTTGATGCATAACGGATGAGTGATTGAGTAGATAGAGATGAACAGCTATAAGACGTGTCAAGTAAACGAAGAATTTCAGTTCACAAATTTAGATTTTCCAGTATATTTTCATAGTAAAAATCAATGACGTTAGATGACACCAATAAATCATCAAAAATCGCCGTTGACTCTAGAACAGTGCTTACCACTATGCCGCTCGCGACAACTTTTCTTCGGCCAGCCGGCAGCGCAGAACTAAAATCAAACTTTCCTAATGTAACTTTCTTGACTGTTTTTATACATAATTTTAATTTTATCCAAAATAATATATGTTTACTATTAAAAAGTTCAGCCAATATTCCAAAACAACTGCATATTTTGTAATTAATTAAAAAAAAATTCAAAATTCAAATTACATTGTTTTAAATGCTTTTTATATTAATTCATGCTATATTGATACTTCATTCTCTGCTTCAGTTCAAGAACCGCATCATGAATGAAATCACCTCATTATATTTTGAAATTAGAAATTATCTTCGTCATTATGTTGCCTATTAATAAAAATAACGAGTCTTTCAAATCGCCGAGTTTTCTTGTTACAGAGAAATTTTTCAAATTAAATCCCAGTCAAATACAAAACCGGTTTTTTTTTTTTTTTTTTTTTTTTTTTTTTTTTTTTTTTAATTGATCTTATTTTGTTAATAATATTTCCCACATAAAAATTAAATAGAAAAAAACTGCAACTGCTATTCTATCTTAGAAAAGAATCGGTATTTTGTTAGAAAGGAATTACATTTTTGAAAATTAACATCTGTACATTTTTTGCATAAACTTTCATTTTTTGCATACATCATTGGAATTGAAACTTTATATTTTTAAAAATGTGTGATATATTGCAATGATAGGAAGAAATGTAAATGCTTTTTTAAGTCAAACTTATTTAGTTTATCCTGAAAACAAAGCAAAACTAAAAATACTTTTCTTAACATCAATTAAAAAATATTTTCTGATAAACGAAAGTATGTCTACTGAAAAAGAATCTATTTCGTCGAACCAAGCTACCATGAGTATAAAAAAATCATTGTTTTTAAATTGAAAAGTGCATTTAAATACTTTTATTTGATTTTCTAAAAGCGAACGTTACAATTGATACCAGATTATGACCAGAATTCTAAATTGCTTCACTAGCCAGCTGAAAAGGCAAAGTTAATGTTTAACAAAAGCAATCTAATAATATTCATCGACCTGTTAAGTCAATTTCTAAGAAAGTTACGCATAAATAAATTTAAAATTCCTTTAATTTAAGTGATAGAAGTCAAATCGATCTATTAAGGTTGAATTCCCACGGATATCAACACACTTAGGAAAAACAAGGATACGTCTTTGATTCCTAAAATTCGGTTTTTCATTTAGATAAATTTTATATTGTAGAAATTTTCCAGCCTAATATTTCAATATGATATAATTTTCATCAAATATTTTGTTACTAAAATCCAATACTGCATAAAAAGTTCAATACAAAAATTTGCAGCCCTCGTGAGAACTTAAAAAAACATGTTGCGTCCTTTCTACAAAATTTAGTGACAAATGTCCCTCTAGATCTATTAGTTTGGAAGTATCAATTTAGTCTGAACTTAATTACCTTATTTAAAGGGTCCTATGTACGAAGAGCCGACCAAACGGTATAGTGGTTAGCGTGCTGGCTTCTAGACCGCGAGGTTGCGGGTTCGAGTCCCGCGTAGGCATGGGTGTTTGTAAATGTATGTTGGCTTGTCTAATGACGAAAGTTTCGGCGCATTATAGCCCTCGTGTTGCTGACGGCGCCAGATAATCTGAATACAACCAACAACCTATGTACGAAGACCATACAGGTCTTTTGTCTAGTATTTCAAGATGGGGAAAAACATTCCTATTTCGAATATCACATGTAACTACATCCTAAAACGTAAAAGAACATCGCTGGAATTTAAAGTTCAAAATTTTACCTTAAGTCTTCTTTCTTCTGCGTCCATCTTCTGTTCCCAAATACTTACTTTTGGTGATGAAGTTTCCGGTGTGTTTCTTTTTCCAGGAGTACTCGGAATTACTTCCAGCATTCCATCCTTTGTTACTTTCATATTTAATCTATGCAATAGGATATAAACTCATTAAACTTAAGAGGAATTCCTAGTAAGGATCATTTCCTATACTCGCTATGTTGCAATCCTCTAGCCCAGTGCATTTAGAAACTATTTTGTATAAAACCTTAACATTTGGTGCGAAGGTGAGGTGATCTCGTGTACAAATTAAAGCTTCTATGCACTGGAGTACTCTTTTGCATAGCTGTAGAGTATCTGTCTACTAATCCATGAGTCCCTGGTTTGACTCCCGTAAGCCACAATGCTTCAAAAGTACGAAAATTTTAATTTTCTCTTAATAAAATGACAATTTAAAAACTCGAAAATAGCGTATAATATATATATATATATTGCTATTTTCATTTATAATAGATAGACCTTAAATAAAAACAATTTATGTCATTTCATTAAATGATTTTTTTTTGTACCATCTCATCAATTTTCAATGGTTTATGCCAAGTAGTTTCTAAATGCACTGGGTTAGAAGATTGTAACGTAGAGAGTATCGGGAATGATCTACAAGGAATTCCTCTTAATTGTAAGAAGTCTTCTTTCTTTAAAAGTGCAGTTATTTAGAAGTGGCCTCTTTTAGTGGCAGGGAATATATCTCGATTTTATTTCTTTTAATTTATCATGAAATAATTAATTGAAAATTTCTAAATGATTCACTACTTGATAAATGACAATCTAGTAAAAAATATTCATGCTTTTATTACATTTGAGTCTAAGAAAGTTACAAAAGTAAAAATAACATTTGTATTCGGAATTTTCAGAAGATCTAGAAAAGGTGTCTCGGAAAGAAATGTATTTTGATATTTTTTTTAAAAAGGACAAAATCGTTATGTTTATTTTATATATGTTTATGTAATGATTTAAAATATAAAGTTACTTGTGTAATAACATGATCATCCTTTTACATTGACGTAGATTCAATCTATCTTCGTCTAAAAGAGATAAAACTTCATCAACCATTTCTTTCTGAAAAATATCACAAAGATTCAGCAAAATATATTAATCGTATGACATATTTGTAAAGTAAATTACACATTTTTAAATGGGCACTAAATTCGTACATTTCAATACATACATAACAGCACAGTAATCTCTGTATCCAGACATTTCAATACGTACATAACAGCACAGTAATCGCTGTATCCAGATTTCTTCTAAATAATTATTTGTTTCTTAGTTCACTCCTCTTTGAGTATATTCTGGATGGTTTTTTCAAACTCATGTTATAATGCTACAGATAAGTGGGATGTATCAGTTTGAAAGCGACAATCATAATTGTGATCCCTTGGGATTATAAGTATTAAACTGTCTACCTTTTATTCGCAACAAAAAGTATGCCAAACATGGTCAACCAATTTTAGCAACCAAACTAGGAATGCATGTTCTATTTGGAATGAAATCGTGACCAATACAATAAATAAAAATAAATATCGTTCGCTTTCTTTTTGGTCTTCAAATAAAATCTATGCAAGAATGTATGATCTATTGGGAATTAGTCTTGGCCAAGCACTTTTTTAGTCATATGGACAGTTGGACAGATAATCAACGCTTGGCGAGATTTCTGCTACAGCAAAAACGTAGTAGGTTTAGTACGTAAATTCCTTTAAATTCAAAGAATAAAATAGTAGGCCAATCCAATAGTTCATGTAGTCGATAGCCAAAACACGTGGTCAACGATCTACGGGATGATACGTAAGATTCCATGGGATTTTACTACAATCCCGTCAACTTTTTATCGTAACAAAAAGTACGCCTTGGTATATCTACCAATCCAAATTCCTAGTAGTCAACCACCAACAAAAAATTCGTCAATGGTCGACGGGATAATAATAAAGCTATACAAGAAAGCATATGACTTTATTGCTCTTTCAAATAAGAAAGATTTTATGGCCAAGCATTCAATAAATGACAAGAGGAAAGAAATTCAACAATTTACGAACTTTTTGTCACTACAAAAAGGTCGGTCGGATTATACATAAGTACCTAAAATATATATTTGTGTATCGATTTTATTCATCACTTTGGGATACGATTTTTGAACAGTTTCGAACAAAAAATTCTTGTGTCATTTACCAAACAAGTATTTACATTCTATTCAATGTTCCATAAGTTAACCGAAATTGTAGGCACATATCGATCTGATAGTCTTAATGTTGAAATATACACTGATCTGATGTCAAAGAAACTTTTGATTGAAAGCAATTGACTTACTCTTTTCTTATAGAGATTAGCTGTGCTTTCCGCCGTTTCCTGCTTCAAATATTCCTTGAATTTTAGTAGCTGAGAATCAGTAGCCTTGACGTATCCATCTCTTGATACCATGTTGAACTTGAATAATTTGTTGAACAGAGAAATACTGAAGGAGTGATGAGATGACATGTTGTCGTTTGGAATGTTTTAAGTTGTCTCTTATTAGTCCAAAAATCTGCAGTACATTTAAAGGATGCTGACATTTTCATTCGGTAATGTAACATATAAAAGAAAGTGTGTTTCATTCATTTATAGATCATTTAATTCATTTATAGAGTATAGGCAGAGATTTTTTTTTAAATATCAAATATTAGTATACGAGTTAGAAAAAAATTTCTTTATTTGATGAGGGAATAAAGTTGATATAGAATATAATTTGCTCTTAATTGTATCACTGACAAATTTCATGATTTTTTTTCTTATTTACTTAACCTACATTCAAAATAGTACATGGTATTTAACTTTGTAATTATGATAAATCTGTTTAGTTAACTAGGCTAAAAGCTTTGTAATAATATGAGTTTATTTACTTATTTTAAAAAGGATCTTACAGTTTGGCGGTACCCCGATAATGGAATAGTACCTAGATCTTTTAATGGTATTCTTGTTATGTTTTTCAGCTGGTAGAAGAACTAGGAAATGGAACAACGCACAAATTTCAATTTTTCTTAATACTGGTTAATGCATTTAAATTTCACATGGTTTGGTGTAACTTACCCCTTGTGTTCTCATATTTACAATATTTTTTTACAAAAAAAAAATAATAATAATAATGATTTGGTAATATTCCTGAAGATAATTATTACGGGTTATTATGCCTGCAAAAAAACCCCGCCAAAACGGTGAAATTGGTGAAGTGTTTTTCAATAAATATTACATTATCCTTTTTTGTAAGTAAAACATAGAAGAAACAGTTTTTGATGCGTGACATGACGTTAAAAAAAAATAAAAAAAAGGGAGAGAGAGAAATCTAGGTTAAAAACTTTCGTTTTTCAACTTTTTACACTTTTATCACATTTCTAAGGAAAAATTCGGGAGATGTTTAGAGCGCCTTAGAGCCATTTAGATCAAAATCGTTAGAACCGCCTTTTGGCAATCGCAGAAAAACACAAATTTTTCAATTGTAGCTACCTTATACACATGAGGAATTTTGACGAAAATCTTAGTGACAGGTCCCATGGCCACCACTAAACCGTATACAAAAATTGACAGTTAATAGCAATGCACGAGTTCCAACGCCAAATGTCAATGAAAACATCTTCGAAAGACTAAATTTATACGCGTTTAACATTGCGTCGTAGCAAATTTTTTTTTTTTTTATTCTAACAAAATCTTAAAGAGGATTTAGCAAAAGTTTAAAGTAAGTTTTAGACAAATATCTGTACCTCGAAACCCAATTAGCCTCATAATGGACAATTCCCGCTTTTTTTTAAAAACGAGTGAAATTAGTTTATATTTATGAAGAATTTCTTTCTGATTCCAAATATTTAAAAAAAAGTTCTTTAAAAAAATTAGCTAATTAAATATTAGAAAAGAAAATGTCCCAAAACCAGTCCGATCAAAACACTCAACAAAATCTGTGACGTCAAAACTTCCTTCCGTTTCTATGGTTATCGTGAGGTTACTGCCAAATTGTTGGCGTTGAAATATTTAGCGTTGGTAGACCATATCCATATTCGGTACAGGTTGGCGCTATTTGCGAGAAACTTGCAAAACTGGTTTCCTCTGCCACATTTCAAGCCAAAATGTTTGGGAAACCTTGACTTCACATTCAATTCGAGCCGAATGAATCGTTTTCTCGACAACGTGTAACAGGGAAACTTTGATTACAATTTTTTTTTTTTTTTTTTTTTTTTTTTTTTTTTTTTTTTAAGGAAAGGAAAAGCGCATTGTGCAGAAATTTTCAGTTTATGGACTTTTCGAAACATTTAGAATTGAATAATAAAAATAAAAATAAAAATTTTTAAAAAAATGCGGGAATTGTCCATTGGGTGACTTTACAAAGGAAGGAAAAAACTTAATCCTATTCACAGTGCATTCAGTTATAACTTTTTTTTTTAAATGCTTTAGAAATTCCTTTGAGTGTTTCTACGTTTTGTTCGATAGAAAAACTCCTATTATGACTACAATAAAACAAACTTTGCCAAATTTAAACTTCATCCCGTTTGACACAGATTTGCAGAAATATGTTGGCATAATTTATTCAAATATTTAGCTAAGTATAATACTGAGGTGAATATTTTATTTGTTACTAAGGCGAAAATTCGATGACCAACTTAAATTCAGCCGGCCTTACTTTATCATTAACCTGAGGGCAAAACTATTTTTCATCCATCGCCAAAAGCGTTTTTTGTGCCTCAATCTTACCACAAAGGCACAACTGGAACTTCCTCAATCACCATGAAAACTTTTTTTTAAAAAAAAATCTTTTGATAAAAATTAATGTGATGCCCAGGTGCGCTTAATTTTTTCGAAGAAAATCAACTTTTGTCTTTTCCGTTGCTCCTCCTTCCAGCAAATAGTCACAGATAATGAAGGGCGAGAGAGGTCGCCTTTCACTTTCTTTATTCTTACGTGGAAGAAAAATTGCAAATAAGAATAAAAGGGGCCATTTTTTTTCCCGCCTCACCTTTTCTTCATAGAATATATTCATCTATCACCGGTTGGCAGGGAAAACGACTTTAGGGCATCGATTTTAGAATTCGAGGTATTTTATTGCTTTTGGTAGTAAAAGTACAGTTATAAACTTGATGCGAAATAAATATCTAAAATCAAAAAAAATATCACTCCATATATTGATATTATTATTCCAATGGAAGGAAATTTAGAGAAAAAAAATAGAATTAAACTTACTTTTATGGGTTGGGTAATTATCCTTGAAAACTGATATTAAACCATCGATAAGGCTATGGAAGTTTAGGAGGGGTTAAATATATTTTCTTTTGTGATTGATGCGTCTTTGTGTTTTGTTATTTGAATATTACAAAAAGAAAAAAAAAATTACAATAAAACTTTCTGGTGCTTACCATTATAATTTATCAGTAACTCTTGTAGTGACATTTGTAACATCAGTAACATTTGTAACTCTTTGATTAATTTCAATGGAGATTATGCTTGACGACTGACGTCACAGTCAATTGTTTTGCGGGGAGTAAAAAAATAAACACGTATTGGGATTGGGTAATAAAATGTCAAAATTCAAAACTGTTTTTGTTGTTGTTTCTTATTCCACTTGATCTAGAACAAGTCTAGACCAAGTCCAAGAGACCGTACGCCCAAAGAAAGTCTCGAACCAGCGCAGGGTTTTTAAAGAGATCGCTCTTCTCCAAATCCAAACAGGAAAGCAGATGGTCCCGTGAAGCTTGATGGCACTTGAGGCATACGGGGTACTCCTTTTGACCCTGAACATATGCAAGTGTGCGAGTATGTCCGGTGATGAGTCTGGTGATGGTGGTTTGTAATTTCCTGTCGCCCTTCAGCTCCAGGGCAGCCCCCGAAACTGTTTTTAAACGTGTGTTGTCATTTGTCACAAGCACGTCTCGAGTGTTGCTATTCGATGTAATCCCACTTCTAATTCCTGCATAAGGTCCATAGCCAATGTGCACGATATCTTTTGGAGTGGGATTTTCCATCGGACAAAACTTATGCTAGATGCTAAACACCATTCCATTAGACACGCCGCCAAAAATTCATAATCTGGTAGAATTTCTATATACTATATTAAACTAGGGGTGATGAACATCGTACAACTTTCAATTACACTATATTACTGATGTAGATTTGTGTCATTTATCGTTTTTATATATTCATCATTTAGAAAAAATTGCCAGTTTGGCGATATTTTTTGCGATAATTCTTATGTGGGTCTTTTTTTATTTATTTTTTTTTATTTTTATTTTTTTATCTTTTTATAAGAAAAAACTTCGCCAAAATGGTGTTTTTGACGAAATACTTTTCGATAATTCTTATAATATTTTTTGAGTGAAATTGAGAAGAGGAGAAAAACAATCGTTGATGATCTATGTTTCAGCAAAAATAACTCTGAGTTAAAAGCATTCGTTTTTTCAACTTTTTAAGCCATTAAAACATATTTATGGAAATTTTGGAGGTGGAGATGTTTAGAACACTTTAAGAGGTATTACCTATAGCGATTTTGATCAAAATCGTTCGAGCCTTTTTTAGCAATCATTGAAAAACAAGTCAGTTTTCAGTGGTCTTATGCGCATGTGTGATTTTGACGAAAACCTTAATAGTAAGTTCCATGGCCACCGCCAACCCGCACACCAAATTTGAGCATCGTAGCTCACTTTGTTGGGAGCTATGCTGACCACAGACACACAGACATGCATTTTTTCTAGGTCTTTTTTTTTATATATATATTAATCAGGATGTTCCAAAACGTGGAGAAATGCAAAAATGTCGATTTTTTTTTTTTTTTTTTAATTTACCAAATGTTATACTTTTATAACACAATGTAAACATGTGGGTAGTTGAAAGTAAAAAATCAGAACGATGATCGATGAGATGCTTTAAATTGCAGCCGCTTCCGAAAACAAATTTTATCCTTACAAAAGACCTCGATGAGATTGGCAAATGTGCCAAATTTCAACGATTATTTCCGATATCAGGTATTTTATTCCCTACTGGCCAACAAAGTTCTATCAAAGTTAATTTATGGGAAATTTAAATTCCCAATCTAAATCGGTATGGAACAAAAGTTTTCTATCGCCACACTCACCAATTTTGTGAGGTTTTTGTTCATCAATATCAACAATAAGACTAATTCGTTTTGTTACTAAATGTTACCTACATTTACAGACTTATATATCTCCACCTCAAAACATTTATACGCAGCTAAATACACTTCCAAGTATTTTCATAATTACCAACAATATAATATTCTCAAACACCATACATGGAGACGTCTTTTAGAGTATTAAATTCAAAGCATACTTAAAAGGTTAGCAATTAAACTTTTTTGCATTTGTCATAATATTGATATTAATTTTATAATACATTATATCGCATGGCTGATGTAGTCTTTTATGTACAAGACACTTAAGTACTTTTATATAAACTAACACGAAGTTTATACGCCAAGCAATGAATGCCTTATAAGCATATAGGAATCTCTTAAGTTGCGTTAGTGATTTTGTAATGAAGATATTTATATGCTGAACTACACTAACAAGTGGATGTTACTCTACTTCAGGTTGAATTTATGAGAGTGGTTGTAATGCAGTTAAATGAATAAATAGAACTGTGTCGGGGAACTTAACCAGGCAATAAATTAGTTGTCGTCCTACTGCACAATTTAAATGCCTACTTTAGCTTCTACTCTGAATTGCTGTGAAAAGCTAATATCTCTCTACACTGCAGAGTGAAAGCTTATACAAAGTATCTTTCTGTCTGTCCGATGCCAACATTTGCAGTCCAAACATTAGAAAATATTCGATATGTTAAATGAAAGGTCTTGTTGAGAAGAGTTCCCACATCAAAATCCAAATGGATGAATACATCGGGAATCTGCTTTCTAATTCGGCTTAAACTATAAGTACTGTATACTGCCGGACATAAATCAATTCGAAGTGCAAGTTTAGTAGGTTTACATAAAATTAAATTGAAATTTCCGACAGGGCACCCAACAGAAAATTTAACCTTGAAAAAACCTTGAAATTGATCCGTATCTGACACTCTACTTACAAAGGGAGAAGACATGGCGGCGATTTTGACAGGTGGTCAGTTGTCGAGCAACCTGGTGGGAGGTTTTCGGACTTCTTACATTCAAGATTCAAATAAAAAGCAATGTTCCCATGAAAGACCTCCTGGAATTATGCTGCTCATCGAAGTTTTTACAACTTTCAATAGCACGACATAAATTCAAGACGTACAACAACTTGGTGAAACTGGCTAGACTTAATACATAGTTTCTGTTAATTAACTACTGACAGACCATCTCTAGTCGATAGCTTTTTATTTCAATTACACTTCTAAAAAGCAACACTCAGTTTTCTTCTGTTATAAGTTTATTATAATTCTTCTATATCGGGAGGAGAAGGTTTTTAGAACGACTTTTAACTCACTAACATCATTTCAGAACAATAAAATAGAACACTGGAAAAAAAAACTTATTTTAATGCCACATGCAAAGAATAAACTTTTGTAATTACGACAACGAAAATTAAACCAAACGATAATTTAATAAGAATTAAAATCATGACGCGGCGTAAACAGTTTCTTTCGGTAAGTGAAACGGAGGAGGAACTGTAGTTGACGGGCAATGATCTAGTGAAAAGAACTGTTCGTTTTTTAACTTTTTCTCCCTTTATCGAATTAACGTGAGAATTGCAGATGTTTGGAATAACTTAAAAGAAATTCCCGCAAAGATCTTAATCAAAATCGTTAGAGCTCTTTTTTTAATTGATGAAGAAATCAATTCTTAATGATAGCTGCCTTATGTGCTAAGCTTTATACAAAACCAATCAAGCAGAAGTGTTTTCAAGTTAAACCGCAAGGGGGCAGGAAATTCAATTTCTGCAGATAGAAGCAAGCAAGCAACATTAAAAAAAATCAACATTAAAAATTCCACGAGATAGGTAACTAAACACTTTAAATAAAACCTCTTCCTTAATTTTTTTTTCTGGATTTTGGAAAGTGCTGTTATAGAAATATCTTTTTTCGAAAGTTTCTTACGACAGCGATCGAACATAACCTGCTTCCATTACAAGCGTCCCACGGGGTCTATTACATGAAAAATGAACCAATTAACAAACTTAATCGACCTATTCAACGCTTAATTAACTTTTTTCTTAACTATTCTTTGCATCTTTCAGGCTTTTAAACTTTTTGAAACGTAGGTGTTTTTGTTGAAAGTACTTATCTCGCGTGTTTAAAAACCGAAAACATTTCCAAACAGCGTTATCTGTGTAAAAATAAGATGTCTCTGTTACATGCAAACTGGAAAATAATTTTCACGAACTCTAGTTTCTTTCTTCTTTAATTAAATTTACTGTGTTTCCTAAAATGTAATAGAAGTTGTTTCTTTAATATGGTGTTAAGGTGAAAGATGTAATTTGGAAGGAAATTGTTGTTGTCATAAAGTAGTTATTTCGGAATAATAGAATTACAAAGATAATTATATCTTGGATGGTGCTCCGTGTTTCATTGTAATAAAAAGTTCACCCAAGACAGTGTTTTTCTGAAAGATGATTATAAATATTATTCCTTTGGATAGAATTCCAAATTGTCTTCCAACTCCTTTCTTCTAACTATGCATAGTCAGTTTTCTGCAATAGATGTCGAGCAGAAACATTATATCGAATGGTATATGGGTAATCGTTATGAATATATTAGAGAGATCATGGCAAAGATGTTAAAGAAAATACTTTTATTGATACATAGTTGAGAATTATTAAAATACATGTAAAGGTGGAAATATTTGTGACAATTTTTGTTTAAGTGTTTTACATTTTTCTTATGAATGTATTTAAAGATAAGGAATATAACAACTATAATTACGAGGTAGCTTTCTGGATAGATGACTCCCTAAATATTGTCTATGATTTCTGGACTAGTTAAACCTTTAATGTATGTTTTAGATGTCATAGTTATTGCATTTTCATAAAATTTGTCTAAGACAGCAATAACCTTTTTTTAATGGTTTAACTTTCCATTTCATCTAAAATATTAACTGTTTAAAACATCGAAGTATTTGCACTATCAATATTTAATATTATAACACTTTTTTTCGGTACTGGATTTATGGGTGTGTATTAAGGTGGTTCGAAAAAAAATAATTTTTAATTTTTGAAACTCATGAGGTGAAAAAAGTTGATACACATCTTGATAAGAAAAACTGTAAAAAAAAATTTGAAAAAAAAAAAAAAAAATATCTTCCGATCGCGCATTCACCTCAAAGTTTGGAGAAAATACAAAAAAATAACTATTTTTCCTAAATTTTTTTAAATTTCTAAACGTTATATATTTGAAAGGCAATAGTTTGCAATGTTTACTGAAAGGATGGTATAACACAGAAAAATACTATTTTATGCATTTTTAAAATATATATTAATAGTAAAAAATACTCAAAAGTAAAATCTTTTGTACGAAATAATGATTTTTCTGTAAAATGGGTATTAATGTTATTTCTTACATTTTTTTTTTTTTTTTAAACATGCTATTATTCATTTGGTTCACTTTTTTCTCGAGCTTTCTATCCCAGTGATGCACTTTGAAGGACATTTTTGTTGAAAAGTCGGGGATTATGGATCTTTAAAAAAAAAAGTGCTGTCCTAACGTCTTTTGCGTGAGCGCCACCCACTTTTGTCTTGTCTCTACATAAGCGTTTCACAGCTTATGAGTGACAAGGAAACGAGTTGAAGTCTGATTTCAATGGTTCATAGTAACACAGATACGCTGGCCAATTTCCCCAGACATAGGCCAATCCAGATGTGAATCGGTCGTTGGAAACAATATTAGCCAATCTCGCCCAATTCTGGATAAAATATAGAAGAGGTTTTGATACGCCGATGTACAGTTTTAAACTTGGGATATTATATTTATGAGAAACAAAACTATGTGGTGGTTTTGACTTGTTTGTTTGTTAAAAAATCGTGTATTTTGGAACTATGCTCGGTCAGCCAAGTCAATTTTCCAGTCTTCCCTGTTTCCACCAATACAGCTGTGCTATCTCGGATGCGCCAGTCTCTACTAAGTAATGTCCGTTTGTTTCTCTTAACAAAGGAGGGGTCCTATTACGAGCATTCCCAATTAATTATGCCCACTCAATGCAGTCAGGATACCTACAATAAAGTTAAGTTTAGTTGTCTTGAAATGCCTGATAGTCTTTCTCTAGGAAAGTTCTCGCGATTTCAGAACCTGACACCTCAGTTCTCTTACATATCTCCTTGCGTACAAAATCATTGCCGAAATGAATTTTTTTTATTGAGGAAAGGAAGCATTCCGTCCAATAACTGAGTTTAAAACTTGCAGTAAATATTCAGGGAGGTATCGAGACAATCGAATTGCCACATATATGTTCTTAGGTCCTTCAGAATTTTTTTTTAATGTAATAATATCGAGAAGATATAACTGAGTTGTGTTCAGTACTTTCATCTCAAGTTGAGGAATTCCTCAAAAACTTTCAACACGTAAAAAATCAGTTAGGGGAAATTTTTCAAGGTTCTTCAAATTTTTTATCTCACTGAAAGATGTTGTCCAGTTGTAATACTATCTACGTGTTTAAATATGTGTCTGAATGGTAGTTTATTGGAGTATAGAAGGCATATATCCCAATGTAGTGGTCTCCCAGCGTGCAATTTGGTCTGTCAGATTATTTCCAGTCAGTATTCATGGCAGATCCAATCAGAGCCACGTGCGTTATGATACAATGAATAATTTAGGATGAGTTTTGATCCAAGTAAGTTTATGAGCTTCAAAGGAAGAGAAGGCACCACAAGATAGGCCACCCAGATTAAAACCCGCCAAAACACAATTTTTATCAATGTTTCAAAGGTTATGCGCGAACGATTATTATTGAATAATTACTAATTTGATTTTTTTTTCCCAAGTTCTATCTACTTCATTCCACACAATATAAACTAATGTACCTCGATAATTTAGTGATTGGTGGAAATTGATGGAAAAAGGGTATTTTTTATATTTATTCAAAATTTTGAAGTGAATGCTTGAAGTAAATAAAACAATTTAAAAAAAAATATGTAAAAAGTAACGTTAGTATCAATTTTATAGAAAAATCATTTTTTAAACAAAAAAATGTATTGTTGCATATTTTTAATTATTAATATATGTTTTAAAAATGCATGAAATAGTGTTTTCCTGTGTTATACCACCCTTTCACTATGCATTGCAAACTATTGCCTTTCAAATATATGTAGGATTTTTATTATCTCATATCAATTGTTTACCGTACATTTCAATTTCCTCTTGTAAAGACAGATGGCACTGCAAGACGATGTTTCTTTTTTTTTTTTTTTTTTGTCATTACGAATAAGTATTCGTACTCCGCGATTTTATTTTTTTTAAGCAGAAGCACGCCGGATCCCATTCGGGAACAAACACGCTGAACTCTGTCCGCCAATTTTGGGTGCACTCAACTCACTTCGCTAATTGGGTAATGTACTAATTAAACACTTAGTTTTCGTCGACTTGTGCTGCCATTTGGCTAGTAATATTTAATAATTTTCCCCCCTTTGTTTTGTTTGAAAGTGATTTTGATGTTTCGTCCAATAAATTTAATTGTACTTTCTGTTTCTGAATTGGAAGTTTATTTCTCTTTTATTTCATTTTTGCTTCCCTAAATAAATCCCCTAGACATTTAAAAAACCGAACCACTAACCCCCACATATTTTTGGGGTCCTCGGCCTGGATTAGCGAAAAAGAATTTTGAAAGGGGAGTTGCTTCTAAATTTTTTTTAATTTCGAGTAATTTTTGGTTTTTGAATAAACCACGACCCTGTAGCGATTCATTTTTTTTGTTCGTTTTCAAAATTATTTGGTATAATAACAAGTGTATGCCTAGTATCCTTGGGTAACTAACCTGTTTCGTTTTGGTAACATGAGTTCAATAATATTTTTCATGAGTGCACCCGTTTTAATCGAAAATCACCCTTATTCCTTCGAACCCCTCGAAGATGAAATTTACAATTAAATTAATTTAAACCCGTCGTAAAGAAATTCTCAAAGTTCCAGTCTTCGTTCTTAGCCAGAAAGCATCCAGCTTCATACGAAATTCTTCGCCAACGAGTCTTCAACAAGCAGCGTGCCATTTCCAACTGGTGTCTCAACATCTCATCAGTGTTCGTCTTCATCAGTGTTCGTCTAAAATTTTCGAATCTTCAATCCCGAATTGGTGAAATTTTATCCGAGGCCCTTACCGGATAATTTGCCAAGATTAGTACTCTGTGTTCCGACACCATCTACTACATTAATTTCGTGTTCTAAGCAGTGACAATCGACGTCTTCAAAGCCAGCAGTTTATTCCTTCAGATAAGTTCTGAATCATTGATACTTTCTTTTTCTAAGAATTGCATACTAGTTTTTTTTTATTTACTTTTTTTTGAAAACCTCTTGCTTGGGTAAACTCTTCACAAGACAAATAAAGAGAAAGAATAAAAAAAAAAAAAAAGGTCTTATCTATAACCGGAAGTGATACCTTGAAGGATTTGATGTTGCAGTCTTTTATTTATATTTTCATTATTGTTCTAAGAATAGCTTACATTTAAATTGTTTTTATATTCCTTTTTATTCTTTTTGTCTGAATTAATACAAAGAATATTATTCAATATACATTATTTTGACGGATAACTTTGGGTAATAATTCATTGTTTACTTTTCCAAATGCAGCTGTTATTTTGAGAAGTTAGGTGATTTAAGTGAGGTAAACTTATCGTGTTAAAGTGTTCTTTTTATAAAGTATCCTTGGGTAATAATTTGTTTTGAATACTTAATATATTATTCGCATCCTTATTCATAGTTTACTTTTCCAAATGCTGCTGTTATAATTTCTTATGCAATTAATTTTATATGCAATACAAAGCATAACTTATGCAGAATTATGTTTTAAAATATTATGCAATACAAAGTAAGTACATTATTATAAGTTGGTATGTTTATCGTGTTCTTGTCCAAGTGAGAAAAAAAAAATCTTTTCAGTAAAAATTTCTGAAGACTTGTTCTTATACAAAAGTTCATGAAATTTTAAAACCTTTTTCTTACGGTAGTACTCTTACTTTTTTGTGAATTATCTGATTGACCGAGAGTTGATTAACTTCTTCAAAAATATATTTCTTCATTTTTAGAATGTACTTCGTTAATTTCGTAGTGTTCTTAGCAGCATACTTCATTATTTTTTTTTTA
The DNA here is from genome assembly GCA_963978545.1 of Linyphia triangularis. NCBI lineage: Eukaryota > Metazoa > Arthropoda > Arachnida > Araneae > Linyphiidae > Linyphia > Linyphia triangularis. The sequence goes on from OZ021729.1 coordinate 39,979,235, forward strand.
AAAGAGGAAAAGCACACAACATAAACCTACAAGCTTTTTCCTTTTAGTCGTTATTTTTTTTAATTTCATTTTTACGAATATCACAAAGTTCACTGGATTTCCACCAAATTTAAAGATCACCATGACTTTTCTTCTAAGAAGTAAAAAAGAGGATCTGTTGAACTTAGCCACGGAATTAGGCATAAAGATAACCGCTACCATGACCAAGCCGATCATCAAGGATTTAATCTTGGGAAATGAGAAGTATGACGAAGATGAAGTAAAAGCACTTCTCGAGAGCATCACCGAGGAGAGGTGGCAAGAGCAAGAGCGTCAAGAGGCCATCGCCATCGAGGAGCGAAAACGTCAAGAAGCCATCGAGGAACGGAAACGCCAAGAAGCCATCGAGGAACGGAGACGAGAAGCAGAGTTCGAGCTCGAGAAATTACGAATCCAAAACCAGAAAGATTCATCTTCGAAAAACGTCACAACAAACCAAGTACCAAGCAGACCTTCACGTGATACCTTCCACAAGTTCGATATGAAAGAAGATGTGAATCTTAACCTCATCCTGTTCGAGAGGCATGCAGAGCTGTCATCGATCCCTAAAGAAGAATGGGTTCAGCACCTCATAGGCCTACTTCCAGTCGACGTTGCACACTTAATTGCGCGGGAGTCCCCCGACAAGTCTCACGACTACGATCACGTAAAGCAGTTGCTGCTACGAAGGTTCAAACTGTCTCCAGAAAGACTTCTCCAGATGTTCGTGTCACACCAAAAATCTCATGAAGGAACTTGGTTGGATTTCCTCCATGAATTGCAAACCTACTTCGATGGATGGGTGGAAGGTCTTGAAGTGAAAACTTACGACCAGCTTCGTGACCTCATCATAGCAGAGCAGATCAAGAGAAGAGCTCCTTACGAATTCAAAGAACATTTTCTAGATGAATGGACACTCATCAACTCGCCCAGAGAGTTGGCCCAAAAGTTCGAAAAATACGAAGATGTCCGCAGAACGTTAAAGTCAAAGCAGTTCGACTCCTTGCCCAAAGGAAAATATGGGGCTAAATCGTCAAATTATGGGAACCCTTCCCGAAGAACCGACAGTCACCGATACGAGGCCGGATCATCGAATAATCGTGGAAGCCCTCCCCGAAGAGCTGATAATCGCCGATATGGACCGAACCGGTCAGAAAGGAATCATTTCAACAATAATCGAAATACCGACTCTGTCAGGCCTAGACAGTCACTCTGCAGTTATTGTAAAGAACCAGGACACTTCCACGTTAACTGCGACAAGCGCCGAAAAGATGCAGAATCCAGCAATCCTCCGAGCAATTCATCAGAAGAGTTGAAATTTAAAGAAATCGTCATGGGAAACAAACTCATCACCGCACTCGTAGACACAGGCAGTTCACTCAGTCTCGTTCGAGACGAAATAGCCAAAGAAATCATCGATGAATCCAAGCTTTCGAAACAAAGAAGAACGCTCTCAGGCTTAGGAAATTCCCAAGTCACAACGAAAGGATCATTCGAAATGAGTTTCACCACCGACGGAGAAGAATTTTCTCTAACATGGCATGTAGTGCCACAATCACAGTTATCTTTCCAAGCAATTATCGGAATGGATGTTACGAATCAAGCTACGTTTACAACGTCCAGGAATGGTATGAAATTTCATAAAGATGAGCCCGCTGATTGGTTCATGCACATCTCCGAAAGAAGTCCTAATGAAGAGATAGAGTTGGCCCACATAAGAGACATCAGGATACAGAACGTATTGAAGCAAGTTATCTCAACTTACAAGCCTGACAAAACTTTGTCAACAGACGTATCCATGCGAATCATCCTGAAAGACGACGTTCCAGTCTACCAACCTGCGAGACGATTATCGAGTTCAGAAAAGTTAGAGATCAATCAGCAAATCGACGAATGGCTAGAACAAGGAATCATCAGACCAAGCTCGTCAGACTACGCCAGTCCTATCGTACTAGTGAAGAAAAAAGACGGTTCCACCCGCCTCTGTGTGGATTATAGGAAATTGAATAGAAAATTAGTCAAGGATCGATTTCCTTTACCTCTGATAGAAGATGTTCTCGACAAGCTACAAAATGCTCAAGTATATACTACACTCGACCTCAAGAATGGATTTTTTCATGTTGAAGTAGATGAAGAGAGCCGCAAGCTAACCTCTTTCATCATTCCCGATGGACAATTTGAGTTCAACAAAGTACCCTTTGGCTTAAATACCAGTCCCAGTGTATTTCAAAGGTACGTGTACAACATCTTTCGAGATCTAATGAGAAAAGGCATCGTAATAATCTATATGGATGATTTGGTAATTCCCTCAAAGGATGAAGAAGAAGGTCTAAGAAACTTACAGTCAGTACTAGAAGTTGCATCAAAATACGGCTTGGAGATAAAATGGAAGAAATGTCAATTCCTGCAAAGGAAAATAGAATTTCTAGGACACATAGTGGAAAACGGTACAATACGACCATCGTTGGCTAAAACGCAAGCAGTAAAGAAATTTCCCGTACCCACAACCGTGAAGCAAGTACAAAGCTTTCTCGGACTCACCGGCTATTTCCGCAAGTTCATACCAGAATACTCCAAAATAGCAAAGCCACTAAGCGACCTGACTAAGAAAGAAACTCCATTTGCGTTCAATCTACCTCAAGTCGAAGCGTTCGAAAAACTCAAGAAACTCCTTACAGAAAGTCCAGTCTTAAGTATCTTCCGGCAAGGTCAGAGGACAGAATTACACACTGATGCCAGTTTACACGGCTATGGAGCTGTACTACTGCAAGAGTCCACCGATGGAAAGATGCATCCAGTCCAATACATGTCTAAGAAGACAACACCAGCTGAAATGAAATACAGCAGCTACGAGCTTGAAGTGCTAGCTATTGTAAGCGCATTAAAGAAATTCCGCGTCTATCTTCTGGGAAACCATTTTAAAATAGTCACCGATTGTTCGGCATTCCAGAAGACTATGGATAAAAAGATCTAGTTACTCGCATAGCTAGATGGGCATTATCCTTAGAAGAATTTGACTATCAGATCGAGCATCGACCTGGAGAAAAGATGAAACATGTAGATGCTCTGAGCAGAAATCCAGTCTTTATAATTGAGAGCGATACAATCACAGCTAGATTGCGCAAAGCTCAAGCAGAAGATGAAAACATCAGTACTTTGAAGGCAGTCCTCAACAACAACGGGTCGTCAGAATTTTGTGAAAGAAACGGAATCCTCTACAAATTCGTAAATGGTCGCGAATTAATTGTAGCACCGAAGGACATGCAGACGGAATTAATCAAGCTCGCGCATGAGAAAGGACACTTTTCGACCTCTAAGACGGAAGACGTTATAAAACAGGAATTCTTCATTCCAAATTTAAACGCCTTAGTCCGCAATGTCATCAACAACTGCGTCCCATGCATCTTAGCTAACAAGAAGAGCGGAAAGAAAGAAGGATTTCTAAATCCAATTCCGAAAGAAGACGTTCCTTTAAGTACGTATCATGTAGATTTTATTGGTCCAATGCCCTCTACCAACAAAAAATATCAGCACATATTGACTGTTGTTGACGCATTTACCAAATTCACATGGCTGTATCCAGTGAAGTGTACTTCTGCGGAAGATTTAATAGACAAACTAAGGTTACAACAAAAAACTTTCGGAAATCCCAAAAGAATACTCACAGATCGAGGATCAGCATTTACTTCGAAAGCCTTCACTGATTTTTGCACTGAAGAAGGAATTCAACACTTGCAAATTGCTACCGGAGTACCTCGAGGAAACGGTCAAGTAGAAAGGATCCATCGCACTCTAATACCTGTCCTAACCAAGTTATCGTTAGACGACTCGACAAAATGGTACAAATATGTCGACCGACTACAACAAATACTCAACAACACGATTAATAGAAGTACCAAGTGGACACCTTTTGAACTCTTAACAGGTGTTACCATGAGGAATAAGGACGACTTGAAAATACGAGACCTACTCATGGAAGAGATAGAAGATGAGCTTCAGGAGCAAAGGAACTCATTGCGACAAGAAGCAAAGAGGAACATCCAAAAGATTCAAGCCGAAAACAAACGGACCTATAACAAGAAACGCAAGAAAGCTCCGAACTATAGGGAAGGGGATTTGGTGGCAATCCAGCGAACGCAGTTCGGTTCTGGGTTAAAACTAAGACCCAAATTCCTAGGACCCTATAAAATTACAAAAGTTAAACCCAAAGATAGGTATGACGTACAAAAAATAGGTAACCAGGAAGGGCCTAATATAACTTCTACATCCGCTGATCTAATGAAATTTTATACTATTAAATAAATTAACTTAACATAAACACTCTTCAAAAATAATATGCAAACATTGCCATAATTGTCTTTCGCCCAACGTCATTATTCTTCATTTTATATGTCATTGTTTGATATTCAATTTATCATGCAACTCCAGCCATAGCATAGGACCCAGCCACTGATGCAGTTCCTACCATCTTCAAATAGACTTGATCCTGAACTTTTCGAACAATTACAAATGAACATTGTGATCTTCAACGAAATGTTTTCATTTGGTCTTGGTTTATATTTGCTTTTACTTAAGTATTATCATATGTCTTGCCCATTTTCATGTGTTTCATCGATGAGGTCATCGATCTACAGGATGGCCGAATCTGTAGGATTTTTATTATCCCATATCAATTGTTTACCGTACATTTCAATTTCCTCTTGTAAAGACAGATGGCACTGCAAGACGATGTTTCTTTCTTTTTTTTTGTCATTACGAATAAGTATTCGTACTCCGCGATTTTATTTTTTTTAAGCAGAAGCACGCCGGATCCCATTCGGGAACAAACACGCTGAACTCTGTCCGCCAATTTTGGGTGCACTCAACTCACTTCGCTAATTGGGTAATGTACTAATTAAACACTTAGTTTTCGTCGACTTGTGCTGCCATTTGGCTAGTAATATTTAATAATTTCCCCCCTTTGTTTTGTTTGAAAGTGATTGTGATGTTTCGTCCAATAAATTTAATTGTACTTTCTGTTTCTGATTTGGAAGTTTATTTCTCTTTTATTTCATTTTTGCTTCCCTAAATAAATCACCTAGACATTTAAAAAACCGAACCACTAACCCCCACATATATAACGTTTAGAATTATAAAAAAATTTAGGAAAAATAGTTATTTTTTGTATTTCTTCGAACTTTGAGGTGAATGCGAGATTGGAAGATATTTTTTTTTTTTTTTTTTTTTCAAAATTTTTTTTACAGTTTTTCTTATCAAGATGTGTATCAACTTTTTTCACCTCATGCGTTTCAAAAATAATTTTTTTTTTTTTTCGAACCACCCTAGTGTGTATGTTTGTTCCTGCCGGGCAAATCTGCAGAACCCACATGCCGTAATCCAATCGATCTGAAACTTGTCAAATAGATTCGATGTCGATTACAATGCATTCTATTAAGTTTTGGGGCTGTCACTGTCACTAAAATGTCGCTTTAATACAACCTTCTACTATTGCTTCACAATACAAATAAATCAATTTGGCGTCATCCAATCAAGCTCAAATTTGACAGATAGATTCGTTGTCGATAATATTACATTCTATCAAGTTTCGGGGGCTGTCACTGTCACTAAAAAGTTGCTTTTACACACACTTCAATGGACAATTCCCGCATTTTTTGAAAAACGAGGGAAGTTAGTTTATATTTATGAAGAATTTCTTTCTGATTCCAAATATTTAAACAAAAGTTCTTTTAAAAAATTAGTCATTTAAATATTAAGAAAAGAAATTGCTTCAAAATCGAGCCAAAACCAGTCTGATCAAAACTCTCAGCAAAATCCGTGACTTCAAGGGTTTCTACAGTTTCTATGGTTATCGTGAGGTTTCTGCCAAATAGTTGGTGTTAGAAAACCATTGCCACATTCCGTAAAGGTTGGCGTGATTTGCGAGAAACTTTCAAATCTGATTTCCGCTGCTGCATTTCAAGTCAAGATGTTTGCGAAGCCGTGACGTTACATTCAATGCTAGAGGAATGAATCATTTTATCGCCTACGTCAATCAAGGTAACTTTAATCGCAAATTAAAAAAAGAAAAAGCGCATTGAGCAGAAATTTTTGTGTTTTTAGCCTTTTAAAAAGATTTAGAATAGAAAAAAAATTTAAAAATGTGGGAATTATCCCTTGGCGCTTGCAATTACTAATAAACCTACATTCCATCATTCATTGGAACTGAAACTTGGAACTGAAAAAGCAAAGACACGCTTTTATATACGTTTCCATTGCCTTACTTATTAGCTTTTACTCACGTTTATTATCCAGATTCCAAGCTTAATTCAAACATGTTCAGTTTGGCGATACTTACTAACTGAAAACTTCCCCTAATTAAATGGACGAGGAAAAATCTTTTGATGACTAATTAACTCCCTTTCAATCATCAACAGATCTGAATCTTGGCAAAACGTCTCGTTGTGGAGGACAATGTATATTCAATCAAGCTTTGGGAACAAAAAAGAAGTTAGAAAATTATTCGGAATGGATCTTTTGTTCTTAGAGGTGAAGCATTATGAAAACTCGATCTGAGCTAAAGCAATCGCAATGGACAATTCTCGCATTTTATTATTATTATTATTATTCAATTATAAATGTTTCAAAGAGGCCATAAATACAAAAATTTCTGCTTAATGCAGTTTTTTTTTTTTTTATTTTTTTTTTATTTTTTTTTTTTTTTATTAATTTGCAATCAAAGTTCTGTTGTTGAACGTTGGCGAAAAAGCGATTCACTCGGCTCGAATTGAATGTGACGTCAATGGTTCCCAAACATCTTGGCTTGAAATGCGGCAGTGGAAACCAGTTTTGCAAGTTTCTCGCAAATCGCGCCAACCTGTAAAGGATATGGCAACAGTCTACCAACTCGAACTATTTGGCAGAAACCTCACGATAACCATAAAAACGATAGGATATCTTGACGTCATGGATTTCGTTGAATGTTTCGATCGGAATGGTTTTGGCTCGGTTTTGTGGCATTTTCTTTTCTTAATATTTAAATAACTAATTTTTTTTTTTTTTTAAGAACTTTTGTTTAAATATTTGAAATAAGAAAGAAATTCTTCATAAATATATACTAATTTCACTCGTTTTTAAAAAATGCTGAAATGGTCCATTCCATATAAAGGATTTATATTAAATTTTTTATCTTTATGAGTTATATTATATAATAATGTGCACGGACGGTTTTTACGCCACTTAACCATATAGTGATAACAAGGAAAAACTTATTAAGCTCATTTCTTTTTAAGTGAGTTCATGGATAGTTGAAGCTATTAACTGCGTCTAAAATACTGCATCTGGTTAGCGGTGGAAATACCACCCGTGGACGTTAGCCTAAAGAAAAGAGTGCTGCCAAACTTCTTTTGAAAAGAGCACCCATAAACGGGGAAGTAATGTGCTAAGGTGAGCAGGGGAGTCCCAAATGAAAAACTCGGAGGGCCTCTTTTAGAGTCGTTTTATGGAAAGCTTCAAGAAAAAGAGCGTCAGACGTCATTTCGAGTTTCTATGACAACGTCAGGTATCTTAGTGCGATCGATGTCGTGTATATAATGTATACAATCCTCTAAAGCTTCTCCCTTGCATACTTTAGGTTTTCAGTCTGTGGGTTTAACTACCGTTATATGAGTGAGGGCTTACTGAGTATTGAGGAGGGCAGTGGTCGAAAAAAATGTTTTGGGAAATAAATGCGTAAGATATTTGTTGCGTAATCATTTTTTTTTTTTTTTTTTTTTTTAAGTATTTTGAATAAAATCTCTTGTTTTTATGCTACAAAATAGCAAAAAACACCTTATATGGACTCTTGTGATAGGTCAAATAAAATGCCTGACTAGTTTCAATCCCAAAATTCACACTAAAATTGCGAGTGACACAATAGACTAGTATTTCTAAATTCGCCATTCATGTAGTAATGATACGCAATTATGTTTGTAATTGTAAATCTCTCTATATATAATGACCTTGCATGCCAAAGGTGCGGGGTACGAATCCTGGGTTAGGCATGGATGTTCGTTGTGGTTCGGAATCCAAGTTAAGCTGTAGGGTCCCGGCCTGATTAGCAAAAGAATAGGTCGTTGAGCGTATAAACCAACCAACCAACCTCTCTATCTATAAAAAGCAAAGCCCACCCTCACTGAATGATTGACTCATTCACTGACTTACTGACTCAATCACTGACTGACTGACTCACTCACTCACTCTGAAAATGAGTACAAATGCCAATAAGAACAAACATAGAAAAAGTAAGCTATTCTGATCACCATTTACCAACTTTATGGGATCGAAAAGAAGGTATAATATTCCAAACGATGTCTGTTCAAAGTTCCTCTACCAATATAGTCACAACTCTAAAATTTGGTGCAAATGTCAACAAGGGCAAGTATAGGGGGGGGGGGGGGAACTCTTTCCAATATATCGAACAACCAATTTTAAAGGATCAAAAAGGGATTAAAACGTTCCAAACGAGGAATATTCTAATGTCTAACTTCCAATATAGTCACAAATCTGAGATTTGATTAGTACGCAAAAAAAAAAAAAAAAAAAAAAAATCCGAACGATGGCTATATCTTGATTCTAATTGATCATAAAGTACGTTGTAAATCGTTGAAGATCTTTATTAATTGCATATAAAAAATTTATCATGAGGGGTCGTCTACATATTAAAACTAAATTAAACTTTAAAAAGTTCAATGGCAACCCCATAATATTCAATCATATTTAGGTTTAGATTCCCAAAAAACGTTTAAATACCAAATTTCATAGTTTCCAATGAGTGGTTAGTAATTTAAATGATGTCAAAATAATGGCAAATTAATGTTAAAAGGAAAATTTGTTTTTTAGCCATAAATTCTTAAATAGTTAATTTATTTTAACAATTTTTGTTTCAAACGATAGTTTATAAAAGGCCAAACATAAATAGCATGCAACTTTTGTATTAAAAAGTTATTTAATAATTAATTATTAATTAATAAAACAAGTTTTAATTTTTTTAATTTTTTTTTTTAATTATCAAGGTTGAAAACCACTTCAGAATTTTTTTCATTCGATTTTTGACTTTTGGTTCTCAATATTTTAGGAAAAATGTAAAAAAGTTCACTTTAAGGGACCGTGTAATAGATTACCTTCTTGAAGCACGCAAACGTTCGATTCTTTACCGCTGTAAAGAGATTTGCCCTGAAAATCGGACAAAACATTTTCTCGCTCATCAGTGACGTGTTTCTCAACATAACGAACTCAAATTTGGTATCTAGGGTAAACGAAGAATTCTAAATCGAATGTAAACATAAATAAGAGTTGGTATTGAAATTTTTAAAGATAGTTAAATTTACTTAGTATACAGCCCTCCATAAAAACAAATTTTACGCCAGACATGTAGAAAACTGTAAATAAAACATTTTGGTGCAAATCGCAAGATTCTACGATAATTGGAACCGAAGATGTAGCCATCATTCGGATTTTTTTTTTTTTTTTTTTTGCGTACTGTACTAAGGCCAAGCATAGATTAAGTAAGCTGAATAAAGATAATATGATCTCGCTTAAATATTCTGATCTCGATTAACTCATTTAAAAAGGTCTAAACGTTCGATACGAGGAATAGCACTAGAAAAGAGAGAAATAGCTGAGAAGTGGAATTCGAATTTGTTGGAGGTTTAGAGCTGTTTCAGAAGCAGATCTGTGCTTATTTTCTTAAGTCTGATTTAGGTTTGCTTCAAAATTATAAGTTGTACGCACTAAATATTTTTTTTAAAACTTGACAGCGAGCTCACTGTTGCTTAGAGAAATTTTGTGAGCCTCTGAGATGACGAATAAATTCTCATTTTTTATTTCTTAACAGACGTGTCGACATTCCTCTGAAAATTCCTCAGTATTTCATAAGTCAACTAATATTTAAAAAATTATTACATTCATCACGATGAAAATGTTTTTACAATATATATGTTCCTGACAGACAAAGACTTTTACACTCTATTTTATAAAGGCTCTAAGTTCAAATAAAGTTTGTACATTGAATCGATTAAAAATTACCATAGAGAAAAACCTTTCTCACTTTTTACTTTCAATTACTCTTGTATGTAAAATAGGGTAATAAAAGTATTGCATTCGATAAAAAAAAAAAACTCGAACATCCCGATTCCAAGAAAGTAGTATAAAAAAAAATTTATGTGTTGGTGTCTGTTTATGGTCACCATAACTTTCGAACGGATTGACCTATAATGTTCCACTTTTGTAAATGGGTCATTGATGCCCAGGAGACCTGTCATTAAGGTTTTCGTTAAAATGACGAAAGTGCATTAAATTGTTGCCATTTAAAAATATATGTTTTACAGAAATTGCCAAAAAAATGGCTTTAACGATTGAAATAATTTTAGTGCCTTTTAAGGTGTAATATCATGACCGCCGACACTTAAGGGAAAATTCAATAAACGCGTAAAAAATTGAAAAAATAAAAGCTTTTAGGATAGAGAAAGTCATATCTTTGATAATTGACCGTCAACAACAGTGCCTCCTCCGTTTCACTTATCCAAAAGAGATTATTTAATTATTTCCTTCGGGAAAGAAATTATCAAATTATTAAATAATAATTAAATATTTTTTTTTATTTAAGAAATTATTAATTATTTAATTCCCGCATTTTTTTAAAAACGGGTGAAATTAGTTTATTATCATGAAGAATTTCTTTCTGGTTATAAATATTCAAACAAAAGTTTTTTTAAAAAAAGCAGTTATTTAAATATTAAGAAAAGAAAATGCCCGAAAACCTCGTCGTATTACAGTCCGATTAAAATGCTACATTTTAGCTGTGACGTCAAAACTTCCTTCTGTTTATATTGTTATCATGAGATTTCTGCCAAATAATTGTTGGGAGTTTTTTAGAAAATTGCCATAACACCTGCCGGTTGGCGCGAGAAACTTGCAAAACTGGTTTCCGCTGCTGCTTTTCAAGCCATGATTCTAGCCAAGTTCGGAACAATTGACGTCATATTAATTCCGAGTCGAATGAGTCGTTTTTCCTGCCCAAACAAACCAGCGAACTTGCGTTGCAAATTAATAAAAAAAAGCGAAGTGAGCAGGAATTTTTGTATTTATAGCCTTTTCGAAACATTTAGAATTGAATAAAAAATAATAAAAATGCTGGAACTGTCCGTTATCACCGAAAATATTGCTAAACTGCCATTTTTTTTTTTTTTTTTTTAATTATTGAAAATTTTAAACGGAAGCGGTAAGGTGCACCAATCCATGTTAAGCTTAAATGCAGGGACTAATATTAAAGTGTAAATAAAAGTTAGACAATGTTCCACTTCCCTAATTTAATTTCTAATCTAATTGAGCATATTTACAATTTGCACTAACGTTCGATGTTTAGTAGCAAAAGAAATGGAAAACCTAAACAATATTTTGTGGCACTCTATATATGTATTAATTTTTAAATAATTTTTAGTACGAAATCTGAACAAAAGTTCAACTAGTTTGTGCTTGTGCCGTATATAAACTTTACCTGAACTTATCTATGCAAAGTAGAACACTTCAATTGTGGAAACTTAGTTCGCAAAAGCGCCGAGCTGATTTTCCCAATGCTGAATTTATTTACTTTTTTGGGCATGATGCCAGGGAGGGGAGAGAGATCTCAGAACTCGTCCTAAAGTCTTGAATTCATGGAATCATCACAATTCAAAAGAAGGAACTGATTGTGTGTGGATAAGTTCCTAGAAAGGGTTCTATGAACCCTAGGAATTCAGGTTTGTTACATTCGTTTCACTGCGTCTTCGAGATAATTCAATTGTCTGTTTTCAAATGTCTGCATAATTGAAAGGAATGGGAATGCTACATTTCTATCTTGTGAATATTTCCTTATTGAATATTGAATTAGAAGATCGTGGCAACTTTATCATGGAACGCTGAATCCTTGCGAATTAATCTCATAGGTTTTCTCTCTTGAGTATTTTTCTATGAGAATTAAAATGCATGCCCACATTTTTCTATACACAAATATTGAATTTAGAATAAACTTTTATATAATTTTTGTTGGTTCCTAATATTCCCATAAAATATATAACTTATTTTAACAACGTGCAAACAAATTAAACTATTTTTAATCATTTTGAATCAAAAATCGTGGCGAAAGTAGCACTTTTTTGCGAGGAGTGCGGAAAAGTAACTTTCTCGCCCTAGGATATGAAAAAGTACTTTCTCTCACGCCTCGTGCTCAAATATTATATAGTCTTGGCATTGAAATGATATATTTTTAGAACAAATTCATTGACTGAAATTGCCAACATTAGTAAGTACAAGGTAATCCAAAATGAATATAGCGATTACAAACGGCTATAACTATTTAATGAAAAAAAATTTATCGATAAGATTAACACAGAATGTAGACGGAACGGATAGAATTTTGAAATTCCATCTACATTCTGTGTTAATCTTATCGATAATTTTTTGTTTTTTTCAATAAATAGTTATAGCCGTTTGTAATAGCTGTTTTAATTTTAAATTACCTTGTATGTCTATTAAAAATATTTTTTGCATTGTATTATAAAAAATAATTCATGCAACACGTGGAAAAATACTTGTTTATACTCGGTAAATTATTTGACTCGTGCTACTTTGTTTTAAAAAGTATTACTTTCCCCACTAGTTGCATAAATAACTATTTTTCATTCACGTTATTTGCGTCATTTACAATTTTTCTACATCAAGGTTTCAGACTTGATGTAACTTTGAAATATTTGCTAAGCATGGAGTAAGTCCTTCTCCGAGGATTTAGAAATATAATGCGTGGAAATGTTCATTTTGTAAAACCACCAAAAACAAAATTATTCTTTCGGCAGCTTTGTGTGAAATCCATAAATAGTAAAAACAATATAAATAGATTTAATTTTGAATCTTTTTAAATTTGCTTTCGTTATTTATGAAAAATATTATTTTGTATTTGACATTTTAGGTGTTAGATATTATTTAGATTTTAAATATATTTTATTACGTTTGCATTAAATGCAAGCCAGTAAAATTTATATTTAATTCAAAGAATATGAATGTTGGTGAAGAAGTTGCTACTATCAATCTCTATGGCGATTCTTAAACCTTTTTCGGCTTCAAGTCGTATAGTATTTACGTAATATAATTTACAATACATATTTAACAGTTGGAATCAGATATCGGAAATCAGAGATCAGAAATCGTCTGCAGCTTTCTTCCTTAAAAATTAACCCTTCTTTGCATGATTTTTTCTTTTTTTTTTTTTTAAATCAGGGTGATGTAATTAATGCTCTAGATTAAAGGAAAAATATTTAAAAAAATCTTGGTGTAAATAAAAATATGTATTATGTAAAAAACAATATGATGGAAATTTACATCATCATGCATTGTCACATATTTAGCTCAGTAATAAATAAATAAAAAAATATGTTTTACTAAATCTTCTTTATTCTGTATGATAATTTATGATGTAAAAATCTTCAATATCTCTATCATTCATGTGTACCTAAAAAACAACATAAAATGAACATTAACAAAAAAATGTTTACAGTACATTACAAGTGAAGTTACTGCATAGTGATGTAAATTTCTATCACATAGTTTTGAGAAATTTATTCACAGTGTTTTGATATAAATTGTATATAAAATAACAAAAACATGAAAACAAACCTTTTTTCCACTCATTTTCACTTTTATTGTATTTTATATCTCCGTTTATTTCCATAAAACAATTTAAAATCTCGCTCATTTCTTCCAGTCACAACAAACAGCGGAATGACAAGTTGTAGGCCTGGTAATTGACAGTGACGTTTGCTATTTTTTGACAACTGCGTTTTTTTGTACGCAATAGTCGCTTAAAAAGTTGCCAGCAACAACAAATTTACAGTACAAGGGTTTTGAGTACCTTTTTTTGTTGACTAAATATTATGATGGAAATTTCCATCATCATGCAAAGAAGGGTTAAAGAACGGTGGTAATATAAAATAAAATAAAAAAGAACATTCATTATTTGGCTACTGGATTTAGTTCAACTTATTCCAAGGTCAATTTTTGAATATTTTCGGCCATTTTTGTCCCAGCAGACCAGGGTATTCATGATATAATAACAGTTCTCAACATTCTATAAGAAATTGAGAATTATGTTCGATGAGGTACCTAAACTTGCAGACGACTCTCAGTCTATTATGTTGCCATTCATAAAAGAATTATTCTTTTATATTTTAAACGATTAATACGGACTTTGTAAAAAGGAGACATGTATTATAGAAACACCTATTCGCTTGTTTTTTTTTTTGTTTTTGTTTTTTTTTTAATTCCAGTTCTACGCTGGTACTTTTGCATTAGTGATCCGAACGTACAAGATTAAAAATACATAATGACATTTATATACAAGAGTTAACTTGCACAGACTGATTTGGAACGCGTTACTTAGTAGCTGTAAAAAAGCAATTAAAAATTAACCCACAAATACAGTTTTTAAATGTATCCTCCATTGCCAACTTTAAGTGCAATTGCCACTTATTTACACCAATTATTTTGAGCTCAAATTGAGTTCTTCGAGTTCCGATCGAGTTGACCACGACGAAGACCCTCCATTCCATGCCATTGATTTTTATAATTATACCCCAAAACTTGATAAAATACATTGTCATCGACAACTATATTATCAGCAAATTTTCATCCCGATCGTACGACAAGTTTTTTACTTAGATCTTCAAAACTTTACACGCCATAGATAAACACGTAAAATCGAAGCTAATATAAAATATTTAAAAACCAACCGCTGGTGAAATAATTTTCAATGAAATCATTTAGTTTCATAAAAAATGTTTAATTAACCATCTAATGAAGCAGCCCGGTACACCAGTTGGCAAAATGTTCTTATAAGTATTTAATGCTCGCACTTCTTAAAATCTATCGAAGCACATAGATACATTTCAAGAAAAGCATTAATAGTTGAAAACTAATGCGTTATTCAAAACCCGACAGTAAGTATTGTTGCGTGGACGGGTTCAAAAGATTTGACGCCAAAGCAGATCAAAACGTGCAGAAATTTATTCCAAAATAACTCTTCACAGTTCTCTTACATCTCCAGAACTTCTCGTTCTAGTAGACACAATACAGCTCTTTTTCACCTCAATAGAGCACAAAACAGCAGTTAAAAACTTGACAAACAACTGCTAAATCGCCGCAAAAGACAATGCAAGACAGTTCGCTTTAGAATGCTCAGTATCTCCAGTCAACTAACTCAGTGACTCAAAATTCAAGAACTGACTAACCCTACTCACGGCCGTCCTTATATATGAGTGGGGAACTTTCGTGAATATTCCAGAGATAGACATTTGGAGAACTTTCCAGGTTATAGTCGAAAAGTCCTTATATATGTACATGGGATACATGTACCCATACATGTACCGAAAATGTCGCCAAATGGTCGCCAAGTTTGGCGACATTTGGCGATTTCTCGCCAAATTCGGTGACAAAAATTTGTCGCCAAAACCATCGCCAACTTGGCTCTATTTCGCCAATTTGGTGAGATTCCCATTACCATAATGTTAAATGCCATACCCCTTATAACTCGCTTCCCAGAGTTACCTCTGTAAAACCCGTTATCAAGCGTTGATATCCTCACTGCAGGGAAACAAACCATTGCATTGCCTTATGCGAAATGTACAGAAATTTATCTATTTACAAAATTAGCACTACGAAATATTTACAATTATACAAAAATTCGTAACAGTATTCACTTTAAATAAGGAATATGAATTGCATATAAATTTGGCAATTTACATTTAATTCAAAGAATATGAATGTAGGTGAAGAAGTTGCTACTATCAATCTCTATGGCGATTCTTAAGCCTTTTTCGACTTCAAGTCGTATAATATTTACATAACATAATTTACCATACATATTTAACAGTTGGAATCAGACATCGGAAATCAGATATCAGAAACCGTCTGCACCGTTCTTCATTAAAAATTAAAGAACGGTGGTTTACCAAATAAAAAAGAACATTCATTATTTGTCTATTGGATTTAGTTCAACTCATTCAAAGGTCATTTTTTTTTTTTTTTTTTTTTTTTTTTTTTTAGAATATGGTTTGAGTTTAAATTTTGTACTGTATAGTAGAGTTATAATGGTTACTATTCAAGTGTAATCCCAAAAGCAAAAACTGGAAGAACATTTTCCAGAACGAAGCAATTAAGGGGTAACTATATGTTTTGCCTCTTCTGTGATAATAGAAAATGATAGTATTAAACAACGAAATAAAAGGGATATTCATTGCAAGGCCTAGACTATCATTTCGTAGGGGATGGGAGGGAGAAAGATATTTTTACCTATGTGCAGAAAAAGTTAAAATCCAACGAGTTGATTCCCATTGTTTTTATTAAGAAGTTTGAAGTATATGTACGAGTAAGTTAATGTATAGTTGTTTAATGAATTTTGATTAATGTATAGTATATAATGGGAGGGGGGGGGGGGAGGTTGAACCCGAATTCATCAGAAGTGCGTTTCATAAGGCAACTCCTAACAATTTAACAATATGAACCTTTTTGTGTGTGTGTGTTTTTACTATAGACCTTAAAAAAGGATATAAGAATGTTTGCTAAAACCCATATATTTTCAGCACATCAATATTTTTTTTTACTCCAACTGTATTGTGGAAAACATTTCATTCTTATTTTAAGTAACGATTCTTAATTCCCATTTCACAATTTTTTTTTTTTTTTTTTTTTGTCACTTGAGGGCGCTGAGCGAAGTTTTTTGGGAGGGTGCATCGTGATACTTCCCGGTATCCGGGTGAGCAAGACCGAGCCTGGGAATTTGCAATTAGCTTTGAGAAAAAACAAGCATACATGCCTGCGTTCAACCTTATTTGGTAATTAAAAACCCATTTATAAACAATCTCTGAAATAGTTTGATTGGCAGCGAATTTTCCATTGCCTAATGATCATATGTAATTTCTTTTATCTTGGGATCTTTAACGGAAAATAGGACTATTCTTGTTTCCACGGTAACAGACAACGCTAGACAACGTGGAGAGAGATATTCTTGCGATAGAATACACTACCATTTAATAGGGATCACAGGTATAGGCGATAACATATTTTGCAAATAACAGATATTATTTAAAGTAAAGTGTCATAACTTAGTGCGTGCTTGAAAAAATCTTTTGACAAAGGATGTTGCCCAAAAATAATGACGCGGAGAGGCTAATGTTTTTAGAAGTAATTTGTACGGAACAGCTGCGTTAAACTTAATACTTCTAACTTCGTGTGAATTAGTGGTGAATTAGTCATTCATTTCAGGTTTTCTTTTAAATTTACATACATTGATGTAAATTTATCTATAAAAAAATAAATAGAATTTTCCGTCGCTCACCTTGCGAAAGTCTACGATATTTAAATCTAATTCCAAAGTCTTCCGATGTTTAAGAAAACTAAGTTCTTTAACTTGGGCATTATTTTCAAAATATCTTAAAATCCTCACTTTCCAGAAAAAAAGTTCTTGAATCTGTGATTTTTTTTTTTTTTTTTTTTTACCTTTCAAACAGCTTTAATTCCTTGTTTGCACTGTAGTGCTAAATCATTATGCATAAAAAAAAAACTTAGAATTTAAGGAATGGACGATAAAAATTGCAAATAAAACAGAATAGTGTTTTTTTTTTTTTTTTTTTTTTTTTTTTTTTTTTTGTATTAGTCAGTTTTTTTAATTATAATAAGATAAGAAAATTCAATATTCTTAAGAGAGGAACTAAATCTAATAATTCCTTAAAATATTCCACTCAGTCATTTTCCTCATCAACTTTTTCCCCCATTCGAATGCTAAACTGCTGTGTGTTTTAGTTTAATTAAAAACCTAATTTATTGAATTTGGGAATGAATTCACAAAACTATTTTTCGTATAAATTCCATTCAAAAGAAATTAGGAGAAAAATTTTCGATATAAAAAAAAAAGTCTGCCTTTTACAGAAAATTAAAAAGAAATTCTACTCCATTTTTATTAGTATAAACAAGGACTTTTGAGGATTTATAGAAATAATATGTATAAGGAATATGAAAATAAAAGCTGGATAAATTTAGGAAAGTAATGTTAAAAAAAGAATCCGCATTGTCCATGTGGTTTTAACTTTCACATTTTAAATACATTTATTGATTATTTTTATATAATTTTTTTAAAGGTTTCTATAAGTGTACTAATAATGTCAATTTAAATATTTGCCTAGTTTTAATGAAATTATATTCAGTATCACTATGAATTAAAAAGGGGTAAAAAAAAAACTTTTATTATTATTTTTTAAACAGAAATATTTTACAAAATTATAAGCTATTTCATGGCCATTAGTTGGAATGATGTTGCATTGAGTGAGTATCATTTATGAACCACAGGGCCGTATTCAAGGGGTGGGGGTATAAGGTTAAAACTCCTCCTCAAATATTTTCCATTATAAATTTGACATTAAAACACATGCATTAAAGTACTCGAGGTGCAACATTAAGTTACTCGGTCATGCAATATCGAACTTCTTAATACAAACATTGGAAATTAACCGGTTGGTTTTCCGCTACTTTTTCCCTTGGCTAATGGCTAAAAATATTTTTTTTGACTCCCCCCCCCCTCTCCCCTCAAAATGAGAGTCTAGTCATGGCCTTGATGAACCAACGTCCCTTTATTTTATGAGCCAAGTTAGGGCACTGCCCTTAAACTTGGTTGAATTAAATAACAATAGCAGGTGAAGCAAATTGAATAGCTGCCATAGTGTTCCCCATCTGATTTTGCCTTTGGTTACCAACAGACACTAACTAGTTTGAGAGAGAGTTGATAGTTATAGATCTCTATGGTGATTGTTAAGCTTTCTCCAACTTCAAATCAATTACCAACATATACCATCCAGAAGTTGTTGGTAGAGATCAGTGGACCCAACGAGTTGGTCACTCCAATTAAAAAATTCTGTTTTATTTTAATGATTGATAAAGTTTTTTGAAAATTATAAATTCACTTTATTAATAAAAATGTATGATGATGAGGTTTTGGAATTGTGGACTAGAAATGGAAAACGACCCAAGTCCAAAAAAGAAAATCTTTCAGGAGAGCCAAAAAAGGAAAAACACTAGCATCTCGTGCTTAAGGCTATGACTAAGTACCGATTGAATTTGAACTATTGCTACTGAGTTCCCACTTTGGACGTTCTCCACTTTGTTTAGCTTGATCTTTAGGACATGTTCCCGTAATAAAATATTTTCGATTTTTTTGGTTCTTAGGTCATTTTCCATTTCCAGTTCCAATTAATGTCTAAATACAGTTATTAATTACTTGTTTAATGTTGGTATAAATTTACAATTAGTGATCACAAAGTCAAAAGTGTTACCATGAAATGAGATCGATTGGCAACAAAATGGTAATGGGAGTGTATTTATATAGTTTTGGAAATCTCTCCAGATAAATAATTCCTTTGTTTTCCAAACTTTTGCAATCTTCTTCTCATTATACTCAAATGATATCCCACCTGATGGCTTTGAGGTTAGTGCTTTGACTTATCTTAGCAAAGTTCCCGGGTTACACAAGGATGTTCGTTGGGATACGGAATCCACTTTAAGCTGTAGGTTCCTCGTCCAGATTAGCAGTTATTGTACACAAGAATAGGCCGTTGAGTGCTCAAATCAAACCATAAATGATTTATTGAATGATTGAAAAAATAAAAGCTAGAAAATATTGTTGATGGCTTTGAAACTGTTAAAGTTATAGAAATATAAATGATTTTTTTTAAAGTTCTTTGAAGTGTATGACTGTTCAATTATTATAATGATAATGGAATATAAAATATAGAAATATGAAGTACAAAAGCTAATTTAAATGTCTTTATCAGTGAATAAAATGCTTAATAAATTCTATATTGTTGTTACCTATGTAGAAATAATGTGAAATGATAATTGATGTTTTTTTTTTATAATATGAAATCTTGAACATTTACTACATTTTATTGATAGGAATTACAGAATGTCGACAATAATTTGATAATTTATTTCTTAAGGTAAAAAATATACTTATTCGCTGTCTTATCAAAACTTTACTAAGTTTAAATTAAAAAGCATTAGAATTTTAAAAGAAGTTACCGGTTGGAAGAACAAACTAAGGAATTTAATTTTTCGAAGATTAAAAAAAATGCATTGTGATTCATTCCAATCTGAGAATATGTATTTTCTTAAAGAATATGTATTTGTTATTGAATAATAAAAGAATGGTTAATTCTTAAAGAATAAGGAAGACATAATTCGCACAACAAAAGCGAATAGAAAAGAAGGAACATTTGACAATATTGAAGAATCTTTAAAGAATCAAAGTAAAAAGGAAATCTAAATTAATTGTAACAAATAAAAAAAATCAACGAAAAGTAATATTCAATCTTTTGTCATTCATTTTCTTAAAAACATTAAATTAGCAGTTAAAAACAAAGTCTACGTCCCTTTTGAAACACATTTAAATTTCTTCTTTGCTTTAGTAGCACATTTACTTTTTTCCCCGCAGATCTTAATGGCGATTCCATTTTTCTTCAATATTTTTAAGAACCTTCTTCACATTGTATTCGCATCATTAAAACTATTTTTATTGCGAATCCATCGGGGGATTTTTAATTATCCCGGTACTTTTTAATGAGATATTTGATATGTTTTCTATTTATTAAATCCAATTTGTAAATGAGATTAATTAATGCTTGTTTTATTTCATAGTAGGAAAAAAATTAATTTCGGAATGAATTCACTTAGGATAATTGCATAACTTTTATTTATCTTCTTTTTTGATTCGGAAACCAAAGACATTAAAATGCTCATGACTATAACTTTTTTCAAATTATTATACTTTTTATTGAATGATTTCTCAACAATTGTCATTAACCAAAACTGTTGAGATTGCATACTGACCTACATTTTAAATCATTACTTTAATAGTTAATGTTCGTTTGATTTCTAATTTGGCATATAAAAATATTCTACCGACTGCGCAAGCATTTAGTAAGATATCAACTTTCATCAGGGGATGAGCTAGATTTTTTTTTTTTTTTTTTTTTTTCATCTTTTCTTGAGGTCTTCAGATGTAAAAAAATTTCTTCCAAGTCTTTTAAGAAATCACTTTTTTTATCCTTATGTACAAAAAAATTGTTTTACTGTAGTTGTAAGAATTAAAAGAATAAATATTTTTGATCAATATTATTTTATTTGGCTTCATGTTAAGCGACCATTATTGAGACTCTTTCCTGTCGACAAAAAAAAAATTTTAATAGATAAATAAAAAAATTGTTTTAATCAGAATGAATAAAAGATATTTGGATGTGAATGTGACGTTTATTTTTAATAAATAAATTTCGAAACGTAGTTAGTCACACATTTTGCTGATAGAAATGTTTTTGATATTTAAAATTAAATGCAAACACCAAGCACACGCTGTTTGCAGAATCGGCGGTGTGTTAACGAATATAAAAATTGGCAATGCATGTAAAAGATTTATATTAAAAACTTTGTTTTTATGGGTTATATTTTCTATACAACTTCTTAAAACTCAGCACATTCCCAAACGTGTAGAAAAGTTAAAAAAAAAAGATTTTTTTTTTACCGAATCCAATACTATCATTACCCTATATTAACATACGAGTAACTAAAAGTAAAAATACAGTCAGACAAATATTGCAACCTAACACAAAGTACAATTTCCAAAATGGAAATATTCTTGGAAGAAACACCTTCAATTACACGAATTAGTATGCTACAATGGAAGTATAAATTACTAACACAAATTTGCATAAAGTTCAAACGTCGCGTCTTTCCCATCTGTTGTCGAAGTTAACAAAAAAAAGCCATCATCAATTACGTGGCAGTTAGTTACTAGTCAAGAATACTAATCGAATACTTAGCTAGCTATTAAATAAAATAGACTGACAGGAGTGAAGTACATATCTAGTGTTTACGGTACGTATGGGGTACCCAACAAACTTGTTATTAAAAACAAAGCATTCAGATAATTTTTATACATTGTGCCATTAGCTGTACATTAAATTGTAAAATGAAATATGGGAGGTTGAGCATTACATGGATAAGAATTTTCATTGTGTTCCTTCGTGAACCACAAACACTTATTTATCTAGGAGTTCCTTATTAAGTAAATGATATCCTACTACTAACAATTTGCGCATGACTACTAAATCATGCACAAATGTATTAACGAGATGCGTTTCGTATTATTCACCAAGGATTTAAGACTAAAAATGAATGCAGTCGGATAAATTAATATTTACGCGCACAGTGTGTCTCATAAATATTAATTTATTCAATGGAGAAATTAATGGAATTACCTCCTCCATGCATTAAAGGAAAGTTTTTTTTTTTTTTTTTTCTATAAGCTTTGTTAAAGCCTATGTTGGGGGTGAATATCAAAATATTTATAGTGATTTTTTTTATGGTTCATTATATTATTAAAAGGTTTGGGACACATTGTGTGTACTCTTGTTTGTATAAAAAGATACTTTGTCAGTGAGATTAAAAGTGAAAGTTTCTCCTTCTGACCATATAATGAAAAGATTTATTTACCGATGCACGTGACATGAATTTTTGTTAAATTCTTCTCTTAGATTTCATGAAGAAATTTTGTTAACAATTTCTAGATATGAAAAAAATGTATAGGTGCTAATAAAGTATAGATGATACTATTAAGGTCAATTTTTTTTTCTTTGGGGCTGATCTCTACATTTTTGTGGGTCCCGAGTTCAAAAAGTGTTTTTTGGGAAATGATTTCTGTGTATGAATGCTGATATGAACAGTATATGCTCGGAATGGAATATTCAATAGGGTTCAAATTTGGCATACGAGTCAGTTATTCCTCTTTACTTATGTGGGAGTGTGTGTTTGAACAACATATATCCAGAATGGAATGTTCAATGTTGATATAATTCTTTATTCAAATCAGTACTGATAATCAAGAAGTTTATCATAAACGCGCAGGCGCAAAAGTTACTTGATATCGGACATTTTGTGTTTTAGCAAAAAAAATTTTAACGTCTGATAAAAATTGTTCACTTAACGACTTTTAAGATATTCTCAACATCCCCACCACCTAAATTCCTGTAAAAATACACCAAAAGCGTTAAAAAGTTAAAAAATGAACGCCTTTTGTCAACGTAAACCATGTTTCGACAGCAGTTTATTCAACATCTGATGCAAATTTATCTAACGTGCATATTAATTGTAATGTATACTCTGTTACAATATTATAATTATTTTAATTTCAAATTAGAATGAATTCCTGAAATGTTCAGATCAATGTGTCGATAGTAATGTATACTCTATTACAATATTATAATTATTTTAATTTTAAATAGGAATGAATTCCTGAAATATTCAGATTAATATGTTGGAGACACGAAAGTTGCAGATGTCGAGCATTTATTTAGTTACTTGGGAGTGATAAGTACAGACCCTACTATGACAGAAGATAGAAAAAGAATTAATCGTCTTATGGAAGCTCTAGAAACATTGTATTGAACAGTGTGTTTTTAAAAATCACCAGAAATGAAATACCCAGACTGTGGAGAACTAAATTAGTATGACGCAATGATTGGTTGGTTGTTTTCAGATTATCTGGCGCCGTCAGCAACACGAGGGCTATAATGCGCCGAAACATTCGTCATTAGACAAGCCAACATACATTTACAAACACCCATGCCTAACACGGGACTCGAACTCGCAACCTCGCGGTCTAGAAGCTAGCACTCTAACCACTATACCGTTTGGTCAGCTATGACGCAATGAAGAGCAATAGTGAGTATTAACCCCTTGCACTCGAGGCCTTTTTCGCGAGGAGGGACCAGCAACTCGAGACATATTTGGTTCAGTTGGCGTTTATGGATTTGTGTCATAGAAACTAAACACAGTCATTGGCCTTGCATCAAATTTCCGCATCAAACCTAGTGGTCCTCTCGTATTTCGGCATCTAATCGTGTGGCGCCTGAGAGGCGCCGCTCGAGTTCAAAGGGTTAAGTACGAAACTTATTACTGGGAAAGATTATCGAAATGTGGGAAAGCAATGGAATGAAAGTGATGATCGAAAAAGAGAATTAAAAATAGAAGACGCGTTGTAAAAAGAAAAATTAAATTAAAAAGTTATACTAAAACAGATTTGTCATTACACGAGTAAGAATAGCTAACCATCGATTGCGACAGGTTTTTCTTAGTTACCTAGTAATTGAATTTCCAAACTTTTTTTTAAATTAATTTTAGTATTGATACAAATTTGTAATTCAACATACAGGAAATATATAATGCTGCATAGTAATAAGTGTTTTGATATCGTAATCTGTTTTAAGAAAAGTATAGACAAAAAATTATTGTAACTTACAATTACGAATACATGCTTAATCAAGTGTGTCAATTTATGAAAAATACTATTTTTGTTTTAAGACAATCCTATTTTTCGACTCGTGATAAAAAGAGAGTAGATGTTAAAAAGAAATAAAAAGTAAAATTAAACTGCATAATGAGTTCTATTGTCTGAGTACAATAGTTATGCTTTGAAAGTTTCTTTTGGATAAATATTGGAACTCCTGAGCGCAAGGCATTTCTTTTCCCTAGTCATTTTCTAATGACTGAATAAGACCACTGGGAATAACTAAAGAAAGTAAAGCATATTCTACGGTTTATTGTTCTTTTTTAATTGCATATCCAATTCAATCTTACCAAATTATCCTAAGAATGATTTTGAAATGGAGACGATGTCGAATATCTTGAAATCAGATAACGAAATAAAAGAGTTTAATGCATGAATATGTATGTTCATTAAGCAAGGGTACTTAATGCAGAACTCACTAGAAAGAATTAAGGATATTAACACTCAGTTCCCATTAAAACCTTGACATTCTATTGCCGAATATGATAGCATTTCATTCAACTGGATACTTGTAATGGGGGAATTTTCAAAAATGCAATCAGAAGAAGAATAAGCATTGAGATGCTGACGCACTTGCGTTGAGGAAATCATTTAATATTTTTACGAAGTATATCTTTTTAATCTACTTTTACTTGTAACATTCTTTTAAAAGTGTCTCATTTTTATTAAGAACTTATTTAGAGGAGACATCACTTAAAATGTAGTTCAATTCAAGATTGTAACCATGAAAAATGTTTAAAATGGAATGGTCATTGGTGTGATTAAACTTGTGATAGTGGATGACAATCGATGAGATAATTCTCCTTGAAGTATTTAAACACGATGCTTGATGCATGCGTGCGCAAGATACTTGATAGGTTTTCATATAATCTTTACTTGCTAATAGTCAACTTTATTAAAAGAAAACTTGCATCTTTCAACCTTCAGTATAAGTATTTTAGAACATTTCTTTTAATTACAACAGTAACCTTTATGTCTCCAATAAAAAGTTCGTCAACGATCGACGGGATAATACCTAAATACTGTTTTTGATCTTTGACAAACTTTTTGCAGGAGATAAAAAGTTGTCTATTCATGAGACCGGTTAGTCTTCGACCACCCTTGGTGCCTTCTTGTGGAAGGCCCCAACGACGCGCCTGAACTGACATTCGTTCGGACAAGCTGGTCTGGAGACTAAGAGAATCTGTAAATCGAACGTTTTATCTCGCCAACTGTCGAAGGGATAATACGTAAGTACCCAAAAAAACTTGTATTGTATAATAAGCTTATCTATTTGGTTCAAGCCTTTTCGCAATTTGAAGTATGGTAATGCAATAAGTATAAATTAAGTATTAAAATTAAACTTTTAAAGAAATTCGTGATCTTAGTAAAAGAAAACATATGAATAATTTAAAAAATGGAATGTTTTGAAATACTTTACTAAGAAAAAAAGAATTTGTTGCAACTGGAAATCAAATTTAGAAGGTTTGCAATAATTCTATAAGTTTCCCCACATTACAAAGAAACTCCCATTTAAATTGAAGTGAAACAGACATGCCTTCAAATCTAATCTTCACAGAAAACAACCGTTCCACCTTGGAGCACAAACCTACCCACTTAAAACGCCTTTTAAATAGCTAAACTCCACAATACTCCAAAATTTCCCGAACTTAAATAAATTACTTCTAAATTCGTTGCAAACTCTTCTTTGGAATTGTTAATCAGTTTATATACCACGAACAGTTCCTCACTAATGGCAAAATGGCACGTAACGTCCGCCATTTTGAAAGGAGGGGAAGACATGGATTTGGAATGCAAATTTGCTTACGGAAACAGTTGGTGAATAGGTGCCTTTCGATCGAATAAAGGGATAGGGATTTATTAGAAATAAGAGAACTTGTGATTGGGATATGCTTTAATATCATCCCAAATATGGAGGATATATTACTGATTTTCAACATAAATCTAGTCGTTTGTGAATGTCCTGATGTTACTGAATAAAGAATCTTCAGTTGGGCAGTGTTATGAATGAGTAGACTAGAGAGCAATTTATATCTATAACCAAATACGATCTTGACATAGAATCTATTAAATAAACTACCAAACTAAATATAATAGCAACAGTACTAGAAACATAAGTGAATGTTACTAATACAAGTTCGCCGCTGCCAAAGATCGGTGCTTACATAATGGGGGCTGATGCACGTTAAATCTGTCGTGGTCCCAATGTCATCTTGTTGGTGTGGTGGGGTCGGAAAGAAAGGTTTACACTATACGATTTCGATCTCGTATTCTTCTAGATGCTCAAAATTACTAGACGTATTTGGCTGTGTTAAACACTTTATAAGTGGCAGAAATAGACAGGCGGAACTTTTAAACCATTCAACTTATAATGTTAATACGAGTGTTTCTTTAACAGAAACAGATAGATTTTTAATAATTGGCTCGTAATTTGCATTTGCCTATATGTTGACTGAATGTTGATATATATTGAAGGTTTGAAATCAATAAGGAATTTCGCTACTTTGCATGGGCGCAGCCAGAGAGAGACCGGGAGGGGGGAGGGGGGGCAAACGAGAAAAGTACCTTCAGAAAAAATTCATGAATAAATATGAACCATTTAATGCATAGAACATATCTGTATCCCAGAAGAAAAGCGCACTATGACCCAAATTTTTTGAAGTTGACGTTTTGGCACCATCTTACTTAACATTTTCCGCTCTTTGTAGTGGAACGAAGCACTATGTCTAGGTTAAATAATAACCGATTTAGACGTTTTTGAAAAGCACATGTTCTATCGTAACTAAAGAGAGAAAGGATCGTAACTGTAACAATCATTTGGCTCTCATGTAAAATTTTCTTTTTGTGACATATTGCGCTTACCTTCCGGGTTACAGATGTATACATACTTAACAATTATTTTCCACACTTCACTTTAAAATGTGCAATGTCCTCATCTAAGAATACCCCCAACTAATATCGTATATCGTATGAACCTCATCATTCTTCATTAATTTCTTTTACAAAACCCAATTTTAATGCATCAATTTAAAAAATGTATGGAATTTTCAACGTTTTAAAAAAATTACCAAGGATTTGAGACTGAGTGAGCCACAAAATTGTTCAAACTACGGTGGACGAGTCTGACTCGTCATCCGTCCATCCAAATCCGTCCCATGGGCTCAAAAATCTTCAAATAATTCAGTACTCAAAGGGTTAATATACAAAAATTTTATATTTTAACATTTTATATATCTCTACAGCTTTACAAACGTAATTTTTTTAAATATTAGTCTCTATAATTTTTCTGTTTGTGATACTGCCGCGCATCCAGTTACTATAGCAAACCAAGCGGTGAGCGAGAGTCACCTCTGGAGTTGCGGCATCAAACCACATGGTGAGTGAGAGTCACCACTGGAGTGTAAAGGGTTACAACAACATATTCAAAACTAACATTTTTCACAAAAAAAAAAATTTAAAAGAAAATTTTGTTGAAAAATTTTACATTAAAATAGTATAATTTTTATTTTTATATTGAAGAATAATGTTATGTTTACATTTATATTGAAGAACAGGCTTAGTTATTTTCTCATTTATATTGATTAATAGTGTTATTTTTACATAGTGTAGAGGTCGCCAATATACTTGACTGCCCAGTCAACAGATAGTGTCCCCCAAAAGTAACTTTTCCCACAGGTTTGAGACAGGGTACAAAGCAAAGGCGGCCCTAGGTTCATTTTTCAGGGGGGGCCATTTTAAACTTTAAGTTCGTAAAATGTATGCACTATGTAACCTAATTGTAATAAACTAACTGCTGATTAAATGCTTGATTGCAATGATAAGTGTAGAATTTTCTAAATTAGTAATTTTCATTTAATGCAGAATTAAAAAAGTTAATTTAAGTTTGAATTGCTCTCCTGAAAATAAGAAAAGAGTAAAACAAAGAAATTACAAAAAAAATAAAAATAGTTAATAATTGTTTTACAATCACACTTCTTTACTCTTTGAAAGCCTAAAGAACAAAATCCAATTTCCTCTGCTTTGTTTTGGCAAATCTGCCTATGACACAGCTCACATCAATGTTTATGTCTCTGTGAGTATGCAACAAGCTAAGTCCTGCTAACCTTTCTTCCCCCATTCTAGCTCTTAGCCACGTTTTCAAGCGTCGAAGGGTAGAGAAACTTCATCAGCAACTTCATCAAGCTTCTTCAGCAGAGGCAACGCTAACTGGTAGTGTTGCCAAAATTTTAAGTAACTCGTAAATAGTAGGATATACATATTTGTCACAAGCTCTCATTGTATCTATGGCAGAAGTGGGGAGCTATTCTTCTTTTTTCCATTTCTCTCTCCATAGTGCTAGCTCACTTTCAATCAGAATAACACTCATTTGTGTCAGTCCTAAAATTGGTATGAACTTCTTTAATAAGTTTTAAAGCTCGTTGTTTTCTGATTCTGTTGGCTTTTCCATATCGGAGGTTGGAATCAGTAATCGAAAGCCAAAACAATCCAAATTTTCTTTTGGAAATCTTCCTATTAGGTCTTCAATTATATTATCCAATAAAGGTATGTAAACCGAGATTCTAAAATACTCTTCTGGTATTTGAGTATTTCTTTTTAGAGAAGTATTTAAAAATGCTCTCATTTTTTCTTTTTGAAGACATATTGTAGATATTCGTCACTAATTACTCGAGGTAAAATGATCACGAAATCTTTAAACAACGAATAAAAGTGTTGCTAGTTCAACAGATATTTTCACAATAAATGGCCTGTCTAAACTAGTTATAACAATAACACAGTACCGATTCCATGCCCAAGTGACAAAAGTCACACACTAGTCCAGACATCACGTGTTGAAATTACCCTCGGCGACATGGTTGCTTAGAAGAGCATGGTTGTTCCAAAAAGGGGCAGAGGCCCCCGGGAAAAAGGAAATCGTCGTTTAGGAGGGGGATGGTCACTACCTGTGTACTTGTGTTGTGTACCGGGTATTGTGTACGTAATTCTTTGTACTGTAAAGAAAAAATTTACGTTAATGAAATTGTGCTTACAAATCTGTATTTTCACCGTTTTTTAAACTGGAAATTCTCAAAGAGTTTTGGGATATTTGAAAGGGCTAGGGAGGAAGAGGGAACCCTTCAAGGAGGGGGTCATGGCCCCCATGGCCCCCCCCCCCCCCCTTGAAGCCGCCAATGGTACAAAGAGATCTTGGATGTTATCGATATCCTGCTGAAACACTCATCACCAATTTCTTTAGTCAGTGCCCGGGGTTGGACATAAATTGATTGCATCACAAGTTGTAATTTTAAAAGCAGAGGTTTTACTAAGTAAGCATTCCAAGAACGGCTCCAAAAAGAGTATGGGGGTGTTTTCTTCATTTTATATCCAGTCTCCAAACCATTAGTTGAGGAGTCCCGTGTTAGGCATGGGTGTTTGTAAATGTATGTTGGCTTGTCTAATGACGAATGTTTCGGCGCATTATAGCCCTCGTGTTGCTGACGGCGCCAGATAATCTGAAAACAACCAACCAAAAACAACCATTACTTGAAGAAAAATCGCGTGGGTTGGGCTATGGTTTCGAACCAGGTGATAAATAGATGAAATCCCGATAGAAGTTTTATGGATGTCGGCCAAGAGGACAAAAACAAACTTGCCAGACTACTCATTTGACAGTGGCTGCATTAGGACTAGACTGAATACGCTATACGTGGTTCTGCGATACTTTTTTTTTTATTTGAGTTAATTCCTAGTCTGTTGTATAATCAGGATTTAGCAGTATTGGCGATAATTGGTAAGTGGTTAAACTCAGATTTTTGTATAAATTTTTGGATACCATTAATTCTGTTCAGGGGCGTACTGGCCATAGGGTTGTTAGGTGGGTGCCATTACTGGGCGGGTCAATGTCGATAAAAATAGGCTAGTGGGGGAAGTTATTATTATTATTATTATTTTTTTTTTAACTTCTTTCTTGAGTTTTTTTTTAATACTGGCCATAAGGTTGTCCGGTGCAATTGAGGGGCCCGTCAGTGTTTGTAAAAAAATAGGCCGGGCCGGAAGTTATATACCTTTTTTTTTTTTTTTTTTCTTTTTTTTTTTTAAGCGTAATGTAGACATTGATGGGTCATAAATCCATTACTATAATTTCCCGCCAAATTTTTGGTGATTTAGCATCTTGTTTGGATGTACAAAAAAGCTCAAAGGGGAAACGAACTTCTACGAACTACGAACCAAATTCACTCAAACGACGAATAAGAAGTAGATAAAGAAAATTTGTTGTATTAAATTAATTATTAAAATTATTTATCTATTAAAAATTAATTAATAAAAATAACAATTAAATTATTAAAATTAATTATTTTAATAATCATTTAAAATAGTTTATTATTAACAATAATTATTTAAATTTAATTGATGATTATATTGAAAATTTGAGTAAGCATAAATATCAAATCACTGAAACTCTCGATAGTACTTGCCCCCCTTGGCAAAATTTTCTGGCGGCGCCCTTGCTACTTTGCGTACAATGAATTGATAATTAAAAAGTTTTGGTTCAAAAAGATCTGGAAAACTAATGCAAGAATCAATAGTGGAACACCATATTGCTAGACCACGGGACGGTCTACTTCGCATATCCCCGATATCCCAATGTATTCGAGACGGACTCACGGGGATATATTTCTATTAGGGACGTTTTCAAACGAATTTTACCACGTAAAATATCTGTAAAAAATATTACCATTATTTAAACAGTCAAATCTTATCGATAATAAAACCTGCTGATAATAATCCATAATAAAACCTGCACTGGACCTCATATTTGATTTTTTTGTATTTATTTGAAACACTTTGATTCAGTCTTCCATTAAACTTTGAAAGAGCCAGCAACAAAGGCCATGTAAAAAAATTTCAATGCTTTATTATTAGGTCAGATAAATCAAAACTAACAAATACTCATTAAATTGCATTGTGAAAGAAAATGTTTCATTTCCAAATATTTGTACATACGATTCGGTGACGTATTATTTTTAAGAACTATATTCCTAGGTCTAGAAACGTATTTCAGCGCTTACTGGAGAAACAGATGCCAATTTTGATAAATGTTAAAGTATTGAATAATTGAATACGATACCATACATACCTGAACTTCAAAAGCAAACGAACATTGGGCCGACCAAACGATATAGTGGTTAGCGCGCTTGCTTTTCGAGTCTCGTGTTAGGCATGGGTGTTTGTAAATGTATGTTGGCTTGTCTAATGACGAATGTTTCTGCTTATTATAGACCGCGTGTTGCTGACGGCGCCATATAATCTGAAAACAACCAACCAAACGAACATTCGTTACAATTGGACAACTCTGAAGATAAGAGTAAGAAAGTTAATTCTACCCCATTTGGCTCTCTTTAAAAGTCTCTTTTATCTCTCACTAAAAAGTTTAAATTTTTTTTAATTAATTGCGATGTTGTAATTCGCTAGGGAAACGAACCTTTAAAACTTAATCTGTAATAAAGACAAAAATCACCTTATCGGGACTTAGACTAATTTGGCGCTGAGGTACAGATATATTACATTTACAAAGTTTAAAATTATTTAGTTCCAAAATATGCATCAGTTAACGGCCATCCTTCTACGAATCACACGTTGTTTCAATAGTACAAATTCAAGCCAAGACAAAAGACCAATCTTAAAGCTATCCTGGTCAACCTTCGATACAGATTCAATACCACCGATAATACCTTCAAATCGATGAACAACCCTTTCCAAATGTTAAAAAGAAATATATTATAAAACACAGAACTCTCCCCAATCGCTTAAACACATTTTCCATGATAAATTCTTTCCACAACCCCCAAATACTTTCTCAATAGAGGCTTTCTATTTTTATTTCTTTAAATCGCTTTCGAATGTCCGTGTTTTCCATCTCCGAGTGCTTTCTTAGCTTTCGAGAGAAGTTTCCAGACGCTAAATTTTACGATCCTTGCCTCCATATCAATTTTTAAACCCAATAGCAGGCTTTTATGCTTGTCAAGATAGAAGAACTAATCGTCTTTATTATGTTTTACGTCGTTGGATGCCCGCTTTCAGGATCCATATCACTAAGCCATAAACTCAATGGATATGGAATTTCGGTGATACTTGGCTAACACTGACTGCTCCCGATGCAGGTTTGTTTGAATTGTTGATTTCAATAAACCATCCGTGAATAAGGAGAATTTTTTTTGTTGTAAGTCATCATAATCCTTCTTTTTATTTTCAAAAAATGTATTTGTATTCCGTGAGCTGGTAAATGGGATTTATTTAGGTAATTTAGGGCAAATATGTAATAGAATCAGCCTCCATGAAAATGATTTTGGTTGGTTTTCTATCAACCGGAGATATAACAGCAACCTCAGAATCCTTACAATGCGCCCTAAACTGAAATTGTACGATTCAATTTTGGAATGTATTACACATATGTTGACTTCTCACGATGTCTATGTTAAGAAGTGCTGAGGTTATTTTAGTACATCGTCCTTAGACAGAATTTTCAAGTATATTCAGGTAGGCTATTTCAATGTATATTCCTTTTTCAAAGTTTGTTTGATAAGATATTTCATCTGGCAATCTGTGACAAAATGTTTACTATTTTCTTTTGTTTGTAAATTGTGTGATTGTATACAGGGTATCCCAAAAAAAGACACATTTAAAAAATGAACTAACATAAAATGGTAAGCGATAGAAATGTTCCATTTGTTGCATTCGACTTAGGCTACTACTGAATTTTATCCACCAATTTTCAAAAATAGTTATAAATTTCATCAACATGTGAAGCTTTTGAATGAAAATAGTCTGAACATGTCGCATAAACTACAAAACGATATTCTGAAAATGACAACCATTCTCAGCAACAACTTGACAAAATTGAAATATCGTTTTTTATTTTTTGTGACATGTTCCGTCCGTGTGTGAAGGGGTTTTTTTTTTGGGGGGGGGGTCACCCTTTCCTTCTTCTCCTTCATACAACAGCGCCATATGTAGAGGAAATTTGTAATTATTTTTGATTATTGATGGATAAAATTCCGTAATTGCCCAAGTACAATGCAATAAATGATTCCTATCGTTTTCAAATTTTTTTTTTTTTTTTTTTTTTTTTTTCCTTTTTTTTTTTTTTTTTTTTTTTTTTAAATTTTTTTTATTATTATTATTATTATTATTATTTTTTATATATATATATATATATATTTTTCATTTTTTTAATGTGTTTGCTCTTTTTTGAACACCTTGCATGTGTTAATTTTGGTTCGTTTTTAATTTCTAGTTCAATGCCGACTAAACGGTATAGTGGTTAGCGTGCTAGCTTCTAGACCGCGAGGTTGCGGGTTCGAGTCCCGTGTCGGCATGGGTGTTTGTAAATATATGTTGGCTTGTCTAATGACGAATGTTTCTGAGCATTATAGCCCTCGTGTTGCTGACGGCGCCAGATAATCTGAATACAACCAACCAATTTCTAGTTCAAAAGCCCATCATCAGAACCCTTCATCTTCCTCAAACTTTGCATAGAATAATTTTTAAATTGTTGCATTAAAATAAAACAGGGTAGCCTCCATGTGATCGAAAGTAATTTATTTGGCAAGAGAGAGTTATGAAAAATGCGATTCTCATATTTATGCAGAATAGCGAACCTATAAGAAAGCTACATAATTATGAAATAATGACATGCGATTACTTCAGGCATATTGTAGCAAAAATTTGCACCTACTTTTTGGATAAAAATTTCTCTTACCTATTTGTGCTCAAAACGTTGATATTAACATAATAATTAAAAATAAAAAAAAACGACTTTTTTTTTTTTTTTTTTTTTTTTTACGAAAGTAGTGTATTTGGGTGAAGTGAGTTACATATTTGAGAATTAGTTGCATATTTGAAAATTATTTGCATGGCCCCGTGTTGTGGAGATGTGTCATTGTGTATAGGGGTCCCAGCTTTTGATGCTTCTCGAGCCAGGTCACTTCATTTGCTAAAATATTCCTTGTTACGCAAGCTCAGGCTCGCTTTGTTCGCTGAAAGGTTCATTAACCTTTAACTGCTGTAAGCGGTCTGACAGACCGCAAGTCATTTTTTGTGGATTGCTTCCACCCCCTAAAATATCTCATCTTTGACTTTTATAAAAAAAATTCAGATACTCTGTTTCTTAAACTTTAAATTGATGTTTACCAATTTATTTGACGCAATATAGACCATGTGTTGCTCTTGCACCAAAAACCTCAAACCACCTAACTACAGCAATTAAAAGTTTATGCGCAAAGTTTTTTTAAAGTTTCTTCAAAATTCTACCCATATTGAAAGTCATTTTCTACAAAGCCACAAGTAAAGAGCCACACATGCATACACACAGACAGATTCTTTATTTTATTATTATAGATTATAAACCACCAAACAAGTCATACCGACAACAACCACATCCATGAAACAACAACAATGATTGTGGATGAATATCTAAAAATTTTGTCGAGAAATGTCATCCATTTTTGTTCAAGAAGGTCTTTATATTTCTCGCACCCAGTTTTTAAACTATGATATAATACTGAAATTATTGAAAAAGCACTATCTGTTGTTTAGGAAGCATTAATTGTATCACGAGTGTACCTGCCAAACTGTTCAAACAAAATAATTTATCTCAAGCATTTACGAGAAAGAAACACAATTCCAATTGATTAATTTTGTTCATTATATACACTGGTGTCCAAAAGTTAAGCATAATTGATAATTATGTGAATAAAAAAGGAACTGTACATCAGAATGGCGGGAAACGTGATATGCGAGTGTAAAATGGATATAAAATAAGGAAGCAAATCAAAAGAACGATAATAATTAATTTTATTATCCAAAGTAGCAGTTTGAAAGAAACTGACAAGGAGACCTTACGGTCTCGGAAATTCAGATCGGGATGAAATTCGGCAGATTGATAGTATACCTTAAGGGTATCCACACTGTAAAGAATTAAAGCGCACTAGCCAGAAGATTCGGAGAAAACAGGCTCTAAAGTATTACAATCAGCTTATATACTAGTAGAGATTTTTGCGCTGCAACTGCCCGGTGGCTAAGTGGTAAGCGTGCTGGGTTCCCGTACGGGCGATCCGGGTTCGATACCTCGAGAGGTATTTTTTTTTTTTCAATTTATAAAGTGACTGTTACAGCTAACTGAAATTTGAATTAAAGATAATACTTTATTTTTAAATACGTAATGTATTTTTAATGAGGTAATTTTGAATTTTTATTTTTTCAATTTATAAAGTGACTGTTCCAGCTAATTGAAATTTGAATTAAAGATAATACTTTATTTTTAAATACGTAATGTATTTTTAATGAAGGTACATTAAAACTCTATTTACTATTTTCACAAACAAGTGATTATACATTTTGAGATATTATAAGATGTAGAGAAGTAAATGATTTTCACAAAAAACATGAAGAATCAGTTTCTATATGGAAGAGTAAGAATGTTGTCCTATGGTATACAAGCAGGTATTCAGAAATTTTCAAAACCCTAAAGGCACTTTGCGAAGTCTATTTTTATAGACAGGTAAACAATCAAATAAAGCGTATGCAAAATTGCGCGTATCTGGTTGAAAATAATAGAGAAATAAATACCCGTGAAGACTGCATAAAAATACAATCAATAGTCTATCATCAACTGTCATCATCAATTTTTAATAAAATGATCCGGTATGCCTTGTAATCCGGTATGCTTCCAAGTTTTCTGTTGAAAGATATATTTTCATGAATGTTAATGAAGTAGAATTTTAATTTATATCTATTTAATTTATCTCTATTTTCTCTATTAAAAATACATTACATATTTAAAAATAAAGTATTATCTTTAATTCAAATTTTAATTAGCTGTAACAGTCACTTTATAAATTGAAAAAAAAAAATTATCTCATGAGGTATCGAACCCGGATCGCTCGTACGTGAACCCAGCACGCTGACCACTTAGCCACCGAGCAGTTGCAGAGCAAAAATCTCTACTAGTATATAAGCTGCGCGTAATACTTTAGAGCCTGTTTTCTCCGAATCTTCTGGCTAGTGCGCTTTATTGCTTTACAGTGTGGATACCCTTAAGGTATACTATCAATCTGCCAAATTTCATCCCTATCTGAATTTCCGAGACCGTAAGGTCTCCTTGTGAGAATAGCAAGGGTTCACACTTTAAAGAAAAAACGAAAGAAAACATTAAATAAAATACTGATGCTGCAGTTTAATAAGGCGTGTGGTCACCTCTGACAGCTAGGCACGCTGCACAGCGATTTACCATACTTGTTATGAGATGATGAATGAGTTGTGGGCTCAAATGGTTCCAAGCTTCTTGGAGAGTTCTCTTCAGTTCTGTAACGGAGCTTGGTGGGTGCGAAAGGGCTGCAATTTGTCTCCCGAGCATATCCCATACATCCTCTATAGGATTTAAACCAGGGGAGTTGGCAGGCCACGACATGCGCTGAATGTTTTTCGTTTCAAGCAAGTCATCAACCAGCACCGCTCGGTGACATGGCGCATTATCATCCATGAATATGAAGTTAGGACAGGCAGCACCTCGAAACAAGCGAACATAAGTCTCAAGAACTTCGTCTCTGTATCTTTGACCAGTCAAAGACCCCGTGTCAAAGAAATGGAGGTCTGTGCGGCCGTCCATCATGATGCCTTCCCATACCATTACTCCCCTTGATGGAAAATGATGTCTTTCCGATATGTTTCTTGGTTCAAAACGTGTTCCACGTTCTCTCCATATCGTTACCCGACGAGAATCACTACTCAGACTAAACCGGGACTCGTCACTGAACATCACATTGGCCCACTCTCCCACACTCCAATGTTGATGTTTCAAACTCCAGTTCAAACGAGCGCGTTTCTGAGCAGACGTGAGGGGAATGCAAACTGCTGGTCTTCTGGCAAACAGGCCAGCATAATTGAGTCTCCTGTAAACAGTTTGTCTCGAAATTCGTATTCCTGTGGCGACTGTGAGCGCCGAACCCAGTGATGTGGTAGTACTGCCCCTCTGACTTCGCGCACTTATTACCAGATATCGGTCTTGGCGAGGGGTTGTGACTCTTGGTCGACCTGATACTGGTCGTCGGGTTACATCTCCCATTCTTTGAAACCTCTGCCACAGTCTTGAGATCACAGACTAGCTCACATTCAGAATTCGAGACACTTCGGTTTGTGATCGTCCGGATTCCAGCATTCCAATGACTCTTCCTTTCGCAAACATGTCCAATTGGCGTCTTTGTGCTCTTTCGCACAGCAGTTGCCCGAAAATTGTCTGAACTGCCTATGATGCTTGAATCGGTTTCTCTGCGTTCCGACATGCGCAGGTGTTTCACGCAGGACGTAGACGACTGAAAAGTTTTGCAAAAACCCAATGTTTCTTCTTCATGCAATTAATATCCGCAAGAAATTTTGAATAATTTTACGAATATTTACTCCATGTTTTTCGCATTTTACAATTTATTCTTAACTTTTGGACACCAGTGTATATATAGTACAGGAAAAATACGATATTTGAAAAACAAAATTCGTTCATTCTTGAAACTTCTGTCGTAACATCTTTTTGGCAGTAGAATACAAGATCCGGTGAGTCCCCAAAATTTAAAGGGGTAGAGCACTGTTTTTGTGGGAGGGGGGTTAAATTCTCTTCAAAATTCAATTTTTCGATATTGGTCGAGTGAGATATCGTGTTTTTTTTTTTTTTTTTTTTTTTTTTTTTCCTGAATTGAATGAAATAACTTTCAGATAGATCGGAACACTAATTTTTAAGATATAATGGATTTTATGGGTAAAATATTAGAAAATCCACATAAAATGCCAACATAAATTTTATTGTACAAAAAGGCTTCAAATTACAAAAAAATCATTAATTTTTATCATCGTACTCACATGAACTATCAACATCAAAATCAGTTTCAGAGTTTATTTCATCACGAAGGCAAAACTGTCCAAGATCATCATTGTCAAAGTCATCCATTTCAGAATTACTGCTGGTCATTCCTTCGCAGTTTTTGCAGAAAACAGAACAACGCACATCACTTTTGACCCAAACGCACAGTTGGGTTGAACAATATCCTTTATATGTACAAGAAATCAGTTTGAGTATTGTATCAGTGGCAGGTTAAAGTTTTTTTTTTTTTTTTTTTTTCTTCTTTTTTTTTTCCAGGCTGTAGTTCACTCTCTCGATGAATTCAATCCCAATCGTCTGGAAATAAGTGGTAGATGAGCCATTTCTGTATTTGGTAGTACACTCTATATGAGTGCTGAGCTGTACTTGCGCAAATGCCTAATGAGTTGTACTTATGAGTTGACCTTTCGTCTGATTTATAAGGAAATCTTAGCAAGCTCATTCCCTAAACTCGCTATGTTACAATCACAGATAGTACTGGAAAAATAATCAATAATTCAATGACACAATTAGGACAATAGTAAATTTTCATTTGTCTTTAGTACAATTTTAGTAATTTTATTGTTATATTTTCTGTATATTTGTTCATACAATGAATGTTTAAATTAGAATTTAATAAATTGAACTAACACTAATTTACAGTTATAAGAAATAACTATAAAATGTGTCGAGTTAGTACAAAGTAATTTTTTTCTTAAACTGTTTGTCAACTATCCAGCTCTAAGTTCAGGTTGAAAAACGTAACATGCAATAATTATCATGTCACCTATCTAAGTCTATGATATATTAGGGAAAATTATAATTGTTTTTATTTCAAAACCATCCTTGCACATAATAAAAATGAAAAATATTCAAACAGAACCATTTAAACCATTCTATTGAGCCTGACGTCATGATAAAATTATATCGAACGATAATAAATTTTAAAATTATGTATTTTAAAAATTTTATAATCAATAAAAGTATATATTTCAAATCAAACTATTTCACAGAACAGTCAACTATATGTGGTCAGCGCTCAATGTTTCCTCTGTTTGCATTACATTAAATTCAACTTTAGAACAAGATGCAATGCCAATACCGGGTTTCCACTGAATTCAGAAAATTGAAAATGCTCCAAAAAGATTCCATACAAAGCCACGATCACATTTTCCTCAGTTCTATTTAAAAACGTAAAACCATACCAATCCCAGCCACAGACGATATCATTCCAGCAAAAAAAAAAATTGAAAAATTCGTGCGAAAAGGGGGATGCTTTCATGAGAAACATAAAAAAAAAAAATTTAGAATCCTTGAAAACCTAATGTGAAATTCTGAGAAAGAAGAAAGTAATTTGGCGAGTTACATCTTTCGCCCTATTGAAACAGTTTTGAAAACGCGATTGTGCGAGTGCCGGAAGCATCGAGACCATTTCTAGGAGCTGTGCTGTCACTAATGGCTTCTGGGGAAGTGGTGGATATTGACAGGACTTTGGAGTACTCGAAACGCGATATTGATTGGCTACTGTGACATGATTTAGAGACAACTTTTCTCCTGATTGGTTGATGTCAGTGTCACTGTGTTTGGAGGTCAAGGATACGTTTGAAAACTGAAACTGAAATCCATTGTCCTGTTCTGTGACACGAGTAGTTCTGATTTACGGAGAAATGTTATTGAGCACAATTGTTTGAGGAAGTCATAGGTAGAAGAATATATTCTAGGAATGCGTAAAATTCGACGTTTCCGTGTAATAGAACATTTGGATTGTGACGGATGTATCTGGAGAGTTGTTTCTAAAGCATGTTATAGCACTGATTCATGATGAAGTTTATTGATCGTTGCAGTTCATTTACATGAATTACCAGTTCAGTGTATCCCTTTAATGATTTAAATCTCTTAAAGACTGAATTCTGTAGCTGAAAGGAATACATTTACAAACTTTTAAATTGAAAATCATGAAGATTCATATCGTAGAATATATTTAAGAATATGTATATTGGTATTCGATATGCAATCGTTTAATCGTTTGTTTCCGTTTTTATGACCAAATAAATTTTAGAAGATTGAATTTTAAAAAATTACGTTTTCAAAGT
This sequence comes from Linyphia triangularis, assembly GCA_963978545.1. Classification (NCBI taxonomy): domain Eukaryota; kingdom Metazoa; phylum Arthropoda; class Arachnida; order Araneae; family Linyphiidae; genus Linyphia; species Linyphia triangularis. The sequence goes on from OZ021729.1 coordinate 40,019,655, forward strand.
TATGCAAAACTTAATTCCATTCATTGACCAAAACTTGGTTATGTGTACAGAATATCGAAATTTCAAAAAAGTTCAGCTGAATTCTAGTGTATTTCTCTTCTTGCAAAACCCAACAATTTGATACAAGCCATGTTGTTCAAAAACCTAATTAGTCGAACGGTCAAATTTTTATCATATTATCGGTTTAGAGAATAGATTGAGAGGTGACTGCAATGTTAGGTACCTCATCGAGCATCATTCTGAATTTTTTATAGAGTGTGGAGAAATGTAAATAGATCACGAATCCACTGGTCTGCCAACACAAAAATAGTCGAAAATATACAAATACCGTGTTTGAATGAGGTGAACTAAATCTAATTGACAAATATGCTATAACTTTCCGAAAAATGAACATCCTTTTTTGTCTTGTAACCCGCCGCTCTTTAATTACTTTCAAATACCCATATGTAATACATATTAGGGTAATGAAAGTATGATTGGGTCAAAAACAATTTTCGATTTTTTTTTTTGCATTTCTCCACGTTTTGGAACATCCTGATCTCAAAAAAGTGATCTAGAAAAAATGTGTGTCTGTGTGTGTACGTGGTCAGCATAACTCCCGAACAAATTGACCTACGATGTTCAAATTTGGTGAGCAGGTTGGTGATGGCCCAAGGACCTACCATTAAGGTTCCACACCCCTAGTTTTCAATTAAAAAGGTTGAAGACAATTTGTCAACCAAGTTGGTAATAAATAGTACGTCATCAGTGACGTACTATTTATTGCCATTTTTGCTCACTTTTAAATAATGGAAATATTTTTCGCCAGAAAATAAATACTGTCTACACATTTCCTCATTGAAATTTAAAGGGCAGTGGTCTACCACGTCAAAAAAATGCTCATTATTTGACAAATTATGGTGTATCCCAAATTATGGTATTATTAATGACAAATTATGGTATATGACAATTTGGCAATCGCATTTAGTTTAACTTATTTAAAGTCGATTTTTTAATAGTTTCGGTCATTTTTGCTTCAGTAAACCAGTATGGACTCACGATCTACAAACATTTCTCTACATTCTATAAAAAAAATTCGTAATGGTGTTTGATGGGACAAGTATGTGAACCTAAACATACAGTTGCCTCTCGGACTAGTAAAAAAGTGCTACATCCAAATTGCCAATATATTTAATAGAGCAAAAAAAAAATCTACCTAAAGTGCTTACAACATAATCTTAGCATTTTGCAGTTTATCTTAAAAAATCACATTTCATGGCGTGGACCTTTTTTTTTTTTTTTTTTTTCTTTTTTTTGCACATAATTGTAATTTATCCTAAATAATGTGTTAACTATGTAGAAAAGAGCTCTCCTCTACGTGCCCGAAGAAACTATACGAACAAGCCTTCAGCAAGGTCGTTATCATCAAGAATAAATTCAGGAATAACTTAACTGAATCACATTTGTACAATTTATTAAATTGATTGCGACAAATACTCCGAAAGACATCGACTCTATCATAAAATAAACTGAACGATTTCGACCGCCGTCGTCGCATAATTGGTATCGACTAAAACGGGGTAATCTGAAAGTACAGTGTAAATACTTTTATTAAAAGTAGAATCACGTTGAAACAATCGATTCACTTCTATTTTAGACTTTGATTTACAATGAAAACTATTATTTTTTTAATTATTTGAAAAATAAAGTCAAATATCAATTTTAATTTTGTAAAGATAGAAAAAAATTCCAGTTTTCAGAAATTCTATACATTGTTAAATCGATAATAATGAAAGATACATATTTTGGTGCATCCGGCTCGCGAAAAGCTCCAATGTAAGTCATACGGCCCGCTTCTAAAAGTTAGTGGCGAACGCTGCTCTAAGCCGACGATACATATTACAAAAATATATTACCAACCCTTAAACAATTTCTCCCCGAGAAACCCTGTACACTAGATTCATTAAATCCCAAGAAACATCCCTCCCACTTCAAATACAAACCATGTATAAGCACATTACGCATCTTAATCTGGAGCATAAATGACGACCTTACAAAACCCAGACCATCGTTACGCGTCGGCAATGGATGCTGACGAAGATACACGCGAAGGCCATTACAACTCGCAATTTTGTGTCTCCGGTTTCCAAAGTTTCCGAAAGAGGAAACATTACAAAGTCCGGGTGTATCGGGGAAGAAACTTCGATCCCCTCCAAATGCCTTCCGTGAGAAGCATCCATAAAATGGGAATGGTTCGATGCAGGGGAATTGTGATCAATATCTTGTACATGAAAATGAACTGTTAAATTGATTGGGGGTGTTCTTTGTTTTTCAAAACTCTTCGACGGTTGTTTTCTTTGATGTTACTGCTCTAGGAAAATGTAGAGAAGGCTGATTTGATTGTTGTTTGGATCATGAAAACGACTTGTTGACAGCATAGACTTATAATACTGTCTAGACCGCATGTTTAGGGTTACCTTGTGTAACGAAAATGAAAACCACGTGACGGATAGACGAAGGTGAACGAAGAAGGGGAAAAAAAACCACTCATTCCAGTGGCAAACGTCGAAATGCGTCTGACGGAAAGTACGTGAATCCAAGAAAAATGGTTAAATATTGTTTTGCATTTGGTTGAAAAGAGAATTTACAGAAAGGAGGCTCAAAAACCTTTTCACTAATAAGTGCTATTTCTTAAATTTTCTGTTTAGTTAAGGTTTTACAGTACACACATAAATATGTTTTTGTTTCGCATTCTCAGAAAGCTAACTTTAATTGGTTTATTACGGATTTTATTTTGCAACTAACCTCTGAAAATTGCAGTTAATACTGAAATAGAAAAACAGACCGAGTTTACAGTTGCTTTTTGAAGAAATTAGTGGCTATTTAAGGATTTTAATTTCACTTTCAAGTATCAACAGCAAATTCCGTGCAGTGGTCAGATTGGCGAAGTTTGGCGCGAATCAAAATGAAATACATTTTGACGGCTATGCTTAATCTTTTTTTTTTTTTTTTACTTATTTATAAATGATCTGAATCTTCAAAACTGATGATTAAGAACGTTTTTAATATTGTTTTGATAATTTCATATCGGTTTACCTTGTGATTTTTTAAAATGAAACTTACGGGTTTTTTGGCTTTAACATAACAAGAATATTGGGTGGATATAGAATATTTCGTGTAATAAAATATTAATATTTATGTTTCTTTTTCTGTTTGAGTTATAATTACGATTTTTCCTTTAAAATTATCAGAAAAGTCAATTTTTCTTTAAAGCGTACACATAAAGTACGAGTTATTTATGTATGTTAAAATGTTCTTGTTTTTTTTATTAACTTCAATTTTTTGTGTATGTTTGTTTGTGGCTGGCAAATCTACGGAAGGTTAATTAACCTATATGTCGTCATCCAATATAACTAAAACTTGGCAGATAGACTTTGTCGAATACAAGACATTCTATCAATTTTTGGAGGATGTCACTAAAAGTCTTCTTTTACACACGCTACTATATTACCGCTTCGAACAAATAATTAACCCACTTGCCTTCATCCATTCCGAAAATCGGCAAATAGACTAATTGAAGGACTGCTAGAATAAGAATTTGTAGAAGTTTAAAGTAATTTCTTAGACAATAATTAAATTTGTTTCACAATAATTAAAAAACCCACAGCACTAAATTCCCAGTAATGTAGCTGCTGACAAACTCTCTCTCTCTCTCTCTCGTTCGTTCGTTTATAAAATTTTCATATTTTGAACTAAATACGGTTTCTAGTCTATTATTACTATAATTAATTTAAAAAGTCATTCAAATTGATTTGAATTTTGTGTTGTATATAGACCGAATGTCCATTTAAATGGACATTATGTAAATTTTTTGTATAATAATTCTTTTTAAGGTCAAATATTTTTATGTTATTTGATCCCAAAAAAAAGAGAAAAACACACAAGAAAATGTGAAAAAAAAAATCTGCTTGCCAGCTTAGGTCTATATAGGATATAGAGATTTTCTGAATAACGGCGGGCCAAGAGCTTTCGAAGATTTAATGTCATTGATAAACTGCTCTAAAATCATTCATGTATTAAACTCTCCAGAATGCGAGCACACCTTCAGCCACATGAACATTATTGTATTCAATCGATATCGTGACTTGTAGCTCCACAAGGAGCAAACTTCATATTTGTTAGATTCAATGGTCCACCTGCACAAAAGGGGAAGCCAAACGAATATGTTATCATTAAGACGCTACGGACAAACAAACGCGAATGGCAAGCAAAACAGAAAATGTTAATGAAACCCTTTGTGAAATTTTTTATAAATTTTCTTTGAAATAGTTTCATTGTATTAAATTTTGTATCAGTTTTTTATTAATAACTAATTAATAATAATTCATAAATCTTTATGCGTGCATTGTGATAAAAATTGGTGAGAAAATAAATACGTAAATTAAAAGTATTTAGTTTTTTTTTAAATGGCAAGTTAAGTAAAATTCTGTGAATTAGCATTTTATAATTAAAAAATCCCAAGTTACAGGTGGTGTTAACCCTGACTATCGGGAAGCTTGAATACAGGAAAAACAGTTTTTGCACTACAACCCTCTTAAGGGGGGATTCGCACTCTGTCCCTATCCTATACACCTAATGTTTAATTTTTTTAATTATTTCATTTTAATATTATATCTTTAAAACATGCGAAATTTTACACAAAATATAATAACAGCACAAAGATATCAACTTTCATTCGATCCGTATAGAATGAGAGGCGACTGCAATTTTTGGAGCCCATCAAACATCATTCTGAATTTTTTATAGAAATTGGAGAAAAGTGATTAGATTAGGAATCCACTGGTCTGCCGTGGCAAAAAAGGCCGAAACCTGGTCAAAAATCGACTTTTAATAAGTTGAACTAAATCCGATTGCCAATTGCGCCATAACTTGCCAAATAATGAGCATTTTTTTTTTTTTTTTTTTGTAACCTTCATTCTTTAATTTTTAATTAAGAAGGTTGCAGACAATTCGGATGTGTGGCTATGGCTTACTTGCATCTTTCACAAATGAGCCAATTTGGAATTAAACATTACGACACTGATGAAGTAACTGATGTCGCCAATTTGGTTTACTTTAAAAGATACAAGTTTTCCGAGCAAGAGATCAGAAATCGTTTGCGCTTTTCTCATTGAAAATCAAAATGCAGTGGGTTGCCAGACGAAAATGTTTGTTCTCTTTTTGGCAAGTTATAACATTTGGCAATCGGATTTTAGTTCAACTCATTCCAAGTCGATTTTTGATCAGTTTCGGCAAGTTTTGCCACGCAGACCAGTGGATTCGTAATCTACTCACTTTTCTCCAATTTCTATAAAAAATTCAGAATAATGTTCGATGGGGTCGAAAAATTGCAGTCACCTCTCGAACTAGTAGAAAAATTTACCGTTGTTCAGGTTTTCCATAGTTTTTATAGTTAATAGGACGTTCTATATTTTTTTTTTTTTTTTTTTTTTTGTCAATACTCTTGAAATTTACCAATACTTTCGCTATATTTGCGTCGTTTTCGCTGAGTGTCACTCTGATTATCTTTTATTCATTCGATGTAATGTAAGAGTATTAGTAAACTGTAAAAAGTAGTAAAAATCCGTAAAAACTACACAAAATACGAAAAATGAAGTTGAATGTATGCTCTCACATCCAAATATCATTTACTTATTCTGATTAAAGTAATTTTAGGATTTATTTATTAAAAAAAAAATTTGGCATCAGGAAAGAGTTTCAACAATGATCGATTAAAGGTTATTTTAGTTCTATTGGATGATGGGCAAGTTGGTTTATTAGTATTCCATAAAAGTGACCTTTTAGTGACAGTAACAGTCCCAAAATTTGATAGAATGCATTGTCATCGACATCAAACCGCCAATCTGCAAAGTTTAAGCCCAATTGGATAACGGCAAGTGGTCCGCAGATTGGCCTCCCATCGACACACCCACAATCGAAGTTAATATAAAGGATTTAAAAACAATTAGATTTTACTTTAATTTAATACAAATCAAGTCGTTAAACATTTTTCACTCCGAGCTTATCAAATGTTTATTTTACTTTATTTTATTAAATTTGTGATTTTGCTAGGTTTTCCCGTCTATGGCAATTGAATAGAAGATAAAAAAGTTCATTTTGAAAACACAACTACAAAATTCACTTCCGGAGGGATTTTGAACTTTCTCATACTTCCTCACCTATAAATAATAAAACAAGCTGTATGTGTATTAGGGTGGATCGTTCTTCTATGGAGAAAAAAAAATTATAATTAAACAAAACCTACCTATGGGGAAAAGATGTTCTATGATATAGAGATTAGGGGGAAAATAATAAAAAAAAATTATTTAAAAATTTTGCACTGCCACAAAGGGGTTGAATTTTCGAAAAAAATGCAAAAAGTCCTAATTTTCGTTAAATGATTTTACATTAAAAATAATTGTTTTTTACAATATAAATCCTTAAAAAGTGATGATTACTGAATAATTATTAGTACTATGTACATTTCAACCTTTTTTTACCCAACTCCCCCCCCCCCCCCATATCACCGTTGAATCAGCCCTTGTCAGCGGCTTACGGAATTCGACGCCTAATCGGTGAGAGCTGTTCTTGTAAAGTAAATTAAATTACAATTTTATTATGTGACATTTGTTTGTTCGTGTACTTGGACTAATACTGTACTGTGACGTTGCTAAGAAAATACATGATTTGTCCTATATTTGGATCAGGCTATAATATGCCCACGATTATGCTTCCTACGTACGAAAAACGTAATAAGGTGCGTATATTGACATTCAAAAAGAGAAACAAAGTGCAGTGAATTTAAACACACTTTCCTCCGCGTGTCGATAAGTTGCAAGTAAGTTAGGAGAGACCTGGAAACGAGCTTTAATACCAATAAATGACCACTACAGCATTTTGAGAAAAATAAGTTCATACTACTACAAATATCGAAAAGAAGAGCTAGAAAATTAACGGAAAGCTATCTCAAGGAAAGCGCATCGTAAGGTTTGTTCCTGCGTCGACTTGGTTGTTTTCAGATTATCTGGCGCCGTCAGCAACACGTGGGCTATAATGCGCCGAAACATTCGTCATTTGACAAGCTAACATACATTTACAAACACCCATGCCTTACACGGGACTCGTGCCCGCAACTTCGCGGTCTAAAAGATAGCACTCTAACCACTATACAGTTTGGTCGCCTAGGTCATGCGTCGACAATGACATAAATACAACAATGTTGGTTGCGATAATAGGTAGTCTTGGTAATCAACACAGGTATCAAAGAAGGTGTTATACGAAATATGGAACTGATTCTGAAGCGTTCACTACAATGGTTTGTGTGCCAGTTACAAGCCAAAGAGTGACCGTATGCGAGATACTACTTGTAGTTTCATTCACGTAAACCCAACCTATGCGAACTGACTAACAAGAAAGACTTAAGTACTGATCAACTGTGCTTAATGGAAATTTGTGAAGCCGTCACTGCGGACAAAGCAGCGAAGGACTGTTGAAGAGAAACTCTGGAAAGATTCGTCACTCAAGGTGGTTTAAAACCCCTAACAGAATTCTCATGTTCTATTTGGCTTTGAAGAAGTCCAAACAAAGCTTTATTGACATAATTACGTTCATCGTAAAAATCTAGGCACCTATGTGATTCAAGATCAAAACCAAACAATCGGTAATCCATGGTGTAGAACATCTGCATTAATCAATCTTTCTATCGCGTTATTTCTCAATTGATTTGAAGAAAGTCATTGATCCAGTAATTTTTGAAACGGGGGTTTTGGCTTTCCTGAAAATATCCTGATATCACTGCTAGCTGACGACAAAAATAACACAAAGGAATCGGTCCTCCAAAGAATTTTGAATTTGCGCAAAGTAAAACGGTCTGCTGTAACCCAAACCCTTTTAGCGATTAATATCCGTATCTTAAACATACCAACTTTTGACCCTTGTGTGACAGATTATGTGAACTTTATTACGTCGGAGAATGTGACAGAACGATTTAGTGATGACATGATTTCAGGAGCAATAGTAAACCCAGCAATCATTTCTACGGCAATACTATAGAATTACCTACTATCAAGGAGTATCCCTGTCGTACTCAAGCTACAGAACGAATAGTAACAGAAGCATTTTCTGCTCTAAGCGAATCATACAGAAGAGATGGGTTAAAAATAAATAGTTTGGAATCACGAAACCTCAAGCCAGTTTTCAACACCAAACGTGATTACCGTTCACTGTAATTCCGAAGATTTTTTGATTTTTCTTGATTTAATTCTTAAGAAGCTGTAATATGCTCCTAAAGCTTTTTTTTTCTGTAAACATTTAGTATATGTCCTCTCATTCCAATAAACATTTAAAAGTACTAAAGGCCTGTTTCACTTAAACAAAAATCACTTTGACATTTTATCATTAAAAATCTTAAATACCAAAACTTCATCCTCCTTTCAAAGAGCTAAACATAAAATTTGTTATTTTTATTTTATTTTTCCCTTAATTAATGTACCTCAGAACATCTTTTCCGAACAGGTAGGTTTTGAAATTCTTCAGAAAAAAATTCAATTGAATTTGACTTTTTGCTATAAAAAAACTCAAATACCTAAACTTCATCTCCTTGTGGCAGTACTGAACTTAAAATTTAATTTTTTTAATTATTTTTCCATGTATCTATATACCATAGAACATCTTTTCCCCATAGGTCGGATTTGAAATTCTGAAATTTTTTTTGTCGATCCACCCTAATACGTATCTATCTGTCTGTTGACCTGTAGAAAGTTACTTTAAATTGGTGCAGAGCTACAACGTAAGTAGTTTTAGCCTTCTAATTGTACCTATAACAAGCAGAATATCAAAATTTAAATTAGTTCTTTTCTAATTATTTTTTTTTTTTACAAAGTAACTTCAAATAGAGGTACATCTCTGAGATTTTCAACATAAGTAGTTTTAGCCTTTTAATTGGACTTTTTTGAAAAACAGAATGTTAAAATTTTAATTCTTTTTTAAGTAATTATTATTATTATTATTATTATTTTATTTTTTTTCAAATTGACTTCAAAGAAGGTACAGCTCTGAAATTTTCAACATAAGTAATTTTAGCCTTCTAATTGGATTTTTGAAAAACATAATTTTAAAATTTTCATTAGTTATTTTTAAAATATTTTTCTTAATTAACCAATTTTTTTGCAAAACTACTTCAAATAGGGCTACGGCTACAGCTCTGAAATTTTCAACATAGGTAGTTTTGGCCAACAAATTGGGCTTTTGACAAATAGAATTTTAAAATTTTGATTATTTTTTTAATTAATTAATATTTTACAAAATGATTTCTAATTAGCCTACAGCTCTGAAATTTTCAACATAAAAAGTGTTGGCCTTCTATTTGGACTTTTGAAAATAAGAATTTTAAAAATTTTATTAATTTTTTTTTAAATTAATTCTTTAATTAATTAAATATTTTACAAAACGATTTCTAATAGAGATACAACTCTGAAATTTTCAACGTAAGTAGTTTTGGCCTTGTAATTGGATTTTAGACAAAAAGAATGTTAAAATTTTAATTTGTTTTATGATTAATTTTTTTTATTAATATTTTCACATAAAGTGACTTCTAATAAGCCTAGAGCTCTGAAAATTTCAACACAAGTAGTTTGGCCTTCTAATTTTGTTTTCCACAAACATGTGTTAAAATATTCTCACAGGGATGTTGCATTATTGATATTAACGAGGAATTTTTTTGTTTGTTTTGTTGTCGACTGCGGAAGATCTTCTAATAATAAAGGTTTACGAAGCAATTAGTTTTTAGTGAGTGAAATGAGCTTATGCTTACGCAGCAATCAACCTTTCAGAGAACGAAGTGAGGCGATGCTTGCTGCATAGTAATGAAACTTTTATACGAGTGAAGAAAGCCTGTGCTTGGGTGTCAATGAGCGAATGTTTCGGCGAGCGAAGCGCCAAAAGCTGGGCCTTATACATCAATGACGGATCTCCGCAACGTGGGGCCACGCAGCTAACTAAAAAATTGCTCATTGTAAAATTTCGTAGCGAAACAAGGGTCTTTAGCTATTCCGGGAAATTATGCCAACATTAAAAAAAAATCTGTAAACAATGGCGGCAACTTTGATGACCAAAATAGTTACCCATTTTTTTTCTTTTGCTAGAGACAAATCATGTGACCTGGTACATGATTTGTTTCAGTTTATCGCCACATTATTGTACAAGTAAAGAAAAAAAAATTAGCTTTACAATAATTTAAATATATTTGAAATTGAAGTATATTCTTAGCAGTATGAAATGAAATTAAAACTTGGATGATAATTTCATATCGATTATTGTAAACTATTGTCTTAGCAACTATTCTTCAATATTGTAATTGGACTGAATGGAACTGAAATATCCATTTATGAGTTTTCAAAAAGTCTTATACACATACATTTTTGTTAGGATCCACCTGATCATGATCCGCATGCATCTTTCCAGTTTCTTTGATTAAAATTTCATAGTGATCGTTGGTAAATTTGATTCCAAGAAGGGTGAATAAACAGATGGACACTTTAATTTGTGAATTTTTCGAATCAACGTGTCAAGTTTGGGTGATATACGTAAGAAAATCCAGTTCAATTTTAAGATTATTACCATACTTTCTATATATGATGGATACAAAAGTAATAAAATGAACTAACTTTTTATATTAGTATTCAGCTGATCTATTCAAAACAAACCTTTATCTTCCAGAATTTCCTAACATCGATAAATACTATTTACTCTCCATGTAACCCAAGTCCATTCCCTTCAATATATGCAACGTCTAGTCTTTCTTATTGAAACTTTTAGTATAGTTTCCTTTCAAAAGAATGTATGCCTTTGTTCAATTCAAAAGAAGAGCAACGACTTCCCAATGAATACTTCAAACAAATAAGACAAAAGAAAGATCATACTGAACCATTTTAGACCGAAGATTTCTTATATGGGAAATGACCATCTTTGTTATGCTTCTAAGTTTATAGTCCTCTTTCATCCAAATATATATCCCTGAATGAAATTGTTATGTCTGGGGAATATTGGAGTTTGCGCCTGTCTGGTGAGCTTTTGAAGCGGATTTACGTTCCGAGATCCTATTTCGTATTCTGTACTTGGTCACAAGGCAAATGAATTTTTCCTTATGAACTGTGTTTGCCGGTTAGATATTTCCAAAGGGTATTTCACCCCCTCTCTAAATTTTATGGGGTATTTTTCAAATCCAAAGAGTATTTCACCCCCTCTCTAAATTTTATGGGGTATTTTTCAAATCCAAAGGGTATTTTTTTTAAAACTAACTTTTTTTTCAAACTAAAGCAGAATAAGTTTTTGACAACATTAGAAACTACCGTAAAATGGGGTGAATAGGAACAGCGGGGTGAATCGAAACGAAACTTCGTGAAATTACAAAGAAATTATTATTTTACACAAATAAAGCAGTTTTATTAATTATATATATATTTTTCATTTGGTTAACATGTTTTTAATCTTAGAACATGTTTTGTGGGGCTTTCAACTCTGTCCTTTTTTTTTTTTAAATTCTGAAACAGCGCGCATACAATCCAATGAGTTTTAACCTCTCCAAAACTTATCCCGTAATTAATAACATGTACCAGTTATAGACTTAACTAAAATATTTTTAGATAAGTATAAACATCCACAACAGCATGCCATACTTAATTTAACTTGGTTTAAAAACTTTTTATTTTACGAATTTTTATGTTTTGCCTCGTCTCGATTTTGAGATTAGCAGGGTGAATCGGAACACTTGAAAAGTGATATTAAAAAGCTGTTTTTGGCAAGAATATGTTCCACACAAGATTCAACAACTGAATAAGAGTCTAATTACTCCCTTCAAGACAGTAATCAAGATTGCAGGCTTGAATAAATGTCAGAAGAGGAGCCTTGTTTCCGCATGGCAGAAAACCCGATTTTCCAGTGGTTTTTTCTCTAAATGACTTCATACATTTTTCCATATAACTTAAAGATAACGAAGACTCTATGTGAGCAAAGTTTAATACCCACAAGATTATTGCTATATAAGTGTGTTTTACAAAAAGCGCTTATGAACGAAGAGATTTTCTGAAACAAATGAGGATGCTTTTCTCCTTTCTCAAGATATTTTAAAAAATTTGCTGTCATACGACACGCAAACATAAAGTAGATTAAAAAGTATTTTAAATTTTAAAGACTATTTGGATGAGTTATAGGAGAGTTATATAAGAGTTGATACGCTTTCAAACATATGATATGTTTTGACAATAATTGACAAACACAAATTTTATCCGTCATATTAAATGATTTTTTTTATGATAATTTTGTGTTCCTATTCACCACAATGCATTATTATTTGCTTTTTGTCACCCTGTAAACATTTAAATAAGATCAGACATGAATTGTAACGAATGTTCCGATTCACCCCTTTCTGTGGGGTGAATGGGAACACCATGAAAAAATTCAAAATAAATTAAAGTCCTATTTTTTACAAAATTTTTTGGGTTGATTCTCAAAGAAGAAGGTAAGACCCAAGTTTCTATGTCAAAAATATGTTCCTTAACGATCTTATTACAACCGATTATTACCTTGAAAGTTGAAAAGTGTTCTGATTCACCCCATTTTACGGTACTACACTCGATCACGTTCTCGCAAGTTCACTTACACGGCTAGCTCAATTAAATTTTTAAAGCCGGATTTACACGCTACCAGTCGGGCCTCCAGTTTAGATCACCAGTTCTGTGACGTCAGCTAAGCGACCGTTGCGCCGTCTATCGGTGATCACGGGAGAGCGCACGTGATTGGTTGATCGGAGTCGCCGGCGTCAGTAAATAGAAAATGTTTGGTTTACTGGAGGCAGTAGCCTGGTGACGTCACATGACGTCACTGACTGGCGATCTAAACTGGTAGCGTGTAAATCCGGCTTAACACAGACTGGACGGAATTGCCAGTAGAGTGGGCATTGCGCTCCACCTAACGGATGAAAAGTGCAGAGGCAAATCTCCACGTACGGTATTTTGTGTTTAAAATTTTTATTTCAACGAAATAATGTGCCAATTTTTTTGATAATGGTTTATTTTTAAATTAAAATCATTTCTTTCAATTACCTAGCTTATATGTTAAAACAAGCCAAAACATTTTCATTTCTAAAAAATCTATTTTATTCTTGAGCCTACTAAAATTATATTTTTTTATACCGTTCGGCCACTGTTTCAAAAAGTGGCATTGGTAAAGAATGGGCATTCAGCGCCATCCTCCGATTCCGAGTTTTTAAGCGATTGAGGTAGCCGTATAGCTTTACGTCCACTATCGTTGAGCAGAGCAGAGCGGAGTGGACGACTAGAGCCAATTACAAGACTGCCAACGTCTACTGTAGCACGAGCCTCGTGCTACAATGGATGTTGACATCCTTCTATAATTGGTTCGAATCCCCTCTGCTCAGCGATAGTGGACGCCTAGCTTATAAGTGAACTTGTGAGAACGTGATCGAGTGTAGCCGTGCTATAACAAAAACAGTGATGCACGATCGCGATTTTGTGAATCAGAGCGGAAATACGCTTTTTAAAACAACGTGCAAAAAATTAAACTTTTTTTAATCATTTTGAATCAAAAATACTAGAGAAAGTAGCACTTTTTCAAGAGGAGTGCGTGAAAGTAATTTTTTCGCACTAGTGAAAAAAAGTATTTTCTCGCACGCCTCGTGCTCAAATATCATACAGTCTTGACATTGAAATGGCATATAAGCTTGGCGTCCACTATCTCTAAGCAGAGCAGATCAGAGCACAGTGGATTAGAGCCAATTACAAGGCTGACAATGTCTACTATAGCACGGGCCTCGAGCTACAATGGACGTTGACAGCCTTGTAATTGGCTCTAATCCACTCCGCTCTGAACTGCTCTGTTCTGCTTAGCGATAGTGGACGCCAAGCTATATACTGAAAAAATTCATTGACTCGAGTTGCCAACGTTAATAAATATATGTATTAAAAGTATTTTGTGTACTTATTTATAAAAAATATTGTATGTAACACGTGGGAAAATACTTTTTCAAACTCGATAAATTATTTGACTCATGCTATCGCACTCTTCAAATAAGCGTTTTACCTCATTTGAAAAAGTATTACTTTCTCCACTAGTTGCATAAATAACTATATTAAAAGCTTACTATAAACACTTTGATGGTCATACACCTTAAACTATTAACCCTTTGCACTCCAGGCCTTTTTCGCTTCGAGGGACCAGCAACTGGAGATGTTTCCCACCATTTTCGGTTGTTCGAGGTTACAGATCCGCTTCAAAGAAACTAAACATTGCCATTGGCCTTGCGTCGAATTTCCGCATCAAACCTAGTGGTCCTCTCGAGTTGCGGTATCAAATCATGTGGTGAATGAGAGTCACCTCTGGAGTGCAAAGGATTAACACTATGCCGTCCGGTGATATCATGTTGGTGTCCAGCGAAAGCTATCGAGCAAATGCCGGCGACACATCGAAAACTATAAGTGGAAAATAAACGAAAATTTTGCATTTTTTCAGTAAAAGGACACTATTTTCAAAGAAAAAAGGCAGGGTGGGGAGGGTAGCGCCGCTCTTCGAAAAACGGATAGTATGATCTCTGATTTTATAAAACGGATGATTATTTTTTTTAAATATAACCATGATGTGACGATGCACGATTTCACGCATGAGGTTATTTCTATGGGGTGAAATTGATTTTCAATGCGTGTTCACGCAGATTTCATGCATTTTGGAGAACTCTGCTTATGTATTCAATTTTATGTCTGACTATGTATCAGAGGCTTTTTTTACTGAAATGTTGTGTGGTGTGTGTTTAAATGACAAGGCAATATCAGTCAGTCTCATAATGAAAACGAACACAGTTGGATTAGTGAGAGATTTATTTTTCATTTGCGTCAATAAATACAAAATTAGAACTGTCGACTCGGTACCCAATGTGAAATTTTTACATGGTTTGTAATAAGTTGTTAAGACAAGAATTGAGAAGGGGTGTAACTGCGGAATAAAAAAATTGTTTTATAAATAGTTAACTTCTTCTGAAATTGTTGATTCTACGCTGGAAACTGTATCACATTGTTGCAGAACATAAAGTATCTTTAATGCAACAGAAACTTTTGCTTCATCTTTGCTACATTATTTTCAACAATATTATTTAAGGAACATCCTCAGAAAACTAGAGTTGTTGACTTGGTACCTAATGTGCAATTTTCTCATGATTGATAAAATCATTTAGAAGGGGCTGTAAATGGGGAATTAAAAAAAGAAATGTTCAACAAAAGCTTAACTTCTTGTGATCTTGTCGACTCTAGGCTGGAAAATATATCACAGTGTTGCAACATAAAGTATGTTTAATGCAACAGAAATTTCTGTTACAACTTTGCAACATTATTTCCCTACAGCTGATTTTCAAAAAAAATTAAGGAACAACCCCAGATAATATATATGTTTATGAAAACCTTGTCATTTACTTATCAGACACTCATTGACGAAGTAGCAAGCAACCCCCAAGACAAAGATTTTGCAAAAGGTTTTGTGAAATGGCTTACGATGGCAACCCTATGAAAAGGGCTGATTCTAGATTGGCACAAATGCAGTATAAAGCTTGCAGCAAGTTTATCATGAAAATGCTTACACGCCCTTTATAACGTAAGCCTTGTTGAAATGTTGGTCTTGAAAACATTACCAAAAACTTCTGAACTAGGACCCCTTTGATCTTTAAAACAGTTGCATCCTTGTCGTCTGAACCTAGAATCATTTTCGCTTAAGAGGATTATACAAGGTATTGAAAAGGTTAAAATGCTATCTAAGTAAGCCCTACAATCCGATTTGCATAGTGTTAACGTAACATATTCTGGGATCACGAAATCATGGTTCGTGAGTGTGACCATCAACGCCTTGTCGGTGTTTCTTCCATCGAGGTTGACCTGAAGCCTTTTGGGCGTATCTTTATCTCGGTGGTGACCATGGAATCATTGTATCCTCTCCAACTGTGCCACTCTATACCATCCGCAAAGCTCTCGTGTTTGCCATCCAGGTAAAGACCGTTGAGGTTGGAATGGTGGCAGGAATTGTACCACCATCCTCCCTTGTATACCTGCGCACAGTGCGATTCGTGGTTGTCGTTGTCCTGATCCTTGGTAGAGAACTTGAAGCTGTTGTGCTGAGCAATCAAGGAATCACCTGGAAAGTTATACAATGCCTATAATAATAGAGTAGGGGAGACTGGTTCTAGAGGTAGCAGGGTTTGGTTGTAATAAACCAAATAAGTTTTTCTATAGCCCCGGCTGGCTCCAAAATTCACATTATCAGCTGGTACATGTAATGTTGAGCAAGTAAACAAAACGATAGGAGTGAATATTTAATAAAGCCTAAAATTTAGAACTGTTGTTTTTTTACGAGGTAAGTAATTTTTTGATTCTTCATAATTTTTTTTAATTACATGTGGATGACTACAATTAATCGTACAAATAAAATACCATTTTGAAAGACTTTTCAAATATGGAATGCAATGCATTACAAGAAAAATAGGATTAAATAAACTCGTGATATAGCGTTTCAAAATGGAGGTAGAGTTTGGGTTGAGTTGTTACAACTAGACCCGAAATTTTTATTACAAGTTATGATAGTTACTAGGTGGATATAAGAAAAAAAATCGAAAACAATGTCAACCCGACAGTGAATCTGAAGTTGACGAAGTGTGTATCATGTGCCTTTTCGAAGAGCAAACCAAATGGAAAGTGGAATAAGTGCAACGATTATTTAGGGGTGGGCTCATGAAGTCTGCACATGAGTAGAATCATTATTTGTGTGTCAGGATTGTAATTATGATGACTCGATTAAAGGAATATATTAAAAGTATTTAGTTGTCTACTCAAGTAGGTAAATAAAACCCTTTCTTTTAAGGTTTTCTCATTTTTAACCCGTGTTACAACTTGTCCTATAAGAGGGGAGGGGGTTAGTTGTAACACTTTTCTTACGTAAGAAAAAAATTTTCCAAAAAATTCTACTCGTCAAAAATTATACTCAAATGCATCAGTAGAAAAAGGAGAAATCCGTCATTTCTCTAGTATTCAAACCGTACCAAAATCAGCTGTATTTCAGATGCTACAGTTAAATATATAAAACGTGTTAATTCCATCGATATAGATAAACAACTAGATAGACTGCTCCATTGTCAATGCAAAGAGAAAAACGCGCCGGGGATTGCGAAGCTGGTGGGATGATTAACCAATCACAGTTCACTTTTATAGTTGGATGAGAATGCGAAAAACCTTGTAAAGTGTTAGAGTATATATTTTTTTGCACATTATTACTAATTAATGTATACTATTGACATTTCTGCAGTATTCAACCCAAAATTTCATTTTCAATCCTCGGGGCAATCCGTATTTTTTATCCCACCAATTGCATCTGGCAACGGCTTCATTCCCAGCTTTAAGCAGTCTATCCAGTTGTTTATCTACACTCAAGAGCCAAAACATTATGACCACCAGTCAATAACGAGTTGACCCACCTTTGGCGCTCAATACAGCTTCAACCCGCCTTGGCATGGATGCCACAAGTCCTTGGTAAATGGCCGGAGATAGATTGTACCAAATGTTTAAGCAGCGGTCACGCAAATCCGAAATATTGCGAATTTGTGGTCTTTGAAATCTGAGCTTCCATCCCATGACATCCCAAATGTGTTCTATCGTATTGAGATCCGGTGAGTTAGGTGGCCAGGACATTAACTGGAATTCAGCATCATGTTTCTGGAACCACTCCAACACAATTTTAGCCTTGTGACATGGGGCGTTGTCCTGTTGGAACATTTCATTTCCAGATGGAAAAACAGAAGCCATGTAAGGGTGCAACTGGTCCGCAATGATGTTCATATACCCTGTAGCATTCATGGTCTGCTCTACCACAACTACGGGTCCCAGAGACGCCCAAGAGAACGTCCCCCAAAGCATAATACCGCCACCACCGGCCTGTGTATGACCTACTGTACATTGAGGGAGCAACTGTTCGCCTGGAAGATGGCGTATCCTGGCACGGCCATCACCGTGATGAATGACAAACCGTGATTCATCTGACCAGGCAACTCTCTCCCACTGATCCATGGACCAGTCACGATGTTCCCGGGCCCAGCGCAGGCGCAGTTGGCGATGACGCTTGGTCAGCAAAGGCACACGAGTGGGACGTTTGCTGCGTAGCCCCATATTCAACAGTGTCCGCTGAATAGTGTGCTCCGATACTATTCTATTTGGCCCTGCATTGTATTGGGCTGTCAGCTGAGCCACTGTCTGGCTCCGGTTTTGCTTCACCATGCGAGACAGTCTCCGACGACTTTTTTCTTTGATAGCGTGAGGACGTCCAACACCATGTCGTCTACTGCTGCTTCCACCGTCATTCATCCACTTTGCATAAATACTAACAACTGTAGATCACGAAAAACCCACGAGTCGTGCAGTTAAGGAAATACTTGTTCCGAGCCTTCGAGCCATTACAATCTGCCCTCTATCAAAGTCGCTTATATCCGCAGCCTTTCTCATCACACACAGAAGTAAGTGAAAGAATGATTCTTCAGACTGACTGACTGATTTAAAATTGGTGCAGATAGATCCGGAAGGATCTTCATTCTGCGGAATAAAAAGTGCGGAAAAACAGAACATACTTAATATGCACAACATAAAAATGGATAATGAAGAAAGAAATAATTAAGATCAGTGTTACAGTATCGAAACAGTCCAACTATTCCGAGAAAAAGCCACGTTCAATGAAAAGGCTGGAAAAAGTGTGTAAGCCAATGGGCTTAGAGGGTGAAGTCCTCGTAGTGATTCTTCAGACTCTCCAGCAGCAGTTAAATACCACTTCCACCTGATCACGTGCCTTCCACGTCATCCAGGCAAGTTCATTGCAAAATGTAGGGGTGGTCATAATGTTTTGGCTCTTGAGTGTATATCGATGGTTAATTCTAGTTCCGGTCTCCCATTACGATTCAAGAAATATCTCCTTAACAATTAGCATCTACTTTTAACATTCTCGAATTTATATTACTAGGGCAAGTATTTTAATATGCTACCTAACTAATCTCGGGGAATGTAATAATTAAGGAAATTGTTTAAAAAATCTCAATTTAGTGTGGAAATTTTAAGAAATATCATGTACGTGTTCTAGCAAACATTTAATATTATAATTTGCTAAATATCTAATAGAATAATAAAAACTAAAAATTAATAATTACATAGTCCTATGAGAGAAAAAGTTTTTTATAGATGAAGCTGAGCACAAAAAGGACACAAAATAGTTTATTTTTCGAAAAATAATAATCTTTAACTCTCCATTGTACAGTTAGAACTATCGCATTTCAGAAACGCGAAATTTTCAGACAGCTCAACCATAAAATATTGTTAGTAGTTTGTATGCAAAATTAACATATTGTTATGAATTTTTCCGCTGAGGCAATGATGGCACAGTTTTCACGGTTTAAAAGTATTTATTCTCTCTTCAGAAAACTCACAAAATCTATTCACAGGCAACAGTTTAACTACTCTCAAGCTTCAACACAAGCTTCAACAAAAATAACTTCGAATTCAGCGATTATACAAGCGCACTCCAATAGGTCAACAAAGCGATCAGCTTTCAACGAAATCCGAAGTACATCTGAAAACTTTCCCGTTCTCCAGTCCTTTTATAAACAAGCGCGTGAGACATTCTCGAAATTTCCAGCCAATTCATCGGAAAGAAATTTCTCGAAACGTCTCGATTACTTCAGGTGTTGCCACCTTTTTCTAACTTGTATAATCGCTATTAATTACTAAATAAAATAGGATAAAAATAAATTATAATAGAATTTTGAAATAATACGTCACTATTTACAATATATACAGACAATTTGTGCAACATTTCCCCCTTCTTAAAGACTGCACGTCCCGGGCAGTGAAGTCCTTAAGCCATTCAATGACTTCTACCATAATATGGGGCTAGCCTATTGTAGTGTACAACTCTAGGTTTACAGGAAGGTGTCCGTTGAATTCTCACCACGACGTCGTTGATCTTCTTAAGGATCCCATACGGCCCTTCCCAGTTCGTCTGGAGCTTAGGAGAGAGTCCTTTCCGACGTTTGTCACCTTCCTGGAATGAACGGTCCATGGCCTTGGCATAGTACCGGATCTTCATGCGCTCCGTCCTGATGTTGTTTCTCTCTCTGGCGAACCGATGTACGGCTTCCAAACGTGCCTGCAGATCATCTAGATACTGGACAGGCGAGGAAGGAGTGTCCTGTGGTTGTCCAAAGAGGAGGTTGCTGGGGAGCCTAAGGTCTCTTCCACACATCGTTAGAGATGGAGAAAATCCGGTGGTCTCGTGAGTTGCACTCCCGTATGCCAACAGAAGTGGTGAAAGTTTCTGATCCCCATCTTGCTGGTTATATGATTTTGAGATTGCGTCCGAATCATCCGCGGGTGCAGCTGATAGATCCCGGGACCTCCGTTCGATGCTTGTAACAGGAGTACGGATGTCGATTCCCTCGTCACTAACTTTGTCCATTTCCACATGAACCACTTCCTGGGAGGGTTTCATCAACGTCGCTTTCTTCGGTTCTCTCTCCGAGGCTGGAGAGGTACTTTCCATAGATGTGGACTCTTCAGCATTCTCTATGACATTGTCTTCATGAGCTACAATCCGATATACGCACAGCTCTTTCATGTCTAGATCGTGCAAAGGAACTTCGCCTCTCCATGTTTGCAGCTGGCTTTTCTCAAAATTCAGCGTAATCCCATTTTTCTTCAAAAAGTCTAGTCCGAGAATGCACGGATCTACAATTTCGGCAACATAAACGGTGTGCTTGTAGGTGTTAAATCCAAGGGCAATGTCCACTTGCAATTTCCCATGAACAGAGATATTACCACCGGACACAGTTTGTAGAGAAACAGAGGGCGATGTGTAGAGGAGTCGGCTGTTCAGGCGACGAGCCACGTCCGTCCTTACGATCGTTACGTTCGCTCCCGAATCGACGATTAGACGACATGGAGTTCCGTTGATCTCCCCCTTCACGAATAAACCCTGGTTTCCTCCTTGTCGGGATGAAACGTGGAAACGACTGGTCGGGGCTTCACCTGTTCTACATTGCAGCTTCTGCCCTGCGAGATGACATCTTCTTAGATTCAGTTGTGGAGAATCCGTGGTAGTGTTATCCCTTCTCTTTTTCAAATCGAGGCAGTTTCGTCGTAGATGCCCTTCCCGTTTGCAGTGCCAGCAAACGACTCTGGTCCTTCGATCCCTGGCTCCGGGATAGCTTCTCATCATTCTATCAATTTTGCTTTCCAGTTCTCGAAGCTTACTGGTGACAAAGTCAGACGAATCCTCTGCTAATGCACCACGCACATATCGTCGGTCTTTTCCAGAAGCTAGCTGCGCGGCTTCCACTCTCATGGCGTACACGAGGGCCGACTTCAGGTTTTTGTTTTGGGATAACCTTACCGCCTGCTGCACATCGGGATCTTGAATAGCGTCGATGAAATACTGCAGAGAAAGATCGTCCCGTACATCCGGGGGACAGTCAGGGAAAGCGAGGAGCGACAGTCTTTCTATATCCGATGCCAATTCTTGAAGAGTTTCATTGGCCTTCTGCTGTCTCACTTTCAGTTGCAGTCTGTTGTAATCCTTTAGATGTTGCTCCCCAAACCTTAATTCCAACGCACTTGCCAGCGCCACGAATTCTCCCCGCTTCTCTTCAGGTAGTGTTTGTAAAATGTCAGCAGCTTCACCTCGAAGAGATGCCGCGAGATGGAATGCTTTCGAAGTATCGTCCCAACCATTCGCAGAAGCAATCATTTCAAACTGCGTTTGATAAACGCGCCAAGACGACCTCCCATCAAAAGTGGCCACTTTGATGTTAGAGCGCGGCGCCATAAAGGGGATGGAAGCGTTATCCCAATTAGGTGACGCTATGGCCAGAGCTTCACGCGTTTCCATTTTTCGCAGCCTTCCTTCTACAACGTCAATGAATTTGTCTTGCTCTTCCTTTAAGGTGGAAACTTTTTCTTGCATGGTGGAAACTTTTTCTTGCACGGTGGAAACTTTTTCTTGCACGATGGAAACTTTTCCGTTAAACTCCTCAAACTTTTCATCAACTTCCTTTCTTACTGCATTAAATACTTCTTCTTTCACGGATAGCAGAACATTTGAGGTAGTTTCTATTATGGTTGATTCCACCATTGAGACTAGCTCTATCTTCATTTCTTCTTTGATTTCATTCACAGCTGCAGATGTTGTTTCACACTTGGCGGCTAAAGCTTTAATCTCCGATGATGTTGCTTCTTGGCTGGCGGCGATTGCGGCGGCGAGTTCGGCGTTAGTCGTTTCTTGGCGGGCTTGACCAGCGGCGATTGTAGCGGCGGTTGATTCTTGTCCGGCTTTTATTTCGGCTTTCATTTCAGCGGCCGTGGATTCTTGTCCGGCTTTTATTTCGGCTTTCATTTCAGCGGCCGTGGATTCTTGTCCGGCTTTTATTCCAGCAATCATTTCCATCAACTGCTTCATTTGGTCTTCCATCATTCCTCTAGTTGTCGGCATTCAAAATTACGAGATCCCACTTCTGACACCACTGTTATGAATTTTTCCGCTGAGGCAATGATGGCACAGTTTTCACGGTTTAAAAGTATTTATTCTCTCTTCAGAAAACTCACAAAATCTATTCACAGGCAACAGTTTAACTACTCTCAAGCTTCAACACAAGCTTCAACAAAAATAACTTCGAATTCAGCGATTATACAAGCGCACTCCAATAGGTCAACAAAGCGATCAGCTTTCAACGAAATCCGAAGTACATCTGAAAACTTTCCCGTTCTCCAGTCCTTTTATAAACAAGCGCGTGAGACATTCTCGAAATTTCCAGCCAATTCATCGGAAAGAAATTTCTCGAAACGTCTCGATTACTTCAGGTGTTGCCACCTTTTTCTAACTTGTATAATCGCTATTAATTACTAAATAAAATAGGATAAAAATAAATTATAATAGAATTTTGAAATAATACGTCACTATTTACAATATATACAGACAATTTGTGCAACAATATAATAACTATAATCCATCCATTTTTTGTCACAATTAAGCAAAAAGCAATAACTCAAGAAAAAAACTATATTACCAGCATCTCCACTATAATCTTGGATGTGTAAAGCGTACTTATTATTTTCGTCGTCAATCCAAAACATGTCATACAAAGCATAACGCTTTTCTCCATCTGAAGCTGTGAGATCAAAACGAACAGAATAAAGACGTTGGTTGGTCAATGAAAATATATTATCGTTGCCTGAAACAAACAAACAAAAACTCACCCACAATTACAATTCAATTGGTATGCAGATGAAATTCAATGAGTTTCCAACTAAAAATTAATAAATTAACTGCTAGAATTTAATGAGTTTACAGTTACAATTTAATGAGTTAGCAACTACATTTTAATGAATTTACTATTAGAATCTAATTAATCTTCAACTGTAATTCAACGAGTTTGCAATCACTTTTCAATCAAGTTTGAACATCAACTTAACAAGCTAGCTTGAAAATTTGTATGGTGGTTCAAATGAAATGTTTCGAGAATCTATATTTTCAAAGTATATAACAAACTTAATATTTACATCAATAACTTATTAATTTTAATTTAGATTATACTTTAAAATTGTGAATGCATTCCATAGAAAGTTGAAAGCTGCGAATGCAAATTATAGGATGTGTATGTGTAAGTCATCAAACCAAATTTATATCGTTAAAATTGTCATCAAAGTTATATGAGAAAAAATCATACCTAACCAAAAGTCTTTTTCTATGTCTCCAAATCCATTTTTGTAACTCACCCAATCTTTGTAAAAATAATCTTTTGATCTACTAAAATTTCCTCTTCTTTGCAGCACCTTCAGAAATAAACATTTATGCTTTGTTTTAGACAGTTTCTAGTACTAACATTGTGTCTGTATGTGTGTGGTCAGCATAATTCCCGAACATATTGACCTACAATGTTAAAATTTGGCCTGCGGGTTGGTGATAACCATGGGTCCTATCATTAAGATTTTCGTCCAAATCGCGCGGGCTCATATGGTTGAAATAATGAAAAATCAGGAAAAAATCTTGCTGAAAAACGTCTCAAAACAATCCCCACCTTCTAAATTCCAGCAGAAATACGGTAAAAGAGCAAACAAATTGAAAAACTAATGCCTTTAACACAGAGCTCTCTGCCCTTGAGTATCGCCCATTAACAATTTATTACTTTCAATTACCCGTATATGTGTGGAATGTGGAGGTGCACCACCCAGAGAACCCGGGTGCTGGCTGCAGGGAGATGGTATTCATTAGTCTTAGATGAAAGAGGAACACACGAATGAACATTCTCGATGCGCGTTAAAAATGTCGCTTGTGCCAGCGGATGTATGATTTGCTAGCAATAATGAATTATTAAACTAAGATTCTACATTCAACAGTAGCTTTTTCTGAGCGTCTACTCCCACATGTATACATAGGGTAATGAAAGTATAGTATTCGGACAAAAAAAAAAAAAAAGCTTCGATTTTTTTTTGCGTTTCTCCACATTTTGGAACATTCTGATTTAAAAAAATAAAAATAAAAAATCTAGAAAAAATGTCTGTCCGTGTGTATGTGTGTGGTCATCATAACTCCCGAACAAATTGACTTACAATGTTCAAATTTGGTGTGAGGGTTGGTGATGGCACAAGCATTTACCTTTTGGGTTTCCGTTAAAATCGCGCATGCGCATACGGTAGCTGCCATTGAAAAATGTTCAGCAATTACTGAAAAACTGCTCTAACGATTTTGTTCAAAATCCTTGTCATAATGCCTCTTAAGGTATTCTAAACATGCCCACCTCCGAAATTCTTCTAAAAAGGCTTTAATGGCGTAAAAAGTTGAAAAACGAATGCTTTCAACACAGAGTTCTCTTTGTTTGAACATAGTTCATAAACGATCGTTTTTTCTGCTCTTCCCAGTTTCACTTATAAGAAAGGATAATATAAGAATTATCGAAAAATATATCGCCAAAATGATAATTATGGCGAAGTTTTTTTTTTTTTTTTTTTTTTTCCATGTCAAAATTATTGCCAAAAGTATTGGCAAACTGGCCATTTTTATTTTAATTTTTGAAAATATGAAAACGGTAAATAACACCATAAATTTTAGTACAGTGACCGATATTATAGTGTAATTGAAAGTTGTACGATGTTCAACATCCCTAATTTTACATTCAAATGTAGGGATGATATTCTTGCTAATACATCTTCGGCAATTCATTGAAATGCAGTTTCTGAGAGCATTTGATTTGGATTTTAAAGGTTTGTTAAAGAAACGGTTTTTGGCTTTGTAAATGTTCTTTAAATACAGCAGTACATTTTAGTAATTTTGTTTGGAGCTGAAGTAGACTATATTTACACTTACTATGACAATCTTAATTGATTGAGAATTGAAAAGGTAGAGTAGTAAATCTACAGCCAATTAATTTGTGTTAATTGGAAAATTTGATTCATATCTTTTTACGTTACTGTTTCTTTCATAGGGTACCAGATAAAAACCGCCAAATTGTAGACCTAACTCATCCAAACTAACAACTTTTAAATCATTTCTAATTCCTATAACAAACCGTAAACATTAAAGCTTGTCTATACATTTACGCTTCATTTAAACGTATAAACATTTAGGCATGGTAACAACTACGACAACTGGTACCCACCTATTAAATGCTTTTGGGCAAACCTGATAAGCCCTAGCGTCGGGGGATTGGCGAGCGTTAGCGAAAAGGGGGCGGAGTCCCTTATTTATTCATAATAATAAAAATAATAATAATTGTAATAATAATGCTTTGAAACTTTTTATAAGCTAGATTACAAAATATTTTTTGTGTGAAACGAAAAACACCAATTTAGTTTCCCTAATTTTATTGAACTTTTATTACTTTTGTTATGCCTAGTAAAATATTTCACATTATAAAGCAATACTTCTGCAGGTATTTTGGCTCAAAAAAATGTGACCTCAGGACTTTGAAGCAGAACAGGCTACCGATCAAACTTTAAGAAAAATTAAAATATAATATTCCATTACTCCATAACTATTTTAAAAACAGTAAGATATTATGAAAATGTATTGACACATTGAGTACATGTTCATGATCATTCAGTCACACTTATGCTCTTAATACTCACCAGCCACCCTCCCCCCTCCGTGTCCATGTCGCAGTAAACGTTGAGGGGTGTGTCGCCCCTCACCCTGTTCCTGGGCCACACACTGTACACGCCACTTTTCTTATTGGAAGCACCTCTCAACACCTCTTCACAGTCCACTGGCTTACTCACACTCGAACTGGTATGTGATGGGCCTGAAATAACATCATAAAGCGATAATTACACGTGTCTAATATGTGTAGCTCATAAATATTAGGCTATTTAGTGCGTAACCAAAATAGTAGAATTAGAAAAATTAATGTTGCATTAAATGGAGATATGTATTATTGTATTGTGGAGATTTTATTGTAAAATGGAGATTTGAGATATGGGGTATTATTTGTATTATCGAAAAAAGGGCAACTAGAATGTGTTAGACCTGAAATAGGTTTGTTACTTAGATGAACTAAAACAGACTTTTTGTATATGCTTCAGAGTTATATTATGGGCTTAAGGGGTGCCTTTGAAAGTACTGGATGATTTTTTCCATGATATATTATATTAAGAGGATCTAGAAAAGCGTTTATCGTACAATTTATACCCTTAAGGATAATATTTATAAAAAAAAAAATTTAAATTTATACGAATTTTTTTTTTTTTTTTTTCATCTCCGAAAATGTTAAAAATTAAACTATATCATCAATATCTTTTACGTGGTTAAAAGGATTCCGGACTAAATAACGACAAGTTAAATCCCAACAATTGAAAAGCAGACCACAATCCCAACAATTCAAAATAAAGATGGGGCGAAATTCCGACAGTGACAAAAAAACTAAAAGCCATAAACACATACGCGTGACATTAGATTATTTCACCCTATTTAATCAAAATTTAAAATTGCAAATATATTACTCTGCTTTATTTTGACAATTTTATAATAATACTAGCTGAATACCCATGCTACGCTACGAAATTTAACTATGTGTATTTTAATAATCAAAGCACATTTATGTATTCCACAATTCGGGGGTTTCATCCCGTTCCGACATCTAAAAATGGGTTTAACAAAGTCGTATTACCTTACTTTATCTCTACTTGCCGTTGGTGACATTTGTTATGAATTAAATAATTGGGAATATTTAGTAAGTGGGACATGAAGCGTTCAACTTTTTTTCGAACTCTTAAAATTAGTTAATCGAGATCCGAATAGCTTATTTTTTCTATGTTTGTCTTTGTTGACATTTGTATCAATTTTCAGAGTTGTGACCAAATGAGAAGTGAGACATTCAAATATCCCTTGTTTGGAACGTTTAACTCTTTTTCGTCCCTTTAAAGTGAGTTAACCGAGATCGAAATAGCTTACTTTTTCTATGTTTGTCTTTGTTGACATTTGTACCAATTTTCAGAGTTGTGACCAAATTAGAAGTAGGACATTCAATTACCCCTTGCTTGGGACGTGCAACCCCTTTTCGACCCTAAAATTTGGTTAATCGAGATGGAAATAACTTACTTTTTCTATATTTATTCATGTTGACATTTGTACCACTTTTCTGAGTTGTGACCAAATGGAAAGTGGGAATTTCGAATATTCCTCGTTTGGAACGTTTAAGGCCTTTTCCACCCATTAAAGTGGGTTAATCGAGATCGGAGTAGCTTACTTTTTCTATATTTGCATTTTTTTATATTTGTACCAATTTAAGAGTTGTGACCATGTGGGAAGTGGGAGAATTTTTGATGAGTGAGTGAATGAGGGCTTTGCCTTATATATAGAGAGATTTTTATAACAACGCGCAAAAAATTAAACTTTTCTTAATCAGAAATCGTGGTGAAAATAACACTTTATCGTGATGTGTGGGGAAAGTTACTTTCTAGCACTTGTGCGAAAAAGTACTTCTCACGCCTCGTGCTCGAATATTATTTGTCTTGATACTGAAATGACATATTTGTTGAAGAAATTCATTGACTGGAGTTTCCAACATTGATAAATATATGTATTAAAGATATTTTTTGCGTGTGTTTTTAAAAAATATTGTATATAACACGAGGAAAAATACTTATTCAAAATCAGTAAATTATAATCAATTTACCTCGCTTGAAAAAGTATTACTTTCCAAACTAGCTGAATAAATAACTATGTCTTTGTTATATTTTAATGCATGTTATGTACTAATTTTTTCATTAAAATAATATTTTAATTTGAATGAAGTTACCAAAATAAAAAAGAGAAATTAACAACTGTTTACACCATAACAGCTAAACAAGCCGAATCTACAGTCAGAAGGAGATTCCTAAGGCTCTTATTAATCAAAGTGAACGACCGCGTGCCACAGAAAGATGCCCGTGCTGGCCAGATCTGTGGCCCAGTATAATAAGATCCTTAAGATGGCATTTATCGCTTAGAGTAGCTTGTCTGGGCATCTGAAGAGGTGGCAAGCGTTTGCTACTTTTAGTGGCTCTGGAGTGACCTATAAGAGCCTAATGTGAACAAGTTTCTAAGTCACCCTAAAATTCGAAAGCAACACACCTTAGGCATGAGTTTGTAGATCTACTCTCAATTATTAAATGGATCCACTAACCTGATGATAATCAAAAAGGAGCATGAAGTTAGAAGGTTTACTCACAAACTGGGTAATAAGTTTTTGCTTTGTTTATCAAATCCACGGCGACATCTAAGAAGGATAGGGACCTTCCGTCTTTTCCGCAATCTGAGGTGACATTTCCAAACGCTGCATGGATTGATACTGTGAGGAGACATATGAAAGCCAACCAGTAGCACCTGTAAAATTAAGGTGAGTTTCTAGTTATTTCGGTGCTAAAGTAGGAGCCATAACTGGTAAAGCTGTTGAACATGGTTTACATTTCCAAGAAGCAAAAATTTATAATATTTAATATTTCCAAAAAGCATATCCATACACAAAAACAACTGTACGACAATGTATGGTAATACCGTCTGTTTGTTGGTTTGTTTGACTGAATAGTTCACCATACAATTCAGCATTTTAAGCTCTGTTGCCACAACATTGGGTACTTTTCCGTTAGATGTGTACCAGTTGCCTAAATGCTTAAGATGTATAGCCCATGTCTGAATATTTAAAGTTTGTTATCGGATTGATATAGCAACCCTATAACGATATGTTATACAAAATATAAATTATTTGAAGGTTTGAATGAGATATCGCTGCCATTCGGCAATTTTTATCTGTTACCTGTCAAACAGAAGAGTATCCAATGTTGATTCATAATAAACTCAAAATAAAAAAGAATTTTAATCCGATTATTGTCAAAACTCCTCTTTCCGCCTATTATTTCGAAAAGAAAAAAAGTAAATATTGATAAAAAAAAATAATATTCCCACTAAAATGGGTAAAGACATTATGGACTGTAGTCCTGTCTTTTGAAACCGAGAAAAATGGAGTCAATAATGTTATGAAATCTTCTAATTTGGACAATCTAGTAAAAATTTTGATCTACCACATTTTCATATTTTTGTTTATTACCAAAGCAAATTAATCGAAAGCAAATGGCTAGAATTGAATTGAAATTATATGAACAGAAATATGCTGATTTTAAAATGGTTACATCGCTTTGTAGAAACTTGTACAGCACGAGGGGAAAATCCGAACAATGACTATATCTTGTATTCTAATTGATGAAATAACAAAAGTCAAGTACCGTTGTTAATCGTGGAAGGATTTGAATAATTTAGTTAACGTTAAAAGAAAAAAAATTACTTTTTTGACCATAAATTCTTAAATAATAAATATATTTTAGTAATTTTGGTTTCAAACGAGAATTTATTAAATAACAAACATAAATAGTTATCAACTTTTGCTCCAAACAGTGTTTTAATATTTAATTATCAATTAATAAAACAAGTTTAAAAAAAAATTTAAATATAAACTTTTTTTTTTTTTTTTTTGCTTTTATTAGATTTATCATGGTCGAAAATACCCATCCAGAGATTTTTCTTTTAATTTTGAAATTTGTTTCCTAATATTTTAGTAAAAATGTAAAAAAAGTTCTCTTTAAGGGATCGTGTAATTGATTACCGTCTTGAAGCACGCAAACGTTCGATTCTTCCCCGATGTAAAGAGAATTGCCCTGAAAATTGGACAAAATATTTTCTTGATCATAAGTGACGTTTCTCTCAATATAATGAACTGAAATCTGGTATTTAGGATAAAGAAATTATTCTAAATTGAATAAAAATATAAAAAATAGGTTTTCGTATTAAAATTTTCAAACATAGAGTTAAACTTACTTAGTAAACAGCTCCCAAAGAAAACAAATTTGCACCAGACACATAGAAAATCATAAACAAAGCATTTTGATGCAAATTGCAAGATTCTACGATAATTGGAACCGAAGATATAGCCATCGTTCGTTTTTTTTTTTTTTTTTTTTTTTTTTTTTTTTTTTTTTTTTGCGTGCAGTACAACAATTTAAAACCAGTGCAAAGCCTGAGAGTACTTCTAGTCAAATATAAAATTTAAAATCCCTCCTTTACATTTGAATATTTTATTATAAAAATGGCTTAGGTTAATGTTTACCTGTGTACGCCACTGTTGTATTGTTTGCTTTATAAAGTCGCAGAATTTAAAATTAAAAGTTTCCACTTACCATTCTTTAATAAGAACATGTGGAAGATACATCCTTTACACCAAGTTGTTGGACGTCGAATATACTCGTGTTTGAATGTTCTCTAGTGAATCTCTAGTTTAAATGTTCTCAAATCCTAACTCTTTTATATGCATCTTCAGATTTGTTTTTGGTTTTCACCGACTGATATCATGCCATTTTCTAACAACTGGTATTGCTATAACTAGTACATAAACGTCACACAAAAAAAAGCGCTTCCTATCCTTCAAGGACTTTCAAAAGTTGGGACATTCCCCGGCATTTCGACAAACGACGCGGAAGTAGAATATTTCCACACATCCAGAAAGTTCCACTCTTATCTGTGTGGAATTTCCTATGCTGCAATCGTGTCTGTCAATAAGTGTCAGAAAGGGAATGAAGAGAAGGGGGGGGGGGGGTGATGATGTTGCCGGTAAAACAATAACAGTTCATTGGAGGAAAGACGCCATTGTAGGCTAGTTAAATATTTTAACTCCGAAAAATTACATGCTTCCTTAACAAGTTATGAAATAACTTGTTTCTTAGTGTTACATACTCTAAAAATGGAATACTTTCGGATCATTTCAATTACCCACTTTCTTTACAAAAATTTAAAATTTTGGAAACCGTTTAGACTGGCTGAAACGAAAATTCTCACACTGAGTTCAGTATTTGATTAAATGCCTTATCCAGGATACGAACCCGGCATCTTTGGCATGCGAGACCAGAGCTCTTACCCCAACGACATCAGGTCGGAGATTAAAGTGCAAAAATCTCACGCTGAATGTTCCATACTTCATAACTGGTAGTTGGAAGTACGCATATAACTTTTGGTCTCGTATCCCTCAGATTTACAAGTAGTTTAGAAACAATTTTCAACACTTCTATGGGCCATCTACAAACATGCTACATTTTAACAATAGACAATAGTGAAATACTTAATATAGAAATGTTGTATATATTCACGAGAGATACAGTTAATATGCAGTCTATCTCTCTCTCTCTCTCTCTCTCTCTATATATATATATATATATATATATATATATATATATATATATATATATATATATATATATATATATATATAATTTTTTTTTTTTTTTTTTTTTTTTTTTTTTTTTTTTTTTTAGAACTTATCTGGTTGGTTGAGGTTTTAAGGTACAAGAGCTTCACTAAGGCCATGCTGCGCCAATTAGAACTTATCTGTTTTTTAATGATGTAAAATGAAAAACTAAACGCAAGAACATTTAAGAGGGATTGCGGAGGAAATTGAGATTTTCGAGAAAACAAACGAATTGACTCGCGTTAACTCGAGAACTTGCAATAACTCGGCCAAATCTTCTAATAAGGCAGTTTTTAGTGAAAGATGATGTTAAGCTTCTGAGTTTATAGTCCTCTTTGATCCAAATATATATCCCTGAATAGAATGATAACACTTAGGTTTCAGTGACCGAAATCGTTATGTCCGGGGAATATAGGAATTTGGATCTGTCTGGTGGGGTGGATTTGCGTTTCGTATTCTGTACATGGGTCACAAGGCAAATGAATTTGTCCTTATATATTCATTTTTTTTTTTTTTTTTTTTTTTTTTTTTGTCTGAATATGTATCGATGGATTTTGTTTCTGAAACATGTTGTGGTGTGTGTTTAAATGAGCCAACATCAGTCAGTCGCATAATGAGCAGGAACACAGTTTGGTTAATTGGAGATTTATTTTTCATTTGCGGCAATGAATACAAAACTAAAGTTAATGACTTGGTACCTAATGGACAATTTTCACGTGATCAGTAAAGGCATTAAAAAGGGGCTGTAAATAGGTAATTAAAAAAAATTTCAACAAATGTTTAATTTCTTGTGATCTTGTCACTCTAGACTGGAAAATATATCACATTGTTGCAACTTAAAGTATGTTTAATGCAACAGAAATTTCTGTTACAACTTTTCAACATTATTTTCCCACTGCTTGTTTACAGAAAAAAATAATGAATCCTAGATAATATACCTGCTTACGAAAACCTTGCCATTTACTTGTCATTAGGCTTGCATTAATGAGGTTGCAGGGCAACCCCCACGACAAAGTTTTGCAAAAAGATTTGAGAAAAGGCTTACAATAACAACCCTCAGAAAAAGAGCGATTCTATATTGGCACAAACACAGTGTAAAGCTTGTAACAAGTTTATTATGAAACACTTTACACGCCCTTTATAGCGTAAGTCTTTTTTTAATATCCTACAAAATATTGTTCGTGAAAACGTGTCGAAAAGCTTGTGAACTGTGAACTAGGAACCCTTCGAGCTTTTAAAAAGGTTGCATCCTTGTCATCTGAAGGTAGAATCCTTTTCGCTTAAGAGGTTTATACAAGGTATTGAAAAGGTTAAAATGCTATCTGAGTAAGCTCTTCAATCCGATTTGCCTAGTGTTAACCTAACATATTCTGAAGTCATGAAATCATTGTTAGTGAGTGTGACCATCAGCGCCTCATCGGTGTTTCCTCCAAGGAGGTTGACCTGAAGTCTTTCGGGCGTATCTTAATCTCGGAAGTGGCCATAGAATCGTTGTGTCCTCGCCAACTGTACCACTCTATACCATCCGCAAAGCTCTCGTGTTTGCCGAACAAGTAGAGACCGTTGAGGTTAGATGAATGGCAGGCGCTGTACCACCATCCCCCCTTGTAGGTCTGCGCACAGTTCGATTCATGGTTGTCGTTATCTTGATCCTTGGTAGAGAACTTAACATTGTTGTGCCCATGTAAGGAATCCCCTGGAAAGAGAATACAAGACATGTTATGATAGTACGGGATAGATCTCCATTACAAATAGAGAAAAGTCCTTAGGGTACTTTTGACATGCTGGAATAGAGTATGTAATGGTGAATACTTGCTTTTGTTATATGTAGTATTACTAGGTGTATTGTAATTATCTAATTAAAGAAGTGGTTTATAAAAAGGAAAATTTTATTTAGTTTAGTATATAAGGAAGAAACTTAAAGAATTATTCGGTTCTTACTATACTAAACACTTAAAAATATTATAATTACCTCAATCTATAATATAATAATAAATGCTAAAGGAAAAATTAAAGAAATCTATGCAAGCAGAAGGGGAATTTTTTAGTTGAAGTTCAGTACAAAAAAGAATAATAAAGTACTTTTGTCCTTCAAAAAGGATAGTTATGATTGCATGTTATACAGTTAAAATTATTGCATTTCAGAAACGCGGAAATTAAATTTTGTTGTATTGTAAACAAAATGATTACACGACCATTTTTTGGCATCGACTTAAAAAATACATAGGTCACAATTAAACAATCGTTCAAGATAATTTTATTGAATGTAATATTACCAGCATCCCCCTTGTAATCTTGGATATGCAAAGTGTATTTATTATTTTCGTCATCAATCCAAAACATGTCATACAGAGCATAACGCTTTTCACCATCAGCAGCTTTCAGATCAACTCGAACAGAATAAAGACGTTGATTAGTCAACGAAAATATATTGTCGTTGCCTGAAAGAAAAAAACAATTATAATTTAATTATGAAATAACAATTCATTGAATTTTGAATTAAAATTCAATATACTACAATTCAATGAATTTGCAAATACATATGAAGTAATTTACAACTAGAATTCAATGAGTTTACAATTAGTTTTCAATCAATTTTGAACTTAACTTACATACTAGCTTGAAAATTTCTATGGTGTTGACTTATTTGGATATTTCTAAAATCTCTATTTTTAAAAGTAAATAATAAATTTAATATTTAAAACCGTATCTTATTAATATTAATTTAGATAATACCTTAAAATTGTCAATGCATTCCATTTAATGCTGCAAAGCAAATGCATTTCATATTAAGAAATGTGTAATTTTCTAGAATATTCATCAAATCAGATACTTATCAGTAATATTGTCATCAAAATTTTATGAAGAAAGGAAAAATAGTTATACCTAACCAAAAGTCTTTTTCTATGTCTCCGAATCCATTTTTGTAACTCACCCAATCTTTGTAAAAATAATCTTTGGATCTGCTAAAATTTCCTCTTCTTTGCAGCACCTACAAAAATAAACATTTAATGCTCTTTATTACTTTGCATATAGGAGAGTTTATCCACAAATCAACACATCCTATATAAGGAAGCCTACACTCTTAGTGACGTCACTAGATTAGTCCATTGTCCTTCCCACTGGTAAGGAGTCCTATGTTCAACTATTATTTTGAATTTTTTTCCGAAATAAAACATATATCAATAAAAAACACATTATTATTCAATAAAACATTTTCTTGCAAAATAGTTTTCTAGAAAATAGTTTACTTGGTTTTGCGTTGCAATGAACCTTTCTGCGAGCGAAGCGCCAAATGCTGAGACCTATACACAAATGACGGATCTTCGTAAAGCGGGGCCACGCAACAAGCTATGAAATTGCACATGGTAAAATTTCCACGGATACTCAGCTATTTACTTTATAAATTGATTCCGGTTCAGGTTTACTGTAAAATGTCGGATGACGACTTTTCAAAAAAAAAAGAAACGGCGCTGTGTTGCCTAATCTAAACAATCACTGCGGTTGCCATAAATTCAAGTCAACGGGTTGCCACATACAGCATTTAATCGCCGAATTTCCCCCGCCAACCCATCCGACACCTTACTGTAAACCTTAACTTGGATTCCTATTTCTCGTTGTTTTTTTTTTGTTTTTTTTTTTTGTTTTTTTTAGATGCTATGGCTTGGTGAAATATTTTTTTACCTGCAGCGTTTATACACAAAAAGAATCCTATAGCCGGTAAAGTTTAGATGATTAATTTTGGATTGTAGTTTAAAGTGATCTATGCAAACTGTTTAATTACATTGTATTCATTTGTAATAAAATTCATATTTTCCAGGATACATCAAGTTAAATCGGGTAAAAGTCTTATTACTTGTAATTTGCATACATTTAGCACTTAAGTGGTGTGTTAATTATCAGCTTCTCAACTAATTTAGTTTATTTCTAAATCTGGAAACGACTTTTCATCTTACGTAGTTTTGGAATTAACGGGACAATTTCTTGAGTGAAAGATGGTAAATTCCTAGTTTACGTGGATGGGTAGCCGCGAATTTAAAAAGTTGGCGTCAAGACTAAAACATTCAAAGTGGCCCTTAATACTAAACAAAGAACATGAGGGAAATGCAAATAATCAATTAGCAATTATGAAAATTAAACAATTAAAAAATCAAATTAAGAAACGGCAAAAAAAAAAATGACAAGAAATAGGGTTGCTGCATATGACATTTTATCGCCTACCAATTAGCGTCAAATTCATTTGGTGATATTTACAAGTCAACTAGGAATAGACCGATTAAGCAAAATAAAGATTATTTTTCATGATCAGTCTTCAAAAAAAAAAAAATGCTCTGGCTCCATAAGATAAAAATCTTGGTCGTATACGTTAATGTTATTCAGGTTAACCCCTTTCACGGTTCTAAACCGTAATTTATGTTTCCTATTTTTTTTTATTTTTTTTTTTTTAATTATTATTGTTTTATATTGCAAAAAAAAAAAATTCCCTTGTAAAATTTTCTTTTAATATCATTATATTTCTTCTTTATCTGACTTAAAAATGTTGAGCTTTATTAAAAGCTAAAGGTGTGGAATATCGCACAACTTTCAATTACACTATAGTACTGATGTGGATTTGCGTCATTTACCTTTTTTATATTTTCATCATTCATTTAGAAAAAATTGCCAGTTTGGCGATATTATTGGCGATAATTCACTAAATTCATGATTTTGGCGATATACTTTTCTATAATTCTTATATTTTCCTTTCTTATAAGTGAAACTGATGAAAGAAGAAAAAACGATCATTGATGAGGTATGCTCAAGGAAAGAGAACTCTGTGTTAAAGGCATTCGTTTTTCAACTTTTTTCGTTATTAAAGCATTTTTACGGGAATTTCAGAGGTGGGGATGTTTAGAACACCTTAAGAGGCATTAACACAGTGATTTTTAAGCATTGAAAATCATGATTTTTTTCAATGGCAGCTACATTATGCGCATGCGCGATTTTATTAAAAACCTTATTGGTAGGTCTCATGTTCACCACTAACCCGCACACCAAATATGTTCCTGTTGTCTTGTTTTCAAGTGCCATTTATTGAGTGCTTAGCCATGACCATTTTCCCACTGGAAAAGGTCATGTGACGAACTTCTTTTTGCAGGTCGACAACGCGAACTATTAAATTGATTGACAACTTTTGGCGACCTTTTTGTTATGATAATAAGGTTGACTGGGAGATACGTAAGGTATTAACGTATCTTACGATCGATATAACGTATGGGTCGATCGCGTGAACTATATTGGATGGGTTGACTATGTTATAGAAATT
Source organism: Linyphia triangularis (assembly GCA_963978545.1). Classification (NCBI taxonomy): domain Eukaryota; kingdom Metazoa; phylum Arthropoda; class Arachnida; order Araneae; family Linyphiidae; genus Linyphia; species Linyphia triangularis. The sequence goes on from OZ021729.1 coordinate 40,056,815, forward strand.
CCAAAATCTCCTGTGGAATGACTACGTTTATCGCTGCTTCCTCTAATGTATGTCTCTATCATCAATATTTATGTTAGTACTTGATTGTTAATTTCGTTGAGTATTACGCCGATGTAATTGCCACTATTGCCGGTGTTTGGGCTTGTATACTGGGCGATCAGCGAGATTTATGTTTTTCTGACGGTTAATTTCGCCGCATATGTCATTGCGAGATTTACTTCATTATGATGGACACTATCGCTAATATTTACATTCTTGTGATGATAATTTTCACCAAGTATTACATTGATGAAGTAGATTCTATTGCTGAGATTTGAGTCGGTATGAAAGGCACCATCACCTATATTAACATTGGAGTGATATTCATTTTTACCAAAGATTAAGCTGATTTGACGGTTTAAACAGCTGTATTTTCGATATTTGCACAGCAGTTTTGGCGCTGATGTTATTATGACTGATTTGCATTCTTGTAATGGGTGTTTTCGCTAAGGCTTCATTTGGTGTTACAAGACATTATGTCCATGATTTGTGCTGGTGTGATGATCGATTTCGCTGTGTAGTTCAATCGATGCAGAATGACTAAAATTTCGATATTATAGCTAAATTTATAACTATTAATAACTTATATTTTGAAGCAATTTATTTAATTGCTTTGAATGTAGCTTAAAAAACTGGAAAATTGACTTAATTAAATTCGCCCGTCATTTTGGATATAGTATAATTTTTTAAACATTAAACATTTTGAAAGAAGAAATCGTTATTAAGTTATGAAAAGTGAGGCTACTATTTTTGACATCTGAGACTACTATATTGGCTACTAATTTCAACGTCTAAGACTACTATTTTGGCTACTATTTTTAACATTTGAGGCTACTAAAGCAACTATTTTCAAGGCTTATAGTCAGTGGCAGCCCTGTACTGGTTGTCTGCAATACTTTAGATGGACCTTTACCCGACAAATTGATAATTTTAATACTTCAGCAAATTTCTAAAAAAAGTCTCAAAGTAACAACAACATTGGATTAAATTTCTTTCGTAAAAGATGCATTTTAAGCAAGAGTAATTTTTTTTAAAATTAGTATAAAATAGAGATAAAAATTAATTGGGTGATTTCAATTCAGTTTTCGGTTAAACTTCTTACTCTGAAGAGAATTAAGCGCCAAGAAAGGTTTATATATATCTAGTGCCAAATTACAGCAACCAGCAGACATTTCACTAGCAAGGAAAAAATAGTAGCTGCTACCATTTGCTTACATTAATCGCCTTGGCCAATAGAAATTGAAAATATAATCTTTCACAACCCCTTAACAATTTCAAAAGTAGTAAGGTAATAAGAAAATGCATTGATACATTCAGTACATGAACATGATCATTCAGCCACATTTATGCTCTTAATACTGTTACGAATTTTTCCACTGAGGCAATGATGGCACAGTTTTCACGGTATACAAATATTTATTCTCTCTTCAGAAAACTCACAAAATTTATTCACAGGCAACAGTTTAATTACTCTCAAGCTTCAACACAAGCTTCAACAAAAATAACTTCGAATTCAGCGATTATACAAGCTCACTCCAATAGGTAAACAAAGCGATCAGCTTTCAACGAAGTCCCGAAGTCAATCTGAAAACTTTCCCGTTCTCCAGTCCTTTATATACAAGCGCGTGAGACATTCTCGAAATTTCCAGCCAATTTATCGGAAAAGAAATATCTCGAAACTTCTCGATTACTTTAGGTGTTGCCACCTTTTTCTAACTTGTATAATCGCTATTAATTAATAAATAAAATAAGATAAAATAAATTACAATAGAATTTTTAAATAATACGTCACTGTTTACAATATATACAGACAATTTGTGCAACATTTCCCCCTTCTTAAATACTGCACGTCCCGGGCAGTGAAGTCCTTAAGCCATTCAATGACTTCTACCATAATATGGGGCTAGCCTATTGTAGTGTACAACTCTAGGTTTACAGGAAGGTGTCCGTTGAATTCTCACCACGACGTCGTTGATCTTCTTAAGGATCCCATACGGCCCTTCCCAGTTCGTCTGGAGCTTAGGGGAGAGTCCTTTCCGACGTTTGTCACCTTCCTGGAATGAACGGTCCATGGCCTTGGCATAGTACCGGATCTTCATGCGCTCCGTCATGATGTTGTTTCTCTCTCTGGCGAACCGATGTACGGCTTCCAAACGTGCCTGCAGATCATCTAGATACTGGACAGGCGAGGAAGGAGTGTCCTGTGGTTGTCCAAAGAGGAGGTTGCTGGGGAGCCTAAGGTCTCTTCCACACATCGTTAGAGATGGAGAAAATCCGGTGGTCTCGTGAGTTGCACTCCCGTATGCCAACAGAAGCGGTGAAAGTTTCTGATCCCCATCTGGCTGGTTATATGATTTTGAGATTGCGTCCGAATCATCCGCGGGTGCAGCTGATAGATCCCGGGACCTCCGTTCGATGCTTGTAACAGGAGTATGGATGTCGATTCCCTCGTCACTAACTTTGTCCATTTCCACATGAACCACTTCCTGGGAGGGTTTCATCAACGTCGCTTTCTTCGGTTCTCTCTCCGAGGCTGGAGAGGTACTTTCCATAGATGTGGACTCTTCAGCATTCTCTATGACATTGTCTTCATGAGCTACAATCCGATATACGCACAGCTCTTTCATGTCTAGATCGTGCAAAGGAACTTCGCCTCTCCATGTTTGCAGCTGGCTTTTCTCAAAATTCAGCTTAATTCCATTTTTCTTCAAAAAGTCTAGTCCAAGAATGCACGGATCTACAATTTCGGCAACATAAACGGTGTGCTTGTAGGTGTTAAATCCAAGGGCAATGTCCACTTGCAATTTCCCATGAACAGAGATATTACCACCAGACACAGTTTGTAGAGAAACAGAGGGCGCTGTGTAGAGGAGTCGGCTGTTCAGGCGACGAGCCACGTCCGTCCTTACGATTGTTACGTTCGCTCCCGAATCGACGATTAGACGACATGGAGTTCCGTTGATCTCCCCCTTCACGAATAAACCCTGGTTTCCTCCTTGTCGGGATGAAACGTGGAAACGACTGGTCGGGGCTTCACCTGTTCTACATTGCAGCTTCTGCCCTGCGAGATGACATCTTCTTAGATTCAGTTGTGGAGAATCCGTGGTAGTGTTATCCCTTCTCTTTTTCAAATCAAGGCAGTTTCGTCGTAGATGCCCTTCCCGTTTGCAGTGCCAGCAAACGACTCTGGTCCTTCGATCCCTGGCTCCGGGATAGCTTCTCATCATTCTATCAATTTTGCTCTCCAGTTCTCGAAGCTTACTGGTGACAAAGTCAGAAGAATCCTCGGCTAATGCACCACGCACATATCGTCGGTCTTTTCCAGAAGCTAGCTGCGCGGCTTCTACTCTCATGGCGTACACGAGGGCCGACTTCAGGTTTTTGTTTTGGGATAACCTTACCGCCTGCTGCACATCGGGATCTTGAATAGCGTCGATGAAATACTGCAGAGAAAGATCGTCTCGCACATCCGGGGGACAGTCAGGGAAAGCGAGGAGCGACAGTCTTTCTATATCCGATGCCAATTCTTGAAGAGTTTCATTGGCCTTCTGCTGTCTCACTTTCAGTTGCAGTCTGTTATAATCCTTTAGATGTTGCTCCCCAAACCTTAATTCCAACGCACTTGCCAGCGCCACGAATTCACCCCGCTTCTCTGCAGGTAGTGTTTGTAAAATGTCAGCAGCTTCACCTCGAAGAGATGCCGCGAGATGGAATGCTTTCGAAGTATCGTCCCAACCATTCACAGAAGCAATAATTTCAAACTGCGTTTGATAAACGCGCCAAGACGACCTCCCATCAAAAGTGGCCACTTTGATGTTGGAACGTGGCGCAATAAAAGGAGTGGAAACATTATCCCAATTAGGCGTTGCAATGGTCACAGCTTCGAGAGTTTCCATTTTTCGCAGCCTTTCTTCTACAACGTCATGAAACTTTTCCTGCTCTTCTTTCATGGTGGAAACCTTTTCTTCGATTTCATTCCTCACAGTCACAAGATCTTCTTTCACTGTAGAAACCTTTTCTCCCAAGCAGTCAACTTTCCCATTAACAGCCTCAAAACTCTCACTTATTTCTTTTCTTACTTCACTCAGAACCTCTTCTTTTACCGATTGTAGAACACTTGTAGTAGTTTCTATTATGGTGGATTCCACCATTGAGGCTAGCTCTATCTTCATTTCTTCTTTGATTTCATTCACTGCTGCAGATGTTGTTTCACACTTGGCGGCTAAAGCTTTAATGTCCGATGACGTTGCGTTTTGCAAAGCTTTAATATCTGATGATGTCGCTTCTTGACGGGCTTGACCAGCGGCGATTGTAGCGGCGAGTTCGGCATTTGTCGTTTCTTGACGGGCTTGACCAGCGGCGATTGTAGCAGCGGTTGATTCTTGTCCGGCCTTTATTCCAGCAATCATTTCCATCAACTGCTTCATTTGGTCTTCCATCATTCCTCTAGTTGTCGGCATTCAAAATTACGAGATCCCACTTCTGACACCACTGTTACGAATTTTTCCACTGAGGCAATGATGGCACAGTTTTCACGGTATACAAATATTTATTCTCTCTTCAGAAAACTCACAAAATTTATTCACAGGCAACAGTTTAATTACTCTCAAGCTTCAACACAAGCTTCAACAAAAATAACTTCGAATTCAGCGATTATACAAGCTCACTCCAATAGGTAAACAAAGCGATCAGCTTTCAACGAAGTCCCGAAGTCAATCTGAAAACTTTCCCGTTCTCCAGTCCTTTATATACAAGCGCGTGAGACATTCTCGAAATTTCCAGCCAATTTATCGGAAAAGAAATATCTCGAAACTTCTCGATTACTTTAGGTGTTGCCACCTTTTTCTAACTTGTATAATCGCTATTAATTAATAAATAAAATAAGATAAAATAAATTACAATAGAATTTTTAAATAATACGTCACTGTTTACAATATATACAGACAATTTGTGCAACAATACTGTTGCGTGGATGGGTTCGAAAGACTTGAAGCCAAAGCAGATAAAAATTTAAAGAAATTTATTCCGATGTAACACTTCGCAGATTCCTTTACAACTTCAGAACTTCCCGTTCTAATAGATTCAATACAGCTCTTTACACAACAATAGAGCACAACAGCAGTTAAAAACTTGATACACAACTGCTAAGATCGACGCAAAAGACAATGCAATACAGTTCCCTTTCGCAATACAGTTCCCTTTCGCAATACAGTTCCCTTTCGCAATACAGTTCCCTTTCGCAATACAGTTCCCTTTCGCAATACAGCTCTCTGAATGCTCACTGAGAGACAACTAACTCAGTAACTCTACTAACTCAACTCACGGCCGGCCTTAAATAGGAAAATCAATCCTTCGTGAATCTTCTAGAGATGAAAATTTGGAGGATTTTCCAGATCGTAGTCGAAAAGCCCTATACATGTACATAGAAACCAAAAATGTCGCCAAATGGTCTCGAAGTTTGGCGACATTTGGCAATTTCTTGCTAAATTTGGCTACCAAAATTAGTCGCCAAAACCGTCGCCAACTTGGCAAGATTGCCATTAAGCATAATGTTAAATAGCCTGCCCCTAGTAAAATTCGTTTCTCCTCATAATCCCTGTAGAACTCGTTTTCAAGCATTAAGAGACACATTGCAAAAAAGCAAAGTAAACTCTTGCACTGCCTTATGCGAAATGTACAGAAATTTTCCTTTTTACATAATTACTACTACGAAATATTTACAAATATACAGAAATTCGTAACAATACTCACCAGCCACCCTCCCCCCTCCGTGTCCATGTCGCAGTAGACGTTGAGGGGTGTGTCGCCCCTCACCCTGTTCCTGGGCCACACACTGTACACGCCACTTTTCTTATTGAAAGCACCTCTCAACACCTCTTCACAGTCCACTGGCTTACTCACACTGGAACTGGTATGTGATGGGCCTGGAATTAACATCATAAAGAGATAATTACACGTGTCTAATAGATGTAGCCTATCAATTTCAGGCTATTTAGTGCATAATCAAGATTGTAGAATTAGAAAAATTTAGTGTTACATTAAATGGAGATTCTTATTTGTATTATTGACAAAATGGAGATATGCATTGTAAAATGGAAGTTGTATGGTGGAGATTGTATTGTAAAATGGAGGTATGTATTATTGGTACTATTAACGAAATGACGGCTGGAGAGTCATGGGCCTACAATTAGTTTGTTAGTTGGCTCAAGAAAAATTAAATATTTTGCACATGCTACAGAATTATAATATGGACTGAAATGTAGCCTTTCTAAGTACTGGGTGATTTTTTCCTTGATATTTTATATTTATTGAAGCTTGAAAAGCGTGTATTATACACCTTATACCCTTGGAGATGATGATTACAAATTCTTTCAGTGTTTAATATGAATGTTTCTACTTTTGAATCTCGTATAATGCTAAAATTTTAACAATTTCTTCACAATCTTTTACGTGATTAAATGAATTCTCAACTTAATCACTACAAGTTACAATCCCCACAGCCGAAATCCCAATAGCTAAAATTCGAAATCAGGCCATAACTCGATAATTCGAAATCTTGATGAACCAAACTTCCAACAGTAACGAAATCCCCAAAACCCTCATTTCCTCAAGAGTGACTATAGATTGTTTCTCCTAATTAAACAAAATTTTAAAATTTCAAATTGCTATAATGTTACCAAGATATTGTTACGAATTTTTCCGCTGAGGCAATGATGGCACAGTTTTCACGGTATACAAATATTTATTCTCTCTTCAGGAAACTCACAAAATTTATTCACAGGCAACAGTTTAATTACTCTCAAGCTTCAACACAAGCTTCAACAAAAATAACTTCGAATTCAGCGATTATACAAGCTCACTCCAATAGGTAAACAAAGCGATCAGCTTTCAACGAAGTCCGAAGTCCATCTGAAAACTTTCCCGTTCTCCAGTCTTTTATATACAAGCGCGTGAGACATTCTCGAAATTTCCAGCCAATTCATCGGAAAAGAAATTTCTCGAAACTTCTCGATTACTTCAGGTGTTGCCACCTTTTTCTAACTTGTATAATCGCTATTAATTACTAAATAAAATTGGATAAAAATAAATTACAATAGAATTTTGAAATAATACGTCACTATTTACAATATATACAGACAATTTGTGCAACAATATGTTTTAACATCTTATAATAACATTTCTTTGGTTTATTTCAATACATATCTTGTTCTAATGATTTCATTAAAATATTTTTAATTTGAAAGAAGTTAATTTCTCTTTGGAAATATTTTGTTATTATAATGGTTATTTGGATAATAACTGTGGTGGTCTCGTATACAAATGACCGATACAACATTTAGGCACAAGTGATCACTTTTGCATAGTGGTTAGCGCACCTGTCTTCGGATCTAGGAGTCCCGAGTTCGACTCCCCGTTAACACACATCTCTACATTGGCTATGTGATGGTCTCATGTACAATTGACATATAACATCTAGACACCAGTCATCACTTTTACCTAGTGGTTTGCGCACCTGTCTTCCGATCTAGGAGTCCCGATCTCGACTCCCCGTTAGCGCACATCGTTGCAATAACCGTTTACACAATAACGGTTAAACTAGGACAATATTTAGTGATCTACAGTTTAATAGAGATTCCTAACCCCCAACGAGCACCCAACCTAGAATTCGAAATCAGCACCTTAGGCATCATGAGACAGTGCTACTCTCAACTATTAAATAGGGTCACTAACGTGTTGGCAATCAAAATATTAGAAGTACTCACAAACTGGGTAATAAGTCTTTGCTTTGTTAATCATATCCACGGCGACTTCTAAGTAGGACAGCGACCTTCCGTCTTGTCCACAATCTGAGGTGACATTTCCGATCGCTGCATGGATTGACACTGTGAGACTTAGGAGAGCCAACCAGCAGCTCCTGTAAAATTAAGGTTAGTTTTTAGTTGTTTAGAAATTCCAGTAGGAACCATAAATGGTGGAAGTGCTGATCGTGGTTTACATTGCCATTAGGCAAGAATTTATGACATTTAAAATTTTCAAATATACATAATAGGGTGATTCAAAAACATGGGCAAAATTTCAAACTTTGAAATTCCCACCAAAAAAATAAGTACTAATTCTAAATTCATGAAATTTGGACTATATTTTATGGTGGCTCGACCAACTTGAATTTTTGAAGAATTTCATGCATTCGCCTCACAGCGCTCAACTTAACACAACATACGCTATTTAATAAAAACGTTTTTATATTTTGTATGGAAAACGATCTTTAATGGTGTAGAATACAATATTTTATGGTATATATTTTGATGGTACTGTTAGTATACCTTCTTACTCTGGAACTTCATCAGCAATCGCTCACATCATTTTCCAAATAAAGATTTTTTTCTGAAGTCTGGAAACTTTTTCTCCACAGCGTTTACCACCCTAAAAATGTTTTCTTCAGTTAGGTACTCTTCGTTTTCTTGCCATTCTGGATCGGTGATAAGAAAATCTTTTCCAAACCTCAATCAGTTTTAAGGAAAAAATTGTTGCTCGGAACAGTGAGTTTTATGTGTGCAGTGAGAGTTGATATTTTTGCAATTATCTCTAAATTCAAACTTTCATTATAAAAGTCCTCTGCTGCAATAATTTAGATTTTTGTACTGACATTCTATAAGAAAATGAGAAAAACAAGTTCCTCTCCAGGATACCAAAGTTGGAAAAGAACTTTTTTGATGATTGCAACACTAGAAATGCATTCAATGATGCACTCGTCGTCATAAAGCTTTTTCAAAGTAACCAAGTCGTTTCTCGAAACAGTAATTTAAAGAGGGACAAGAAAACACATTTTCAAGTACAATAGTTTCAGGAAACAAATATTGCAATGGTTCTTAGTACTTTTTTCATCCCTCTTAATAAGTCTGAATTCCTCCTTTAATATCCATGTCTTGATGACATGCATGACTTTTACCATCCATCTTGCCCTGTGAAGCTCACATGGATCCATAAAATGAACTGATACGTCAGGAGAAGAATTGGCCAATTAATACCAATTTCAAGAGCTCAAAGTAATCGCCACGAGAGAGAGAGGAACATTTCTCTAGCAAATGCAATGATATCCTTTCGGTCTGCTACAGTTTGGACAGTGAATGCTTCAGTGGTGAATATATTGTATTTCTTCTTGCCAATGGATTTCCAAACCGATTTAAAGCTCTTGAAAAGAAAAGTATCCGGGTCAGAAGAAACGTCGCATAGGAAACAATGCTTCTAACACAATTTCACAGGTATGATGGTTAGATGAAACCTCTTGTCAAGATTTTTTTCAATAAAAATGCATGCTCCTTTTCTCTGGCCAGAGTTTGAGACCTTCGAGTCAAAACGCAAAGCTTTTACATTTTGGGCCAATCTCCAATGCTTCAAGACTGTAGTTGTTGATGCACGACCAGAGGAAATTTTTGATACCTTCTCTGGAAAATTTTGTTAGCAATTGATCTAGGTCTTTTCCCATGTCTATAACTGATATTCTGTCAACTATTTCTTCTTAGTTTATACCTTACAAATATTTGCTGTCCCAGTGTATTTATAAGTGATATTTTGAAGGATATTTGAGCTATGCTTAAAGATGAATTTTTACGCTGATTACCCATCAAATAGAGCTAAAATTATATTAAATTTAGCTAGATCAATCCCAAAAGAACCGGCTGATGATACAACTATAGGAATTGTCGTTCGATCGCTTACCTTTGTCCAATCAAGCTCAGCAGCAAGATACTACTATTTCATAGATCTTCTTCGGTACTTTACGACTAGGTTCGTCGAGAGTATGGAAAGTAATTGAAACTGCAGTGTCATTTTCAGTAGTTTCGGAACTTGAAGATGATGAAAGAAAGGCACTATCAATAGGTTGATTGTCTTTCTCTAACTTTTCTTTCCATTTCTCCAACTTCTTGACTTGAGTTGCAACAGCAGATTTTTTTTGGCAAGAGAAGCGTCAATTCCTACTGTTTTTCCATGACTTGTTACTTCACGTTGTGCCAATAGAAATTGTCTTTGGGAATTTTAATCAACATTATTGCATCAATATTAGCAATGTCGAAAACGCCATTCAAGCTTTTTATAAAATGTTCTCTATTTTAAATGGCCCTTTTTTTCTTGTCTTTTTACACTTTATCAACATTTTTCGTTCTTTGAATATTTTTTTACACTTCCGTAATGGTGTATTTCTTAAGTTGTTCTAGCATTTTCTAAGCTTAACAAAACAGCTTCATTAACTTTTGTAGTCTTGTGTCGTCTTTCTCTCACGAACAGTTGTATTTCGAATAGATGATGAAGAAAATTGTAACAACTTCGCGTTTCGATGAAAGTTTACACACAGGAATTGTCTCAGCTAACTATTCAACTAACCACACTAGTATATTTTCGTACCTTAATATTTTCTCTCACAATCCGTTAAAATTTACATCAAACATCAAAACACACGACCTTAGAAATAACACAGAGCAACTGACCGCTACAGTACAACAGTTCAAGTGCAGATTCACTTCCTATACGTGTGCGCTAGCCCCTACAAATCTCAATGTTTCTCTAGTGTTGAGGTGTCGTTTTACGACATTGGAATACCGAATATTTTTGTTTATATGATGCTGTAATACCCAAAAAGTGATGTGGCATTTAAATTAATAATTTTTTATTGTTTTCTCTTTATGTTTTATTAACGCAATAACCGTTTTAGCATAGATATTTGCAAAATTTGCTATATTCGACCACTTTGCGCCACTTTTAAATGTTTATACAGTTGCTCAAACAATTGAGAATACGCCTTACTTTTACTTGATAAACCCAACTTTCAATATAAATAACACATTACCAAGAAGTGCAAACAAGTCTCCAATTTTACACATAACAAATGGTTTAATTTAAAGTAAAAATAAGGAACAATCAACAAAAAAATTCTAATAGAAAAAGTTTCGGAAGATTTTAAATAAACATACGCAGATTTTTACCTCAAAATATTGAGGATACACCAGTGAAATTTTTGTAATATTTCACACATGAAGAAAGTGTTAATATTTAGCAGCACATCCTTTGGCATTTATAATGTTATCCAAACGTCATGATACCGATTTGGTCAACTTTTTTTTATGATATCTGAAGGTATTTTACCTCATCATTCTTGCAACACTTGTTTTAAATGGGCTTTGTTTCTAATTGTATGCTTTTGGACCACTGTTTCGCGTGTGGCCCGTAGATTTTCTATGATATCGATGTCGAAGGTCTGTTAGTATGTGTAACTGCTTTTTACAATGAAAAAGACCCCACATTTTGATGTTGCGTGCCTTGTATTTGGCGTCGTTGTAGTGCTAAAATATAAAATTTCAATCTAAACCCAAATTCTTTGCACTTTCATTTAGATTGTTGTGAAATATATCCAAGTAAACCGTATGGTTCATAATGTCTTCTATAAAAACTAAATTTCCTACTCCGGTTGAAGCAATACAATCCCAAACCATGATGGAGCCGCCACCACCACGTTTAACTGATGGACGTAATATTTTTGGATCCAAAGTAGTATTGGGCTTTCTCCATACGATGCGACGACCGCTACTACCGAAAATGTTGAAATTTACATTCATAACTAAATATTACTTTCTTCCGAAAAGTTATTTGTCTTCAATTGATGAGTTTTTGCAAACTCCAAACGCTTTTTCGGATTTTACAAGCTGATGAAAGGCTTTTTCCTAACAACTCGACTTTTATATCCAGCTTGTTTAGTTACATTTTACACAATTTCAGCACTTACATTTCTGCCAATGATTTGAGAAGTTTCTGCAGCAAGTTTGACTGCATTTACTTTTTGACAAACCTTGATTTCTTTCGAAATGAACCGTTTTGTGATATTTTCAGAGTTCCCTTTCTTTTTCTTCTATTTTTATTTTCAATTGATCCATCATTTAAAATTTTCCAATGATTTTCTGGACACACGTGAGGCTTCTCCCAACAATTTTAGCTATTTCAATAAGATTTTCCTTTTGTTTTAAATAATTTGAATAAGAATTTCCTTACATCAATTCTATCTTCAAAGAGCAATTTTCTATTTAAAAGTTTAGATTTAAGTTCGTCTATCAAATTTCATCACAAAAAAATTATCATTGAAAAGATTAAGAATAATAATATGCATGATTACATTAAAATAGCAGCCAAGTTGAAAATATTTAGAGGTAAATAAACATAATTTTCAAAAGTGTATTCTCAATTTTTTGACTGCGAAATTTGTCGAATAAAGTTTTAAAACTGTATGATTAATATGATTTTTAATAAATTATTATATTTTTGTGTGTATATACAAAGTAAAATATCCATAGTTTAATGCCTGTGCAAAGAGTTTTACTATAATTAAATTTTTTGCGCATTATTCACCATACAAAGTGCTAATGTGCTCAAAAAACGAAGTGTATTTTTAATTGTTTGAGCCACTGTACATTTTATTAAAATTTTGCATGCTACAAATATTTTATTACAAAGCAACTTTTCAGTGGGTGCCCCGGTAAAAAATTGAAAGTTCGAAAAATGAATTATCCTATGCATAACCATACATAAAAACAACTGCATAACAAAGTGTAGTTTTGTCTGTTTGTTGGTTTGTTGGTCTGAAAAGCTCACTGTACATTCTGGTATTTCATCCACCGGTGCCACACAATTAAGTTGACACACAATTAACTCAAAGTATGAAAGAATTTAAATTCGATTTTTGTCAAAACTTTCCTTTTGCATCCTATTATTTCAAAAACAGATAAACTATTGATTGAAAATGAGAAAATATTCCCAATGAATGTATAAATACATCATGGACTGTAGTTAAGTCATTTGAACCCGAGGAATGGTTTACGAAAACCTCTCATTCGGACAGTCCAATAAAATTTTTGGTCTATCAATTTTTCCTATTTTTCTCTGCTACAAAACAAATTATTATAACTGGATTGGAATTATATAAACAGAAGTACACTGATTTTAAAATGACCCCATCGCTTATTAGAAACTTGTACAACAAACTAAACCCCGTGCAAAATTGAATAGTACTTCCATCCAAATATCAAAATTAAAAATACCTCCTTCAAACTTGGAAAATCACAGTAACTAAAAATAAGTATTCACTTACCATTCTGTAATAAACACATGTAGAAGATGCATCTTTTACACCAAGTTGAACATCGAATATACTCGTGTTTGAATGTTCCCTAATCAAATCCTAACTCTTTTATATGCAAATTTAGATTTATTTTTAAGTTTTCACCGATTGATATCCTGCCTTTTCCTAGAAACTTGTATTATCTTAACTAGCATATAAACGTCCAGAAAGGAAGCGCTTCCTATCCTTCAAGGACTGAAAAGTTGGGTCATTCCCCGTCATTTCGACAAACTTTGTCGACGCGGAAGTAGAACATTGCCACACATCCAGAAAGTCCCACTCTTATCTGTGTGGAATTTCCTATACTGCAACTGTGTCTGTCAAAAAGTCAGAAATGGAATGAGAAGGGGGGGGGGGGGGAATGATGATGTAGCCAGCGAAACAATAACAGTTCATAGCGCCACTGTAGTATTCAAACTATAAAATATTGAATACTTCCTTAACAAGTTATGCAGTAACTTGGGTTTTTAGAGTTATATAATCTAAAAATGGAATATTTTTGGATCACTTCAATTACCAATTTTCTTTAAGAAAATTTAGAATTTCGGAAACCGATTTGACTGGTTTAAACTAAATTTTCCCAAACTGAGTTAAATATTTTATTAAAATGCATTGGTTGGTTGATTGGCTTCTATGCTCAACGACCTATTTTTATGCACAATGTATGACTAATAAGGCAGGGCAAACAGCTTAACGTGGAATTCGAACCACAACAAACAAGCTTAACCTAGGATGGACCATAAGAATGCGAGAGACCAGATCGTTAATCCTACCGACATCAGGTGCGAGATTAAATTGTGAAAATCTCACGCTGATTGTTCTGTATTTCTAAACTGGTAGTTGTAAGTGCTTATACAGCTTTTTTTTTTTTTTGTCTCGTAAGGAAGATCATGTTCATTGCTCTAAGTGACATCTTCTTCCACCAAGAGAGCGTTTAGATGGATTTAAGGCATGAATTTGGCTTGTACGTATACAAGGATCGTTATGATCTTAATTTCCTAATAGGAAATTTAAAATCTTAAATTAAATCCTGCTGCAAATCTTACGTCCTGGTAGAAGATTTTGAATTAAAAGACGTCCGCATAAGAATGAAACTATCTTCAGAAAATATTAAAAACTTAGAGACAGCTTCCGGTCTCTGCTTTCATCAATGGCTGTTTCTTAACCCATCATTTTTTGTTTCTTTTCTGATTCACTTGCAAGAAAGTTTAATGTAATATTTATCGAAAAACATTTCGCCAAATTCATCATATTGGAAATTTTTTTTTTTTTCGTATATGACATATATGTCATTATCGACGCATGACCAAAACTTATGATGTGCTTTCCTTGCGGTAGCTTTCAGTTTATTTTCTAGCTTTAAAAGCGTGATATTTGTCGTGGTATGAGCTTATTGTTCTCCAAATGTTGTAGTGGTCATTTATTGGTATTAAAGCTCGTTTCCAAGTCTCTTCTAACTTGACAAGCGGAGAAAAGTGTATTTAAATACACTGTTCTTTGCTTCTCTTTTTGAATGCAAATATACACACCTTATTACGATTTTTGTACGAAGGAAGTATAATCGTGGGCATATTACAGCCTGACCCAAATATGAGACAAATCATGTATTTTCTTAACAACGCCACAGTACAGTATTAGTTCAAGTATACAAACAAACAAATGTCCCACAGTAAAATTGTAATTTACTTTACAAGAACAGCGCTCACCGATTAGGCGTCCAATTTCGTAAGCCGCTGACAACTGCACTACAGGGTGGTAGGGCTGATTCAACGGTTACGTGGAGGGGGGGGGGAGAGAGTTGGGTAAAAAAAAGGTTGAAATGTATATTTTACTACTAATTATTCAGTGATCATCACTTTTTTAGGATTTATATTGTAAAAAAATCTCTATATCATAGAACATCTTTTCCCCATAGGTAGGTTCTGATTAATAATTTCTTTTCTCCATAGAAGAACGATCCACCCTACTGATTATTTAATTCGATATCCTAAAGCTAAGGAAAAATGTCATTTTGATGTTAGAGTACAAGCTTTTAAAAGAAGCAGAAAAAAAGTTATTTGATATACGATTTTGCAATTGTAAAGATTTTGAAAAATATAATACTGATATGGCGCGGAAATTTCTCTCCAAAGAACGATTCTTTTTAATCGATCAAAGAACTTGCCGAAAAATGAGTATAGGAAATGTTGATGTTTCAAAAACACAAGGAATAGTAAAAAAAAATCTAAGAGCGGAGATCTAAAGGAAATAAAATCAAAATAGTTGTCTGTGTCTGTAGCAAGTGAAAAAATTGGAAGGATATTAAAAAGAATGAATAGCAAGCTTCTTCAGCAGAAATATGTGAGACAGAAGAAATAAAAGAATTGGAACCATCATCCACTTCCGCGAATGTGAGAAAGAGCAGCTAACTACCTATATTAGCAGGTATTTGTGACAAATATTATATATCTGATAGACCAGCTGCTACAGTAGCATCTGCGATTTTACAAGATATTGATATTATTACTAAAACTGACAAATCTTTAGCCTTTTATAAAAATAAAATTCGTAGAGCTCACCTACGTAATCACAAAGCATTTTTTGAAAATTTTGAAGCACAAAAACATCTTGTAACAAAACTATACTTTGAAGGAAGACGGGATAAGACTCTTTATCAAGAGAAACTTGTTGACAAATATCATAGAAAAAGCAAAAGGTAACATTATGTTTTATTAGCTGAACCAGAATCCGTATATATAAATCATACCATATCACTTTCCGACTCGGGTAAGAATATAGCATAATCAATAACTGAAATATTATAATCAAGAAACATAGATATTGATAATTTGAAACCTGTTGGCTGTGATGGTATGATATCAATACAGGCTATAAAAATGGTTGTCAAAAAAATGTTTAACAAAACCATCTAAATCATCCCCTCCAAAGGTTTATATGCCTATTGCACAGCAACGAGCTACCATTTCGGCACTTATTCCGACACATGGAAAGAGCTACGCTTGGACCACTAGAGTTTAGAGGGCATATTGAAAAATAACTAGAGCATTGTGAACAAAAATCTTTGGTAAATTTTGTCTCTGTAAGTAATTAATCATCTACATGAAGTTGATATTCAAAATCTAACTACAGATCAAAAATATCTATATGAAATTTGTAAGGCGATATCTTCTAGTATATGTGATGACTGTTTATTCAATAAGCATCCTGGAAATTTATCACATTCAAGGTGGCTCACAACAGCGAGTTCAATATTATGACTGTATGTTTCAAGTGATAAAGTATCAGATGAACTAAAGATTTTAATAGAATTTATCGTAAGATTTTATGCACCCTTATGATTAGTATTAAAATAAATTCATCTTGTAAATATGAAGATTCTTATGTCGACAAATTAATTGAATCAACAAGGTGCCTTAGTTGTATAATCACAAAGCAGTTATCGATCCAGTGATATTCAAGTTGAAGACTACACTGATTTCATATATTGTGTTATGTGTGCTGTCACTTCTCCACCAATTCTGAAAAATATTTCACAAGATGAACTAAGAGATTTCATAAAAGTGAAAGAAACTCCAGATATTCATTTGTATCCCTGTCATACTCAAGCTATCATTTTTAGCAAATTTCTCTAAGCAATGGCGAAAATTTTGATGACCAAAATAATTGTCCATTTCTATTTTTGGCTTAAAATGTTGACT
Source organism: Linyphia triangularis (assembly GCA_963978545.1). Lineage (NCBI taxonomy): Eukaryota > Metazoa > Arthropoda > Arachnida > Araneae > Linyphiidae > Linyphia > Linyphia triangularis. The sequence goes on from OZ021729.1 coordinate 40,073,717, forward strand.
TGGTACATGGTTTCTAAGTTTATCCCTACATCACTGCATAAGCCAAAATAGTTTTTTTAAAAAGTAGCTTAACAGTATTTAAGTATATTGGAAATTGTATTTTCTTGTCAATAGAAAATGAAAGTAAAACATTATTGATCATTTGATATCCATTATTATGAACTACGGTCATGGCAATGAACCATTATCATGGATACAATCCATCAATATTACAATTCTGAACAGAACTAAAATATTCATTTACGAGCTTTCAAAACATCTCATACACCAACATTTTTGTTAGGATCCAGTTGATCCATATCCGCATGCGTCTTTTCAATTTCATTAAAGTTTCATTGTGGCCGTTGGTATATACGGGCGAATAAACGGACGATAACTATTATTTATGACTTTTTCGAATAAGTGCGTCATGCTAGGGCTATATACTTACAAAAATCGATATAAATTTTAAGATTATTAACATACTTTATATACGTGATGAATGCGAAAGTACTTAAATTAACTAACTTTTTATAGCAGAAGGAGTTTAAGCAGCTAACAAATTAAAAAAATCATTAAAAACACCAATCCAACAAAAACTTTCTCCCCCCGCATTTCGTAATATCGATAAATGCTTTTTACTCTCCATGTAACCCTAGTCCATTCCCTTCAATATATGCAGCGTCTATTCTTTCTTATTGAAACTTTTACTATAGCTTCCTTTCAGAAGAATGTATGCGTTTACTCAATTCAAAAGAAGGGCAACGACTTCCCAATGAATACTTCAGAAAGACAAGGCAAAAGAAATATCAGAGCAAACCATTTCAGACTGGAGGTTTCTTTGCTGAGAAATTGGCTATCTTTGTGATGCTTCTAAGTTTATAGTCTTCTTTCATCCAAAGATATATCCCTGAATAGGATGCTAACCCTTAAATGTAAGTGACCGAAACCGTTATGACCGAGGAATATTGGAGTTTGGGTTTGTCTGAAGAGCTTTTGAAGCGGATTTACGTTCCGAGATCCTATTTCGTATTCTGTACTTGGTCACAAGGCAAATGAGTTTGACCTTATGTATTTATTTTTGTGTCTAACTATGCATCGATGGATTTTGTTTCTGAAATGTGGTGTGGCATGTGTTTAAATGATAAGGCAACATCAGTCAGTCGCATAATGAACAGAAACACAGTTTGGTTAATTGGAGATTTATTTTTCATTTGCTTCAATAAATACAAAACTGGAGTTGTCGACTTGGTACCCAGTGTGCAATTTTATCGTGATCTGGGTAAGAAAAAAAAATTTCAGCTTCATTTGAAATTGTTGACTCTAGACTGTAAAGCATCATAAAGTACATTATTTACATAAAGTATGTTTAATGCAACAAAAATTTCTGCTACAACTTTGCAACATTATTTTCCCACAAATTATTTTCAAAAAATAATTATATATTAATAATTAACGTCCCCAGCTTACGAAAACCTTGTCATTTACTTGCCATTAGGCTTGCAATGCTGAGATTGCAGGGTAACTCTCATGACAGAGGTTTTCAAAAGTTCTAGTAAAAAAGCTTATGATTGCAACCCTCCAAAAAGGGCTCATTCTAGATTGACACAAAGGCAATGTAAATCTTGGAACTACCCTAATAGCACACATCCTCCCAGGGAGGTCCCTGGGAAGTCATTCGTAGTCCTGGGGATGACTGGGGACTTCCTAGGGACCTCCCTGGGAGGAAGTGTGCTATTAGGGAAGTTTATCATGGAAAAGTGTACACATATAACGTAAACCTTGTCAAAACATTACGTAAAACTTGTAAACTGTGAACTAGGATAATCCCCGAGTTTCTAAAAATGTTGCATCCTTATCATCTGAGCTTAGAATCTCTTTGTTAAAAATGTTAAGATGGCTTAAAAAGGTTACAATGGCTAAGTAAGCACTACAATCCGATGTGCATAGTGTTAAAATAACATATTCTGGGATCACAAAATCATGGTTCGTGAGTGTGACCATCAGCGCCTCATCGGTGTTTCTTCCATTGAGGTTGACCTGAAGCCTTTCGGGCGTATCTTTATCTCGGTGGTGACCATGGAATCATTGTGTCCTCTCCAACTGAACCACTCTATACCATCCGCATAGCTCTCGTGTTTGCCGTCCAGGTAGAGACCGTTGAGGTTAGATGAATGGCAGGCGTGGTACCACCATCCTCCCTTGTAAGTCTGCGCACAGTTCGTTTCATGGCTGTCGTTATCTTGATCCTTGGTAGAGAACTTGACTTTGTTGTGCCCATGTAAGGAATCACCTAGAAAGATAATACAAGGCATGTAATGATAGTACGGGGTGAATCTCCGTTACAAATAAGCTATTTAAGAAACTTATCGCGACTGAATGGAAATTCAGAAAAATCCAGACACGTGTGATGTCTGATATTAATAAGTGTTTTGCCAAATAAGTCCCCTAATGTGTCTGAAATGAGCTTTCAAACATTTTTGTGTCTAAATTTAAGACATCAGCATACGGTGAATACTTGCACTTGTTACGTGTAAGCGTATTGTAATTATCTTATTAAAGAAGAGTTTTATAAAAAGAACATTTTTATTTAGTTTACTAAATAGGGAAGGAACTCAAAGAATTATTCAGTTCTAAGTATACCAAACACTTAAAAATATTATAATTACTCAATCTATAATTTAATAATAACTGCTAAAAGAAAAAAAAATAAAGAAATCTGTGGAAGCAGAAATTGTTTTTTTAGTTGAAATTCAGTACAAAAAAGAACAATAAAGTAGTTTTGTCCTTCAAAAAGGATAGTTATGATTGCGTGTTATACAGTTAAAATTATCGCATTTCAGAAACGCGGAAATTAAATTGTGTTATATTGTAAACAAAATGATTACACGACAATTTTTGGTCATCGACTTAAAAAACATATAGGTCACAAATGCGCAATCGTTCAAGATAATTTTATTCAATATAATATTACCAGCATCCCCCCTGTAATCTTGGATATGCAAAGTGTATTTATTATTTTCGTCATCGATCCAAAACATGTCATACAGAGCAAAACGCTTTTCACCATCAGAAGCTTTCAGTTCAACACGAACGGAATAAAGACGTTGATTAGTCAATGAAAATATATTGTCGTTTCCTGAAAGAAAAAAACACAATTACAATTCAATAATTAGGAAATTACAATTCAATGAGTTTTTCAAATAAAATAATATATTGCAACAATTCAAAAAGTTTATAATTTATATTCAATTAGTATGTGCAATTATACTTGCAATTATAATTGAATTAAAATATTTCTTCAATTCAATTAAAATGCAACTATAATTCAATGAGTCGGCAATTACAATTTAATTTGTATGCAACTAAAGTTCAATGGGTTTACAATTACTTTTCAATCAGTTTTGAAGTTAACAAACAAACTAGCTTAAAAATTGCTATGGTGGGGGTTTATTTGAATACTTCTAAAATCTGGGGGTTTTTTTGTTTTTTTTTAAAGTAAATAATAAATTTAATATTTTAAAAAATACCTTATTAGTTTTAATAATACTTTAAAATTGTCAATGCATTCCATAAAATGCTGCGAATGCATTTCACATAGTTTCTCTAAGTTTATATTATGTTCATCAAATCAATATCTTTAATATTATCATCGGAGCTACATGAGAAAATGAAAAATAATAATACCTAACCAAAAGTCTTTTTCTATGTCTCCGAATCCGTTTTTGTAACTCACCCAATCCTTATAAAAATAATCCTTTGATCTGTTAAAATTTCCCCTTCTTTGCAGCACCTATAGAAATAAATATTAAAGCACTTGGATATTTTGTATTTGATAGTTTGTTTGTATTAGATAATATCTTTATATTGGATAGTACATGCTTTATTTTGGATATTTTCTTTGTATTGGCTAGTAAAAGCTTTATATTGGATAGTCTCTTTGTATTGAGTAGTACATGCTTTGCAGTGGATTATTTCTTTGTATTAGGTAGTACGTGCTTTGTATTGGATAGTACAGACGCTACACAAGGGGAATACTAAGTTTGAGCACCTTAACAACAAGTTATTACTTTATAAATTGATTAATTTTTCTCAGTTACTTTTTTTTTTCATAGATGCCATGAGCTGGTGGACATAAATGTACCTGCCAAGTTCATACACAAAAGGAATCAGAGAGCAGGTAAAGTTTGGATAATTAATGTCATTTAAAAATAAATTACAAAATTTTGAAATTTGCCAGTTTTTCGTTTATAATTTAAAAGGATCTATGCAAATTGTTTAATTACATTTTATTAATTGTTAATAAAATTCTTACGTTTTAGGATACATCAGTTCAAACCGGGAAAAAGTCTGTTAAAAAATGCACAAGGATTCTAAGTCAAGAACATTTCTAACGTTATATTACGAGAGATATATCAAAATATGTTTTCTATTTAAAATGAGCTTATTTCTGGACTCAGAAAAACACTATGTGATATGTTGTTTAAACATTAAACAAACACACCCACTTTTTAGAAAAAAAAAAAGAATCTAATGCGACGCACTTCATCCTCGGCGCATTGAATTTTTTCAGACGTTCTTTCCAAAAGATGTTTTATGGGTAAAAAAAGGAAATATTGAATAAAAAAGAACTTTTATTGTTGAATATAATTTTGCAAAAAAAAAAAAAAATTATAATTTGGCCTAAGTAAAGTGTGTAGTTGTTTGTTATTGCTATTGTACATGACAATGGAGTCCAGGTCAAATTGAATTATTTTCAGGTACGATGAGTTCGACAATTGTAGCTTGTTTCAATAATATTAGATTGAGTAAAATGTTTTCCACCAAGGAGAAATATCTCCGCACCAACAGCTGCCAAATTTGTGGTTGTTAACCTTTCTACAAACAGGTTTTGGAATTCGAAAGCTGAAAATTGGAGCTACACCACTATGTATTTGTTTGTTAAAAATTATTAACTTGCGCGTTAAAATATTTAAAGTGAAACCATCACGTCAATAGAAGGATTATGTTCAATTTCTGAACACAAACTACTGATTTAGAGCTTAACGTTTGCCAAAAAACAATAGTTAACACTCTGAAACGCATACAACTAACAATTGAGTTCAACCGATGGGGGCGTCGCAATTTAACTGCTGAAGACAAGTGCAATAGTATAGCTGACTGTTTAGCTCTGCTTGGAGATCAAAAGAAAGAGAAAATAAATTCTGGACAGAATTGTGACCTGTAATGAAAAATGGATGTATTACAACAATACAAGACATAAAAGAGGGTAGCATAAAGGGGGAATCAGCAGGCTCGATGGCAAGACGAGCCCTAATGAACAAGAAGGTGCTTCTCTGTATCTGATGGGATTGTCGCGAAACTATTAACAAAGAGCACCTGAAAAGCCGACAGGCTATAAACAGTGCAATATACAGCAACATGTTACTCAAAGTAAGTTATATCATTTACGAAAAGCGAAGAAACGAGTTCAAAAAAGTTTTCAGGCCACACAAAAAAAATTATATATATATATATATATATATATATATATATATATATATATATATATATATATATATATATATATATATATATATATATATATATATATATATATATATATAAATTTATTTTTTTTGCCTGAAAACTTTTTACTTAACCAAATAGTAGTTTAATTCAATAAAAGTGCAATACCCTTATTAAATCTCCAAGCCCTCTTTTGTTAACATGTTTAAGTTTTCATGCTTTTTCCAAAGTTTACACAAGAGATTCCTTGTAATATTTTAGATAGACCTTTTCCTACAAATTGATATTCTTTGCACTAGAGCAAATTTCTAAAAAGTCTCAAAATAACACAACTTTAGATTAAATTGCTTTCTTAAAAGATGCATTTAAAAGCCCATGTAATTTTTTTATAACTTTGTATTAAAAAGCGATTAAAAACTAATTTGATGTTTTCGAGCAAATATTGGTTAAACTTCCTACACCGGTACGGATACAGTGACAGGATTTATTTATATAAAAATGGCACCACAAGTTACAGCAACCATAGACATTACACTTGCTAAGAAAGAGTAGTGGCTGCTACCACTTGTTTACATTAATCGCGATGGCAAAAAAAAAAAAAAAAATTAAATATAATCTTCCAATACCCTTTAACTATTTCATAAAGTGTACGATAATTTGAAAATGCATTGACACATCCAGTATGTGTTCATGATAATTCAGTCACACTCTTAAAACTCACCAGCCATCCTCCCCCTTCCGTGTCCATGTCGCAGTAGACATTAAGAGGTGTGTTGCCCCTCACCCTGTTCCTAGGCCACACACTGTACACGCCACTTTTCTTATTTTGAGCACTGCTCAACACCTCTTCACAATCCACTGGCTTACTCACACTGGAACTGGAATGCGATGGGCCTGGATTAAACATAAAGAGATACACGTGTCGAATAGGTGTTGCCTATAAATATTAGACTATTTAGTACGTAACCAAGATCATAGAATTAGAAAAAATTAGTGTTGCATTAAATTGAGATTCTTATTTGTATTATTGACTTAATGGAGTTGTGTATTATTGTATGGTCAAATTGACAATGGAGTTATGTATCAGACGAAACGGTCGTTTCGCCGCCAACCTTAAAAAGGCAGAAACGACAGTAAGTATCAATTCTCTGTACAACTTCCAGCGAAAAAGCCGAAATTGACTATTTTCTAGCGCGCTTACGAAACTTCACATAATTATACAAAAAATACCATAGATTCGTCTCGGTGATATCTTTCAAAGAAAAAAAATTTGAGTACATAGGATTAAAGACAACGAAGGAAAAAAATATTGAAATTTCCAAAACGAAATAAAAAAACGAGTTCTAGCCCGATTTTGATGTAAAAATTTAGACAAACGTCCAGCCCTAACTAAGCTATAGATCTTCAAACGGATTGAATTATAGCATGCGGAATGTTTCAACCTAAAATCCTACGCTGGTTTGAACTTCATTAAATATTTCTTTCTATTTTTAATTAATTTAAAACCACTTTTTTCATTTCATAATTTGGCGACAGATAAAGGCGATCAGCTTGTAATTGTGGTTCAGAAATATATGCCAAAAGTTGCCAAACAGGTTTGCTATGATTTCGAAGTTAGTTTTTCCGACATGTTAGGCTTAAGTGAGAATTAACGTAATGTTAAAGTATAGGCAGTACAAATTAGACTATAATTATATGGCTTATAACATCTTTAAAATTGAAATAATTTAATTTGTGAAGAGACAGAATTAAAGAGAAATATTTGTTCTTCAAGTTGCATGTGTTATTTGAACTGTATGATAATATAGAGAGAGTTAACTTTCAAAAACATTTTAATTTCGGGAAATCTCCATTGAAAAATGAAAACAATCATATTTTGTTGCAAGATACTATGGGCTAAATACAAAGTATAAATGTGGAGGTTATGCGAGCTGACGTCACAGTCAATTCGTTACAGAGGACTAAATGAACCACGCATTGCGATTGGCTAATGGAATTTGCACAAATGTCATTCGTTTTTAAAGATGTGTTGAGAATGAATTTCTGTTGTAGAATGAAATCGTAGAATCATATATCCTCAAAATTGTAATTTCATAGTGAATTTTAAAATTGTTGTTAAGAAAATATTTTAAATTTTGTCAGATATCAATGGGTTATTATATGTGAACCAAAATAATGCTTGGTATAATAAAAATAATTTATATTGCAATATTTAGACTGTAAAACACTTGTAATATTTATTTGTAACAATTTATTAGAATAAATTTTCAATGGGATGAACGCTCTGGCCTTGTATGTTAAAGGTGCCGGATTTGATTCCTGGGTTAGGTGTGGATGTTCGTTGTGATTCGGAATCCACGTTAAGCTGTTGGTCCCGGACTGATTAGTCGTTATTATGCCTTAAAATAGGTCGTTGTGCTTACAAACTAACCAAACGAGCTGAAACTTGGCAGACAGGCTCTTTGTCGATGGCAAAGTATTTCATTAAGTTTTGGGGGTTGAGATACCATACACAAGTTTCTATTACTCGTTCGTGGTCGATTTTGATGGTTACTGCCGTCCGCATTCAACCAATTTGTAAATTTTCAAGTAGATTTTAGCATGTAAGATATCATTGAACTCAACTTAAAGAATTATGAATATTCATGGTACCAGGTGTACCATGGGTGGTACTACTTCTGGTTTATCAATTTTGAAGATAAATATGGCATGTTGGGTGTCGTTGGGCTTGTCTTGAAAAATTATGAATGTTTAAGGTAACAGGTATAGCATAGGTAGTACCACTTTCAGTTTATCAAATTCTAAGATAAATATGGCATGTTGGACTTTTGTTTTGACGAATTATGAATGTTTAAAGTACCAGGTATGCTATCGGTACCACTTCCGGTTTATCAATTTTAAAGATAATTATTGCATGTAAGGTATCGTCGAACTCAGTTTGAAGAATTATGAATATTCCTGGTACCAGGTGTACCATAGATGATAAATAGAAAAACGATTAAACGGACCAATTCAAAAAATAGAAGTCGCCAGTGTTTAAAAAAAAGTTCTGATATCCCCAAAAAAAACACTTTTGAAAAGTAGAAGAACCACCAACCTCAAAAACACAAAAAACTTTCTTGCAATAAAAAAATCATAAACATGATGAAAATTTTCAGCCACAAATACAGTGATATAAAAAATGGCCAACCTCTGATTAGAACTCTCGGTTGTGACTCGCTTAAGAATGTCTGCTTACTTAGTTTATTTTTAAAATTTAAGTTCCGCTCCCATAAAAATTTACGCTGCTTGAGGTTGGCGCCCGTCTTAATTACTAACCTTTAAAGCCCCCAGACAATAAAAACTTTCCAAAATGTATGTATCAACCAAACAAAAGCTTACCACAAACACTTCAGTTTCCTACTTAAAAAATTCTTAATAGATATATTCAAATGCAAGCGTTTGAGCACAGTTTCTCTATACTATTTTGAAAGTTGCATGAACATGAAGATTTACACCACTTTGTATTTCCTACCTATCCAAATGAAATCATGAACTCGAATATCCGTATAATCTGCCATAAATTACTTTAAACGCAAGCATTGTTAATATTCCTATGACGGGCGCCAACCTCAAGCAGCGTAAATTTTTATGGGAGCGGAACTTAAATTTTAAAAATAAACTAAGTAAGCAAACATTCTTAAGCGAGTCACAACCGAGAGTTCTAATCAGAGGTTGGCCATTTTTTATATCACTGTATTTGTGGCTGAAAATTTTCATCATGTTTATGATTTTTTTATTGAAAGAAAGTTTTTTGTGTTTTTGAAGTTGGTGGTTCTTCTACTTTTCAAAAGTGTTTTTTTGGAGTTAATATTATTGACAAAATGATGACTGAAGTGTGATGGGCATGGAATTAGTTTGTTAGTTGGTTCAATAAAAATCAGATATTTTGTACATGCTCTAGAATATTATTAAAGGAAGCCTTTGAAAGTGCTGGGTGAATTTTTCCTATGTTTATTATATTGCTAAAATCTAGAAATAACTTACACGCTTAGCAATGATGATTACACTTCTTTTAATATTTAACATGAATATTTTTTCTACCTCTTCATCACCAAAAAATTTTTTAATTAAATCATTTCATCAATATTTTTTTAGATCCCGGACTTATTGAAACAAGTTAAATCCCAACAGCCAAAATACCAACAATTTAAAATTTCGATGGGCCGAAATTCCGACAGTACCAAAATCTCAAGTCCAATCCATCAAGTGTGTTTATAAATTATTACTCCCTATTAAGCCAAAGTTTAAAATTTCAAGTTGTAATAATATTACTACGATATATTTTGATAATCTTATAATAATATTACTTAGATACATTGCAATGTATATAATGTTCTAATGCGTTCATTAAAATATTTTAATTTGAAAGAAGTAAATTTCTTTTTGAATGCTATTTTGGTAACAACTAAGCCGAGATCTACAGCCTAATGGAGATTCCTAACTCCAACAGGTATCCAAGTCAACCTAGAATTTGAAAGCAGCACCTTAGCCATGAGTATGTACACGTACAGTGCTACTCTCGACTATTAAATAACCTGATGACAATCAAAAAAGAGAATAAGTTATAGTCTGAAAGGCAACTGCAAGTTTAGATACCCCATCTAATATCGCGCTGAATTATTTATGGAATTTAGACAAATGTTAGTATAGATCATGAATCCACTGGTCTGACGAAGTAAAAGGGGCCGAAACTATTCAAAAATCGACTTCGAATGAGTTGAACTAAATCCTATTGCCAAATATGTCATAACTTGCCTACAAAACTAACATCTTTTTTTATCTGGTAAACCACCACTCTTTAATTTCCAATTAAGAAGGTTGCAGACAATTTGTCTTTCCTGGCGCCAAGATCTTTCATCTATTAAAAGTCACCCATACGTATTAAATCAACAATGACGTAATATGATGGCCAGCTTGGCTCACTTGTAAAATATGGAATTATTTTTCGCCAGAGAATAACTATCGTCTGCATTCTTTCTCATTGAAAATTAACGAACAGTGGGTTATCACGTAAGAAATAATGCTGATTATTTGGTGAGTTACGACATATTTGGCAATCGGATTTTGTTCCAACTCATTCAAAAGCAATTTTTGAATAGTTTCGGCCATGTTTAGCCTTACAAGGCAGTGGATTCATGTGATCTACTAACATTTCTCGACATTCCATAAGAAATGTAGAATGGTGCTCGATGGGGTACCTAAATTTGCAGTCGCCTCTTAGTCTATTAGGACTCACAAACTGGGTAATAAGTCTTTGCTTTTATTATCATATCCACTGCGACCTCTAAATAGGACAGGGACCTTCCGTCCTGTTCACAATCTGAGGGGACATCTCCGAATGCTGCATGCACTGATACTGTGAGGCATGTGAGAGTCAACCAGTAGCTCCTGTAAAATTGACAACAGTTTTTAGCTATTTTGAAGCTCCAGTAGATGTCAAAGTGGCTGCTGAATATGGTTTACATTTAACAGAGGCAAACATTTGTATTTTTCAATATTTTCAAAATGCATAATTTTCACATTATTATTGTTGTTGTTACTGTTACTGCTGTTGCTGTTGTTATGCTTGTTTAAATTTAAAAAGTCAGGAAACACTGTCTTACTTTTAAGATGAATTACTGAGTTAAGTACGAAGAACATAGAGAGAGAGATAGGGACCAGGACGGCAGATATCAATGAACAATTCCCGCATTTTTTAAAAACGAGTGAAATTAGTTTATATTTATGAAGAGTTTCTTTCTGATTCCAAGTATTTAAACAAAAGTTTTATAAATAAATTATTTGTTTAAATATTAAGAAAAGAAAATGTTCCAAAACCGAGCCAAAACCACTCCGATCAAAACACTCAACAAAATCTGTGACCTTAAGAGTACATTTCGTTTCTATGGTTATCGTGAGGTTTCTACCAAATAGTTGGCGTTGATTTGGTAAACCATTGCCCTATCCCTTACAGGTTGAACCGATTTGCTTGAAACTTGCAAAACCGCTGCTGTATTTCAAGCCAAGATATTTGGAATCTCTTGACGTCACATTCAATTCGAGCCGAATGAATCGTTTTCTCGCCAACGTCTAACAGGGGAACTTTGATTGCAAATCTTAAAAAAAACGCATTGAGCAGAAATTTTTGTGTTTATGGCCTTTTCGAAATATTTAAAATAAAATAAAAAAATAAAAAAATAAAAAAAAATGTGGGAATCGTCCATTGAATGAATGTAGAATCATCTTTAGGAGAGCACTGTAAACTGTCATTGTATTGAATCGTGGGAATTATGCTCAGCTTAGCGGGAATTAAAATACCATCGGTGTGTGAAACTGACAGGCTGACGCAATGTCGCGAAAAACTGAATATTAATTATGGGACTTACTGTTACAAAAGTGCTGATGTAAACAAATCTCACATGAATAGATTGTTAAAAGCGAGCTGATTAAAAATATAATACACGTTTTGAAACGATCAATTAATTTATAAAGGTGATTCTACAAGAGATTGTTATTACATAGATATACACAAAAACTTGATTTTAAAACAATGTGTGCCTGTTTATTGGTTTGTTTACCAGAAAAGCTGACTATACACTTCAGCATTTCAAGTTCTGGTTCCACAATATTAAACATTATAATTCAGTTTGGAATTCTTAGTTTAACACCCTATTTTCAAAAAGCTCTATCGTTTCAAGTTTTAAGTCGACACATATTGAAAGAAATTTAATCCGATTATTGTCAAATGCTCCTGTTGCAACTTTTTATTTCAAAAACAAAAACACTATTTATTGAAAATAAAAATATATGTCCACTAAAATCCATAAATGTATCATGAAATATGGTACGGTCATTTAAGCCCGAGGAGAATGATACCAATAATGTTACGAAAACCTCTCGCTCGGACAGTCCAGTAAAAATTTTGGTCAATCAACTTTTCATATTTTTCTTTGCATCACGTGCGTAAACTTCCCTGACTTGATTTTCAAGCTATTTTAAGATATCTTTGCTCAATAAATGAAGTATATGAAAGAAAATAATTGTTTAAATTGAAAATAGTTTATGATAGTCCGTGGGACGAACACCAATATCGTTCAGTTCCGTTTGCCATGTTTTGTCACTACATAATTTTTTTATTAAACTATTGTACTTATCTAATTTCATCTGAAATATCAATGTTCCCGCACTTAAATGTGCACATTATTTAGAAAAAAGCAATTTTATAGAGGACTATATTTTGGTTTCTGTTTACAGCCATTAGTAAAACCGCTACTAGATGACGCAGTCAAATTTCAGTTAAAAATTTAACAAACTGTTTTTTTATAATAATTTCCTACTTTTTATTTCATTTTATACTATTAGAAATATTAATTTGGGTCTTCATACACTTAATATTTGTGTTTTATTTTTATTTAATTCGCATAGGAATGAAGTTTGTAATCTTCCGCCGTTTGTTTACCTTTCAATTCAATGTTTACGGTTGTCATCATTTAGTTATTGTCAGTTAGTAGTGTTTAGTTAATCATCATTTTATTGTATTATAAGAACAAGTATAAATTATAAAACATCAGTGTATTTTAAAAATAAAGAAAAACCTTACTGTTTTATCAGTTACAAAAATAATAATTTGGGCAATAAAATAATAATGGTATAGAATGATAAGAGGGTAAAATCCTAGAATACTTTACACGCTTGGCGCGATTTTGAAAAATATCGCCAATGCCAAAATGATGAGTTGACGCTTGTAGCCAAACTGTTGCCAACGCCCAAATAACGTTTTTATGATTGTCGCCAAGAATTAGCGAAGAAAAAAACATAAACAATCGTAACCTGAAAATAGGAAATACATAAACATACAATGAAAAAAAAACATATAAATGTTCTCCTATATCACCAAATTCACCGTGTAACGTATACTAGGATTAAGCAATGGATATTAGTACCCCAATTTTGTCACAATTTTCAGTAATTATACCTAGATCGTTTTTCATACATGTATTATGAAATAATTATTTTCTCATTTTTATAATTTTCTATTTTTGATAAGCAAATGATTTCCATAAATAAAGCTTGAAATGCAGTTTTCAGATAGAGATTTGAATTCGTCTATCGTCTCTATGGCAGAATGTAAATAATAACAAATGGCGGAAGAATACAACGCATGTTTAAATATGGGGAAAATATAATCAAAAAAATGAATATAAAACGATGTTTAAGATCGTATTAATACTTTTCATGATAATGGGTGATATAAAAAAATAACTTAAAGTGTTAAAAATGCTATTTTTTAAATCTTGATATAATTTTGACTGCGCCATCTCATGGCGATTCTAATAATGTCTGCAAACAAGTCGGGCAAAAATAGTTCTTAATATAGTTGTTATTTTATAAGTTATGTGCATATTTAAACGTGGGAACATCGTCATTTTCGTTAAAATGTAGTCATTAAAATGCTTAAGTAACAAATTTTTGTAGTTTTGTTTGATGGCAAACGAAATCTTTTTCTAAGCGTTTTTTTCTCTCTTGTCCCATAGTCTATGATGGTTAATAATAGTTTCAATAGGCTGTATTTTGTAACTGTGAATCCTTCAAATGACGTTTTTAATGAAGACATTAAAAAGATCTTTCTAGAACTAGGTTAATCTTTATTTTGTGAGCATCACTTAACATACAGTTGATATGAACATAAATATTCCTGATTTTAATGTTTTTAAAATTATTACATCGCTTATTAGAAACCTGTGCAATGATCTAAACCCCGTACAAAACCGGATAGAACTCTGGTCAAATATAAAGTTTAAAAATATCTCCTTCACATTTGAATATTTTATTATTAAAATGGCTTAGGTTAATGTTTACCTGTGTACGCCACTGTTGTATTGTTTGCTTTAAAAAGTCACAGAATTTAAAATTAAAAGTGTCCACTTACCATTCTCTAATAAGTACATGTGGAAGATGCATCCTTTACACCAAGTTGTTGGGCATCGAATATACTCGTGTTTGAATGTTCTCTAGCTTGAATGTTCTCAAATCCTAACTCTTTTATATGCATCTTCAGATTTGTTTTTGGTTTTCACTGACTGTTATCATGCCATTTCCAAACAACTTGTAATGCCATAACTAGTACATAAACGTTAAAAAAAAAAGCGCTTCCTATCCTTCAAGGACTTTCAAAAGTTGGGACATTCCCCTTCATTTCGACAAAGCTTTGTCGACGCGGAAGTAGAATATTGCCTCACATCCAGAAAGTCCTACTCTTATCTGCATGGAATTTCCTATGCTGCAATTGTCTGTCAATAATAAGTGTCAGAAAAGTGGCAAGGGGGGAATGATGATATCGCTATCAAAACAATAACAGTTCATAGGAGGTATGCTAGTTGAGCTGTATGTTGAGAATTTAAACTGTGTAAAATTACATGCCTTCTTAATATGTTATGCAGTAACTTATGTGTTTGGTGTTACTTAATCTAAAAATGGAACCATTTCGAATCATTTCAATTGCCAGGTTTCTTCACGAGAATTTAAAATTAAAATAACGTGGAAACCGGTTCGACTGGTTTAAACGAAATCCCCCCCACCCCCAATTTCCGTATATGATTAAAGGGCTAAAATCTGAGGCTGGATGTTCTGTACTTCGAAACTGGTAATTGGAAGTACACTGTAACTTTTTATTTGGCCACGTATCCTTCAGATTTAAAAGCAACTCAGAAAAAAAGTAATTTTCAGAACTTTTATTGGCTGTCTACAGGGTACAAATATGTCTGAACGGTTGTCCAATACTTTACTGAGAAATACTGTATATTTATAATAAGATAGTTTATATAGAGTTTATTTTTTAGAACTTTGCCACTTTTGATGATTGTTGAATTCAGCACTCCACCCGCCAGAAGAGGGGACCACTTGTTCTTTTTGTATTTACATTTTTAACTTGTGAGGGTGCAGACGATTCGGATGCGGTTGAATAAACATCTTAAAATCATTGGTGCTTACTAAATCAAAACCCCTATTTGGGTACTTCTTATGTATTACAGTCGAAATCTATTCTGTTAATTCAAGTCTATTCAGTAAGTAATATTTAAAGTTTATACTCTTACTAATTCCCATAGTCTTCATTCATTATATGTAATTCTATAATAATGTTATGCATGTTTATTATAATATCTCATTCATGTGCATTTTTTCACGTTAATATATATATTTTTTATACTGTGAATGATGTAATTAAAATTTAAAATCTAATTTAAGTCAAGTCAACTCCCTAATGATGTTAAATGAATAACTTAGTAGAGTACATTTTAGAGACATTTTTGAAAAAAATTGAGATTTTGAGTAAAAGAGCATATCTTGATTTGATTTATAGCTCATCCAAGACTTCTAATGAGGCAGTTTTTAGTGTAAGATGATGTTAAGTGTGTTTGTGGAAGACCATGTTAATTGCTCCATGTAACATCTTCTTCATCAAGAAAGCATATAGAGACTAGGATAAATGGGTTAAAGGCAAGAATTTGCCTTGTAGATGTACGAAGATTGTTATGATCCTAATTACCTCTTAAAATCTAACAAAAATTCTGCTGCAATAAGTTCCGTCCTGGTTAAAAACTTTGAATTCAAAGTCAAATACACAAGAACGTAGTTATCATCAGAAAACATTAAAAATATAGAGAAAGTTTTCTTTCATAAAAAAGGAAAGTAGATTTTTTTACTTTCAATTACTCATAGGTTTAAATAAGGTAATGAAAGTATAGCATTGGTTAAAAAAAAAACGATTTTTTGGCATTTCTCCTCGTTTTGGAACATTCTGATTTCGAAAAAGTGATCTAAAAAAAATGTGTGTCTGTGTGAGTATGTGGTCAGCATAACTCCCGAACAAATTGACCTACGATGTTCAAATTTGGTATGCGGGTTGGTGGTGGCCATGAGACTTACCGTTAAGGTTTTCGTCAAAATCGCGCATGAGCGTAAGGTAGCTGCCATTGAAAAAATCATGTTTTTCAATGATTGCTAAAAAACGGCTCTAACGAGTTTGATAAAAATCGCTGAGGCAATGCCTCTCCAAAATTCCCGTAAAAATGCTTTAATGGCGTAAAAAATTGAACGCATGATTTCAACACAGAGTTCTCTTTCCTTGAGCATAGCTCATCAACGATCGTTTTTTCTCCTTTTCTCAGTTTCACTTATAAGAAAAGATAATTTAAGAATTATAGAAAAGTATATCACCAAAATTCCATATTTTTTTTTTTTTTTTTTTTTTTTTTCTAAAGACCCATATTACAACTATCGCAAAAAATATCGCAAAACTGTCCATTTTTTCTTAATGAATGGTGGAAATATAAAAACGGTAAGTGACACAAATCAACATCAGTAATACAGTGTAATTGAAATTACACTATTATTTATTTTCTACCTTGATGTATGGCAAACTAAAAATGGTTTTAATGTGCACAAGGCCGTATTTCTAAATAGGCTAAGTAGGCTGCAGCCTAGAGCGGCAAATTTTCAGGGGACAGCAGTTTGGCAATTTATTCAAAAGTTAAAATGAAGTATTTCGGACATAAATAATATTTTCCATACGAATTTAAGAATACATTTTGCTTTAAAATATGTTTTAGTCCTTCTACATAGCCTATTTTCTAAAGCTATAACATCACAGCACGTAATCTTGTATTATAACTTTCTTGTAGTGAAATCTCGTTAAAAAAGATGAAAACACCAATGAATTATATCCTTTAGTTGTATAAAACAAATGTATTAAGCAAATATGAACTATATAGGGGGCGGCAAATGGACTTTAGCCTATAGGCGGCATACTCTTAAATCAGGACCTGAATGTGCAAAGTTGATAACGCTCTTCTTTCCATCGAACCACTACTCTTACTCAACCCTATCATATGTCACATTCATCAAAATATATCCCTACACTCCGAACACGAATTTCATTTCCATCAGAACTCAAGATCCATTCAAAATTGAGGCTCTTACATTTGAAGATATTACCACTCTTCTAAGAAAATGAAATTCCCTTCCATGTGATATGGGAAACACATTTGGGATCCCTTAACTTCGGAAGCCATTTAAACAGAATTACCGCCAGCCATCAGGTATCAAACGGCTGCGGGAATGGGCAAGTGGAAATGTCTCTTGCCTTTCATGCAGTTTTTCGCGGATGAATAGGGAAATGTAATGATGTAGTAATTTAGGGTTAAGCGTGCCATCTCGATTTTCATTTGGATTGGAACTCGATATAGTACAGGAAACTTTTTAAAAGATTGTAATAGAAGTTTATTTCTTTAATTATTACTGGTAAAAATTTGTACAAATTGTAAAAGTAAGGTAAAATTAAATGTAAAATCTATATATAAAACTGAGTTGTCTGTACGTCTGAACCTTATACAAATCCACAGTTTTGCACCTAGAGGTACGAAATTTGGTACATAGAAGCTTTAGTACATGGAAATTGTAGAGAACAACTTTTAAATTCGATTAAAAGTTGCTTTCGTTAAAATTTATTGACAATAAAAATACTAAGCTTTTTTGGTACAGATGACAGATGTAGTATAAGATATTGCTTAGGCGCTATTTTATTTGGTGTTTATGTACAGATAAATGCTATTTCTAGCATTGGTTTTTATTTTGAGTTATATTTTAATTTAATTGTATTATTTATATTTTAACTTAATTTGGTAGTATTCTGTTAGCCGCGTAGCAGATAAAAACCGCCAAATTTAGATCTTACAACTAGGGATGGAACGGATGTGAGTTTTGCCGGATACCGGATTTCGGATATCCGGGGTACCATGTCTACCGGATACGGATATCCGAAACGGATTTCGCCGGATATCCAGCCGGATATTCGGTTTATATACTAAAAACAATAGTTATACGATATGCTATACGAAAAAAATGGTCATGATATGAAGTATTAAGTAAATTATAATTAGTGGTTAGCGCACCGCGCTGCATGCCACAGGTCCATTGTTTGATTCGCGGACTGGGCAAGGTTGACTTAGCTGTTTATACCTGAAAGAAATAAACTGAGGAGGACCATGCATGCTTGGGAACTAAACACTGGGGTTCGGCGTCAGAATGACCATCTGACTGAAACATCTGCTATGTGACACACAAATGCCACAGTCGAGAAAGCTGAGCTGGGCCCAGCAGGCCTTAGTTCACACGGGCTGTCACGCACTGAGTTTATTTTTTTTTATTTAAACTTTAGTGGATGAGTGAAAGAGATCTTTGTTGCTGATTTTATATCTTGTAATATTGATACTTTTAGTTTTTCATATAGTTCTGGCAGAGCTTTATCACGAAAATAATTTCTACTTGGAAGCGGATAACGAGGAGCTAGGTATTTTATTAACTGACCAAAGCCTTCTCTATTCACAATGGAGAATGGTTCAGCATCAAGAGCCATTAACTCACCTAAAATTATATTAAAAAAAATTTTTACAATGTTGAAGTGCAAAATATAGCTACTTTCAATTTACTTCATGCATTGTTTATAATTGATAAATGATTACAAAATTATACCGGAGGCATTTGTTAATAACAAAAGATTTATTTTAAATATTTTATGCAATTGAAGTCTATTTTTTTTTTTGCAATTCACCTAAAACATTACGAATTTAAAGAAATCTCGTAGAAAACTTAAATTGGATCTATCGGAATATTCCGTCTTTAAATATAAACTTAAAAAATTTCGAACCCAAAATTCATCAACATTATGTTATACCATATTTAAAATATATATTTAATATAAACAAACAAAATTAGTACTTACATATTTTTGCGGTTAAGGCTTTTGTTTTAGGATCATCTAAACTCCACAATTTTGGTACAAATAATTTCGATTCCAATGTTGTCTGCGTGCATTTCTTGTTTTGATGAATTGTTTTTTCTTGTTCATCAATATTTGATGCATTTAGTGAGTCTTTTAAGCTTCGGTGAATTTCCTTATGCACACTCATTAAATGGTTCCATAAGGGTTTTGTGGAAAAGGATTTTGGGCTTTTGCCGCGCACATTTTTTAAACGATTCTGTGGAGCAAGTAACAAGCTTTGCTTTCGTCATTTCCATTAATTTTAAAATACTTCCAAATGGGTGATTTTAAATTAGCCATTATTAAAAATTATAAATTGGATTGTAATTGGAGAAAAATAAAATTCAATGCATTCTAGAGAGCTAAATATAATTCCACATTGTGGCGCTGCTTTAAAGACCTAAAAATTACAATACTTCATTTTACGTCAGAAAAAATATACCAGCTTTCAACTTCTGCCAATGAAAAATCAGAAATTAGACCATACCATTCACAGAATAAAGGGGTAGGGTATTATCATCGATAGAACAAAAAAAAAAGCATTGAGGATTGCGCATTGGCTATTTATTGCTTTTTACTCGCTAGCAAATGTCAGAAAAAAAGGAGGAAGTGATAATAACTAAAACTCTTAAGAAGTCACTTATGTTATGGAAAAAAGTACTATTTATTAGTATTTCGGTTCGAGTTTTACGGAGAAGCATTCAAATATAACATCTGGAATTAATCAGATCATAAACTTGGAATGAAAAGAACATATTGCAAAACACGTATGAAGGATGTGTATGGAAAAAGATTGGAGGAATGGTTTATGCTTATCAACTCGGCGTCAATAATACGGCGCCTCTTTCTGTTTTCGTTTTCTAACTTGACTGCAATTTATGTCCAAGAAAAAAAAATTTTAAAAAAAATGTAGGATGCGGTGTTCCCTTTGTCCGAAAAAGATCATTATTTTTTTCAAAAAATTATTTCTTGTGGATACCTGGTGGTCGGATATACAGCCGGATATCCGAATGAAATTATCGGATGTCCGGTATTTCAAATCGGATATCCGACGGGGTTTCGGATATTGAAAAATCAGCCGGATATGCCGGATATCGGATATTTGCCGGATATCCGTTCCATCCCTACTTACAACCTTCAAATAATGCATTTCTTATATTTAGAATTGGCGATACATTTACGCGTCATTTAAACAGGTAAACATATAGGCTTTGTGCCAACTGGTAACCGCCTGATGGAATAGTACCCTTCATAATTTATATTTTAACTTGTTTTAACATTTTTAAATTTTTACACATTTTTTTAAATGCTAAAGCTTTTTAAATACTAAAATTTTTTTCCCAAAATTTCTTCTAAAAATTCTTTGAACTATATTATATAAGAATTGGCCATAATTAAAATCTGGAATACTTATAGTAATTAATTATAATATAACTGTTTATTCATAGCATTACAAAAAAAATTCTAAATCTGCAATTATTTTACTTTACTGCTACAAAATGAAAACTACAACATATGTTGTTAAATAAAATGCCAAATTATAAAATACACATGTTTTACAACATGATTTAAAAATTTCAGATTTCTCCATTAATTAGAGAAAAAAAACCTTGACGTTTCAAAAACCTAGCATCATTTCTTAAGAACATCATCTTATCATCCAGCATTATATATTAAATAACTTATTAAAAAACATAGATATAGTTTTAAAATTTTTCATGCGTATTTAGAAGATTCCAAACAACAATTAAAGCAACCCCCCCCCCCCCTCTCCCCAAAAAAAATGAAAATGTGGCTATTTTTACCGTACTATGTCTTCTTCAAGAAAATAACTTTCGAGGAAAAACGCTTTTCATTGATAAAAAACGTGTCCGTTTTCAATTTACGAGAATTTCGGTGGAGGTGATGTCAAAATTTCCGGAAAAATCTTTATCAGAATAATTTTAATCAATATCATAGAGCCTTTTTCATTATTATTATTACTATTATTATTATGCGATTCCTGAAAAAAAATGAATGACAGTTACTGTCTGCGATGATTTTAATGAAATCGTTGTTGTTCCGTCTTACGGGCACTTCTAACTTGTATACCAAATTCGAACATCGGAGCACGAACCGTTCTAAGTTTGAGCTGTTCACAGACAAACAGGCAAAAGAGCATGTCGTTTTCCAATATCCACATTTTTAGACTCAAGACCTTTCAAAATCGTAATCAACAAAAAAACTTTTTTCCCACCTCGATACAATAATAGCATTATCCTAAATTGCACAATCCACATCGGTTAATTGAAAGTTTAATTTCTACATTTAAATTTCTGTAAAAGTAGTTTCTCCTGCATAATGTATTGCGCGCTGAAAAAATGTCTTATCTTGGATTTTAATGATCCTTCTATATTTTCACTAAAAACTCTTCTTCAATTATACAATAGAAGGAAATGTTCTTTAGTAAAAAATTATATTTAGAAATAACAACTATACATTGGTTGTTTCTATTAAATTTTTTCCCTTAAATAATGCGAGGCTCGCAATGAATACCTCAATTTAAAGATCATATTTTTTATCCAGGTACTTTTATGTTTTAACCAATTTATCCCTGAGAGTGTTTCTATTTCAGTGCTTCTCTCTTATTTCCTCAATATTAAATAAAAAAAAAAAAAATGCACTGAAGGGGAGGGGGGAGGGGTAGGCGTATGTTCTGAAAACTACCAAAATGATTATCTCTGTAAAAGTAGTTTCTCCTTCATAATCTCTTTCGCACACAAAAAAAAAATTGAAGTTATTAAAAAAATTTTAACCTTCAGAATAATTTTACACGATTCATATTTAATTGTTCCTTCTCAATTGTCCTTTAAAAGAGAAAATATTTGCTTCGAACAGCTCAATAACAACGTATAAATGTTTTCTGAGAAAAGTAGTTTAACTTTCACTTCGATATTGTGTAAAAGATTATAAACTAGTAGTTCACTTTAAAACACACAATTTCAACTTAGAGTTATTTCAAACAATATAAAGAGATTGAAAATATAAGTTTTATGAAAAGAAAAATAGTCACTCCTTGAAATACATTGATCATGAGTGCTTTTCAGAAAAAGTAGTATTTGTCCTTCGTGATTTAGACTCCCACGAAATAATTCGATTTCAAGTAAAATGGATATACCATGCTGTAAATATTTACAACCATAACTTCAGCAAAATTTCTTAATATCAACAATACATTAAAAATTCAATCAATTTGTAAACACAAAATGTGCTTCATTCAAAAATTTCATTATATGTTTTATTTCAATATTGGCAGTTTCTGTGCAAGTAGTTTCTCCTTCACAATTGAGTACATTTAGAAAAGCAAAACAATTTAAGGAAAAGGATTTATTTCATTCCAGTAATTATTTATCCATATTTTATTTTAAGTTTCATATTTTATTTTTTAAAAAATGTCTTGTTAACGAGACATAGACGCAAGAACATTTCTATTAGACACGTATTATACTCGAAACAAGCAATAAAAATGTTTGAATGTATATTTTCTGTTCAATTATTGAAATGAATATTTAAATACCTATATTTAAATTGATCTTAAACTTTCAGTTATATTTTCACCCATATTTAATGTTTAAGTTCTTCTCTACGATGCAATAGAAACATTTGTTTCTGTCATATATTGCATTCTGTAATGCCACTTTTTACATTTATAACTTCTGTAAAAGTAGCTTTTCATTCACAATCCAGTACGCTGTAGGAAAAAAATCTGAAAAGATTCTTAACCTTCCATGTATTTTTTTTTTCATCCATGTTTTTAAAAGTTATTCTCACTGATATAACAGAAATATTTGTTACATCTATACATTATGTTCTAAAACAAAACTAGAGGTGTGGAACATCGCACAACTTTCAATTACACTATAATACTGACGTGGATTTTGCGTCGATTACCGTTATTATGTTTTCATGATTTATTTAGAAAAAATTGCCAGTATGGCGATATTTTTTATGATAATTCTTGAATGGATCTTTAAAAAAAAATAAAAAAAAATAAAAAAAACATCGCCAAAATTGTGAATTTGGTGATATACTTTACGATAATCCTCATATTATCCTTTATTATAAGAGAAATTGAGGGAAGAAAAAAAAACGATGGTTGATGAGGTATACTCAAGAAAAGAGAACTCTGTGTTGAAGGCATTCGTTTTTCAACTTTTTATGCCATTAAAGCATTTTTCCATGAATTTCGGAGGTGGGGATGTTGTTTAGGCATTGCCACAGCGAATTTGATCAAAATCGTTAGAGCTGGTTTTTAGCAATCATTGAAAAACATAATTTTTTCAATGGCAACTACCTTATGCACATGCGCTATTTTTAAGAAAACCTTAATGATTGGTCCCATGGCTACCACCAATTAGCTCACCAAATTTGAACATTGTAGCTCAATTTGTTAGGGATTTATGCTGACCACAGACACACATACAGACACACATTTTTTCTAGTAACTTTTTGAAATCAGGGTATTCCAAAACGTGGAGAAATGCAAAAAAAAATCGAAATTTTTTGTTTGACCGAATGCTATACTTTTATTACCTAATACATATGGGTAATTGAAAGTAAAAAAAAATTACATTGAGGATTTCTGTAAAAGTGGTTTCTCCTTTATAATCTAGTACTCAGAAAAAAATCTGAACGTGTTCTTAATCTATCGTTTGAATTTTTCCACCCATAATTTTTGTAAATCACGTAGACGATATAATAGGAATATTAATGTTGAATTATGTCATAGATTATATTCTGTATTAGAATTTTTACATTATTAATTCTGTGAAAGTTGTTCCGCCTTTATAATCTAATAATAGCAGAAAAAATGCGATTTAATGAAAATGGTACTTAAAACCTTACAGTTTATTTTTTTTCCTTTATTATTTCAAAGATATAATCTAAATAGTATAGGATTGATTGAACTCACCTCAGAAGGTAAAAAAGCGATTGTGAATGTGAGCTTGCATTAATGTTTTTAAGGGACTGTAAGCAGAGCGGGAGGAGTTCAGTTCCATTGAATGGCAACACTTGTTACATGCTTGTGACCAATAACAAGAAGTGTTGTGACCAATAACCTTTAAGAACATGTACTTTTTTATTAACTTACTAGCTGAATACCTGTACTTCGCTACGAAGTTTTACCATGTGTATTTTAGCAACCAAAAGACATTCATGTATTCCACATTTCAGACGTTTGGTCCCGTTTCAATCCCAACAAATTGATTTATCAAAATAGGAAAACCTTACTTTATCTATGCTTGCCGTTATATATATATATATATATATATATATATATATATATATATATATATATATATATATATATATATATATTTTATTTATAATTGTGAATGTATTGAAAAAGAGACATTTGAATATCCTTCGTTTAACCCCCTTTGTACACTTTTTAATTACTTAATCGAGATTGCAATAATCAATTGTGTTTATGTTTACTCTTTAGTTCTAATTTTCAAAGTTGTAACTGAAATGGAAGTGAGACATTAAGATATTCCTCGTATAGTTTCAATGTTGAGTCAACTTTTCGTCCCTTAAAAATTCATTAATCGATATTAGAATAACTTATTTTTTCTAAATTTGCCCTTCTTAACATTTGCACCAAATATTATTATTATTATGACTAAATTGAAAGTGGAACATTCGGATATCCCACGTTTGGAATGTTTAACCCCTTTGCCACCCCTTAAAGTTGGTTAATTCAGATTGGAATAGCTTACTTTTTCAATGTTTGTCTTTGTTGACATTTGTTCCAATTTTCAGAGTTAGGACCAAATGGAAAGTGAAACATTCGAATATCCCTCGTTTGGAACGTTTAAATACTTTTCTACCCTTTTAAGTGAATTGATAGAGATTGGAATAGCTTACTTTTTCTATGTTTACCATCGTTGATATTTGTACCAATTTTCAGAGTTGTGATCATATGGGAAGTGGGAGAATTAGAGATGAGTGAGTGAGGGCTTTGCCTTATATATAGAGATATTTTAAAAACATGGTGGATAAAACAATGATTTAATTTGGAAGTAGGGGTTTTTTTTCATCATCATCATGATCATGATCATCATCATCGATATAATCATCGATATCATCATCATCATTAATATCATCATTAATATTATAATTATCATTAATATTATCATTATCATTAATATTATTATTATTATTATTATTTATAATAATATTAATATTATTATTATTATTCGTTGTTGTTCTAAATCGTTGTTGTTTGAACTTTGAAAATTGTCTTAAACACTTAATTGTCAATCTATACTATTCGTATTTTACAAAGTTTTAATATGCTCGTGTGAAAATGTTAAAAGTGAAGCGAACGTGAAAAGTTGTAACATAATACTCCAACACGAACGTACCTGAATAATTCCCGTTACACTAGATTACAAGTGACCTGTGACGTCAAATACATAACCCTCATTAATTTATAATTTTATGATTATTAATGTTTTAAATTTCTTTTAATTGCTGTGTTTTTGATTTTTGGGATTTTTCTGATCGTTAAAAGAAAAAAATCGTCTAATGCTTTATATTACATCGGTTCAATTTTTTCTTAAATGTTAACTTGTATGTTTTTCAACTGGTCCCCAGCCACACTTCTACTATCAACAGTTTTGCATCTAGAAGTACGAAATTCGGTACGTAGAAGATTTATTACATGGAGATTGTAGAGAAAAACTTTTAAATTCGATTGAAAGTTGCTTTCAATAAAATTTGATGACATTAAAAAAAAAAAAACATGGAATGGCAACAATATTTTTTTATTGCATCAGAATAAAAACAAAAATATTTTAATGTACCCCCTTTATTTTTCTGTATTACAATCGTCTGTCCGATAAGAATTTAGAATTTTATTGTAATATTTAAATATATTTACTGTCAGTGGATACCTTAAACATCTTCTACGCATGTGCAGTTTTAAAACATTATTTTTATCTATCGTTTTGTTTTTCTATGTTTTAAATTCCTCCTGTTTTTGTTTATATTTTGTGTTGTCATCAAAGATGTATTGTGCACAGCAGGTATTGACATTTTGATTTTGTTTAAAGAGTATTAATAACATTTGAGCAAAATAAATTCGTTAAATTCCTTTGTATTTTATTAGTAAATATCTTCTGCACTGCAGTTATCATATATCTAACATCTAAAAGTTCGTTTACCAACATAATTTACCACTATACGTTGGTCCCGTTATATGTTTTCAGTCGGATTTTGATCAACTTAATAAATCTATTATATATTTTTTCCAGAATGTGTCCATTACAAAATCAAATGTAAGAAGGCCCGTCTAATGAGAAACACTTACATTTATCATTAGGGTTGTTGTGTGGCACCGCGTTGACCAATATTTATTGAAATCATTTCAATGCCTGCTATGTCCAAAGTGAAGAACGAATATACCTAGATGCTAAGCATAGAGCATCTGCCGCCAAGAGAGCTAGGGCATCACCGCTGCAAAAACAGCATCAACTGAAGAATGACCGAGCACGCTATTACAAAATGAACGAAAACATGCATCTGGTATAGTACATTGGAAGCTGATCACCAACAACAATTAATCCGAAGAAACTACTTGCTTTTGTAACACAGAACTGATAGATGTCCTTCAAAGGGTCCCCAACAGCAAACAGCACGGGGCCCACACCACACAGCTAGTAAATATATAAAGTAAAGAATCATAAAGAGATGATGTAAAAGTTGAAGAATGAGTTTCAATTTGAATAATCCGTATCTTTATTTAGAAAAGTACATGCGCATTCTGCTATGTTTGCATAATAGTAATGTTATGCAATCTGTACTAAATGTGTGATTGAAATTAAACATTTTTTTTTTATTTTTTTTTTTTTTTTTTTTTTTTTTAACAATGCTTAAGTGAAATAAAAATTTGACGTGTTTTTAAATTTAACGTAGCGTTTTTAAATTTAACGTAGCTTTTTTAAATTTAAATAAAATTTAGCGTGTTTCTTGTGTTAATACGTAGTTTGAATTTAACTTGTTTTGAAACGTGTGTTAAAATTACGTAATTGTGTAAATTAAAATTTTCTGTGAAATAAAAAAAAAAAAAAAAAAAAAAAAAGCTGAGCTTTCTCGGAAGTCGATTTTGTGCAAAAATCAGGCTCTGTCACGAAAGTTCATGCAAGATTATAGTTTATTTCATACATTGTTCTACTATTTATGTAAAAACATTCTTTTATTTGTTTAAAAGTGAAAAAAAATTAATTGCAAAAATTCTACCACATATGACCAAGTGATGACAAATGGCTAGGATTGTGTAATTTTTAAGAATTATACTAGTTTATAGTTAATAACTAAAAGTTTCCACTATTTTCAGTATTGTATTTTGATATTGCATTCTTACTCTTTAATATGCTTTTGTTGCAATAAAAACTGTTAAGAAGATAGTATCAATGATTCTCAATAAATCTGTATACTCATTTTACTGAAGAACCCCTGTTGACGAAACCTTTCATTTGAGCACATGCCTTTAGAATTTGTAGTTTAGTCTGGGAATGTTGAACTCGGCTGGATAGAGAGTCTTTGTATAAGGTTCATACTTTCTAAGTGTATTATAGAGGCTAAAATATTGATGGAAATAGTTGGAACTTAATATTTTTGGGAAGTTTTAGTTCAATAAAGCTATTAAAGAAATACTGGCATGTACTAAAAGTTTTCTTTCCAAGTTTGTCGTCAGTTTAGAGGCCCTTTTGTTAAAAACTTCGAATTGCAAAGGATTTGTTATCATTACATGAAGATATTTCTCGAATTAAATTTCTTCATATTCAACGTGTAACTGGACTTGATATACCGCAATTGAAATGAGTGTAAATTTGTGTTTGATAGTGACTATTATTGATAGTGACCAACTTCTTTTTCTATTATTACTTTTCCTTGCAGCGAATATGCCATGCATTATATCCAACATGGTTGACGTAGCAATGTAAACTCCATTAAACAATAATTCTTAATTAATTCAACAACTTTTAACTTCCAATAATAATTCGAGCTCCGTTAAACAATAGTTCTTAATTAATTCTATAATTTTTTAACTTCTAATAATAATTTGAATTCCATTAAACAATAATTCTTAACTTCCAATAATAATTCTAACTCCGTTATACAATAATTAAAACAATAAGTCGACTTACGTTGTTAAAAACTTGAGTTAACAGTTGTTGTGATTTGGAGCCAAAAAGTAGTGATTTGAAACCAAAAAGCTTAAAAAACCTAAAACAGAAAGATTTGAGACTTATTGCCTTTTTATTTACCACTGCTGATAAAAAAAACTTTTACACCTATGTTAAATATTGTAAAATTGAACAGCGACTAAACAATGTATCGATTGTTGAGAAAAAAAAATATTTTGCCTTAAAGCTCACCAAAAAAGTTTCTGATTTGTAGAAAATTGACTTTCTGGATTTATTGGATGAGGCGGAGGGATCCATAAGAACTGACAAATATAAAGTTGAAGTCAAATATTTACTAAAGACTTTGTCAAATACTTACATATTCCACTCAGTGTGTGAGTTGTTACGAATACCTTTGAAATAAAAAAAAAACTCTACTAGAATTTGGAATATCGCAGTCTAGTCTTTTATAAGAGATCACGAACTTTTATGAAACTAGATTTAGTACTAATTCAATAGAGCTTTTATTTAACTTCTAATATAACTCTTTTTGCAGGTTGAAAATTTATTCTACATGAAATAATGAACACTGTCTTCATTTTTCTAATTTTTAAAGAAAACTTATCAAACTTAAAAAATTGCTATTAGTGTTATTTCTACTCTAAAAGAATCTTCTCGTAAAACTAAGTTTTTAAGGGGATCCGGTACCGAAAATAAAAAAAAACTTTATTTATGTACATTTTTATGTCAAAAATCCATAATAATTGATGTTTGCGAATTTTTAAATATGTTTTTTGAAAAAAATAATTTTTTTTCAAGGTGAAAGCTTTCTGTAATACATAATTATATAAAGAAAATGTTGTCTTCACAGAATTTTGATAGGTGAATTAAAAAAAAATTTAAAAATTCTCAAAGTTAAAATATTGAAATTTTTGCTTTTTTTTTATGTTATCTTTTACGCTAAATGTTATATTTTAAAACAGAATTAAAAAAATAAAATTCAGTGAAGACAAAATATTTAAAACTATATACATTAAATGCTCCAAAAATTTTAATAGCCAATTGTTAATGGTTCTGGAGATATATCGATTTGAATATGCAACTTTTGTGAAAAACACTAGTGCTCGAAAAACGCACTTTAAGCAGACGCTTCAAGGTGTTACTCTCATGGGTGATGTTTAAATCACAGGTAATTTTATGGCATTCTAATCCCCGAGGAATAAGATAAAAACATCATTCTCTTCAGGAATGTGTGAACTATTTTTTAAAATCAGAAAAAAAAATGTGGGATTTTTGAAGAAATTTCGGTACTGGACCCCCTTAATATAAATCCTTCATATACATCGTCAACTTTTATGTGCAATTGGAACTCACTTAAGCAATTTTGAGCTCAGATCAATTTTTCATAGTACGGAAAAAACATCCATTCCATGCCATAGCGTAACATTCTTTTTCCCAAAAAACGTAATAGTTTACTGTAGAGGATCTGCCGAGTTTCAGTTCGATTGGATGGCGACAAGATGGTTGAATAGTTATTCGAGGCGACAATAGAATCGGTTGAATGCGATCTATTAGTGACAGCTTCCAACACTTGATAGAAGGGCTCATTGTCATTGATAACGAAGCTATTTCCAAGCTTCAGCGTGATTGGATGAAGGCAAGTATATTAAATACTACACCGTGGATTTGTATACACACATAAACACTACCAAAGTTAATATAAAGGATTTTAAAAATGACTGACTCCATTATAAAGCCCCGTGTGAAACTTTGTTATATACTTCTTAACCAACTTGAAACGCACATAATATGGCAATCATATAGACTAATTTACACGCTACCAGTCGAGATTGCCAGTCATGTGAAGTTAATGAAGTGACTGCTGCGCCGCCTATCAATCGTCATGGAAGAATGCAGGTGAATGGATGATGGGATTCACAGGCCCCAGTAAACAGACCAGCAGGTGACGTCACTGACTGAAGATCTCAACTGGTAACGCCGAATGGTAGCGTGTATTAAATCAACCTTATCTTTAAGATTAAAATAGTGAAGATATCTTTTTTTTTTTTTTTAGCATGCAGATATAATAAAAATATCTAAAGAGCATTTCCGTTTTCACCTAATTGCGTGATAATAAATGAAGAAAATTAACCTAAACTGCAATTAATATAAGACACTACAGAATTTCGTCGCTATCACACACAGCAAAATCTCTTGTGTGTTTGAATCCCTGTAATGGGATACATGTATATCTGGTTAAAATAATAATACTATTCTCCCTTTAAGAGTCATATTAGTAAATATCATCGAAACTAAAAGTTTTTAGCACGTTTAATATCCCGGTTGAAGATATTTAAAAGCTTACTTATATTTATCTACCGTATTGAAAGTAGATAAAACACATTACCACAAAAATATACTTTTTCTGTCCTTTATATATCGTTCCTATATAATAAGACAGTTATAATTCAAAATCTCTTTATTTTTTCATTAAAGATAGAGCAATTGTTTTAGTTCCAAAGTGCGATGAAAATTTGTGAACATTTAGAGAGAGGAAACAATTCGATGAAGATTATACTTTACAATTGATAACAAAAAATTTATAAACTGTCTTTTTAAAATGCTGATGCTTAAATCAATATTTTGAATACCATTTTGTGGTTTCAATTGCTACTCTCCAGAAATCAAATTCGTTTTCTAGAATTTAAATCTTTTTTTATTATTATCATTTTATTTTACTTTAAAAGGAAAATATTCAGTAGAACCTAAACAGCTAAGGGATCACTTAAAATTCCAGAAACCTAAAGCTAAGCTTTCTCGGAAGTCGAGTTTGTGCAGAAATCAGAAAGTTCAAGTAGAATTATTTTTTATTTCATATATTGATGCTCTACTACTCATGTAAAAACTTTCTTTTTTAAATCCATTCAAGTAAAAATTTTTATAGCCGTCATATTTATTATAATTTGTGTGTGGGTGAAGGGGGGGGGGGGGTAGGGTGAGTGGCTGGCTGGCTCTGTATGTCGATGGTGGGAAATCTTCGGAGGCCTAATTTGCTACCTTACCGTAATCCAATCAAGCTGAAACTTGGCAGATAGATTCTATGTCGATGACAATGTATTCTTCCCAATTTGGGGGATGTCACTGTCACTAAAAGGCCTTTTTTACACACATTGCTATAATCGTTTTGGAATACTATTAATCCCCTTTAATCGATCATTGAAGAAAATCTTTCCTGTTGCCAAAATTGTTTAAATAAATAAATAATAATATTGTTTTAATCCTAATCAATTAAAGATATTTGGATGTGAATGAACAAATTCACCTTTATTTTTAATGCATAAAATTTTAAAAGAGGTTTATCGCATATATTTGCTGATAGAGATGTTTTTAATATTTAAAATAGATGCCAATACCAAGCCCACGCTGTCAATAGAAACGGCGCTATTTTAATGAATATGAAAATTGGCATTGCATTTAAAGGATTTATATTAAAAACTTTGTTTTTATGGATTATATTATTATTTGTTTAAAAGTGGGGGGGGGATGAAAATATTGTACTAAATATAAGCAAATAAAAAAAATTGGTAGTAGTGTGTAATTTTTAAGAATTATGCTACAAGTTAATAGTTAATAAATAAAAGTTTCCATTGTTTTCAGTATTGTATTTTGGTATTGAATTCTTGCTCTTGAATATCCTTTATTTGCAATGAAAACTGTTATTAAGATAATATCAGTGCTTCTCAATGAATTTGTATACCCATTTCAATGGGTAATAACACAACAAAATGCAAAATGGCATTGAAAATTATTTTAATGCTTTAAATTATAAAACTTGCAATGGTATACTCCAAATTATTCGTCAAAGTACAAATATCCTTACCTATACATATTTAATTGAGGTTTTCGAAAACTTTACTATTTCTTATTGGAATAATATCCACAAAGTATGTAATAATATCCAATATCAATTTTTGTTGAATATCGATCTTTACAATATTAGAATTAAGTTTCCCTCTTCAGTCCTCAAAAGATTCACTCAAAAGCAATAAAAATACCAAATGAATCTACTGTTGTTTAAAATCCTTATTAGAATTTTTTTTAATCCTTATTCATCCTATTCAAAATTTCCAACCTTTACAATATTAAAATTAATTTTCCCTCTTCAGTCCTCAAAAGGTTTACTCAAAAGTAGTAAAAATACCAAATGAATCTACTGTTATTTAAAAATTTTATTAGTTCTATTCAAAATTTTCAACCTTTACAATATTAAAATGAATTTTCCCTCTTCAGTCCTCAAAAGGTTCACTCAAAAGCAATAAAAATACCAAATGTATCTACTGTTGTTTAAAATCCTTATTAGAATTTTTTAAATCCTTATTCATCCTATTCAAAATTTCCAACCTTTACAATATTAAAATTAATTTTCCCTCTTCAGTCCTCAAAAGGTTTACTCAAAAGTAGTAAAAATACCAAATGAATCTACTGTTATTTAAAAATTTTATTAGTTCTATTCAAAATTTTCAACCTTTACAATATTAAAATTAATTTTCCCTCTTCAGTCCTCAAAAGGTTCACTCAAAAGCAATAAAAATACCAAATGAATCTACTGTCGTTTAAATTCCTTATTAGAATTTTTTAAAACATTCTTTTTTTTTTTTTGTATTCTTTATGACTTTTCTATTTTATCATGCGCTTTATTAGCATATTGAGCTTCCATGTACAAACCAATCAACTTTTATTATAAATTTGTCCGATAACATTTATTTCTAATTCTTTATAAGCTGTACTGGGAGTGTTTTTTTTTAAATAAATATTCAAAAGGCTGGAGCAGTCAAAAAGCACCTGTTAAATAAATTTCCCTAATTATCTCTCCTCACATTAATCAAATAATATACACTACCCCATTTTATACAATATCGCCAGAACAATATTCCAAATCTTACTAAGCCAAATCTATACCCATCATACCCCACCTCATATTAATTGAAATGGATAAAAAAAAAGATAATGGATAAAAAAAAAAATGGATAAAAATTATATAACCCATAAAAACAAAGTTTTTAATATAAATCTGTTATATGCATTAACCCCATTTTATACAATATCGCCAGAACAATATTCCAATTCTTACTAAGCCAAATCTATACCCATCATACCCCAACTCATATTAATTGAAATGGATAAAAAAAAAGATAATGGATAAAAATTATATAACCCATAAAAACAAAGTTTTTAACATAAATCTATTATATGCATCGCCAATTTTCATATTCATTAACACAGCACTGATTCTGTAAGCAGCGAGTGCTTGGTGTTTGCATTTCATTTTAAATATCAAAAACATTTCTATAAGCAAAATGTATGGCAAACTACGTTTCAAAATGTATTTATTAAAAATGAACGTCACACTCACATCCCCATCTAAATATCTTTAATTTATTCTGATTAAGACAATTTTAATATTTATTTATTAAAAAAAAATTGGCACCGTGAAAGATTGCCAACAATGGTGAGTTAAATACTATTTTAGCCCGATTGGATGATGGCAAGTTGTTTTATTAGTATTCCGTAAAAGCGACCTTTTGTGACAGTAACATCCCCGAAATTTGACAGAATGCATTGTCATCGACAATGAAACTATCTGCCAAGTTTTAGTCCGATTGGATTACGGCAAAGGGGTTAATTAGGGGTCCGCAGATTTGCCTTCCATCGACATACACACACAATCGAAGTTAATGTAAAGGATTTTATAAAAAAAATCTAATTTGTTGTATGAAACTCAAAACCATCTTTGTCTAAACTATCTTTAAGCAAAGGCCTCCTAAATACTGTGTTCGAATCAAGCCAAACAACACTAGTAACTAATTAATTAGTTTCTTTTTACACTCTCATTATTTTCTTATTCTCTGTCATGTTGACAGGACCATCATGAAAGGGAGATGAAGCGAGCGTCTTCCACCCCCCCCCCTTCCCCTATGGTTTTAAAAAGTTGAACAGGCGGTAAATTTCCGAAATTTCATTAAGTTAATAATTAACAATATCTGACCCTCAATAAAATCGAATTTGATGAAAAAAAGTGCAAAAAAAAAAAAATTCCTGAAGACTAATATAAAAAATGCCGGAATGCAGCTCGACCCGAGTTTGACGAATTGGCAATTTTATACAACAAGTCTGTTTGTCGGGAGGAAGTCGGTGTCTTTTCTCCCACTTACTTTGATGGACTGGACTGCAAACTTAAATATCCATAAATATCTTCATGATCTCACTTCGTCAAAGTTTTTAGAAAGGGGGCAGTAGGCAAATTTCCGAAATTTCATTCTTTCTTTCAAAAATGCCTAACAATGGAGAAAATTTATTGAATGGAAAAATAATAATTAAAATCGTCGAATAGTATTAACAAATCCTAATCTCTATCACAGTGCAGCCTATAAGTTGACGAAGTCGGCAATTTCAGTTGGAGTGAGTATATCCTTTTTGACAGGGACACAAAAGTATTCGAATGGTATTTATAGGTATGGGAGACAAAAAATTATGAATTGATTACAAGGTTTGCTTGATTTTTATCAGTTTTTCCAGCCATTTAATGGTGTAATTTAGTTTTAAAAAAATCACAATTATACCCTGTGTATTTTTTTCTGGTTTTGAATGTGAAAAATTTTGGTTTTATTGAATGAAAATGTAGCCTAAGTTTAAAAAGCTGATGTTCCTTTTGGAATTTAGTTCATGGGTATTGTTAGATATTCTTCAATTCTGCATAAATTTTAAAGAGTTTATTTCTTTTAGATTACGATTGAGTGGCCATGGTCTTATCATCAACTAACGTTTCTGGATACTACAAAAAAAAAATTGTCTCCCTTCATGTTTTACTAATGTAAGTAAAATACTATTTAAATCTTATTTTGTTTGTTTATTTTGATTCTTATCATGTTATGTTTGGAGCTTATGTGTATGAAAATAATCTTTTGCGTGTCAAAAATATAAGTAGTCCTTAAAAAATTAATAAGTTCCTTAAATAGTGTTTAAAAACTATTTATTTTTTACTTTTTAAACGCTGTATGAACCCTATGTTTTTGAATAATCCTTTTTCAGTTTTATTAAAACTGAAACTGACCAAAAGAGCAATAGTGTCATTATGAAAAGCAAACTTTGTTGAGTTTTGTTAAATTCTTCTAAGTCGTTCATTTGAAATTATTTGACAAAAAAAAAAGTAAAAATTGTTGTAATAAAAATATTTCTAATAGTAATATTTACACAATAAAATGGGAAAATATATTTTGATTAAAATAATATAAGACCTAATAAATATTTTGCAGGAAAGGGGCAAGTATTTTACACCGTACTGCATGTAAGTGCAGTTGCTTCTGCTACTTAAATACCAATGTTCATTTCTAAGTATACATAATCCTTTATAGAATTTTCATCATGGATTATTTTTCTTACTGTTGCAGGCATCAATTTGCATAAATTCTCTACAGAATATGTTATTTTCCTTTGATTTCAAATCAACATATGTTAATTGTGCAAGTTTTCGAATAAACTTATCATGTTTCATTTTTAATTTTGTTACCTGTTGAATATGTACTATATTCTCAGAGGGGAAAAAGAATTATATTACTTATTCTTCCAATAATTGGACAGCTTTGATGTGTTACAATAGGGGACATACTTGTAGTACGTCAAATAACACCTCAAAAAATTGTTTAAAAAATCAATTTTACTATTAATATACTTTTCAAGCGAAAGCAAAATCCTCTTTTCGTTTATGGTTAGAAAAACTTGTTAAGAAGTATTTAAAAGTTAAATGATTAACAAAATTGTATTAATAATTATTGTCTATCGAAAATGTAAGTATATTTTCCATGAGCGCAGACAAGATTATTTGCAGAAAAATGCAGATCGCAAACAGCGATATGTAAGAAGGCAAAAGTTTTTATTGCAGCTTTCATTTTACGAAAATGATAATTGGATTTTCTAATTGGATGCTGGTTAATAGCCAGTCATTAGTTTTCTGTTCGAATTGGTAATTTAATACCTATATTTTACTCGTTTTCCGTGTAAATTTTACCATTTTCTTCCACATTCGATATTCAGCAAGAAGTTCCTGTTTTTATTATGTCCATGACAATGTCTCTATTATAAAAATCGCAGTGCCTCACGTAGGCAATTTTTTATAATAGTAATAGTCAGCAAGAATTTTTCCAGAATTTCTTTGATCAACATTTATACAATTCTAAACTACAAAGTCGCTTATCTGAACAGTCATTTTCATTTATTTAATTCCGTATTATATTGTAGTGCCATTTCCATCCACCTTTACACGTTTAATAAATATCTTCAAAATTGCAGTAAGAAATTGAAAAATTGCAGTTCATTCTGCAATTTTAAAGTATTGCAACTTATTTTTTGAAATAAAGCCTCTGTTCTGTTCAGTTCAAAGAATTGATTTGAGATTGTGGGAAATCATTCTATGTGCAAGTCATAAATGCCTCCAAAAAACCGTTTTCCAAACACCCTTTATTCTGGGGGAAGGGTGGGAATTTATTAGAAAGGATAAAAATTAATTCAAATTAAATAAAGTATTGATTAAATTTTAATTGAACTTTAACTAACATGATAAAAATTTTATATAATTACATGTTAATGAAATGCAATAAATGTTAAAAAAATTATTTAGATGGTAATTTGAAAGTAATAAAATTTTAATTAAAATTAATTACACATAAAATAACTTACAATTAAATTAAATATATATTAACCATTAATAATATGCATGGTTAAAAATCAATCACGCATTAATTAAAATTAATCATAAATC
Source organism: Linyphia triangularis (assembly GCA_963978545.1). Taxonomy (NCBI): domain Eukaryota; kingdom Metazoa; phylum Arthropoda; class Arachnida; order Araneae; family Linyphiidae; genus Linyphia; species Linyphia triangularis. Next base: position 40,111,032 of record OZ021729.1, read on the forward strand.
GATTTAAAATTAATTACACATTAACTAAAAGTTAATTAATAATTTACTAACACCTTAACACTTTTATACCAGACTTGCTTTGATTGCAGTCGACAAAAAGACATCTACCCCCCCCCCCCTTCCCCAATCGAGATCCTTAACGACTGAATGTTGATAGCAACTGATCATAGTAAAAAAGTTTATCAATCACAAAAGAGTACAAAAGCTTTTGTTTGGGAAATAAATATTAGTACTTATTTTACCACTCAAATTCCAAATAAGTGAAATTTTCATTTCTTTGCCTTTCCTGTAAATTCCAAAAATACAAGGACCATGTGTTTCACGAAACTGTTCAAATCTTCAGTCGATAACAAATGTGTCTGCTATGTGATCACGTGATAGACATAACGCATAGGAAGTGATTTTACATAACGTGGTACCATTCAAGTACAGTTTTTATTGATGTCGCAACAAACCTCCACCAAAGTCGAGGCAAAAACAAAAGGACCAAAACCATTTATATTAGACAATCCTGGCTAAACCACTGTAAATGACCATGCAGTGAGTCATCATTTTTATATTTTTATTTGTGTTTTAGATCATGCTATACCCTGATTTTTTTAAACAGTAATATACGATTTATCCTTAGGCGTAATTAGAGCTGATGAATGGGGGGGGGGGGTTATTTCGAAAAATATAGACTCGTTACACCATTGAAAAGGGGAAGAGGGAATAGAGAGGGAAAAAAATTATCTTATTAAAAATTTCAAATCGCCTCCAAACCTACGGGTATGGGAATTTTCAAAAGAATTCTTTTCTTCTTCTTCTTCTTCTTCAAAAAAAAAAAAAAAAAAACAGCAGGAGAGCAGGAAAATTTTCTTACACGCATGGAAATTGAAAGGGCCTGATATAATTGTAAAATACATAAATGTTATAATTTCGGAGAGAGTTTTCCAGGCGTAGCAAACTCAATAATATCAGTGGCGGCGGGACCCTCGAAATATTTCAAACACACACTGCCAAAAATAAACATTAAAGAAACTTCCAAAAACATTTAAATATATTTTTACTAAATAGGCGTGTCACTTAATGTTTATATTGCATTATTGTTTTCGATATACATAATGATACCAACATCGTCTACGTCTGTAAATCTACAGATAAAACTGTTATTTTTTCTCCTTCATTAACTACGCTATCTGTGGATTCTTTCTCAACTGGAACAATAATTTCACCACATTTTTCATCTTTTCTTCTTTTGTAAAATAAAAACAGTATTTCACTTTGAATTTTGCATTTGTACCTGCACTTATTTTAATTACTTTCAATTACTCTTATGTCTACATAGGATAATGAAAGTAGTTAAAGGTTAAAAAAAAAAAAAATCAATTTTTTTGCATCTCTCCACTTTTTGGAACATCCTGACTGAAACAAGTGGTATAGAAAAATGTATGCCAGGTGTGTCTGAGTGTTCGTGGTCAGCATAACTCCCGAACGATTTGATCTACTATGTTCAAATTTGGAGTACAGGTTATTGGGAATTATGGAACCTGTTTTAAGGTGTTCGTAAATATTGCGCATGCTCAAACCATGAAAAAAACATTGAAAAATCGCGTTTCTTAGAAATTATTAAGAAACTGCTCTAACGATTTTGATCAAAATCTCCATGGTAATGCCTCTTAAGATGTTCTAAACATTCCCTTCTCCAAAATTCCCTTAAAAATACTATAAAGGTGTAAAAAGATGAAAAAAAAGTGTCTTTAACATACAGTTCTCTTCCATTGAGCATTTTTTTGTTGGGTCCATGTAAGAACTATCGCCAAAAATACAACTAAACTGACTATTTTTTCAAATAAATGAAAATGGTAGTAACATTATTTCACATCAAATTTGAATGTAGCGACCATTATTATAGTGTATTTAAAAGTTGTGCGATGTTTCATTCCCTTAGTTTAGTTTAAATTTAGTAACTGTTTAGTGTTTGGGTTTTCTATGCACCGCAATGTCCAGTCTGAACTAACGTTTCCCGCGATGGAGAGTCCATTTTTTCAGTCTCAGACCACCCGTCAGAGAGACGGTATAGCGAGTAGTTGTCATCAAATGGTGCATTAAATGGCAAGTTTGCTCTTCTGGGGAAAAAATCCATGTATAGTTTTGTAGTTTGGTATAGCATTTGAATACCTTAGTACAGCGTTAGCCATTTCGCAGCCCGCGACATATTTTCTTGCGGCCCGCCGGCACACCACAAAAGTTATATATATATATATATATATATATATATATATATATATATATATATATATATATATATATATATATATATATATATATATATATATATATATATATATATATATATATATATATTTTCATAATCATAATTTTTCCTTAATAATATGTGCTAACTATGCAGAACAGATCTTTCCACAACGTGCAATAAAGAAAGAAACTATATAACGAAGCTTTCAGTAAGGTGGTTTTCATCAAGAATAAATACAGAAATAACTTAACTGAATTTCATTTGGACAATTTATTAAAATTCGTAGGATATTTAGGATATTTGACATTACAAAAAATATCCTAAAAGGCCCTCCACTCTATCATAAAATAAACTGAACGATATCGTCTTACAATTGATATGGACTAAAATGGAGTAATTTAGAAGCACAATTTAAATAGTTTTATTAAAAGTTAGGTCAAGTCGCATTGTCACTTTGAAACAATAGATTCACTCTTTTTTTAGAATTTGATTTACTAATAATGTAAACTATTAATTTTTTTTTTAATTATTTAAAGAAAAAATATCAATTGTAATTTCGTTACGATAATACAAAATAATATTTTTTTCCAGTTTTCAGAAAGACTATATATTGTTAAATCGATAATAATTAGAGATAAATATCTTGGTGTATGCGGTCCGCGAAAATCTCCAACATAAATCATAGGGCCCGCCTCAAAAAGTTAGTGGCGAACGCTACCTTAGTAAATCACTGATCACTGAATAATCCCAATAGTAAAATTTAATGGATAATTTGAGTAATAATCAACAAAGAGTTGGTTGTGGGAAAACTGCAGTATATTTGCTTAATTTTTTGCAACCTAACATCTCTCTTCCCCCCCCCCCCCTCCCCCCTCCCGTCTCCTCTCGTTACACCTATGGGTTGAATGAATTCCCCCCTGTTTTTCTGTGCAAATTTTAATGCATCGAACACAATCCATTTCCACAATGGCATCACTATCATGAATTCATTTTCGAAATTCACCACAAGATGGCAGCACCACCAAAGAAGCAAAGATAAAAACTCGATTTCTCCCAATTTCGCTCGAACTTTAACAAATATCAAAATTATAAAACTAGAACAAAAAGCTGTCTAAAATAATTCTAAAACGTTAAGTTTCTAATGCGCAATGTGGTTTTTTGCAAGCCATAAACCCACCAATCACTTTTATTGTGACAATATAAATAAAATAAATGAGTATTAATTCTCAATACTTAGATGTTTCTCAAACGGAGTAATATAGAATTCTGCTTAACATTCATTATCCTATTTCGTTAATATCATTACATGTTGGGTAACTGGAAGTAAAAATTTCCATTTTAACTCTGCACATAAAGGCCATAACTGACCCACTTATCACTAATTCTATCACTTCGCGCATATAGGCTACAACTCTAAAATTTGGTACAAATGTCAAAACTAGCAATCGTAGAAATAGTAAGCTATTCCGATATCGATTAACTAATTCTAAGAGGTCAAAACGTTCCAAACGATAAATGCTATTCAACTATTTACAAATATTACTTGCTGTGCAAACAAAATTAAAAAATGTCACTGTACACTAAATACCTACTCTATAGTAATACTACTACTATACAATAAACTCTAAGATTCGAGAGGCGACTGCGAGCTTATGTACTCCATCAAGCATCACTCTGAATTTTTCCTAGAATCTAGAAAAATTTTCACGTGTCTGCCCGGGTAAAAATGGCCGACACTATTAAAAAAGCTAAATTAGTGATATATATATTAAGTCACTGATGACGTAATATGCATAGCCAACTTGGCTCATTTTTAAAAGTTGAAAGGTATATTTCGCCAGAGAATATATATCGTCTGCACTCTTCATGAAATTTAAAGAGCAATTGGTTGTCACATAAAAAAGAAAGCTCATTACATGGCAAGTTATGACATATTTGGTAATCGGATTAAGTTCAACTCATTCAAAGTCGATTTTTTTATAGCTCCAGCCATTTTTGCTCCAGCAGCCCAGTGGATTCGTGTGATCTAAATTTTCTCCACTTTCGATGAAAATTCAGAATAATGTTCGATGGGGTACTAAAACTTGGAGTCGCCTCTCCCGTCTACAAGGCTTTATGAGTTAAATTTATGTTGTGAAACATCCCAAAATTGAATCTAAACCAGAAAAGACATTAATGGTTTTTATTTGTGGTTAGTCCTACCATGAAAAAAAATAAACTGTTACATACACTCTCATAATAAAGATGTGCTCGTCTGTACATCATTAAATAAGTTTTCCCGCTGTTTCGTTGTGAGCTGAATACCTGTTTCCGAGATTCCTTCGCCGAGCAAATCTGCCTGCTCAGCTTCTTGTGGTTCAATTTTAATGGCCAGATCTGGACTTTGCTCTCGCATGCGAATTTGAAATTCGTACAAAACGGGGAAGCCAACTGTATTTCCCTTATCGTTTATTTCGGAAGAATCTGCAAAGTTAACAATTATTACTTCAGTAATAGAAATCTTTAGTAATATGCTTTATATGAAAAAAATTTATAAGCATAAGTGGTATGATATCGACTTTCCAATTGAGTTATTCTCCAAACAACATCAGACGCAGTAACATGAAACACAGTTCATTAAACGACATTTTATTAACTAATTACGGTTTTCTCTTTCTCTGTAGTTAGTTACTATGTTTTTTACTTAATACACGTTAACTATAAAAATAAAGAGTATCCTTAGATGTGTGTTTTTGTTTGCTATATAAATCTACAGTTTTATTTCGATCTTGATGGAATTTTGGGCACGATCTTGAAAGCAATAAGAAGATTACTGAATGCATGAAATTTCTAAAAACCATCATCCTCCCCTTTTTCTAACCCTTAAAAGGTATGCTTATAACTTGATTTCTACGGTTTTATTCCCATTTTGATTAAATTTGGCACACATGACCTTCGAAACAAAAGGAAAAGTCAATGGTTATATGAGAAAAAGGGATATTTAACCCTAGAGATCTACTGAACTACAAAACCCTAAATGGGTATGATTATGACTTGAGGTCTACTAAACCAATTGAAACTGTATAATTTGCGTAAATATCTTGACTAATCCAGATTATCAAAAACGCAATTGCTCTGATGATGGAATCGAGAATGGGGATAAAAAGAGCATGCTTATAACTTGCAATTGATTTAACCGGGGAAAACCAGGTAACACTGGTATAACCCGATTAAGCTATATTAGGCCCGGCAAAACACAAAAATTTAACTCGTTTTTGATTAAAAAAAAAAAAAAATATTACAAACCTTTCACTTCATAGTTTGTTTCTGGTGTATCGTTAAATTGATCTGATGCATCGATTTCAGCTTTCTTATCCTGGTTGTCTTCCCTGCATCGCTGAAATAAAAATAATTAAATATAGTAATAAATATGATAATAAACGGCTGGTAACTAGCTCTATAATTCTGAAAAAGTTTTAGCGCAAAGAGAATCGATAAATGTCCCTTATCCATGACCATCATATAACTTGATATTTTAAATCGGCATTAGGGTTTATAAGTTTTAGTAGGATTTAAATTGTATAATTCAGGCTAATTCATTTCCATATGGATAGAGATACACTCACCCCACCCTCTCTTCTCAAAAATCGAGAAAAAAATTGAGTTAAATTTCTAATATCCGAGTTATTTCCAAATAGTTAATAATATCCACGTTTAACAAACTTTCCATGTCAGTCATTTTTTTTTTTAAAGTAATTATAATAACAAGGAACAAACACAAAAACTCAAACCCACCTACTTCAAATTACAAAATTAAAATACTTGCTCGAAACGCGGTGAGTTTTACACCAAGAGGCAGTTGTAATATTCAAAGAGTTTCTTCATCCGATCCCTGTCGCCATCGAAGAAATTGAAGATTTATCGAAAAAGAAACCAAGTAAGGCATGTAATTTTCGAAATATTATAAACAATTTTAAACTTATAGAGTCTTTATGTATAACATGTAAAGTATCTTATCCAACGCATATAATATTTTACAATATATGCAAGAAAAAAGCTTAGAAATGGCATGAAAGTCTTGATAAATGCCATTGATATGGTGAATAGTACAAAATCTATTTTAAGCAAAACAAGAGAGAAAGCGAAAAGTAAATTTCGGCCGTTTTATGAAGTTAAAATGATCACCCTAGCTTTAAATCTTGATGATAATATCCCCAGAATTTGTGAAATACTACTTGCAAAATAACATCTCGTGAACTTGAAACTGAAAGAACGGTATGAATCAGTTTCAATTTGAATTAAACGTGTAAACAATCTTGTACCATTCGACCAGGTTCAAATACACACAGTCTGTGATTTTGTACGCACTTTAACTCAAAGTGAAGAACTTTTAGTTCTATTTCACTTTTGTATCAAAAGGTGTATCCCTGGGAGCACAAGAGTAAATTTAAGGATAACTTTTTTAAAAACATTTCCCGAGACAGTTTTATTTTGGCCAAACTGTATGATACTGCCATTGAATTCGTAAATCTGTACCTCAGAGCAAAACGAGCCCAAGATCAAATTTGTCGAATTTTATTTTATTCCAAATTATGCCTTAACAATATGTTCTCTATCGAGCCATGCCACAGTAACTCGCTAAAAAATTTCCAAGCAATAGTGATGTAGGCTTCGTAATGTTCTGAGGTAAAAAAAATTAACTAGTCGATGGATCTGGAAGATGGATGATATTTCCATCAGTCAGTACACTTACATCAAAAGATAGCGAATCTTCTTCCCTTCTTGCTCGTTCTAGAATGCGGGAACTCAACATTCTGGCAATATCGTTTAACCTCTCCAAGGACGATTCACTCGATAGGAAGTTGAAGTTTTCTCCGATCGAGGGCATTGCATCGAACACTTGAGAATTTTCTTTGCCACAACACAAGTTTCTGGGTTAATAGAACTAAATTAATATTCTTTAATGAAGGTTCTTAAATAAGAATTAAGATAATATTTTTTAGGAAGATTCACAAATAAGAATTGAGATTATATCTCTGAGAAATTAAAATAAGTTCATGCAAGAGACCACCTAAACAACAAGGACAGACTTGCTATGCTTGCTTAATCTAAGTTCTTCCTTTTTTTTTGCATGCATGAAGTCATACGTCAAATTTTGTCGAAGATCGTTTCAAATGAAATACAATAGATATAGGAATCTTTCATAATTCATTTCTAGCATCCAGACTATATCGGGCATTGACTGTTTGCGAATCGGATCAAAATGCTTTGTAGAATTAGTTTACCATAACTTTGCATAAAAAATAATTGTTCATGTGTAATACAAAAATCAGTAAAAAATAGTATAACACTTGATTTTTTTACCCACTAACGATTATTAATATTAAAAAAATTTATCTGAAATGGAACTCATGCATCAACTATTAATAAACACAAACTTAATCTAAATTAGTTAAGTAAATCTGGAGTTATAATCATACATACAGATAGATTTTGGATTTTATATAGATGTAGAGATATCCCTTAATGAAGGGTTGTTTTGTTTGTTTTTTACTTATTTCATGTGTCTAACATTTATAATTTTGTCTGGGAATGTAAACCTCCGTCAGATGGACGGACAAAACCTATATATTTGCATCTCATTACATTGTGGTGTAGAAGCTAAAAGGAAATATACTTTACGGAAAAAGATAAAGTGATCAACCGGAATATTTGCGCGGCAATGTTACCCTAGACAGTGATACCTACTCTTCATTAATTTGTTCTTCCTGACAGTAATATTCCCATATAGAGAAAAGATAGTACGGGAGTCCAATGCTGCCCGAGAAAAACATCAAGAGCGTCACCAGTCCATCCTACGAAGACATTAAGATTGTTGTTATAAAGTTATAAGTCATTATCCGCATAAAACTACTGTGGAGACCTCAAATAACAGATAAAACTTCTGTGCAATGCAGTACTCTTCTGCACAGCGGTAAAGTATCTCTCTCGAGTTCCAATGGTCTTGGGATTGAGACCCGTCGAAACACAGCGAAAGCTGCATATACTTTATGACATCATATACGGTGACATCGGACTAAAATGAATCATGCTGCCATCTATCGGCACTTTCTGAAAGGAGAAACTTCATCGCAACAAGCGATCAAATACGCAACATTCGCAACAAGCGATCAGACACTACATCGCAACAAGCAATCACATACACAACTCGCGTGCAATACCGCAACAAGCGGACACAACGATGCAAGAAGCATCCCAAACCTCCAACTCCGATCAGACGTTGATCAACAGCATCGCTTCTTCGTCGCTGGGAGGAGGCTATGTGGCGACCTCAAATAACAGATAAAACTTCTGTGCAAAGGAATACTCTTTTGCACAGCGGTAAAGTATATATCTCGAGTTCCAATGGTCTTGGGATGGAGACCCGTCGCCCACAGCGAAAGCTGCATACGCTTTACTACTATTGAAATATAGAGCAGAAACATATATAGTATTGCAAAAAAGAATTAGAAGATCATATTTATAGTAGCATGGTAACTAGTATACAAGACTTTACTAACCCTTTATTTACTGACCGGACTTAATAAGTCCCGTCAATTTCCTCATGGCATTGTATTAATTTAAACGCTTTGAGACCCAATGGGACTTTGAATTCCATTTCTATAAAGGTTGTTTTTCAATTGTTGGATGTCAGCACAAGCTTATTTCTCTTTATATGCAAACACATGAATGATTTTCAATTTTCTAAGCATCCATCTTGGACTTACATTGTCTAATATACTTTTCTCTAACAAAATTTCAAGGAGAAATAAGCTTTTGCTGTCATCTAACAATTGAAGAATAAAGTTCATAGAAGTGGATTTCAAATGCTTTTCCATTACACAACAAAACGGATTATCAGACTTCGGTCACCAACTTTTCTACAAAAATTACAAAAAAAAGTGAAAGGCGCTGAAAGTTGCACATCTTTTTGTGGAGCAAAGAAGTTTAATCGAATATTATTGTGAAACTTTTTTAATTAAACACGTCGAACAAAATATTTGCGTACACATTTGAGATTTTATTGTATAATTGTGTAATTAAACTATTTTTAAACAATACTTTTTCACTTAGGAACATTAAAACAAAACAATATCTGATTTCTGGCATCACAAATGCATTACAGGAATTGATTATAGAAATCTACTAACTAGAATTAAATAGAAAGTATCAAGTGATATATGAGGCATTGAATGGCAGGACGGACCATCTCACAGTATTTATTTTTGCAGTTGCGGGAGGCTTTTACCTCGTTTTGTGAAAACCATTCATGCCAAATTCGGTTTATCTTATTGTCAAATTATTTTTCCATTAAATGAACCATATTTGGCATGAACGGTTTTAACAAAAAACAGGGTAAAAACAACCTTCAACTAGAAAAATTAACATTGTGGGATGGTCCGTTCTGTCGCTCATGCCTCATATAACTTCAAGCATTACTAAGCATGCATTACTCAAAACAATCTGTTTAAGTAGCATGACGCAATGGTAAAACAGTATGAGGTTACATTATCAATACTGAACCATCTCTATCTCATCCACCAAGAACATTCTCATGCAAAAGGTCATCGTGAGGAGTATTTTAGTGCAAGCCGTACTCTCGTATACAGCTTACTTTACTTGCGCTCGAAATTTAAAATATGTCAGAAACTTTTGGCCCACCCTCTACAAATAAATGCTCTACTATTAAGAGAAAATTTGCCCACATTCTTATATGATAGATCTACAAGTAGGAAAATTAACTATGTCTTATCTATCAATACTTTTTATGGGCGACTATTCAAACTGGTGGGTTTTTTATCTTTTTTTAGATTTAAGTTATATCAAGGTTTTATTAAAGTCAATCTGTACGACATACCACTACATGTGAAGTTTTGGAGGTTTGCTTCAGATAATTTGGTTCACTTGTTTCATAACAGAGAAAGATGGCAATCACAATGGGCACAATGAGCATCTGCATGGCCGTGAAACATCGACGGAAGTTTTTCAATTCCTTCAGTTTTAGAGTCACCTGTTCAATGGACACAAAAGCACCTTGTAAGAAACTTCATTTGCCTTCAACAAATTGTTTACTATTTATTGTGGGTTGTTGTTTTTTTCGAATTATTTAAAATACTCTATTAGGTCATTTGTTTCTGTTATTTAACGCACCCTTCAAAGTTTTTAAATACTGCATACTCCTCAGCAATTAATAACGAGTGAGTCCAGCTTTTCATTTTGGGCTGCTTCCATCCATCGATAACGATAAACAACTGGATAGACTGCTCAACCCTGGGAAAATGAAGCCGTTACCAGATCGTTGAGTGGACAAAAAATACGTATTGCTGATTATTGAAAATTAAATCTTGGATTGTACACAGCAGAACTGTCAATAGTAGACCTTAATTAGTAATAACGTGCAAAAAAAAATATCTATTCTAGGACTTTGCAAGGTTTCACCCATTCCCACGCAGCTATAAAAGTTAACTGTGATGGGTTAAATGGTTAATCATCCACCCATCATCATCATCAACCATCGGCGCCTTTTTCCCCTTGCATTGCCACTATGTACAGAGCAGTCGATTCAGTTATCTATATCGATGCTTTCATCGTAACAGCATGCCATTATTACAAGCGAGTTGAGGCTAGTTCTTACATATATTTTGACTACTAGCGAGGCTTGAAGCCGACGTTGTAGCTAATCGACAAACTACTACTTGATACTAGTATTTCTATATCCAGCGAAGATATAGAAATGAAAACTAGTATAGATTAAGGACTAATTCTTAATCGGGAATAGAAACAGGCCCTCTTTTCACTGTTGCAATAAGGAATTGAAAGAAAATGATGATTTTATATATACCTCCAACTGGTGGAAATTTTATTTTGGCATTACTTATTAAATCTAATCCACTGTATTACAACATACGGAAACACTCAGTGTGTTTTTCCATTCGGGAATCAACTATAGGATAAATTATAGAAGTTTTAAGAACCACGCACAAAGTATTTACATGTTCACTTTCATGAAATCAAAATGCTATTCCGCACACAAACTAATGATGAACACTGTCTTTTATTTATATAGTATGTAAAATTCTTAAAATATGAACCGGCTGCCAAATCTTTCACAACTCGTCAAAAAAAGTTAATTTAAATTGACGCTTCTAATAAACAAGTCGAAGATTCTTACTTACAACTCTTATCTTAAAAATTTTAATTACTTAACAACTGAAGCTTTCGTATTTGAATTCTTTCTACAGAACAATTAATTTTTTCACCAACTTCAAAATCCCATGTGTCAACTCATAAGTGGGTCTCATCAATAATTTACCTCATCGATGGTATATTAAAACAGCCCAGATGACAATCTAGTCCTATTACATTATGAATTATCCTCCAGCAAATCACTGATCAATAACTACAACATATGGATGCTTATAAGCAGTTTCTTCACTGCAAGCAGATGTAGCCAATTGAATACTGTACCCCATAATGTTATGAAATAAGTGGTCCATGGTTACCAACAAACACTAAATAGTTTGTTGGGAAATTGCTAATATAGATCTGTACGATGACTGTAAAGCCTTTTCCAACTTCAAGTTAAAACCCACCATGCGCTATCAAGAAGTTACAGTTACAGATCAGTGATACAAATAGGTAATTTTTTTAAGTTTGCGTATTTGCATTATGAGATATTAAACTGAGTGGTTCAACTTCACCTGGTTCGTGCATGCATTAAGATGTGCTATGAACTCCAACAAACTTCCCAGGCCTTCGTCGACGACGTCCAACGCCTCATCCATCCACTCTTCGATTTCTTGAACTGAAAAAGTGCATGAATTTCACGAGTTGTAAAACATATCTATTCGAAGCCAAGCTCTTATGCAGAGACTTATTTAGATTTTAAGGTTATCGAGCAGGGGATGTAACTATGTATTAGTTTTATATATTAGATTCAAAGACCGAAGAATTTCAATGAATGGACATAATTATAATGCATTGAGTTCGTTTATCCATTTCTCTCAAAGAACGTTTTCGGTCTATAAAGCGTTTTTTTTTTTTTTTTTTTCAATAAATGTTTTCGATCTTTGATTCTATATTTATAATATGCCATCTGACATATTTATAATATACCACCGTGTACCAAGTTGTGAGATCATAAATTATTTGTTACTCAAACATTAGGCAGTTGAAATTACAATAATCTTTTGAGATGCTTTTAATGTCGCGTTCTATTTAATAGTTATAGTTTGTTATGCTTACAAGTGACTATGTTTAACATCGCATAACTTCCAATTACACAATAAAATTGGTAACTGCATTTAAATTTGATGCAAATTGGTATTATTTACCATTTTCTTTTACATATTTTCAGTAATTAAAAAAAAAAAATGTGTTAAAATTCCAAATCCGGTACGGATTCTGGGCCAAGGGGCAAAAAATGGTAGCCCCTCCATTTTTATTAATGGCAAGTGAACTGCCTATGGTTGCCATAATCTGGCAAGGTTTCATTTAGCCACGTCACACAATCCGTACCGGACTTGGAATTTCAACCAAAAAATGACCAATTTGGCAATATTTTTAGCGATAACTATTACACTGGCCATAAAAAGCAAAAAAGAAGAAGAAAAAAAAAAGAAAAAAAGATAAAGAAGAAGAAAAAAAAAATGGTGAAAATGGCGTTATCCATTTAGATAAGTATAAGATTATCTTTTCGTGTAAGTGAAACAGAAGATAAACAGTTTTTATTGGGCGATGCTCACGTATCTACTTACGTAGTATCCCGTCGGCCATGGGTGAGACAATAACTTGGCCAGTCGACTGTGGGTGAGACAATAAGTCGGCCAAAAGTATTTTCTCAGTTCGTCGAAACGGTGGGTCCGGATAGATTTCCGGTCTACCACGAAGCTGAGGCATTCAACAGGAAGACCACGAAGCCGGACCGAACCTAGCCGGACCTCTGAGAAGGCCAAATAGTTCAAACTTTTTGTCTTCAACAAAATTTTCGCCAAAAATCGGCTGGACCCGTTTCTATTTTTAAGGGATTATGTGTTTCCACTGAGCTGATTTCTCTAAACCAAGATGCCAGCTACTTTAGGGTGATCGACTCCTGACATAAGTTTGTATCTGACTTCTGGTTCTTTATAATTAATTGTATTTATTTTGTATTTTACTTCAAGGAGTATAATTTGACCGTAATTATTAGATATTCGCGTAAAAAGATGGTATAAATGTCGTACAGCTACAAATACCAAGTCTTGAACATTTCAGTAAAATTTATAACAACCTTACCTGGAAGGAGTTTTGTTACACAAGATTCATTTAAAAAAATGGGACATATCAGTGAGAAAAGAGAGATTAAAATAAATATCTTGGAGACAAATATTGAATTCAATTAAAATAATCAGTTATATCCAAAAGTTAAGGCTGGATAAGTTAAGGCTGTCTAGGATAAAATTCGAAGTCCAGTACGGATTTCGCGGCAAGAATTGTTTACATAAAACCTCGCCAAATTATGGCAACCATAGGCAGTTCACTTGTCTTTAAAAAAATAAGGAGGTGGTCATTTTTTGGCAAAAGTCACTTTGGAGCAGAATCCGTACCGGACTTGGAATTTTAACCTTAGTCGACTTAAACATATTTCCCGAACATAATTAAAAACTTGAAATTTATAAGTAAGATAAACATTCTTTTTATATTTTAAGAACATCCAATTAAGACTGAACATGAACACGCCAGTTACCTGGTACAATAACTTCATGATCTGCATCGCCCATCTTTCAAAAAATTTAAATTTTTATCTGCTCTTTCCTGAACTTCTTTGAAATTTTGAGAGCTGAATTTTAAATATTATTGACCTTCGTAAAACTGAAAAAAAATAACAAAACATAAGAATGCGATTATGCACGCGATTTTCAAAATTAGCTCGGTCGTGGTTACAATGTTCGTTGATGTCATTTATTTAACTGTATATTATCAAAATAAATGCCTATGCTATTCAGAAACGTGTACTCTACTATTTCTATCTTATGAAGTAATGACCATTCGAACTAGTTATGTGGATCCTCGCCAACTTTCAGTTCCACTTAATACTGATTAATGTAATGGATTGGTGTAATTTACTGTTTTCATTTTCATATTTTCATTCATTTAAAATAAAAATGCTAATTTGGTGATATTTTTGGCGATAGTTCTTTCATAAGCAAAAAAAAAAAAAAAAAAAAAAAAAACACTGCCACAATGACGAAATTGGCGATATATTTTTCGATAAATATTATATCCTTTCTTGTAAGTTAAATCGAGGAGAAATGAATATAATAAAAGCGTAAAAAGTTAAAAAACGAATATCGTTACACCGAGTTTTCCTCCATTAAGCATCGCTCATCAATGACTGTTTCTCCTCAGTTTCACTTACAAGAAAGGATCATGTAAATTCATAAAGAAAAATCGTACATCCAATTTTGCCATTTTAGAGGGTCTTTTTTTACTTTTTCATGGCCAATGTTACAATTATCGTTAAAAATATCTCCAAACTGACTATTTTTTAATTAATGAAAATATTAAAACGAAAATGGTAAATTACTCCAATTCCATTGCACATTTAGAAGGAGTGACCAGTATTAAGGGTAAGTTAAAGTGTGAAATGTTTCACACACTCAGTTTGCTACCAGATTATGATTTCTAGCAATCGTTGGTGGAACATTTTTTATCTAAATTCCCCAAATAAAGGCAATATTTTTTTCGGGCGTTCTCTTTTTTTGAAATAATGAAAACCACTATCGCTGTTAATATTAGCCATTTAAAATTCAAATTGATGTATGCAATCTTATAATTAAATATTATTTTATTCAATAGCCATTTCAACACAAGTTATAATTTCTTAAATACGGACCACAGCTTGTATAGGTAATGCAATTGTGAATAAAAACTATCCAAACTAGCTTAATACTTCACCATATCACAAAATCAATTTAAAATACCATTGAATGAGTTTTCAGATACCCGAGTCCCATATGAGCTCTACGCATTCAGGTTAAAATCCGTTTTGAAGCTGGGGAAAGTAAAATTTTATTTTCATTTTCACTACCTTTCCATCTCCCCATCTTTTCCCACAACACCCCCAAGCACCCCTTCTCAGTTCGTTCGACCCCGATTCAATAGTTTAAAAGTTGACTGACCGAGATTTAGGGAGTTGAAGAGGGGGGGGGGGGATTGTTTAAGAAGGATTTTTTATACTTTCAGAATAGAACATATTTGAGTGGTTATCCAGTAAAGCTTCTAGCCTTCACACTGAAATCTGCTTTTTATTTTTTCGTACGTTAGTTGTTAAAAAACATGCTAGGTATATATATATATATATATATATATATATTAAACTAGGAGCTATAATGATTTAAACGTTTCACCCGTTTATGAGTTTTTTTATTCTACTCAGAATTTCGGAATAATATAACCCATAAAAACAGAGTTTTTAAAAAATCTATTATAAGCATTGTCAATTTTTATATTTATCAACACAGCGCCGAAATCAAAAACATTTATATCAGCTAAATGTGCTGCAAACTACGTTTCAAAATGTATTTATTAAAAATGAACATGAATATATGCCCATAATTTGATAGAATGCATTGTCATCGACATCAAACCTATCTGCCAAGTTTCAGCCCGATTGGATGACGGCGAGGCGGTTAATTAGGCCATAGACCAGTATACACACAAAATCGAAGTTAACATAAAGGATTTAAAAAAAAAATTTAGAAATATGATATTAAAAACAGTTCAGTTATAGTTTGATTAAATACTTGCAAGCCGAATGATAAATACCCATTTTTTTCCGCTAAGTTTCTACCGTGCGTCAAATATAGAGGCGTAATGTCTTGTTGATTTCTGAAGGAAGTCAGAAAATTACGTAGATCTCATTTATGAGCATGGTTAATGACTCACATGTTGTCATCACGCTGTGTGCACTTCAATATTAATATTATTGGTCATAGAATAATGATTGAGTTATCAGAAGAAAAAATGCAGATGTGTTTAGTCACTAAAAGTTCTCTTTTTTAATTAAATATCATCAAGATTTTTCTATGTGCATTCAATCGTGTACTTGTAGTCACTAAAAGCCTGTTTTATTGAATTATCAAAATACAAAATTTAAGTGTGTTAAATTGTGTGTTTTCGGCAGACGATAAATTTATTGTTCTGTTTTAAATCGGCAAAAAAATTTCACCTTTAAACTTTAAAACTAAAAATAATTCCTCTTCGTGAGTTTGCCGTTTCACACGACACTTAAATAATCTTCCAACACTCCCAGTTTCCAGAGCCAACGCTCAAATATTTATGAGGTATACATTATAACTAACCACAACTTTGTAAAGAACACTGTCAGTAAGATCAAAATAAGTTATTAAATACTTGTGGTAATCATTGTGTTCTCCCAAATAGTTCTAGATTTTTTACTAACAGAATTTATTTCGACTTTTAGAAAGTTTAATAAGGAGCCATTAAGTTAAATTATAGAGTCTTGATTCTGTAGTCAATCGCTAGGAGATGCAATGTCATAACAGTGTTGGTTGGGAACCTACCGGAAAAAAAGATTTTGTACTATTTTCATTAAAATAACAAATTGAAACATATAATGTTGTTAATTAGTTATGTTAATATTAGTTGTTAATATTAGTTGTTGGTTTAAAAAAATGAAAGTAAAACAGTTTAATTTTATTCCTCGCATCTGCGTGTCCCCCGTAACAATGCCCCCACCCCTCCGCATTGTGGGCCAGTCACTGAACAGAGTCTACATTATTTTTTTTATTTATATCCTTTTTCATTAAAAAAATTGTAAAGTATAATTTCAATATTGTCGTTTGGAGTTAGTGTAATTTAAAAAAAAAAAAAAAAAAAAAAAAAAAATCTTATCTTAGTTTAATTTTATTCTTTGCTTCTACTGGCTTCTACACCCTTGGACCAGGGCCTGATCATCGCCTAGACCCACAAGGTCCGGGCCTAGGGCCTATGTTTTTAGGTGGCCCCGAAATTGGCTGTAAACCATTTTTATTTCACAAAAGCTATGTGAATATCTTTTATAACGTGTATAAAATAATTTTTACATAAAAATCATTTCGTATTGATCTTGAGCCGTCTTTAGTATCCCAGAGTGTATTTATTCAAATAAATCGTTTAAAAGCGTGAAACACAAGCTTTTTTGAAAGATAGAGAGAAAAAAAATTGAAAGGAAGTCTTGACGAATTTATAGTGAGATCAGCAAATGTCGACTCTGAAGTTGTGAACAATGCTGCAGATATTGTCGTCATGGATATACACATTGTTATAGTGAAATACAATGTTATAGATAACGAAGTTTTTTTGTTTTTTTTCCCATTTTTAAATTTGATTGTTTGAAATTTGTTTCTTTATTTGTGATAAAAAAAAAACTTTTAGAAAACAATATTAACATTAATTCATCAACTTTTTCGATATTTCATGTTAATTCTTTTGACTTTGCGTTGAGTCCATTTCCAATAAATCATCCGTTTGAAAAAAGGGCCCCCGAATGTGTCCGGGCCTTGGGCCCAACTTTTCATGATCTGGCACTGCCTTGGACCCGACACTTTTACTCCACTGATGATGGGGTGTCGTTACCAGCCCGGGAGAGGAAATAAAAGGTAAAAAAAATAAGTTGGCATCACTCGCTTTTCTCTGACTTGATGTTCCAATGAGTAGGACTTAACCCGTCCAATCAACGTGCGCGCAGTGAGGAATTATGGAACCCGTTGCCAATCCTATCTATATTCATTATAGAACAGGGTGGAAGATTTTTAATGTGCACCGTTTTGTGTGCACTTTTAGATCGCACTTCTATAACTTTTTACTTACAATTACCCATATGTTGACAGGTTATGAAAGCATTGCATTCAGTTAAAAAAAAAAAAATTAATCATTTCTACATGTTTTGGAAAGTGCTCAATTCAAAAGAGTGGTCCAGAAAAAATGCCTGTCTGTCTGTGGTCACCATAACTGCTAAATGAATTGACCTACGATGTTCAACTTTGGTATACGGGTTAGTGGTGGCCATGGGACCTGTCATTAAGGTTTTCATCAAAATTGCGCATGAGCATAAGGTAGCTACTATTGGCACATGCGCACAAGGTAACTGCCATTGAAAAATGTATTTTTTTGAGCAATTTTCTCGAGTTTTTTTTTTTTTTTTTTTAAATTAAGGAACATATAGAAATTAAAACTGTATATCATCTCATGGCAAATATAAATGCGGTGAGCAATATTGTGTTATTGAAAGTTTAGCAATGTTCTTCACAACTAGTTAGAATTCATTTCGTGATCAAAGGGACGAAAAGAATAGTTTTTTAACGTTTAAATAACTTAATCTAAATTTCTTCTTTTTTTTTGCGCCAAGCAGTTACGTAAAATTATATTGTTTTCGTTGAACACCAACCGTTCTTTTGGATCAGATGCAAAACACTCGCACTTGGAAAATTTACATTCGATTCCAAGCAATTACGCATGGCTTCCAAAAACGATTTGTTAAATAAAAATGGAAAACACTTACTTAGTCGCTAGGATTGGAATAACTTTTCATGAGAATAGCTTTTTTATGAATTTTTACCAAAGCGAAAATGTTTCTAACTTTTAAGTTAAAGTTTCTAACTTTAAAAACCAAAATAAAATATTAATTACTTTGACAAGAAATATACTCTTTAAAAACGCCTGTTAATTACACCAATTAATTCAAAAATTTCATTTTTAGTAATAACTTTTACAATTTCTTTATAAATTACAACTTTTAAAATCTTAGATGTTTAAAATCCAATATCAAAATGTACAAATACTTATTGAAATCATTAACTATAAATATATATTTTTAGGTAACAACTAAAGATTAATCAGACTGTTGTCGCAATCTCAAATTTTAATACTCGGTGAAAATATTCCTTCTTAAGAAAATAATATTAACTATCAACTTTTTTATGCTTCAAAACTTTAATTTCGTATCCAAGGAACTTTCATTCAAAAACTTTATTTAAAAGTTCCTCTTAGAATATTCCAAAGAGAGAAGGGGTTAGGAGGCTCAGTCCGGGGAGTCAACTGTGCAAAACGGAAAAAAAAAAAAAAGAATGTCGGTTGTGTAAAAAAAAATATGTGGTACCAACGGTTTCCCCACTTTAACAAGAAAATGCATCCCTTTTTTTCATGGGATGTTACTAACCGGAGGGAAAAGAAATTGGGGGAGGGGCGACCGGGCGACCATATTTCGGGGAGTTGAGATGAGCAGAAGGAAACTCTGGAATAAAGATGGCGGCTAGCGGCTTGGTGGGTATCACCGAAGCCGCTGCAATTGAAATGAGCATGAAACACAAAATACCGCGAGTGCAGTTGGTTAAATTGAAAGGAATATTCCACGGAAACTTCGAAAGCCATGGCGTGCGAAATGGATCGGATATCGCGAAGTGTTTGGAAAAGCTGAACGGCGTTCTTCCAAAACAATCCATCGAACCATACTTAAAAACATCGCTCGCGAACTTCACCGGACTTTTTGGAAAAGAACCGTTCACAAATCGTCTAGAAAGGTCTCCCAGTACAGACAGGTATGTGATTTGTTTCATATTTGAGCAGTGTACTTTGAAAGAAAAAAGAATAGGTGTGGATCAAGCACCCCTTGTTTATTTTTCCTCTCCCCCCCAAAAGGAGCCATTATTGGAATGGTCCTGTACTAATAAATGCGGATTTAAATTATTTGATTTATCCTTCTCTGGATTGATAATCGATGGTTTTGTTGACTTTTAAATTGTGGTTCTGTTGTTAATATCGCTAAGAAACAGCGTCTGGTTTAGAAATTGTACTAAGCAAATATTGAGGAGACGCTTCTTTATTATGATTCATTGACCGTGGGGTTCCTCGCTTTATTTTCGGAGACACCGTCCCATATTGTTCGTCTGTGTTCTTTTAATTATCAAAATTGTAGCTGCGAATTTGATATTCTTCTCGAATGAAAATGATCGCCAATAAACCACGAGATAAATTAACTTTATTTGTTATTTAATTTTTGTCTCACTGATAAAAACATCAAAGAAAAAGTAAATATCTGGTCAGTCATGCCTGTTGTTTAATTATGAGTGCAATGCTAATAGGTATTTAAAAGAACAACAACCTGATGGAAATTTTTGGAGCACATAAAAATAAACATCAATATTTCAGAGAATACTAATCATATTTTTCAAGTATTCTATTCTGGATTTTTAAGCAATTTTTGACAAACTACAAATGATATTATGTTTGTTTCCTATAACAACAAAACAATTTACTTTTATGTTGTTGTTTTTTTAAATATTTTATTGAGTTAATTCATTTGTGTTGCATTGAGACTTTCTGTTCTGCAAAATTGAAGTTTTTTAACCATCGAAAAAGATCAATGATCACAGTGCCCTCTTTCTTCTACTTTTTTTTTTTTTTTTTATAGTCCAAAAACAATGTTTTATGGCATTTTTTGCATCCATTGGCAACTGATTAAGTTGCATAAAAAATTATTAAACTTTTTGAATTTTTCTTCTCTACGACTTTCCCTGATGATTTTAAGCTATTTATAGTTGCAAAATTCTTATAGAAGTACATTAGATTTTAAGACAGTGAAATTGGAGTTTATTATGTTTATTCGTACCACTTAAATTCTTAAAATTTTAATCTCTACAACCAACAACAGTACCGTTTCATTGGGAGCAAAGTAACATGTTTGTGATTTTTTTCTCCGCCTATTCTGTCAACTAGTATCTAAGTTGTTATGAGAGTCCAATTAAATGATAGAAAAGTAACTATTGTGTGAAAATAGTAAATTTCTGAGCCACAAAAGTAAAATTGTACGATTGAAAATTAAACAAATACTAATGGCAGCTTTAATAAAGTTTTATCTGCAATTTTAGTATATTGATTGGAAAGGGCTATGTAATGTATATTTCACATTTTTAAAAGTGACAAGTCCCAGGTTTTCTTGCTGAAATTAATAACAATAAAATACTAAGATAGTACAGCTTGCATTATAAGATCCTGACAATTTTAATATTACTTTGCTTAAAAGATAAATAATTGCATTCCATTAACTTTGACCTGAAACAGTTTTATGGAAAGGTTACGTTACTTGGCTCGGTATTCTTAACTTCAAGCAAGAAATCCCACTGATGGTCCAAGAGGCAGATGCATTAGTTAAAGGTAATATTTAAAAAGTTGTGGGCTTGTAGCTCATTAAATTTTTCTGATTTTAAAAGCTTTTTGGGCTGTGGGCTCTATTATACTCATGGAACATCCAACAACAAGGCTAATTTAGAATTCAATAATTCTAGAAATTTAAAAGAATTTGTAAAAAAAAAATTATGAAATAAAAAAATTTCCTTCGTTTGTAAGTTACTATTTGTTCTTGGTTTGATTCCCCCATGGTGCCTTACTGGGACATAACAAAATGGCCACATAACCTGGAAATGTCGGGGAGGTTTTTGATTCTGGAAAAAAACAGAGAAATGTTGGGGAACTTTTAAAATTTCACAAAAATCAGAGAAATTTTCAGGCATATTTTCCCATGTTTCTGCATTTTGGCACCACTTACCCAAAGATTTGTTGTTGTAATCATTAGAAGTTTAATGTTAAGGAATAATTTATATTTTTCATTACCACCAAAATTATTTTTTAAAAATTGGTGTGTTATCTCTTTAGCATACATGTTCTATTTGATCAGGAAAAATTTGGGAAATTTGAAAAAAAGTTTATTGTAAAATCAGGGAATTTTTTAGAAATTGTCAGGGAATTATCAGGGAACTTTTTTTCCTGAGTTTTGTGACCCCCCTGCATAAAGTCTGCCCAGTGATATTAAATTTGTGCCAGACCAAATTTTCAAAATTATCATTATTCAAATTTTAATATTTTTTATTAATGAAATTTCAATAATTGTACTATTATTTTGAATATTTAAAGTAGTAATAATTTATATTTTTATAATTCCCATTATTAACTGGTGGTAGTGAATGGAATGTGAATGCATTGGACTTTTTATAAAAAGTTAAGAAAGGCAAATACTTATGTTGCAGAAAAAAATGAAAAAAACTTATATACAGCTGTCCGGTCCATTTTTACAGACACTGACAGGCTCAGTGATTCCAACAAATAAACATATGTCAATTCGCCCCTGGATTTTGCAGTCCCTACAGTGGTGCTGTACCATATTTTCTAAAAATGAATTAACATGAGGATTATTTTAACTGTAACACATTGACCTATCCCAAATTGCTATGTTTCCTGGTAGATGTTTTTGGGTTTCCCCCTTTGGGGTATGTAAATGTGTATATGTCCCCTTATAATTCTTCCCAAAAGACACCACTCCTTGTGAAAGCAAAAATTAAACTTCTAGTCAAACAGTAATAAAAAGTCAAAATTTTTAGATAGTCCCTTTCACCATCCTCTGGAAATGGTTCACTATTAACTTGGTGGTACTTGTATGTTGTAGGAACCATGAAGCCACGCCACATGGCAAAAGCTAGGGACCATGCCATATTCTTGTTATACTGATTGCTGATGTTATAAATAGGAGACACCGTTTTAAAATATTGTGGCTTATTAGTTTAGTATATTTAATACCATTTCATCAACAATAGCAGAGCTATGACGACCACAAATTTCAAAGTAATGCAATATATATATATTTTTAGTAAAATTGATTATAATTAAATTTATACCATTTTGTTTCTAATGACTTTATCAAATTATATAACATCACCAAAGTTCTTGTTGGCAACAACTTAAAAAAGTAGTCATCAATCCGTTATCTCTATAACAAATAAGTACCAAATTAATCTCTGTTTGTAATACTTCGCTGTCCAATCCAACTTCAAAATCTACAAATTTAGAAGTAGTTTGGCAACTAGTAGAAAAACAGTAATTTGGAAACAATATATTTTTATTACTGCCAGCATTGTGTCACAGAATCATCAAGCTTTACTCAGCTTTGAACTGTCTTGTTATGCTAGGAAAAAGTTTCTGTTCTTGTCTTACTTTTATAATAAGTATTTTTTTTTCCTTCATATAATTTTTATAATTTAGGAACTTATTATGAATTAGAAGTATTCAAAATTAAATACATAAGTATGAACCATCAATCGTCTAAAAGACCACCATATTTTAAAGTAAATATAAAATTATTTTAAACAGGCTCTCATTAAGAAATAAACCCTGATACAAATGGTACATAAAAGTGACCACTGCGACAATTTAATTTTATACGCTTGAAACACTTATATGTGACTGAAACCCCTGTTTATTTTCCCTTTGAATTTAGTTTTAAAAAAATGGTTTTTGTATTCCATCAATTGCTTTTTTCTCTCTTGCTTTTCTTATTTTAACTTCCCCTATTAAACCATCCATGATCTATCGTTCAACCCTAAAAACTGTTATAGGTGCAATGGGACAGATGCATTTGTTTGCGGCATACATTGCTTTGCTCCTCCCAATATCAGTCCCAAGTTATTAATGTTATGAAGACATTTTATCTCCGGGATAAAAATAAGTACTTGTACCAAGGAAATATTAGTGGATTTAAAGAACACTTAAGAGACCACAATTACAGCTAATACATTAAATTATAATATTGATATTCGAAAGTGCTGCAAAAAGTTTCTGTGCCTGAAATTTCTCTAGAACTCAATTTGGATAAATTGAGGTTTTCTCCCATCAGAGCACAAATGTGGGGTGCTTTTCTTAGACTAATGTTTTAAATTGGAAAATTGTTCTTGGATTTTAGAATATCTTCTGTTGCTGATTTGTTAAAACTGTGTATTTTGGCAAAATATAGTTCTTGTTTAGCTCTTGCTCATGGAAATCTTATGCACAACCATTTCCAATAAAAATATAATTTATTAATCTCAAACATAATTGAAGTAAACCAATTTTACATTAAAATAAGAACATAATCTTAGCAACAATTACTTATGATATATAACAAGAATGAAAAAATTTTAATATGTATTCATCTCTTTCAAAGAACACTTAAATAAAAAATATTGATTCCCAGAATATTAAAAATTATCTATACTATTTTTCAAAAATGTAAGAAAAATTATTTTACTGTAGTATTTTTAAGATATTCTGTGCATATCTGTAAATTGTCTTGTTGAAGAACATTATTGCCGCCCTGTTACAAAGAACATTTTAATAAAACATGGAAACGAAGATAAATAAAGCAGTTGACTTAGGAGAAATTCCGCTCCACATTTACTGATCAATAAATTAAAATAAAAAAAAGAGAGAGAGATCTGTCACATGAATCATTTAAAATACACTTTTACAAAAATCACAGTATGAAAAACGGAACACTTCGCAAAATCTACTTTAGAAATATTATAACCCATAAAAACAATTTTTTAAAAATCGTTTTTATGCATTGTAAATTTTTATATTTATTAACACAACCATGATATCAAAAACATTTCTATCAGCAAGATGTGCAGCTAACTACGTACCAAAATTTATTTATTAAAAATGAATGTAAATTTATGCACTCGCATCCGAATATCTTTTATTTATTCTGATTAAAACAATTTTGGCAACGGGAAAGAGCTCTTCAATGATCGGTTAAATGCTATTTCAGGGCGATTGGATGACGGCAAGTTGATTTATTAGTATTCCGTAAAAGCGACTTTTTAGTGACAGTAACACTTCCCCCAAAATTTGACAGAATGCATTGACATAGAACCTATCTGCAAAGTTTCAGCCCGATTGGATGACGGCAAGGAGTTAATTAGGCCTCTGCAGATTCTGCTCCCATCGATAAACATACAAAATCGAAGTTAATATCAACGTTTTAAAAATTATCCTTTTCGTCAAAAGAGACAAGGGTAGGATAAAAAAAATTGTAAAGGACAAACAAATTCTTCAAAACTTGCATGTTAAGAGGACTAAAAGTTAACAATGCTAAAGCTTATCTGTCCCCTTATGGGACTCATTTTTAAAACAGTGTCTTACTTCAGCTTTCAGAACATGTAAGCACAATAGCTATAGAAAACATTTTGTCTGAACTTCCTTTTCATCACAATATGATCCTTGCGTTGTGAAAATCCAACATACCTATTATAAACCAAACGCTTTTCCTTTGATCACTATGTTATCATTGTTTCTAATATTCAAAAAACGAAAGAATGTTCCATTAAAACTTTTTGAGTTAAACTGAAAAAATGATCAAATTACGGATTTAACCCTGTCAGATTCTGTGCATATGGTATGCTATTTTTTTTTTTTTTATTATTATTATTATTACCTTAATAAAATTACAATTAATATTTTTTTTTGGGGGGGCGGGGGGGGAATAATTGGAAAAATAACTTTCATTGTTAGTAAATCAAAGTCTTATAAAGAAGTGATTCTTTTGTTTCAACGTGACAGTGCTACTTGACCTAACTTTTAATTAAAAGTGTTTAAATTGTACTTCCAGATTACTCCGTTTTAATCTATGGTTGTAATCGAAATCAATTGTGAGATGATGGCGGTCGAAATCGTTCAGTTTATTTTAAAATCGAGTCGGGATGTCAGTATTTACTGCAGCCGATTTAAATAAATTGTCCAAATAAGATTCAGTTTATTTATTCTTGATGAAAGCTTCTTCGGGCACTTAGTGAAGAACTCTGTACTACATATTTAGCATATATTATTTCGGATAAATTACACTGAAAAAGAAAAAAAGGTCCAACCGTGAAATTTGATTTATTTTTATATATCTTCTGCGTTGACCTCTGGCCTCGTAGTGGCTAACGCTAATCTAATGGCTTACTGAAACTAATAATATTTTGTTTCTTTATCTGCTTCGTGATTTGAAGATTTTAATCGTCAGTTTGTACCTTGCTCATTGAACTAATGCTTAATATTTTGGGATAAATATCTAAAGAAAAAAAATTAGTCGTTTGTTTATTATAAATATTTAAATAAACGAACCACTAATTATTTAAAGTGTAATAGGTTTTTAATAATAATAGAAAATTGCTAGTTATTTTTCCTTCAAATTTTGTAAATGATTTTGTATTACTACTAGGGGGCTCCGCCCCCTGCTCGCTAACGCTCGCCAACCCCCTGGATTGCTATGCAATCCCCTTGGTTCGCAACGCAAACCAGGCTCGCTCCGCTCGCTTCAAAGTGAGGCATTTAAAATATGCCCTAGAAAAAGCTATTTCAACTGCATAATCAATAAAATCCTTGAAAAGTTGTATTGTGCCATGAAACTGAAAACGTTGGATTATTTAGGATGAGTTAAGATATTTTGGATGTCAATATCTTATTGCTTATGCCGAGACGCGGTAAGTAGGGACAGTGTGGCAACATAGTAGAAAGTTCTTGGAAAACAACAAAAATAAACTGTATCATATATTTATTTTAAAAAAAATCGATTATTTTATTGAAAAATTAAAATTTATGGACTGCTTTCGTATGAAGTGCCAACATAATTAATATTGCACATCGAAATTTCTTAACGAAGCAATATTAGCAATCATGTTTGCATAATCCTTTTAACGATACTTAAAAAATAACAGTCAAATTGTTTATCCGCAATGCTGACGTATTTATTCGATCGGTGTGAATGTGAGCATGGAAACCTTAATATTCTTAAAGGAAATTCCGTGCTCAGTTTTTATAGCCATGTATCCGGAAAACGTTCATAATAAATACGTTGTGGTTATTTGTTGAATCCAAACAAATCTGGCTTGTTTTAATTGTATGAGAAAGAGAGTTCCAGAAATTCTAATCCAAAAGAAATGTACAGTGCACATTTTGCGTCATTGTAGTAATTAAATCAACACGTTTTAAATAGGCAATAATTTGTTTCTGTAGACTGTAATAAGGAAAACAAAATATAGCGAATCCAAGTTGTTTTCTGTTGCCAGTTGTATTGGTCAAATTTCGAAAGATATATTGTGATTGGCTGAATTGCTAAATTTGGAAATTCGTGCATAAAATACATTTAGAAGATTTGTGATTGGATGTTTGAAGTCGTTGCCTTTCTACTAACAGAAATACAGCCGAATTTGGGCGGCACGCAAGAGAATTATATATATAGATGTTTTACCTCGTGAAATGTTTCCATGTTGAATGAATTCATGTTTCAAGAATATCTGGAAGATATTATTTCCCGAAAAATAACAATGCAAATTTCTAATAAAAAAAAAATTCTATGGGGCAGGGACAAACGCACGGTCCCTCTAAAATATGTCGGAAGTTTATTTTGGATAGAAATTATCCTTTGGTGTGTGTGGGGGGGGGGGGATCATATTTAAAACACATCTTATTGTTTCTTTTTTAAATCCTTTATATTAACTTCGATTTTGTTTGTGTGTGTTTTCGGGCAAATCTATGGAAGTCTAATTAACCCAATTGCCGTCGTCTGATCGGGTTGAAACTTGACAGATAGATTGGATGTCGATGACAATGCATTCTATCAAGTTTTGCGGAGGCTGTCACTGCCACTAAAAGGTCGCTTTTACACACGTTTCTATCATCGTTTTGGAATAGTAATAAATCCCCATCGTTGGTGAAACTCTTTATTAATTAATTAATTAATTAATCCGAATAAATAAATGGTAATTGAACGTGAATGCATAAATTTATTATGGACTGTGGTGCAGTCAATTCAGCGTGGCGTTACGTAGTAACTCTGTAAGTGAAAGAATTTTAAGTAATCATTGTTGAAACTCTTTCCTGTTACTAAAATTGTTTCGATCAGAATAAATTAAAGGTATTTGGATGTGAATGGATACATTCACATCCATTTTCAATAAATGAATTTTGAAACGCAGTTTGCCGCATATTTTGCTGATAAATATGTTTTTAATATTGTAAATTGGATGCAAATACCAAGCACAAGCTGGCACCAGAATCGGCGGTATGTTAATGAAAATAAAAATTGGCTATGCATATAAAGGATTTATATTTAAAACTTTGTTTTTATGTGTTATATTATTTTTTATGATTTTTTTGTTCCAGAGGAAAACGAATGCAAATTATATTTTATAAAATAAAATTGAACAAAAAAAGCACAATTTTTTATTTATCCTTTATTGAAGCACAGGTTCCAAAATAAGAATTTCACTTTCAACATTTTTTATATCCCCCTGTTTAGAGCAAATCGAATAAACAAATACTAACACGAAACAGTGTGGCTTTACTTCTCCTTCCGCCATTTTCAACCCCATGCCCTTAACCTTGCCCTGTATGTGCTGTTTCCTGGCGAAGCGGAAAAATCGACGAACGAATGCTGAGAGCATCTGCCATGTTCGTAAGCCTTTCGTTACACAGCTGCTTTTTACGGTTTCGTACAAGGGAAAGCCTTTACCTCCTGGATATTTCAAATGGTATACCAGAAAAAAAAAGTGGGGTGGTGGGATCTTTCGCGGTTGTAAGAATTTGACCTTCATTCACCTTCATTAACAACTTTTTATTTCAAGCCAACGAGATCTTATATAGATTAGCAACGATGGAATTATAATTTTACGAAGCAGTTGTAGTGTAAATAAGACCTATAATAACCCATAAAAACTGGGTTTTTAAAAAAATTATTTATATCTATTGCCACTTTTTATATTCATTAGCACTTCACCGATGTCAAAAACATTTCTATCAACAAAATGTGCGGTAAACTACTTTTGAAAAATTTATTTATTAAAAATGAACTTGAATTTATGCTCTAACACCCAATACTATTTATTCCGATTAAATTAATTTTATTATTTATTTATTTAAAAAAAATTGGCAAGAGGAAAGAGTTTCGACAATGGGTCGGTTCAATGCTTTTTTTTTAAAGCGATTGGATGACGGCAAGTTGGTTTATTAGTATTCCTTAAAAGCGACCTGGTTAAAGACAGTAACAGCCCCAAAATTTGATAGACTGCTTTCTCGTCGACATCGAACCTATATCTGCCAAGTTTCAGCCCGATTGGATGAAGGTAAGGGAGGTAAATAGGCGTCCGCAGATTTACCTTCCATTGACAAAATCGAAGTTAGCATAAAGGATTTAAAAAAAAAAAAAAAGTCTTTGCACACCAAGTGAATGTGTCGTATCACGAATGAAAAACAAAGAATTTACGAAACACTTAAACATATTTAATGTCTGACATATTAAAAAAACGTGAAAAAGTAAAATAGTAACATTTGTGTAATGCCAAAGGCGCGTTGACACCCTAACAATGAATGAGTATAGTTACATAATAAATATTTAAAAGGAGAAAAAAAACAATAAGACTATTTTGCGTGCATTCTTTTTTCTTCGATTACAGCTTGTAGTCGTTTTGAAATTGATTAGTGTGTGACACATTTTGCTGCTGATTTTTATTTATTCTTCCTTGAACCTTGCTTTCGCTCAGCTGTGTTAGAAATTATACGCCACAAATTTTCAATAAGATTGTAGTGGCATTTGCAATCAATTTTTTTTTTTTTTTTTCCTTCCTTTGTAGAACAGCGTTCGGTTTCTACAAAGACTGCTAATCCAAAATTATATGTAATCCATCATCAATTGAGTGTGCAATATGAGGTGGTAATGAGAAAATACGAGCCATTCTCAAAAAATCTTTTGAAGAAAATCTGATAGAAAAATGACAATTAGGCTATGGATTTTAGTAGATAGCTGTAATTTAGGGACTTTGCAAAAATCCTTAACTGATTTTATAGATTTATTTTGCAACATATTGACACTCCTAGTTAAACAACAGACTTCTTACATGATTCATGTTAAAGAAAATGTAAAAGAATTTGAATTTGCAGTAACTCTTGACTTCTCTGAAAATTGTAGTACGGCTGTGCAAGATGAGGCTCAAAGTTATCACTTATTTACTTTAATAAGTTATTACTTATTATCATTAATGTTTTTTTTTTTTTAACCATCCTTTCTGAATTTTAACCAAGTGTTCATTTAATAGTTTTTACCTATAAAACCATTTCCATTCCACTTCGAAACTTTGTGGAACATTTAATGTTAATATAAATTAATTATTAGAGTATTTTAAAAATTATTATTTTTAAACGCATTTTAAAAAAAAAATGGAATTAAATTTTTTTTTTTTAAATTCCATTATTATTTTTAGACGCATTTAAAAAAAAAATGGAATTAAATTTTTTTTTTTTAAATTCAAGTATGTTACATATCATTTTGAAGGCCATAAAAATGCTGCAAATTGACACCTGAACCATCTCTATAGATTAGCTAGAAAAGCGGTTACGATAATTTGTCCTTCCAGTTTATAAACCTAAATTTTAAAGAAGTGCCCATTAATATTTTTTTTATCTATGAACCCATTAGCA
Organism: Linyphia triangularis; assembly: GCA_963978545.1. NCBI lineage: Eukaryota > Metazoa > Arthropoda > Arachnida > Araneae > Linyphiidae > Linyphia > Linyphia triangularis. Next base: position 40,141,591 of record OZ021729.1, read on the forward strand.
TCCCACTCTGAAACTTGATTGATTATTAAACAGTAGTATAAACTAAATTTTAGATTTTTTTTTTTTAAATAATTCACAACTGTGTTACATATCATATTAAAGGCCACAAAAATTTTTAAATATTGGCTCCTGAACCACATCTAGCTTAAAAAGAAAACGAATTACAACAATTTGAAAACATGTCAATTTGTTATTTTCAATTTTTAAATAGCAGTATTTTCGAAACGAGTCGATATATATTTTATATATATATATATATACATACACACACTTTTTTCTTAGTCCATATGTATATAACCTCTTTGCCAAATATTTCATCAAAATCCTAGATGGTGATGTAAAATAAGTGTGTTGATTTGACGAGGAATGACCCATATCGTATTTTGTATTTAACCTTTCCTCGCTTTGTACATGTATTTTCGTTTATAAAATTGACTAGCTTTTTTAAAATTGGTTATATCGGCTTGTTTTTTTTTTTTTTTTGTTTTTTTTTTCATTTGATTCAGCTTCAAAAACATGCGTCACATTGCCTAGATTGTTCCAAAATTTATTTTTCAGTTTCAAAACCCCCTCCCCCTCGACCCCTAAAAAACACCTCTCTATGCTAGTTATCACTCTTTTATTTCTTAATTCTCATGACAAAATGTTTTTGCCAAGTTTCATGAACGGACCAATTTTGTTGTTTTTCGTAGGATTTTTGGTAGCTATTTTACCCGTACTATTTGAAGAACCTCGTAATCTATGCCGTGTGTTTCCGATCATTATCTCCGAAAATAATATAAATATGGAATTTCCAATTTCTCAGAACACTAATAAACAAGTTATCTCGCAATATACTGATATATTGTTTGGCACACATTATCCCTTCAATCAAGGCCATTTCACTAACTCCACATGCATGCAATTCCAAATCATTATTTGACCACCGCAATGTTATTGGTTTTATTCGAGCGCGCGCAAATACTTTTTTTTCCCTCAGTTTATTAGTATAATGAAAAGTAGGTAAACACTCCCGAAATTCATTTTGTTGAGATGTTTAAGTTGATAAAAACTGTTTTTTTCAGAGTAGTCCACTCTTATGTTAGACTGGATTTTAGTAATATGAACTAGTCAGAAGTAAGCAAATCCTTTGTTTTGCAATGAATTGGACTTTGCATTTAAAGGTAAAATAAGTTATTATTATTACAGATATTTGTCTGTATGATATCGATATTTTAGTTAAGCAACCATTAATCGAATTTACTCGCTTCTTTGTCCCATTGTTTAATCCTATAATAGTGACCCGTTTTTGGGTAACCTTTGAACCTCCGAGTATTAAAAAAAATTCAGCTCCGAAATCTCCCTTTGGTATTTGCAATTGAAAGTGTTTGAACCCTTACCGGACCAGTAATGTCAAATGGCTTCATACAAAATGTCCATTCATTTCTCCTATCTATGCGTGTAATTTTATTTATCTGTTTTGTAAACTATATTAACAAAGTGAAGTGTGGGTTCCTATAAGAGGAATTGTTTGTAAAAATAGTAATTGTAAAAAAATCGATGCATCTAAATAACTTTGAGGCTGAAAGGGTTAAATTGGATTGTTGAGGATTCGAGATTAAATATTCCGTGTTTTGTGATGTTACCGCAAAATGCATAGCCAAAGTTTTGCAAATCCATAGTCGAATTTGTTTGTGATGGGGAAAAAGAGACAAAAAAAAAAATCTTCCAATGAACACACAACCTTGACATTAGATACAAAATAAACTAGTTGCTCACGCCTTTTAAACACAATTGTCTATATCGATGATTTCAACACTCAATTTCCGAATACATAGGGTTTATTTTATGCAGGGACAAATTCAAATTTTGTAGTCTTTCTCATACATAATACCAGAATCCCTTCGAAAAATCGCCTTAAAACATTAAGTATTTTGCTTTTAAATGAGGGATTAGACCGTGACTCTAAAATAGAATAATTAGTATGATAGCGGAAATGCTCGATTGAGAGACAAAAAAAAAGTGACATGTCTGTCGGCAGACGCGTGGCTGGAGAAATTAAAATAAAACCAAGACAAATTGCAGACCTCCTGTAAGCATGCTCCCCTGCTGTATCAAAATGACAAGATGTTTTACCAATGCCCCTTATGCGATCCACGGTTAGATGCAGACGCGGGAAGCGCTGGTAAGATAGTCTTTTTCATTGTCGAGAGAATTGGTTTGTATATTACTTATATATAGCTTTTGAAAACGATCTAAAAAAACTTAATTTTGTTGATTTGGTAAGAAATCTCATACCTGCCAACTTTTACGGGTAAGTCGTACAATGTACAAATTTCGCGATTTTTTTTTTTTTTTTTATTTTTTTTTTTTTTTTTTTATTTTTTCCCCTCCCCGGATAGAAATAAATGCAGTCATCCAAAACTAAAATTATCCTAATCAATCATGTTTCTGTTTTCAATTTTAAATAGCTTTTGTTAAGTTTTATTGACGGATTTTCGCTTCCCACTTCAATTTTTGACTAAATATCTTGCAGTCCTGAAAGTTTACTAAAAAATCGCTAGTTTTCCAACGCACCTTACCCAACTCCGGAAATAGAAAATTCCAACTGTTATGTGATGGATGATTCCCTTTATGTCCGTCTCCTGAACAATAATCGTTATAGACAAGCACTGAGGCAAAAAGTTACGAATTGATTGCGGACTTAGTTTTATAAGAAGTGTAAATAAAAAGTCGCCATCTTGACTATGTGCCTTTCGAATTTTATTGCGGTTTTATGTTAGTTTAAGTCTGATGTTAAAAAAAGAACTAATGCTGCTAAATTAGTAAGATCATCATCATATATTTTAATTTTTAGGTTGAAGAGGAAAAAATTATTTTAAAAAAATATTTTATTAAGTGCTGTTTTTTTTTTTTTTTTTTTTTTTTTTTTTGAAATTTTAAGTTGCGGCTCTTGTTTGGATTTCGCTTGTGCTATAGTAGTTTTGCAATCTATTAAAGTGGCCATAAAACCTGGAACCTGGAAATGTCAGGGAATTTTTTTTAAATTTCATGAAAATCATGGAAAATTTCTAGCATGTTCTTCTGTAGTTTAGCGACATTTACCCGGAGATTTGTGGTGGTAATCGTTAGAAGTTTAATGTTAAGGAATATTATAATTTTTTCATTGCCACCATAGCTATTTTTTAAAAAATTGCATGTTATCTCTTTAGCATACGTGTTCTATTTGATCAGGGTTCTACACTTATGCAATAATTGAGGAAATTTGAGAAAAAGTTAGTCGTAAGATCAAAGAAAAACATTTCTTGAATTTTGTCACCACCCTGTATTAAGTGTTGCCAGATTTCGTTAGAGGGAGGGGGGGGCTGGGCCCCGGTTCTCAATTACGAAGACAAAATTAATCTTATCATGTTAAGGCATCTATGTAGCCAGAATCAGAATTTTGAGGCAGACAACTGGGAAAAAAATTATTTTGTTTTTATTGCTAGTATCGATCACGTAGTTATGTTTGAGCAATGATTATTTTACTCAAACATATAAATATTATTCCAGAACTTCAACATTTAATTTGGAATTCCTTATGAAAAATTGTTGTCTCTATAGTGACCCTATGGGAAATAATTTCTTCAGGTACCCATAATCATGGGTGTTGCCAAGTAGGTGCAAGGATGTGCACTTGCATTTCCCTGGCTCCTTGTGATTTGCTTTAATTTTACTTCAATTAACTGTTTTAGTCTTCAAAAATGACCAAAGTTGACCTAGCAGCAATTTTTTATTGGGAAGTTATTTTTCCTACTAATAATTGTGATGATGATGATCCAAAGATTGATCCCAAAATTCTCTTCCACAACTTGGATAATCATGGCACAGAAAGAGTGTGATTTGCAAGCTGATAAATGCTTTACTGCTGAAAAATAAATGCTGAAAAATTATTTGAACATCAGTACACACTTGGGTATAGTCCATCCATACCAAACCAAAAGCCTCTGACTAAGCATAAACAACAGATAACTTTTCCTTGGAAACTTGGAATGTTGCTACCTGATCCTTCTTTGATATAATTCTCTGAAGATATTAGTCTTCCTGAAAGCACTCTCTCACCAGAAACTCTTGTTTGATTCTTTTCATATTGTTGTGATCTGTTTGAAAATATTGTTGAATAAAAAGCCTATGTTGTGCTCGAAAATGTATTGGGACATCCACTGAAAGTAAACTTGATGAATATTACAAAATATTGGAATTTGTGTTATGAGTAATGTTATATGGAACTTCAACAAATATTAGAAGTTTTGGTAGTCCTGTTGTTGGAATATCTCTAGTTATTCGAAAAATGCCTTTGAATACATTTGAAATAATTTTATTTATATATGTTGGAAATATATGTTGGAAATATTTTGATCTGAGAGATCATAGGGCCACCCTACTTTCAAACAAGTTACTCTGATGTAGAGATCTTCATAACAATATACAAAAAGTTATGTTGTTTGAGTGGTTTATTAATTTTTATTTTAAAATCATGTTCTTTTGTGTGCGGTAGGCTGACTTTAATATAAAACTTGGTGGGCTAGTGTATTCCCCTGAAAAAAAAATCTCTTTTGTATTGTTTTAACCTTAATTCCTATTAAAATATTCTATCTGCTTATTACATCATTTATTCATGGAATTAATTAGAAAAAAACCAAGAAATAAAAAATCTGTGAAAAAGTTAAAAACCATGTATTGAAGGTTAATCCTTAATTGAAAAGTATGTTTTTATGAGAAATAAAAAATAATAATAATAATTAGCCAATATATTGGAATCTGAATGTATAGTAAATATATTTTTGGTGCAGTTTTTGAGCTGTGTGGTTCAATAAGTTCTAATAGAAAAGTGACATTAAATTTTCTATTGGAACTACTATTTGTTGAATAGCTTAAAATATATATCATTTTATTCGTACTTCATATTCATGTGTTCATTCAAATTTCTATTGTGTATTTTCATTTTGTTAAGGAAAAAATTGCAAAGTTTGTTTTTTAATAAAGGTCTTTAATTATCAATATTTACTGAAGTGAGATATTTTCCATTTCAGCATCGCAGTCAGCAACTTCAGCAGTGATCAGGGAAGTGTCGACTCTTGCCACTACAGCAGTAATGGAAGCGATAGCAACAGTGGATCGTCGCCTTGCTCCCCAGAAGAATCGGACCGGTCTTCTAGAGCAGGTTCGCCTCAATCTATGCCGCCCACTTCACCACCTCTCCACCACTATGATTACCAGAGCGAACAACAGCTCGAGGAGAGTTATATAACAGACACCAGTGAATATAGGACAAATGATGATGACCTATACGATAGGTCGGACAGCAAGAAGCCTTCGAGTTTAGCAAGCTCTCGACTTACAAATTTAGATGACAGTGAACTTTTCTACCTCCAGCAAAGAGACTGCCCTGTGCCAAATTCCACTAGCAATTCATTCCAAAGTTTAGACCCTCAGAGCCATGTTCCTCCACCTGTTGCGCAAAATGGTGAATATTCCAACTCTGCCAGTTGGGACAAGACTGCCCCTAGTGGTTGCTCTGGTGTACAAATTGGAAATAAGGCAGACTTTGCTTCAAGCAATTCAACAAATCAATCTAGTTGTTCCTCTACAGATATGCAACAGTGCAACTGGATGAACTGTAAGAGCTGCTTGGAAGGAAATACTGAGCTAGTCGAACACATTAGAACACAGCATGTCCAAGTGCAAAAAGATAAAGAAAGTTTTGTTTGTCTTTGGGTCGGATGCAAGGTAGGTGTTTTGTTTGAGGTTTTAATTTGTATGCTAGTGTCGGATACCATCTCCTTCAAAACATACATTTTATAGAGTTTAACTCGCTGTGTATCATCCAATCTGGCAACTCAATTATAATCAACTTTTTGGTATACTATATGTTAGATATGGTGCTATGTACTACCTTTTTAACTTCACTAGTTAGTTATTTTGTTTTATGTTATGTACTTGTTTCTCCCTCTTCCACCTGCAAACCGAAAGCTTGATATTGTTTTTTCATTTCATCGCCAAAAACATGACGAAAACGGGCAGTTTTTCGTCTTCTCTCGTTCATTACCATGACGTAAAGCTTCCTCAAAATCTTCCAGTTCCTCCATGCTTCGGAAGAATTTGAACCTGCATCAAACGGTTGAATCATCTGTAAATTTTCTGCAATTTTTGCGGTATTAAGTTTACCTTTCAATGTGAAATGGTGCTATTTCTGACACCATGGCATGTTCTAATCTCTTCTATTATATAATGCAATCAGACAAGCATAGATCAAACGCCATTTAGTTTTATTCGGTTTGTAAGTTCTGACTCTTTATTTTTGCCACTTATAAAGTTCTTAGCCATATAACTCTTGTAATTTTGGACATCTAGAAGAATACAAATCAAAATCTTCTAATGTAAACCTCTCTCTCCGACACCACCACACCAATGAGAGGACATTGGGATCACAACAGATTTAATGTGCACCAGCCCCATTAGGTGCACACTGGTCTTTGGTGGCCGCCAACTGAACTTGCGATCTTCCGATCATGAGCTCATTACTCTAGCCACCAGGCTATCAGAGCCCTACTTCATTCATTACGTTACAATTTACTTCAAATCTTAAAAAAACAGCACAAGTTTAAAATACATAACACAAACTTAAATATCTAACTAAACTGGAAGTACATAGCGCATATCTAACACTATGGACTCGGTAACAGAAAATATTTTACCACACTTCAACAAGAATTTAAGAGGTAAATTTTGCAAAATGTCCATTTTTCCTGCAAAAAGTATGCTTTCCCTCATGTCTAAGCAAAAGATTTTCACACTTAGCTCCCCTTTCCTCACAGATTACTTCTCTAACTCCTAATATTTAAAATGTAATTATTATATAGTATGAGAAATTTTATTGTATCTTTAAAATTATGGAATCATCCTTCCTGCATACTTTTTTTGTTGAATTTTTATGTATTCCTTCTGCGAGCTTTTTTAACAAATTTTTGGATTTCCTCCTTTTTGCTCTCTGATCACTCTCATCCCTGATGTAAGCTTAAATACTTATGAATGTCAAGAGTCGCATTCGTCCTAATATTCCTTAAATTTTTCTGGATGTTTTTGTCAGCATTGAAACAAGCTTTGAAAAGAATATGTCTCTGTTAGGAGCCTATGTCAGCATCAAAAGAAATATCCCTAAATATTTGATTATCCCAAAAATTTTAAGAATTATCCCTGAAACTTTAAGAGTTGTCCCGAACATGTTCCTGAAATTTGTGGAATTATCCCTAAAATTCCTACCAAAATTTTTTAGAAAGAGAAGACATTCAAATGTTTGACTGCACTTCATAATTATGCTGTTGTTAGCTACTGCTAAATGTTGTTATTTTGTTTAATTTATGTTTCTGACTTTAAATTGAAGGTAATGCATGCGACTTGACAGTAATCAAAACAATCATGCTCTTATAGCCATGCATGCTTATAGCCACATGTTTTAATGTTGAATGATCTACAGAGTAAATTGCAAGTTGATGAAGCCAACATCTGTTGAATATTTACCTGCAATGCAGATTGTTCTCTCTCTTCTAGCGCTTAAATGTACAGAATAAGTTCACTTTTCTTTCTTTGAAAACACCCCTCTCCAGATACAATACTAAAATGATTTTTATCATATAACCTTCGACCAGATCTGTTCTCTAGCATATACTGTCATGTAGCATGTGAAAAGAGTTGGATTTGACTACTCACTTTCATGCGCCGCCGTATGTAATTTCGAAAAATTAGTGGACGTGATATTGATTATGACGAAAATCACTTTCTAACATCAGTCTGTGGCCAAGTGAAGCAGCAGTAACTCCCAAGGATGGTCATGATAGATCTCATCAATAGATTTTCTGCTGTTAATTTATCACAACCAATTCCTCTACTTGCCATCAAAAAGTTACATTTGAAAGTGATTGCAACCATATAGTTATCGAGACTAGCATAGTCTGTTGGTTAAACTGTTTTTACGCTCATTTTTAAGAGGGCCTTTTCGTCTTTCCTCTTTTGACATCTTCAAACAATGTAAGAAAAGACAGGGAGTGAGAAAGGTATAAAATGCAAAAATGCTAATAGGCACTGCAAGTAAAGGACCAAATAACTAATAAGGCACAGTGCATTTTTTTTATGTATTAAAACCTGTTGACCTTCAAAATAAAGCATATCAAAATACTAAAATTATTATCAGAAGTAGCTTTGATTCATTTACATTAAATTTGTATATGGATTTGTTATTTTAAACATCACAGTTAAAATCAGTGCATTAAGAAGCTATAAAGCTTTGTAAAATTATTTTAAAACTTTATTGAAATAGCAAAAGAGAAATTAAATAAATAATGACAGCTATTGATCAGGGTTTCCATGGTCATTGAAAGTGTTTAATATTTTTGAACTTGTTTTCAAGGCCTTGAAAATTCTTAGAGGTCCTTAAAAGTCCTTAATTTTTGCAGATGTTGTGTGCCCAACTGCAAAATTTATAAAAATAAACTCAGTATTGCTATCCCGCTTGACCGCCACTTATCCACACCGTATCAGAATTCTCTGACATATTTGTATTACTCGTGCGCTAACTTGTAACTTTTTGGGTAGAATATACTTTATTAAAAATTTATACATGGACATGATGCCTGAAAAAAAAATTCAAAGATCCTTAAAAACATTATTTAGGTCCTTAAAAGTCATTGATTTTCATTCTGTGATTTGAGTGGGAACCCTATTAATGTAAGCAAGGCCCCCTTGCACCCTACATTTCTGAACATGTTGTTCACTGTTGAAGAACTCCTTGTTGTATACCACTATTTTCAACTGCACACACCATAGTCACAAGTTCCTTCTCCTAAGCCTAACCTACCCTGCTCGCATTTTGTTTTGAATCCTCTGGGTTTCCTCCCAATCGAAATGCAAATACAAAACAATTTGATCTTGAAAGCCCTCCTCAAAGGCATTCTCCCTTTCACACAAATCTTGATATAATCAGGGGTCGCAGACGTCCTATATGTCCTATAAATCCTATATTTTTTAAAAAATCGGTAAAAACGTCCTATATTGTCCTATATTTTACAATTGTCCTATATATCCTATATTTCTACATTGATTCGATCTATATTTTCTTCGAATTCGTAATAACGGCGCCGTTTGTTGCCATTTTTAAATATTTCGGATTCTTTGGCGCGATCGTAGGTGAAAAAGACCTGACAAAAACGATGTTTGTAACGACGGCACGGCGTTTTATCTCTTGTGACGTCACGTGCTGCATAACCTACAACTCAACTCTACTGGACCGGTGGGAGTTGTAAAGATGTGAACATTTCCATAACAATCGGTCTTTAATTTCTGATTTGATTTTTCCTCCAACGTAATAAATCAATTGGCCATAATGCAGAGAGAGATGCAACAACAAAACTCTGCCTCGGGAAAAACGGATAAAAACAACTTTGGATTAATTTGCAGGACTACTAAAGAACATTTTGAGTGCTCAGTCAATAATTGATGAAGGAAACAAAAGGGTTATGATTTACTGTATGATGTCGGATGGCGATTTTTTTATTCCGAATCCTGTACGAATTCTTCACCACGTATTGTTTACATCAAACCACTCCAAATTATGGCAACCACAGGCAGTTAGTTATCTTGCTCTTAAGAAATGGCAGGGCTGCCATTTTTTGGCGTAAAACGACTTGCCGCAGAATTCATACCGGATTCGGAATATTAGCCACGATTTTTTCATACAAGTCGCCAAAATTGAAAATTACGTCAATACGTTGTGTTGTCAGTTGTCAAATCCAAACGATCACTAGGGTTGCTTTAAAACCAAGTGCCATGTTCGCCACATTCGGCGATAAATCTCCCACTTTTCGTCGCCAATCCAGCCGACATTGAATAGTACATCTGAATCAACAATAGACTGCAAACAGGGATAAAAAGAAAATACTTTAAGAAATTGGAACAGTTAAAAATGCTGGAAGCAAAAGACTCATGATTGCAAATAATGTAATTAATAAATCTTGATTTAGGGATGGAATATTGAGCAATAACTGATCACGTATTCAGGATCAGGCGATTTCTTTTTTTTTTTAAGGTGTGTTTTTTATTCTCTTAAATTCAATATAACGAGTATATAAATGTATAACGAGTTAATTTTGAAGTTCAGTAGCAACTGTGTGCAGTTATTTGATGTTTTATATTGTCCTATATTTTTTTTGAAAAAATCCTATATTTTCTTATTTTGTCACTTTGACCCCTGTATAATGAGTACCTGGTGCTGTGTAGCTCTTTTTAAGCCAGAAAATCTCAAAATACGACAATCCTGACTCCACACCTTGTGTGAAACTTTTAGGCTGAATCATAATACAGGGATGACAGTTTTCCTCCTTTTGGAGGATTTCCTCCTTTTTGGTTTTTTATGTAATATTTTCCTTCTCTTTGTTCCTATTTCGAGGGTCCACATTTTTCTGATCTGAACCAGTTTTTCCTGCAAAAAGTATACTTTTCCTCATGTCTAAACAAAAGATTTTAACTCTTAGCTCCCCTTTCCTCACAGACTACTTCACTAACTCCTAAAATTTGAAATGTAATTATTATATAGTATAAGATATTTCATTGTATCTTTAAAATTAGTGAATCATCCTTCCTGCATACTTTTTTTGTTGAATTTTTGTGTATGCCTTCCACAAGCTCTTTTAACGAATTTTTGGATTCCCTCCTTTTTGTTCTCTGACCACTCTCATTCCTGATAATAAGACTTTTACCATATTCCTCTTGAAGTAAATTGTGCCTTTCACTTTCATCCATCTGTCCCCAGGTATACGACCGTTCCTCCTGCTCCCTAAGCTGGCTGGAGCGTCACATCCTAAGCCATGGTGGCAACAAACCCTTCAAGTGCATTGTAGACAACTGCAGCCACCGCTTTCCCACCCAGGCAGCTCTGCAACGACATGTCAACTCCCACTTTGACAGCCACCCGAACAGCCATGGCAGCAAGATGGGGAGATGTCGGGAAGAAGCCGCGAGTAAGAGTTGCAAGAGGAAGAGAAGCGCCAAGTTCAAGAAAAGAAGTGTTATGGGTAAGGTGACTTCTTCTGTCTTAATGTGTTTTTTGGTGGTGAAACAATATGTTATGATTATCTACATATTACAACAAATTTCATACATAACATTTGGTTAGTTTGGTTAGGAATACTCAGAGAAATCGTTTAAGTTAGGACACTGCATTAAAAAAATATTTCTCGATAATGTTTAGATACCAGCATTTTGGTTTACTTCCGTCTTGAAAACATAGTTTGCTTACAAGTAAGGGAAATCTATAATAAACTAAATTTAGTTTTTTATAGAATTTCAAGAATATTTGTAAATGATTTGGCTATTTAAATACTTGGAACATAAAATAAATTGCAGCAAAATATGTAGTTTTTTAAAACCAACCCTCCTATTTGGTTTCATTTTATTTTAAAGTGAAGGAATATGCAGAAACTAGTTGACATTGTTTTATCAACATTAAAGTATTTTGATAGCATTATTATTCTGCTATTTAAATATTATCCTTTAAAAATTGTTTTAACTTACCAACAAATTGTAATACAGCAAGCAGTGTTTTAAAAATGACCTCGATTTGACAAATCCAATTATTTGCTTGCTTCATTCCTTAAAATAATTTTCACCTTGAGATTTAAAATAGTTTTATTTAACTATTTTTATTAAGTTACAAACTATTTAATGTGCATTAGTTAGCCTAGTGTAAAATTTTCCTATCCCTCTCTTATAATATGTCTGCCCTTTCCCAAGTTCATACTCCAACAACACATGTATGAAATATGCAATGACATTTCTTTTTTTCTAGCTTGTTTATACTTCGAGTTTCGCTTATTCTCCCAGATTATTGGTATATAACTTAATCTGCCTCTTCGGAGATAGGGTTGCCACCCTACTACGAGTTCCTCTCCTGTGGAAAGCATTTGTTCGTTACCGACATCACTTAATATAACAAGATAGTTTTATGCTTAAAAAGTTTAAAATGCAACTTATAAGTAGATGGTTATGTTATGACATCTTCAATATAAAAATTGTTAATTTTTTACTCTTTAATTACACATTTGTTTCAAAAAGTTAGAAGTAAATTTTATATTACGCTTCTATTAATATTAAGATTTGTATTGATGTTAGGTGTACGGAAAATCTGCTTCTAATGCTCTACTGCAAAATATATCATTTAGCACGCATTGCTGTTAATGTTAGAATTCGCTTGATCTAGACCAAATATAAATAAGAATTTTGGATTGTCCTGAATTAGCAGTGAGTGTATTTATAAATCAGAATTTTTATTCCTGTGACCATTAAGAAAGAATAATTAGTTTTTCTGCTAATCCAATAATAACCAGGTCATAAAAAGTTGCTTTGAATGTAAATTTTGTATTACCGAGTATTCTAAACTATCAACATTTTAGAAAATACAACAGAAAAGAATTTATCAGCATTGCTAAATTCACTGTTTCTTTGAGGGAAACAAAAATCGCTAATTAGCTTTTTCACCTTCTAGCTAAAATCTGTGTTATACCATAAATAAGTTTATAGATTCATAGTATGCTACATTACAAAGTCTTTTACTCTCATTGGAATTGTTTTAAAAGTAAACTTTGTCCTTGATTGATATTGCATTCTTTGAATTCATAAACTTATAAACGAATAATATCTTCATTTGTATTATTGCTTGGATGTTTTTACAAAAAAGTATTTTTTGTGTAAATGCATATTTTGGCTGTGTAAAATATCCTTAATTCCATTGCATTTTTACTTTTTTTTTAATTCTTTAGCATTCTTCTAAATATTTATTTAGCCTGAAATTGTTGGGAAAAAAATTTTAAAAAAATAAACATCCTAAATTTTCTGAAGGAATATTTTTTTTTCGTTTTAAGTTCAATAGCTGTCTTGTTTCAATTCTGTAACGTTCCTTCTGAGTTAAGCATAACATATTTTACTAAAAAATCTCTCTTATTCCTGGCACTAACTCTTTCAGTTTGAAAGGCATATATACTAACTGAATTACAATAAATATAACTGTAAAGAAAAATGTCCTAGATATTTTGCAATAAAATAAGTAAAAGAAAAATGCTTATTTTAAAAGGGAAATTACTTTCTCCAAAAACAATTTAGATGCAATCTTAAGAAAAGTGTTTGTCTCCCTTGAGTTGTAATAGATATGGTCATATTAAAAAGTAATCTTTTGAGATTAGAAATAACATTACTAGCTCTCTGCTACGCATTAGTCAAGTATTACTTGTAAGATACATTGTTTGACACATATGTTAGGGATAGCAGTTTAGCACAGTTTGTTGCCGTACTCCCCCCCCCCCCCCTTTACTTACACTAAAAATAATTGTGAATAATTCCTGTTAAGTTGAACTTTCTAATCTCGCTGCTAAATCTGCTGTACTTTCGTGTGAAGAAACCTTTATGATCATCCATAGATTAATATTGTCTTTCTGGGTCTTTTCATACTAAAAGCAACAATTCTGAACCCCAGGTGACCTTTGATATTAGCTGTAGTTTAGAATCAATATCAAACTATAGATTTTGTCAAAGTGTTACTATACAACAGGCAACTGTCGAATCACAACCAAGATCAACTGCAAGATTAAACCTCATTGTACAAGTAGCTATTCCTAAAATTATAAAACAAGTAGCTATTCCAGCCAAAGCTATTTCCTAAAATTTAATCTTCCCTTTAAAATTTAAGAACATCTTGGCAAACAACAAGTGAAGATAGACATGTGCTAACTTCCTGTCTAATATGTGTTGTTTCACAGGGAAGACAGAAGATTTCTTTGATGCCAACGTAATGGAGCAAATCAGGTACAGATTGGTAGAAGTTCACTCTAGCGAGCATCTAAACAGTACAAACCATTCTGGATCCATCACATTTCATAGCAGGGTGAGTACATCTCTTTATTACATTTTTCTGTATCCTAGCCATTAATTGCTTGCAAATAGAATGCCTTGATTTTTGAATTTTCAAAATATTTAAAGTATGTGTGACTGATCATATGAATTAAACTCGCAAGCTGTTGTTCTGCATCTAAAAATTAAAACCAGTCAAAAAACAACTAATAAAAACTAAGAAGTCATATTTGAGCATAAGCTCTGTCTACTCAGGAATGATAGTGTTAAGTGCTTTAATGACCCCTTCCCTGACTGTAATCCAAAGTTATTGTTTATACTTTTGGATTGTCCTATTTGTAAATAACCATGTAAGAAAACTTAAACATGTCGTCTGAATAAAGGACCTTTCACAAAAATCTAAGTCTATAAAAGTGCCCTTTAAAAATCATGATGTAATGTAATTTATTAAATTGTATGTTTTCATGTGAAATTTTTTTTTTTTTTTTTTTGACATAGCCTCTTACTTTCTTTAGATGAAAATTTTCTATTTTTTATTTATTTTTCTCAAAACTGTTGGAAAAAACAGAACCCTGTAAAAACCTTTAGACAGACCCCTGTTAATGAACATTATGCTTCAATGGCACTATTGATTTTGAATATTTTGCTATTCCAAGACTCATGTTATTTTAAGGCAATTTTTTTTTTTTTTTTTTTTTGTAGTATTGTTTCAAAATAAATGAATGTTTAGCTTCCTTGGGATATATTGCTAAGTGTGTAAAATAAAAAATATCACTGGCAAAATTATGTACTGCCCATTCCTCCTATAGAAGCACTATCCCCCCCCCCCCCTATACTTATAAAAGTTATATGTTGCTCCTTCTATTCTACTCACTTACAGCATAGGTTTTCAAAAAGTATTGCTTAAAACGAGTGGAATTCTAAAACTTCTGAAATTATTAGAAAATTTAGCAATGTTAATTTTAAAGTAAAGGATTAAGTTTTTATATTTAGAAATTTTAACTTCTTATCCCTTTCTTTCCTCAGCAAGATTTTACCAGCCAAAAAATAATTTATAATTTTACTTCAGAAAGTGCATATGTATAGATATAGTGGTTCTCAACCTTTGGCAGAATTGTAACTTGTATGGAGAAAATATATATTTATTGTATCTCACAGTAAAGATAAAATTGTCAACTTTTCAGAATAATTATTTTGAACAAATGGGAGGCTTGGCATTTTCTGTCTTATGGTTTGTATTGTTTTGTTGGGGTTATGCTTACAGAATTTTTTGCCGATTTCAATCAATTTCATGGTCATACATTTATTTGATTTAGTTGTAATGTGAAAATGAGGTTACATTGTGTTCACAGTTCAAGTTAACCATGTTTCACAGATTGATGCACTTATTTTTAAGAAACAATCTTAGCAATCTATGACTATTTATAAGCTTCTTTTTATCAGAATAATAGTGTTCTTAAAATAAATTCATAAGAAAGAAAAATTACTGTGCACATAACACTTGTTTAACACCTAAACAAATTATAATTGCAGTGTTTTAATGTCCTTCTCATTGCATTAATATGATCCGAAGGAGAAGAGATTAAATTGGAGGGTTTCTATAAATCACCACTTCTGTTGCACATACATAAGTGGGATTCTTTAAGAAAGAACGTCTGTCTGTCCCTGCTCCATGGATCTAATGCTTCATTTTTTTGGTCACAATATCATTAATAAAATTTGAATTAATAAAATACTCATTAGTAAAATTACATTTAAAAAAGTTTTTTTTTTTAGCTAGCTTAAGAAACTTTAAAAAGTAATGGTTAAAAAAACACTAGTACCTTACTCAAATTTTGTTAATGAGCTTTTTGTTCTCGTGTTACACCAGTTTTACAAATTCATACTCCAGTAGGGGGGATGTAAATAAATTACGTCTGAAAAATTTTTGACTTTTTTTACATCTCGTCGTTTCGTGTCATGTTCAGTAACTTTGATAAAACCCCTCTCCCTTAATATTACGTCACAAGGCTGCCACCCCTTCTTCCTAAAAGTTCATTTATCTCTGTTTTTAATGTTTAAAAAAAAAAGCATTCCATATTGTTTGGGAATTAATACAGTCCAACTTTTTGCAAATTAACTTGTATTAAGAGTGATTCTTCAGAGTGGCCATAGAACCGGGAAAACTTGGGTATCAGGGAAATATCAGGGAGCTTTCTGATTCTGGAAAAAATCAGGGAATTTTTGTTAAATTTCATGAAAATCAGGGAAATTTTTTATCATTTGAGGCACGTCAGCCATATTATGGCGCTATTTGCCCGGAGATTTGTGGTGGTAATCGTTAGAAGTTTAATGTAACTGAATAATTAAAACTTTTCATTTCCAGCAAAACTATTTTTTTTTTAAATGTGCATATTATCTCTTTAGCATACATGTTCTATTTGATCAGGGTGTCTAGCCATCTGGAAAACCTAAGAAAATTTTTGAAATTTGAAAAAAAGAGTGCTCTAAAATCAGGGAAATTTTTTAAAATCTGTCAGGGAATTATAAAGGAACTTTTTTTCCTGGAATTTTGTGGCCACCCTGTTTTTTGTAAAATGATTAAAATTATTTTTTTTAACTTTTAATTAAAAATTATTTAAGTTTTAGGGAAAAAAATTAATAATTTAACAAAAGTTGAAATTTTCCCACAAAAATAAAATTGTTGTCGCATAAATGATATCCCCCTCTCTATGTCAACAGTCCATCACGTTGGATAAACCTCACCCCTCTGCGTGTGACATTTAATACATATCCCCTAGATATTGTGGCAGGGAAAATTAAGCATTAAGTCTGTTACAAGGACAGGCAGATGATCGATCCCTCTTAAGAAATTTTTTTCATGACTCAAGTTCACAAACTACATAAATAATTCTTCTTACAATTCTCATCCACTATTTGCTAATAGGGAAATGTGAAATAAGCCTTCTTGATTAAGGCTGTATCATTTACTTACTATAGTTAGCGCTAGAGCATAATTTTTTGTTATACCAATGCTCCCCATTACTAGTTTCTCTAATAATCTGTTGACTTTCCAAAAAGATTGAGGACTGCTGTATACAATATTAGTGTAATAAAAAGCACTTTCTTGTTTTGAAAATTGAAGGGTGAAAATACAAGACTACTTTAGAATGACCAGATGTCGGTTTTTGATGAAATGGATCTTGATTTTTCTATTAGTTTCATTTAATAAAGCGTGACTGAACTTTGGTTTCTATTGAAGTACTTGTTGCAGAATTTTACTTTTTCTTGTATTTTCACTCCTTCAAATGGCAAGTGCATTTTTATTCTCATGTGTGCTCTTGTAATGAAATTGTTGTGTTTTCTTTTCATAGGGGAACGTAACTTGAATTAATCGAATTTCGAAGAACTTAAAACTTAACTTCAGCGTCATAATTTTAATACTTTTTCTATTGCACTTTTGTAAAACAGGTAATTTGCGATGTAAAAAATATTTCGCATTTTTACAAAGGACTTATGGTATGCTAAATGTTTATCTTTTTTCAAGTGCTGTTGCTTGTTTTTGCCCTTAAAAAAACATGTGTATCTTTTCTTTTCTCCCTTTGTGCTTGTACAGGGTTGCCATTGGCATAAAATTCAGGGAATAAATAAAAACAGAAATTCAGGAAACCTTTACATGTTGTATTGTTATTTTAAGGAATTTAATGCAACTCACAAAGATCTTATATTACATAAAGAGAACTATGAAGTGTATTTAAAAATGTTTTTTTATAAGTTGGCCAATAATTTATTTTCGTTAATTATCTCAAAGTTTTATTTGAGTATATGATGAAAGAGAAATTTTAAACCGCATTATTGTAGTTTATTTATTTTGTTCATTTACAAAGGAAAATTGTGTTTGTTGGTTGTGAAATTTATGCTTTATGTTCAAATTGGATATTATTCCTCTTTTATCTGCCTTTTAAGCTTAAAAAAATTATTGTCATATTTTGCTGTGGTAACCCTGTATACGTAAATGCTGTTCTTAATTTTGTTTTAGCTTGTAAATATTAATTTCTGGGTGTCTACCAGTTACAGTGATCTGTAACAATCGTACTATTTGTGATAATGTGTAAGGAATAAGTATACTGCCAGTCTTATCGGGAGAATAGCTTCTGCTAGGTAGTCTGGATGGTGGCGGTTGCTATAGAAACAAGACTTGTCAATTTAGAATTGGGGTGATGCATGCAGGAAATTGGCATTCAGAAAGTTTACAATACAGCAAATGTAGATGTTTTTCTCCAGGAATCCCCATGAAAAGTTAGGCAAGTCTTGTTTTCACAGCAGTATACAACACTGGACAACATGCCGATAGCTGTTCTTGTGATTTACCATGAGTTTGGTGTATTTATTATTTCATACAGATTTTATTTTTTGAAAGCATAATTTAATCTTGTGGCAGTTGGCAATTAAGGTAAGTGCACCACAACCTGGCTTTTAAAGAAGTAATTTTCAATACAATTTTTGTTTAGTTAAAAAATTCTGATATGGCTGTAGTTGAGTATCTAGTTTAACTCTGAGATTGTATTTATAAATAGCTTCCATAATTTATCAAATATACTCTTAAATTGAACTTTTTTAAAAATATTTCGGGTTTAGATGATGATGCTTCATAAGATGACGTAAGTGTGTCTTTTAAGTTAGGGGGCAAAGGTAGGGAATTACAACCTAGCAACCCATCTAGAGACCAGTTTTTGAGGTTATGTATCAATACCACAAGTTGTTTTTTGCGATTTTATAAATATCTTTCAGTCCTTGAAAAAATTTTAATGAAATTTGCTCCTTCAATTTTTAAGTGAACTCTAATAATCTCTGCCTCCGTTTTCTCCTCAGTGCACATACACGCAAAATATGAGAGTCATCGAAAGGCGCGTCGTAATCGGTGTGAGGCATCGCCACCAGGGGACGGAGATTTTAATAAGGTTTTCTAAAATGCCTACTGATCTGTATAATTTTTTTTATTGACTCCTTCAAGGTTGTCAACTTTGCTGTTTATTGCATTACTAGACCCTAGGATATATCTAGACTAGAAGTATTAAAAATGAATGCAATGGCGCATATGAACTTTAATGATAAAAACAGGGTTCGTACACCTCCTGCAAAACTCCTGAAATTTTTGGGGTTTTTTAATAAGGGCCCTTATAACTCCTGAAAGTAGTGTTTCTACTCCTCATATTTCTTTTTATCTCCTTAAAAATTATCATCGAAGGCTAAAAAGATTAGTAGAACCTTAAAACGTATATTTTTTTTACTCGATAAAATATCTCTGAAATTCTTACCTTACTTCAGAGCCTATTGCTCATGCGCTTCGTCACTACAACCACCAAGGAAAACCTTCGGAACAGTCCCAGAATGCACCACAATTCTCGACAACCAGGCCTGTAGAGGGAAAATATATTAGACGTGTAATTTTTTTTTCCTGTTAACTCCTGAATTTACTGTATATAATTCCTGAAAAACTCCTTTGTAACTCCTGAATTTTACTATCATAGATTGAATATGAGCCCTGTGAAAATTTTGATTTTTGTCATTTATATTTTTATATCTAAAGTATGTAATTTTATGCTCCTTGAATTTTCTTAAAAAGCTCCTCTTCAATTGTGGTAATCCTGTATCTTAGTACATGTATTGCGTAGAAACAACAAACTAAATCATAAGAAAAAGTCACTTGCATCTGAATGATCCCATCAAGAAATGCACAACAGTCCAGTGACAACAAAATATCCAAAAAACAATCCTTTCAAAATTATACTATGGCAATAAACTCTTCTTGAAAATCTATTACCAGAAGTGGTACCAACCTAAGATTTAAACTATGGTTCTTCTTCATTTCGAATAAATTAATTGGTGTTAGTTTAAGGTGCAGTGTCTGGGAAATGTGCTATTACCTTATCTGTCAAACAAATTTCACTGGAAGACACTCTTCTGCCAATGCACTTAAATTTCAAATTCTTGTTCTCGTTGGATTTAAATTGTAGCTGTACTTTAGTTACAATAAAATTCAATGTGAATTTGGTGTTAATAGGAATCGTCGCTGCGACCTTGCCCGATAGACCTAATGCTTCTATTTTTGAACCAATAATATTTGCTTAAGGTATACATTTATAAACATCGGAAATTGCTGAATTTAACTGATTTTTTTTTTTTATTTATTGTTCTTCGATTCGTTGCTTTTAAAATGATACCATTTCATTTCTGAAACTCAAAATACTTTTTAAGTTGCAGTGAGCTTTGTGATCCTGTTTTGCATCTCATTAATTAGTACTAAACTTTAAACTTGTTTTCCGAAGATTTGCTTAACTTCGACCTAACTTCAGTATGCATGATCCGATTTGTTAAATTCCGTTACGATTTTGTAGAAAATAGTTGCATGTTTCCATGAAAAATTTAATGTATATTGTTATAAACACATACTTTATTCATTTTTTAATATTAATTTTTTGTCAAAATCTATGCATTTTTTCTAACTTTTTATCTAAAAATTTATAATTAAATAAATATTGAAGCCAAATTAACAATTCTGATAGAGAACAAGTATCAGTATAATATCTTTTATTTGAAATAAAAATTATATTTATAAGTTCATTTATGTCTTATCTCAGAATGACATAATTAAATGTCAATCAAATAATTAATGCAAAACCAGAAAAATTTATATAAAAATGTTTCTTTTATAATTCTTACTGTATGAAATTCTGTCATAAAAATTAAACGTATACCTTAAGTATTGCCATTAAATAAGGGAATTTTTATACAAGGTATATTTTTAACAGTGGGGGGGGGGGGATAAAAGCTTATTACCAAAATTTTATAGAAAAGTAATTGGATGTTTCTTCCTTAAATAAGCTAGCTTATAATAGTTACATTGAAATGTTCTTAATGAGCTTGTGTTACTGTAGTTAAACCTGTTAAAATATTTCCCATATTTTAAAGCAATACATTTGCAGATATTTTGGTCGAAACAATTAATTCTATGGGGCAGGGGCAGGCTGTCGATCAATCTTAAAATCTCTTGTTTTCGCAAATAGAAATTGATAATTTTATTTTTTTATTGTTTATTCTTATTTTTTTTTTAAGATTAAAAACTATTTACATTTTAGGTCAGAGCAATACGAAAAGATAAATCTGGCGAAGTTAAAGTCTTGTTACAGTGGTTGCCTGAAAATATGTAAGCGCAAACTCTGTAATGTATTTAACTGATTTTAATAATTTCTAGCCCTAAGCAATTTTTTACTAAATGCATTTCTTGTAGTCCTCTGAATTTGATTGAATTAGTTCATTTAGATTAACTAGTTACATTGTATTTTGTTTTGTCTGGTGATTTTGATAATGCTTATATTAATTATAAATTCATGAATGAAACACTAAAAGGTGTGAAATACCACTTTTAAACACACACACTCAAGCACTGGTTAAAACCAATTATACTAAGTTTTTTTCCAATCCTGGCCATAAAATAAAATTACCACATTGCATTTTGGACATCGAATGCAAGCTTTCTTTGGTTACCACAACATACAATAACTCTCCCATCAAACTGTTTGCTTCTTCCTTTCTGCTTCATACCAGTGCTCATGCTGCTAGACATTTTTCAAGGATAGGCACATCTGGACTGACCTTTTTCTTTAAAAATCTGCCCTTTTCTTTTGAAAACAGTATCCTTTTCTGAAAAAAATGCTGTCTAGCATAAATTCTGAAAATTTTCAATCTTCCCCTCTGCAGCAGATCATTCCTACTGTATTCACTTGTCATACGTGCATATTTATGTTCAAATGTGCCACGCATAGACCAGGGACTGAAGTCATTGGATTGCTGCTGATATCGCATGCTTCATTTGTAGGGGGCCATCCCCAAATTTCCAAGTGTTATTTAGCACTAATGGCCATTTTGTGCATACCGTAACTAAGGGCATTTCACTTAAGGTTGATTAGGTTAGTTAAAGGCGTCGCGTATAACAAATGTTTTTAGTAAGCATTTCAAAATAATATTTCCTCTCAGGACATGAGTAACAACAATACCCTCTAATTAAATTTAATGTTTTTTTGTAGTTTACTTTTTAATTTTGTTGCTAATTAATTTATAAATGTTCGTTTTATAATTGCAATTAAATATCATAGAATGCAATAAAAATCCTAGATTATTTATTTTTTAAAAATAAAACTTCTTTAAAAACCTATAGTAATGGCTTGTATGGCAAAACAATCTTTGTTTTGATTCAGAAAAAAAACCCTCAAATTTTAGGATATAAACCAAGTTATTTGTGATCTTGTGAGTTTGGTATACTTTAGTAGCCTACAATGAACGCAGTTAAATTTGAAGAAATACTGTCTCCTGTCTGATAATGACAAAGCCTTAAAATAAAATTAATTCTTTAAAATTTTGCAGGGGGGTGGATTGGGAAAAATTTATAAACATTCTTAGGTTAATTTGACAGTATTATAACTTGGTATTATTATTTAAATCAGTATTTGAGGAAAATTTTACCAAATGCAGATGGCTATTTATATTTAATAATTTAATCAGTCTTCCTCCGGCAGACGTAGGACTTAGCACTTTATATGGTTTCAGTATTAAGTATCATTGTTAAGGCTGTTTCAATATTTGATATGATTTAAGTTAAAATTTTCTGAGAAAGTTTTTATTCATACTCTTTTGAGCATTGTTAATTTCTTTAAAAATCGATAATTTACAAATATTGCTCGTGTGGGGGGGGGGTGGAAAAAACAATATAAAAATTATGACATTAAACTGGTTACAATTCTGCAATTAGTCTTGAAAGTGCCCTCGAAAAGAAGTTGGAAGGGGTGCATAATCTTTTCTAAACATTTCATTACTTTTGCTCTTTTTGTTAGTTCGAAATGTTCATTGAATCTAAGAGCATCAAATCATGCCTTAAATCTTTTAAAGGCAAAGGACGAAGCAAAAGTTAAAAAAAAAAGATATGATGTAATAGCAGAAAGTCAAATGAACAGACGCTACAATTATTTTAATCTGTATCACAAGTTGAATCCTTATTTTTTTACGGATATATAATTAAGTGTAATACTTATATTAAAAGTTTTTTCAAGACCTTAAACTTTATATTAATTTTTATTTTAAAAAAATTACATCCAATCATGTTGCAAGTTAGAAATTTGCTCCAATATGGATTTTTGCTCCTTTCCAAAACCACATTTACTCCAAAAAAATCTTACAATATGAAAAGAAATTATTAGAATATTTAATATAATGGTGCGTTACAGACTTATGTCTATAAAATTAGGGTAATAAGTGAGACAGCATCTCTTGATTGTAAATCAGTACATCTACTGTTTCACGTAACATTACTTAAATTTTAATGAAAACCCTTCTATGTATTAACAAAGTCTCGAAAAATTTAATCTGTTTAGCTATTTGTTTTTAATATAGTCAAACCCCTTTAACATGTCAATGGGACCGTCGAAATTTTTCATCGTAACCGTCTAAAGACTTTTTCATCTAATTAGTGCAGATTTAAACTACTAGCTGTATGTGTGTTTAATACTGCTGGTTTTAATTCACATGTTAATTTTTGCCAGTCTGCATTTTTTTTTCTTGCAGGTTGGAATTGATTCACAGCATAAGCCTTTTCAATCTCATCCCAATTTGTTTTGTTTAAATCGTTGATATAGTGCTGTAGGTGATTCCATACTAAACCTTTTTTTCTTCTTTTTTTTTTAAAGAATTAAGTTAAAATTTTGTTTTTGTCTTAAGCAGGATTTTATGCTATGCGATTTCGTGTTAGACGAATAATTTAACATTAAGTTTAAGCTTCATCGTATGGGAAAACTGATATATTTCGCGTATATGTCTTGAAATTGATTCTCGCCCCTGTGTGTTTCAGACTGCCCGACAGCTGGGTTTCCGAAAAGTGTGTGGTCAAGTGTAAAAGGGTCCCTTACTCCTCCCTACCACATGGGAGTCTCACCTCCTTGCAACCGCAGTACAAAGAAGTGCTTGACGAAGCACCACGGGTAAAACAGCGGCGCAAGTGAGATAGCCCCGCCTTCTTTACACACAAACTGAGAGAAATATGTTCCTGCAAGTGCCATGCATAATACAAATAAACAATTTATCAAGCTGAACACTCACCTGTTTTAGCCTTCACCATGCATACAAATTCTACCAACCTAGCTACCCAAAGATTGTAGATGTTGAAAGTCAAGATTTTCTGTGGATGAGTGGTGATCTTTTACGTTTGCCACAGTGCTGAGGATTGCCAGTTTGGTACTTTTTGCTTGCATGGTGAACTTCCCTCTTCGCTTCTTCGAGACCCAAATTGTAAATTCTCGAACCATTCATCACTAAAGAGGTGAATTGTGTGTAACTTTTGAAGAAAAAAAAAATTGTAATTAGCAGTTGTGTTAGAGTTAGGCACTTTGAAGGCAAAACAAAAATCAAGGGAAAGACATTAGAGCCAGTGCCTTTCATTACCCTTTTTCACAGCCATCAGGCTGCCTTCTCCTCAAGTGGTTGATTTCCTTGCTTCCTCTTTTAGGTGTCATGAATTGGCAGTGCATTAAAATGAATTTATCATCGTTTTATGTAATTTCAATATCATACAAGTTAAGTCATTTATCACTGGATCCTGCGGTTTTAGTTGGACCAAGTAATTTTTTCTAAACATTGGGAATCGCCCGATTAGTCCAATAACGGGAAGACATATAATGTTAGTATTTTAGAAGGAATTGGAATGGATACTGAAATTAAAATGCATTTAGATAATACTATTAAAATTGATTTCCAATTGAACCAAGTGAAATATTTACTTACTTTTAAAAGCAGAGGCATATTTTGTTTATTTTTTACATCACCATTGAAAAAAAAAATTCTATATTAATAAACAACATAATTAATAAAGTGTTTAACTTAATAATTTATTTACAAATGCTAAACCAAAGATGAGGCGTTGAGCCACAGAGCAGACCATCCCACAATTTGATTTTTGCTGTTTTGTTTTTTCAAAACCATTCATGCTAGAACAAACCAAATGTAGTTTTATCTAATGGCCAACTAAATTATCCATTATATAAACTACATTTGGTCAATTCTGCCTAGAATAGTTTTTAAAACACTGAGTCAACAGCAAAAATCAAATTATAGGATTCAACTTTTTAAAATAGTGCTTTGTAAATTCATATTTTAAACTATTCAACTATTAATTTTTTGTTGGAATTAGTATAGAAATCCAGGATATTTTCATTTTTACCTTCATTGTCTTTGGCTAATTCTGTTGTTGGCAGTTGAGAATACATCCTAACTTTTTTAATTAACTGGTTAAGGTTAAAATTAAGCTATTCTTATTAAAGAAAAAAAAAACTTAAAATTTTACTTTTTTTTTATTTAAATTCCTTATTATTATTTATTTATTTTGCAAAAAAAAAAAAAAAAAAAAAAAACTTTTTTTAATCATTTTCAAAATTTTATTTGTATTATATCTATATATATATTTGGCAAATCCTTTAACCAGTTATGCTTTATGAATTCACCTACTCTCTTGGCTGTAGTATTGATTGAGATGAACTAGAATTGGCTCTTAACAACTGAATATTACAGCTTTAAATATTAAATTATCCTATTGCTTTCTCAATTAAATGAAAATACTTTAGCCTTTCACAACTAACTCCTGCAGAACCATTTTTATAGGTATAGAGGAAAACAGTTTCAGAAATTTTTATTGACAATTCCCGACTACTCAAACAATCAATTAGGTTTATTAGACAATGCTCTTCCAGTAGTCACTTAAAGCATGTTAAGTTTGTTAAATCCTTAAAGTGTTTTTTATTAGAATGGTGGTGTAATATTTTTTGTTTCGATAGGTGGGAGTTAAATTGTTTTGCAAACGAATCGTGTATGGAGCGTCATATTTTGTACTGCCTTGCTCCGTCCTCTTTTAGTGATTCCCTCTGTGCTTAAAGTAGTAGTGATAGACAACAATTACCGCAGGATCTTAGTTCTTTCATTCCTAATAGTGATTCATATCTGTGATAAATAGTACAAATAACTAATCACCACTTTGATTTTTAACAAATCACATCCAAGGCCAGTAATTTCTTGGGTTTTCGTTTGTTCTTACTACACTACAATAGTCTGAAATCTTTTAATGGTAATATTTAATTTCGGAAAGTTGGAGATATACGGTGAAATGTGCTTTACATACCACGCTATACTACGATAAATAAAATGTATTCACGAAATCAATTTTTATATCAATTTTCAGGAATTGAATAATTTGTTTTACCTTGTAATTAAAGCTGCCTTTTTTTTTCTTAATTAACTCAGCATAATTATGATTTGGTTGTACTTTGTATTTCAAAGTTTTAGTTGTAATATACATTTGGGAATTAGCTCGTTTGCATATATTACATTAAATCTTAAGTGTTATATATTTGTACATAGTTTAGTATTTTTAATTGCATAAATACTGTGAAAAACTGGCACTTTTAGCATACTTTTAAATTATCATAAATGTAAATAAAATTAATTTGTCTTGCATAATAGTGTCCATTCTATGGATGAAATTCATAAATTATGTTACAGCTTGCATAAATGAAAAACTGAAAATGAAATTTTACTTTTGCAACTTATTTGCCTTTCTATTTTTCCAAAGTTTACGATGAAACCTCGGTAGAAATTAAAAGATAATGAATATTTTACTACTGCTAGTAAATTTTTCACAAAATATTTCCTTATACTGTATTCTAACAGTATAAATGCATGAGTGTCTATGTAAATACTGACTGTAAATATTTATTTTTATTATTTTTGTAGTCGCCTGAATTGTGATATTTTTTTTTTGTATTGTATATTTTGTTCTAGTATTATATGCATACTTTCATATTGCCTAGTGATTAATTTCTTTATATTTTTTTTTCTTTTCATACTATAAAAGCAGTGTTAACTTTAGCTTAATTGTTGAATAGATTTATACATTACTGCTGTTGAGTTAATTAGAATAAAATTGTGTTAATTTTAGGGGATTAGTTAGGCTTTTATTAGAAATAATAGATTGTTTAATATCTATATAAAACATTGTATCCTAATAATTTAGTAAATATCATAATTAATATGTATATATTAAACAAGAACATTAGCTATTTTTGCTTCAGGGAAATCTTGTTTAATGCGTGTGTAGTATATTATTCAAATGAAAGGTAAATCTGCTCTATTCTAGTCACGCTTACAGAAGCTAGGATGTTTCCTTGTACATAATTTTACTTTTTCTTTAGTCTGTATATACTAGCATATTACACTGTACATAGTATTAATTTCTGAATTTTATAGCTTGTAGTTTTATGGTAATTAAGCTATTACTAGGAGGGTTCCGATTAAAAATAACATGTATTCCTCAAGATGCTCAAACACAACATCTGAGCATCATATCTAACAACATTTTAAGGCTGGCTTTTAGAGTAACAACTTAAGATACATGTAATTTACTCTTAGTATATTATTAGGCATGATTTTAATTACAAGGAAATTCTTCTGTAAGAATGTCAATTGAAAAAGTTTCACCCTGAGAAATTCTGGCTTTTTTTCTTTTACCCACCGTTTTATTTTTAACACTATGAAGACCACTCCTCGATTTTTCGAACGAAAATGCTCATTGTTTTTATCCATTTTGGCAATACCATAAGTAGTCATATAAGCCATGTCACACCAAATGTGTTCTCAATTTATTTGAACAATCTCATCATGTATCAATCACAACGCAAGTCAGTAGGTAACTGTGTTTATAGAAATAAATCATTTTTGTTTTTAAGTGTGTAACTAGGTTTATTTATTTAGATGAGTAGCATTTGTGTTCTTAATGTTCCTTCTTAAATCATTTCATAAATGCATACTTTTACATATACTCCAGATTTTCATTCATTATCATTTGATTTCGTATTATAATTTATTTTGTGGTTATTATTTTTTTATTATTATTATTTATTTTGTCTGAACCATTGTTGTAACTCTTTCTCCATAAAATACTTTTTTTTTATACGGATTGTGTTTTTAGCAGAGATGTGCAATTAACTTTCCTAGAAAGTTAAGCTTGGATATCGATTAATATAAAAACAGAAATATAAACTTGGTTATGTTTCAAAAATTTATATACTTCTTACCAAAATGTTTAAAGAAGTATTAAGTTAGGCTAAAAACTGCAATTTAACAGCGTAGAAATGTGTATTGTATACGTAGTATACACAACAAATCTGGACCCTAGACATGTTTGGCTTTAATGCCCATTTTGTAATGGTGAGGAACTTAATTACAAGAATAAAACTTTAAATTCCTTATTTACTCCACAGCAAACTATAAAAGTAATAATTATTGAAGAAGGTAGTAAATTAACACCAAAGGTTTCCTAAATTTTCCCAAAATAGCATCTGCATTTAGTAGCATGAAACATTGACAAGATTGCAATGAAAGAATTGACAATTTTTTAACGTCCCAAGAAAAAAATGTGGCCTCCATTTTGTTTATAAAGTAACTTCCTATGTAATATTAGCATAAAATTTTACACAACAATCAAAATCAGTTCATTTCTTGTTTTACAATGCTACAAAAAAAATATTAAATACATTGATGTACATCAAGATAAAACATATAAAGGGGAAAAGATCTAACTGACCAGTTAAGAACCTACATATAGGATTTTTACATCTAGTATTTATTGGCGCAGTTTGGCCCTTGTGTTGCCCTTGCGCAAAATAAATAAAAAATACAACCAAACCATTGAGTATTATTCTGAGTATTTTTTGTTGCATTTTTTCAAATTGATTTGTGAATTATCGTCTCTTTGGAGAAAGTGTTACAGCATTGTTTTTTTGTTTTTTATTGGGTAATGAACAGTTAGATAGTATTTTACATGAATGAGATTTACACCAGATAACTCTATACCATCATATTGAATGTTGTCATTTATCTTGCATTTAACACTGCCATTGTTATTTTACTGTTGCCAGCTTTGTGTGTTTTGACAAAAAAATGTCGCTGTTTTTTGTAGTAACCATCACTGCCATATCAAGGGGTTATCACCCCTTTTCGTGTACATGACCAAAAAAATCCTGTCTTGTGAGTCGAAAGTTGTTGTATCTAAAAACCTTTTTATATTTATTATTTTTCAATTTTTTAGCCTTCATATTATTGAGGTATGTAATAACTTGTTTTTAAACTCATAAATACTTTTCTATTTTTTTTTTTTATATTATATTATATGTTTTTACTTTGTGTGCTGCGTTAATTCTAGTGTACAATCATGATTATTTCATGAATAATTTTTATGGACTAATTTATTAATATATTGCACAGACACAAGAGGAAAATGTAAAATTCTTGTGAATGCTATGTATATGTATTACGCTTAAATTATTATGAATGTTCTGTTCCTGTGTTGAAATAAAAACACACTTTGCAGTTCTCTTCTGCTTGATTTATTTTTATCTGTCTCATTTTAAGTGATATCAACAATACATTAGAATTATTTTGCTCATATTGCGCTATGGTTTCTGTGTAAATTTTTTTTTTTAAGCCAAAATTAAATTTGTTTCTGTTTAAAAATTTTTTTATTATGACGTTTGAAGTTTGGAAAAGCAACCATTCCAAATAACTAAGTTTCCTGAATATTTTGTTTTTTACCTTTCATTTTCATTAATGATATCTGATAGATTTGTATTGTCGTGATAAATTGTTATGGCTTTGAATGTTATCATTGTGTTTTTAATAATTTTGTTTGTAATCAAACTATATTATCAAGAGGAAGGTTAAAAAATACCAACTTCTTTAAAGGATGTCATATACTTAATATAAAAATTGAAGAAGAAAAAAATAGTACTATATGAAAAAGGGGGAAAAACTATTTTTTTAATAATCTTTTATTTAAAGTGAATTTTTAAAAAAGTGCTTGTAATTCCTATCACTAATGTTTACATTAATATATTATCAGTTCTTTCCTGTGCATTTTAATGTACATCTAATAACATTTTTAATGCGAAGAAAGGTTGCTTACAATTAATTTTTATATTTTCTACAGACTGTAGCTTATATATTTTTTAACATTCTTCACCAGTATGTTGCATCTTACATTTCTTTTTACTAGGGTTTCTTCTACTGAGTTCAATTCTTCTTTTATACTTTTTGGAAGCAACGTTTGGTGGTGTATTCTAACGGTATTCTAAAATCTTTTGAAATAGCTGTGTTTCCAGGAAGTTTTATATTTTTTGCAGAAACTCGAATTTTTTTATTTTTTTTCCCCTATGTTACTTTTTAATCTTGTCCAACATAAAAATTAATTTCATTTTATGAATCTATATCTACTTCAATATCTGTGTTACCGTCTATTTATGAGTCATGATTACTAATATATTTTAGATCATCAAATTCTTCTTCATCTAACAGTAAATTTTCTTCATCAGTCAAAACAGTATCAAAGTTCTCCAATGCTTAATTTTTTCGCCGTATCCAAGATTATGCACCATATTAGCAAGGTATCTTGACACCCATGACGGGAAAAATCTTAGTGATACGAATAAACGTGCTATACACAAAATATCGGAATTTCTATTTTTAGTATTTGCTTGCCGACCTGGCTCATACAAGGTCGGGACACTGCATTCAGCTTTTCCAAGATTTGTCCACATAAGGGGAAATCCTAGTAAAGATCATTCGCTATGTTAAAATCTTCTCTGCCAATGCATTTAGAAACTACTTTCTATAAAACTTTTAAATTTAGTGAGTAGGTACGAAAAAGATCGCTTTGATGAAATGACATAAATTGTTTTCATTTAATGTTATCTATTGTAAATAAAAAAATTAAAAAGTAATTGACAAAACCAGGTGGATCCACTGCAGATGCATTGACTTAAGGTTTTCAAATATAAAGTAAATTATGTTAGAAGCTATTAATTTGTCGTTTGATTAAGAGAATATTTTTGTACCTACTCGATAAATTTCAGAGTTTTATACAAAATAGTTTCTAAATGCACTGGCCTGGAAGATTATAACATAGCGAATGATCGCTGTTAGGACTTCCACTTAAAAGATGGATGCGTGTATGTCAAATGTTTCTTGGGTACGGGAAACAAAAAATGTGCGTCCGTTCCCACGTTAAAAAGCATTATAAAGCCCTTTTGCATTTACCTCAAGAATTTTTTTAAATCATTGATAAAAGCTGTGCAGTATTGGTTTAAGTCGATTCTTTTTGCAAAACTTCCGAAATTGAAGATGCTTTTATGAAAGCAAGGATATGTTTTGAAACTTCATAGAGAACACAAGTAAATAACCACTGTGAGGCATCCTGACAACAACATATCCATAGTAGTTGACTACTTCTTTGAATTTATCTATAATTACTTCGTAGTGACCTACCAGTCATTTATTGTACTTATTAGCCATCTTCGAGAAGATATTCACTAACTTTACAAACAAACGATCTGATATTTTTGCATTTAATTAAAAATCATACCTAATTCTGGGCATGAGTAAAAGTTTTCAGTATTTTTACGGATTTCCATAAAAAAAATTATATTCAATTACGGAAATGTTTTAATTTGAAAAAGTTGCATTCGAGTTCATGTTTTTCAACCGCTAACACAAAATTCGAAACGGTATCTTCATACGTTCAGATTTCCCCAAACCACCGATGGAATAAGTACTTTTCCCCCGTATTTTTTTCTAAAACCATAACCTCTAATGGCATTTTTGACGTTAGCATGTGATGGCCATTTTGCTGAACATTATTGTGATGAAATGGCCTCTATTCCCGTGATTATGGAGGGTGCTATCGTCGAGAATCACGTTGTTGCGGGATAGACATTTTCGATGGATTTTACGTCGATGTAATAGTCACTGACGCTATTGCAGAGATTTGCACCTGTCAGACATGCTGTTCAGCTAAAACGCGGATTTCAACTTTTTCCCCTGAAATTTCAATCATTTCTGAGATTGATACAAATCTACATTACAATTTTATTGGGCTTGCTTGCAAGTCTGACAATCACGGAACCTGCTTACGTTCAGATCTCCGCAAACTTCCAATGTAATGACCACTTTTCCTGCAGATTGCCGGCCTCTATCACCATTATTTACGTTGGTGTATGGTGGTTAGTTTCGCTGACGTAAGAGTAGAGATTTGCACTGCTACGACATCTGCTATCGCCGAGATTTACTTTGTTGTAATGATCATTTTTAATCAGTGTTGCGTAATATCCCAGGGTTCCCACGGTCCTGGAAAGTCCTTGAATTTTTTTTGATGAAATTTGGTCCTTGAAAGTCCTTGAAAAAAGGATAAGGTCCTTGAAAGTCCTTGAATTTTTAAGTGACCAACAACAGTGGTGTAGTGTAAAATAAAAAGGTGTGGGAATGCTATGTTGCGTCGTTACAAACGGATACGTTCCGCCTTCTAAAAAGGTAAAGGATCGCCGTTGCCTCATATTCCCACTCCACTATACCCCTGACCACCGATAAACTCCGTTTTGTAATTTTACGTCTGATGTATTTAAAATTATGGTCCTTAAATTTTTCTAAAAAGGTCCTTGAATTTTCTTAAAAAGGTCCTTGAAAGTCCTTGAATTTTTTTCTTCAATAAGAGTGGGAACCCTGTATCCTCTATTCCGAAGATTTGCGCCGCTGTAGCAGTAGTTATCGCCGAAATTTACGTGTTTGCGATAGACAATTTCGTAAATTGTTACGTCGATATAATCGTCTCTATTGCAAGTATTTCCAACGATGCATTGAGCGCTAACGCTGTTATTTACTTTGGTGTAATATTCGTTTTTGCCAATTGTTGTTTAATGTAATTACCAAGATTTTGGGCCGCTATCACCGATATTTACGTTGGAGTAATGGTAACTTTCAACTAGGTTTAAGCCGTTTCAATAGTATTTATTCCCGAGAAATACGACGTCGTTTTGGTGTCATTCGCATAGACTTCCGCTGATGTTATAGCCGTTATTTTCGTTATTGGTGTCTGTGTGAAGATCTGTTTTGCTTTCATGTGGTGGATCTTCATTGTTGTGCAAAATGACTAGAATTTTTTTTCTTGTGAAAGAAATTAGTCCCAATTGCTAAATTTTACTGTCTATCCTTATTTAAAATTGTAATTTAAGGTAGTAGTCTGGTAACTTATGCCTATTTTCATGACTTCTTTGGAGGGTGGTTTTTTATAGGAAA
The DNA here is from genome assembly GCA_963978545.1 of Linyphia triangularis. Lineage (NCBI taxonomy): Eukaryota > Metazoa > Arthropoda > Arachnida > Araneae > Linyphiidae > Linyphia > Linyphia triangularis. The sequence goes on from OZ021729.1 coordinate 40,174,696, forward strand.
ATAAAAATGAATTATCTTGAATATTTAGAGTGTTTTTATTTACATATTGAAAATATAAAAAAAAAATTATTTGAAAAAATTTAATAGTTTATTACTATTATTATTGTCACTCGAAGTTGGAACCTCAAAAAAAATGCACGTGGGTGGCCCGGGTGATTTTGGCTCTTGATGTTATCTGAAATCAAATATTCTTGATTATTCTTAATCTATAGACATGTCATTCTGGTCGGAACTACTGAAGTTAAATTTCAAGGGTAAATAACAAAATGGCGGACTTTGAAAAAAAAAAGTCCTTTTATTTTAGCAAAGAAAGGGTTGTAAAATAAAAAGTTAGAGGTGAAAAAAATTCTCGTTAGTACCGACGAGAACTATAAGTGTGTAGAACAGCCTGTTAAAATTTGAAAGCAATCGGTTCAGTAGAAAAAAAGTTAGGACCCGGGCCGACCAGAAAAACAATGTTTTGAGAAAAACGCGTTTAATGCCTGGATCTCCAGGACTTTTCGTACCACGTTTTTTTCCTTTCCTATCCATCTTAGATGCTTACGTGTCAACGTACGATCAAATACTAACAGAGTACTGTGAATTTTAACTTAAATATACTAAAAGCGCAAACAATAGAAGGGTCCAAGCGGTTGACCTTAAAGGTTGGACTCCGAGGCGCTCTAGGAAACTCGTTATAACTCCCGAAATATTTCGAATTTCTGTCTGAAATTTTCACAGTATATTCTCAAGACATTGTACTTTCAAATTAAGCAAAAAAAAATCGATTTTTTTTTTTTTTTTTTTTTTTTTTTTTAAACTTAAGTTACCAGACTACTACCTTAAACTGCTATTGTATATAAAATTGTATATTTTGTTTGAAAGTTCAACCTGATAAGCAATTTTATATCTTTTTCTTTTCACATTCTCAAAAAAGAGTCTTAAAAAATCTCCTTTTTCCTATTTTCAAATTAATCTAATTCTTGTATATGATGATTAGCTATTTCTTACTTTTTGTTTAATTTCTAAAATTAGCTCAGGGCACAACTGGTGATGATAATTGGTTGGTCGTGGGAGGATCCTTGAAAAATTTTGGGATGAGCTTTGAAATCCTAGAAATATGTTTTGAGTTTGGTGGAAACCTGGTTATTACAATTTTTTTTCTTTTAACAAAAGTTTAATTGATTTGATTAGTGTATGTTTAATTGATGTGTTGAATTGGTTGATCTCGGAAATAGTTGATATGTAACTTGTGTACATAATTAACACATTAAATCAAGCCTTTCTTTTCGTCACCTCGATTTACCTTTTATTACCGACTCTTTAAAAAAAAAAATCCTTAAAATTGTTTTCCCTAACTTTTATCCATGATTTTCGGTTTAGAAATGTAAAATGCACATATTTCACTTTTCCTAAGGTTTCCACAGTTCCAGAAGTCTTTTATAATTCCATAATTGGATTTTTCATCACTCTTAAGTCATTTTTTTAACCTGGTCCTTAAAAACTTGAAAGCGTATGAAGCTTTCATGTGCGGGCGACGGGTCTTGATCACGAGACCATTGTATCTCGAGACAGATACTTTACCGCTGTGCAAAAGAGTACTCCAATGCACAGAAGCTTTATCTGTTATTTGAGATCGCCACAACTTTTTTTTTTCCTGAAAACTGTTAAAAATATCCGTTTTTTGCCAATTTATTATTTTTTAAATTTATTGTCAATTTCTTTGTTTACTCCTATTCAAGACGCAAAAGCTAAGTAGTTATCCCTTGAGTGTCCTTTCAGAAGGCATTTGATCTCTTAATCAAACAAGTATAGCTCTTGTACACAAAAATTTTCAATGCAACCAACCTTAGAAATGCTTGCATTTGCATTCTAACTTTTACTGTACCACATTGCACCCGTTTGGGTGTCATTAGCACCCATAGACCAAAGAATAAAGCTGACTGGTCATAAACCTCCAAACTCGTAACCACTATGACACTCGAAGAATTATGGGGCACAATGATTCAAAATATTAACGCGTTTTGGTAACGTTTGTACAGAAAATGGCTGCTTGCTGTGTCTTTGGATGTACAAATCGGTCCTCAAAACTAGTATTGCCGAGAATTTCATAAGTAAGTTGTTTTCTGTCACTTTCTTATCATACTTTGTACTGATTTTAGTTTCTAAAACATTTTAAGTTGGCATGACTTCAAAACGAAAGTACGTAGTTGTTTCTTAATAAAAGGATTCTGGAGAGGAATAATTTGATATCTGTAAAGAGAGGCTCTCGATGGTAATGTGAGATCACAGAGTTGAGACCGGGCTTTCAGGTTTTTGTCACCGCGTTAAGCTATCAAGAATGTAAAAATTAAATTTCTTGAACATTTGGTACGTGTTATGTGCGATTTCCATTTAATGAAATTGTTATTATTAAATTAGTATGTTTTACCTTATATTAGTTTGTTAATATTTTTTTTCTTTTGGTTTAAAGCTACTAGCAGGCTATAATAATACATCATTACAACAATCAAACAAATACATTATTACCAATTATAATGGGAGAATACCTTCTGGAGATTTTTTCAAGGGAATTTGCCCGACTTTTGTGCTTCGTAATGGAGAAAACCAGGGAAACTTCAACCAGTCAATCCTACAATTGATTTGAGAAAGTTATTAGAATTGTCAATATCACTAGCGGAACTCCAACACGATGGGAATCAATCCAGTCTAAACTTTATTATAAAGAGGTTTTTCATTTTGGAGTTTTTACCTGTTGCAATTATGAAAAAGCACATTTTACTCTTTTTCAAAAGTTGTATCGGATTTTCCTTGTGCAAGAACTACATAAGACATAATGGTTTCACGTATATTTTCTCCTGTCCGTCATTTCCTTCAAAAACGAGTAGACATGATGACACTTGTGTCGAAAACTGTCTCGCATTGATTGTTGGGCTACATGGTGAGAATTTTCAGTATTTTCTGCCAAGCTCGGCGCCAGGATTTTTTTTTTTTTGGGGGGGGGGTGTCAAAGATTTGATTAAATACATATAACAAGTTACACATAAAAAAGAAAAGCAAGTGGTAAAACAAGGTTTCTCCCAATTTTGGGAGAAAACTGTCCCGGGGGTCGTCGTCGTCCCCCCCCCCTCCCCTGTTTACGGCCCTGTTTTCTACCATCTGCCTGTATTGTGTTCACTCAAACCCCAAGAGATGCAATGATATGAGATATGATATTTAAATAATTAGATTTTCACTATCAAATGTGTTTCAATATCTTCAATTTTCTTAGCAGTCATAGTTTTTTACTTTCAATTACCCATATGTAAACATAGAGCAATGAAAGTATAGATTAGCGATTTTTTGCATTTCTCCACGTTTTGAAACATGCTGACTTCAAAAAAGTGATCTAGAAAAAATGTCTGTCTGTGTGTACGTGATCAGCATAACTCCCGAACAAATTAACCTACGATGTTCAAATTTGGTGAGGAGGTTGGTGATGGCCCAAGGACCTACCATTAAGGTTTTCGTCAAAAACGCGCATGCGCATAAGGTAGCTGCCGTTGAATAAATCATGTTTTTCAGTAGTAATTGCTAAAAAATTACTCTAACGATTTTGTTAAAAATCGCTGTGGTAATGCCTCTTAAGGTGTTTCAAACATTCTCACTTCTGCAATTCTTATAATAATGCGATAAAAGCGTAAAAAGTTGAAAAACGAGTATCTGTTAAAGACAGCATTCTGTTCTTGAGCATCGCCTTGATTTTTTTTGCTTTTCACGCACAAGCAAGGACAATATAATGTCTATCGAATAAACTACCAATTTTGCCATTTTGAGGCGGGGTTTTTTTTCATGTAAAAATTATCGCCAAACTTGCAATTTTTAGTTAAATGATTGAAAATGTTAAATGTTCCTGTATTGACGAATATTATATAGTGTAATTGAAAGTTTTGTGATGTTCCACACCCCTAGCCTTATTTGTGATTATTGAAAGTCGAAATTTCTAAAAATATGTTCGTATATAAAATAACACATAAAAAAAAGGTAAAGTTCTTTTTAGCAAAAATAATGTATTATTTTTATGGTTAAGTTTTCCTTCATAACTTAATTAAATATTTTTTTAATATCTAAAAAAAAATGTGATATGTTTGTTTGCATAATCAAGATGTGTAATATTTTATATCTTTTGTAGGCATTGTATTTTTTTTTTAGTATGTATTTTTTTTTTTTTTTTAATTTTTGAATTCTAAAAAACAATATTTTTTAATGGTACCTACTTTTTAAATTTCTTAAATATTATTCAAAAATATAAATTACGATTCTTTGATATTCTAATGAATATGTAGGAAACTAGAGGTGTAGAGCATCGCACAACTTTCAAATACACACTGCCGTGGATCTGTGTCATCTACCATGCTTGCATTTTTCTCATTTATTTAGTAAAAATGGATATTTTGGCGAAATATTTTACCATAATTCTTGTATGGGATTTATTTGGAATTATTTTTTAACTTTTTACGCTATTAAAGCATTTTTACGGGAATTTCGCTGGTGAAGATGTTTAGAACACCTTAAGAGGCATTGCAACAGCGATTTTGAACCAAATCATTAGAACCGTTTTTTAGCAATTACTGAAAAACATGATTTATTCAATGGCAGCTACGCTATGCGCATGCGCGATTTTGACGAAAACCTTAATGGTGGGTCCAATGGCTACCATCAACCCGCACACCAAATTTGAACATCGCAAGTCAATTTGTTCGGGAGTTATGCTGACCACATAGACACACCCAGCCAGATATTTTTTTCTGGACCACGACCGAATGCTGTACTTTCATTACCCTATATATACATATGGATAATTGAAAGTAATAAACCCATTTTGCCAAAACTTTTTCCTTTAGTAAATTTTATCAAATAATCGGTGATTGATGATACCCGCATTTTTTAAAAACGAGTGAAATTGTACATATTTATGAAGAATTTCTTCCTGATTCCAAATATTTAAACAAAAGTTCTTCAAAAATATTAGTTATTTAAATATTAAGAAAAGAAAATGTCCCGAAACCCAGCCAAAACCAGTCCGATCAAAACAATCAACAAAATTTGTGACGTAAAGAGATCCCTGCGTTTCTATGGTTATCATGAGGTTTCTGCCAAACAATTTATCGTTAAAAAAGTTGGCGATGGTAGATTATTGCCACATTTCGTACAGGTTGGCGTGATTTGCGAGAAACTTGCAAATCTAGTTTCCGCTGCTGTATTTCAAGCCAAGATGTTTGAGATCTCTTTACGTCACGTTCAATGCCAACGAAATTAGTTGTTTTCTCGCCAACCTCTAACAAGATAATTTTGACCGCAAATTAAAAAAAAAAAAAAAAGCTCATTGAGCAAAAATTTTTATGTTTATGGCCTTTTCGAAACATTTAGATGTGAATAAAAAAATAAAAAAAAAATGCGCGAATTGTTTGTCCATTGTTCAGGGAATGATGCGGCATCGATCCGTTATCTGTCATAGACCAAAGAATAAAGCAGACTGATCGTAAATCTCCAAATCCTTGACCGAAACGCGCGAGGAATTGTGGGGCACACATCTCCAAAACATAAACGCATTTTGTATAGACAATGGCTGCTTGCTCCGCATTTGGATGCACAAATTACCCTTCAAAAATAGTATGTACAGCTCTAAAAATTTCATTTTACAGGTAAGTTCTTTTCTAACACTGTCTAATTATAGTTTGCATTGATTTTAGTTTCTAAAACTATTTATTTGTGTTTGAATTACTTCAAAATGGAAGTTCGTGTGGGTACTCGTTTCGTTTTCCTTCATTATTGTGTGTATCGCGGAATTTTCGATTAAATTTCAATTAGCCTACAGACTGCCATTTAATAATTAATTAATAACTACCACTTTAGAAGAGGCAATTGAGGTATCTGAATTTTTAAGAATTGTTTTCGTGAAGTCAGTATTTTCTGGAGAGGAAGGATGAGTCAGGTTAGGTGATCAAGTTTTGAATGAAAGCACGTGTGCTCTTCTCTCCGGAAATGGAAAAACATAGTTGATTCTCTAATTTGGTTTCAATGTTAAGAAACCAGTCAATGATATGATGCAGTGCATTCAATAAATAAAAGTCACAGTTCATAAAGAACTCGTTGTGTAAAAGAATTAGTTTCCCATAAGATAAAAAAGTGAAACCGAAAGTTATATTTACATGTTTACCTAACAATACAAAAATTTTCAGCTATGTAATTGTGAATGTGTAATTATGTTATACATCTGTCCAATTCCTACAATATAGTTATTATAACATACCTTAAAATTATGTGCTAAATATTATGCATTAACAAAATATGTTAAATTTTTGGAAAGATAATGAAAAAATTTAATTTCTTGAACACTTGTTAAATGGGATTTCCGTTTTATGAAATTGCTATTATCAATTTTTATCAATTATCATTAATTTTAGTCGTATGCAAAATAAGAGATGACATTTTTCTTTACACTTTTTCAAAGCCATGATATTCTACTGTGTTTAAGCTTCAACACAATAACTTGGTCTTGGAAGGTTTTAAAAGATTTTTAAAAAAAATGTTAAATCAGTATTTAAAAAAAAATTTTAAACCAATTATATAAATAAGCATTATGATACTTAAATAATGAGATTTTCATTATTAAATATTTTTCCATTTTTCGTTATCTAGTAATAAATAGTTTTTTTATTTGTAATTATTGAAAGGTGAACTTAGGAAGAATATGTTCGCCTGTAAAATAACATTTTAAAGATGTTAAAGTTCTTTTTAATAAAAGTGTACATTCATGCTAATGGGTTATTTGTTCTTTCATAACTAAACTAAATACATTTTAAAATATCTAAAAAACAAATAAAAATATGATACGTTTGTTTGCATCATGAAGACAGATCGAGATGATATTTTATGTGTTTTGTTGCCATTGTTGTTGTTTTTTAAAGAATTTTAATAAAGAATATTTTGTAATGCTATTACTTTTTGAATTTCTTAAATATTATTCAAAAACATAAAATTACTATTCTTTGTTATTTTAATGAATAGTTAGAAATAAATAAACCTGTTGAGCCGAAACTTTTTCCTTTATTCAAATTTATAATTTCACCGGTAATTGTATGGCGAATGATGCGCCACGATCCGTCACGGATGCGGGACGAATGTGTTGGAAGAACCCCCACACTTTCCGGTCGACGGACAAATAGGTGAACTTCTTGAAGTCAAATTTAATAAAATTATCCGAAACTTTCTTCTTAATGCAGCATAATTTATACATTCTAAGGAAAATATGTGAATTTTTTCATAAGATTTATTCATATATTAGTGGATAAAACGCTATTTTTAAAATGCGAAATTTTACACAGTACGCAAGGCATTTGCTGTTTCTTTTGGAATTATGTTACCCATGATGCCTCAAAACATGTAATGTTTTTCTCCAATGAAGGTCAATGGGAAACGCCGCCTCTGCTCCTATTCTTTGCTCTATGTTATCTGTGAGGGGAGATTTCTCGTCGACTGGCAAATTGACGAACTTCTTAGTTAGGCGATTAGACAAAGTTGTATTCATTAAAATTAGCCAATTTTTTTTCTTTTTTTCTTAATGCATCATTATGTATACATTTTAAAGAGAAATATGTGATTTTTTGGTAACATTTATTCATATATTTGTGGATAGAACACAGTTTTAAAAGACGAAATTGTACACAGTACGCAATGCATTTACTGCTTATTATGAACGGATGTTACCCATGATTCCTTGCGCAACGTGTTATGCTTTTCTCTAATGCAAGTCAATGAAACACGCCGCCTCTGCTCCTCTTCTTTGCTCTTTGATTGCACCCCCTTGAAATTATTCCGCTATCTACAGTTAAATACCATAGTTGAAATTACATTTTGATTGTTTGAAATCGATTTTATAGTTTAAAAAGAGTCAAAAACCGGTACTTTCCGTAACACTCAATAGGTGACAGTGCTGTTTGAAGAATATTTTTGGTCCGAGATTCTCCCAAGATTTATGAAACTTAACAAGCTGTTACTCCTATCAATAAGGGAAATAAAATTCTTTTTTACTTTCAGTGGATCCCGTCACATGTAGACATCCACGGAAATGAATTGGCTGACACTCTTGCTAAGGAGGGACTAGAACACCCTGTCCTCTCTACTCAAGAACTTACATATCAAGAGTTATACTCAAAGAAAATTGCTCAAAATAAAGCGAAATGGCATATACCTCCATCTCACGAATGGTATAAAGCCAAAAAGCCAGGACACTCCCTATCTCTTCCTTGTGATAGGCACACCAATACCCGTCTGTCCCGACTTGCTAGTGGTCACCTTAAAGGCCTAACATATTCCGGGGGAAGCAAAAATTTTCCTCTTTGCCCTAAATGCCAAAAAGAACAGGCATCACCTCAGCACATTTTGGACTGCCTTGGACTGGACTGGGAGGACATTTATAACTGTCCACAACTAGTGTCAGACTTCATTAATGTCAATGGCTTCACTGATATTGTCTGACTTCGTCAGACAAAAGGGAGATTAGAAACAACAACAACAACAAATTCTTTTTTTCTATTGGCTAAAAATATGTTTTAAAAAAATACTCTCATTTTAAGGTATGTTATGATTGGCTGATTATGTAGAATGAGAGTTTCCAGATACACATAAAATTGCTTTGTTGATTGATCTATTAAGTTTTCTAATTTGGCAACAATACTTTTTATTTCGGCTTTGTTTTGGTTTGTCAGCGCCAGCGCTTTGTTTACTTCTTTTTATGCAGTTTCTATTTCTTATGTGATAATTTTTAGATAATGCACTGCAATGGAAAATTCGCTATTTATTTTGATTTTGCTGCAAACATCGTTTTTATTTTCTGGTATTACATCAAATAATTTTTTGTACGTATTTTTTAACGCATTTTTCGTTTAATGAATAAATGAAATTTGTATTTATTTTCAGATTCAAGTATATATATCGTTGATGAAAATGGAAAATATTTATCCGATGTTGTAGGACCACTGAATGAAGGCTCCCATTTATCTTTGTTTTGCGAAACAAATGGAGGTAAAACAGTTTATTCAGTCTTTGCTCTTCTGTAAGCAAATGGAGATGAGCAATCATTTCTGTTTTCAGTTTGTAAACACTTTAGATACCAATATTTCATAACTTCATTGGATTTGTTCAAAATATAAATAGTTTTTAACTCTTTAATTTATGAAAAGTTAACAATTATATTTTGCTTTGACCTTGCAAGTAGTGTTATTTTATTATATCAAATTTTTAAAAAATTGAGTCGGACTTGGCCAATTATGGGGATATGAATAGGTCCTCCACCTTCAACCCCCATATTACATGTTTCTTCTTTTACAATATTTTATTAATTTAGTTTGTTAATGTAAATTTCATACTATGTGGGTCTGCCATTAAAAATGAAAACAAGTTCTGACAGCAAATAAATATAATGCTTTTATCTAATCTCTTTGGTATTTGGATTTAATTACTCATTTTGTTGCTATGTTTTGAAAATGAATAAATTAAATATATACTTTTTCTTTTAAAGAGATAATGTTTTTTTTTTTTTTTTTTAAACCTTTTGGTTAAATATAATTTAAAATTAAGCTGTGTTCTTTTAATAATGGAAAAAGGGACATTCATCAGGTATCCCTGCCAGTGTGATAAATAGTCGATTGTATTTTTTACTGTAGTCACTTTTAAAAATTGAAAGGCCTAAATGTGATCCAAGGTCAAATGTTCTCTCCAACTATTAGAATAATTGCTTTTTTGTATAAAGCTTCCTTTGAGTGTAAAACCATATAATGAGATTCCTTATAAAGGTTTGTGAATTACATGTATCCATTTCATTATGTTATTAAGCATTTCTAAAAAATGTTTTATGTTTAATTACTGAAATTAACCTCATGCATATAATCATTGCTCAAGCTTTGCTGCTTGTAAACAACAAACTTAAATCAATGTACAACAAATAATATAGGATATTTTTTCAACACTCATCATCTTTTTATTACTTATGAATTAAACCTTCTACCTTTTTGCTGTAGCGGACATCTCGCCAATTGTTGATTTTCTTTCCTCTTACCAAGTTGACAAAAAAATAATAATAATTAAAAAAACAAAGCAATAATCAGCTTAGTGATGATGTACAGTTTACCCTGGTCCTTAAGTCCAAGCCCATTACATTGCTTTTTTTTTTTATTTGAGTTTTATGAAACGTCAATAAATCAACACAACTAAACAACATCAGCATATATCTCTTTTTATACAAGCAGGTGCATGCCAATACAATACCTTTTGTGCACATGCCTAAACATTAAGTGGCAACGAACACCGGACCACACTTTTTACCAATTGAAAACAATACCTTTGGGCTTAAGGCCCAGTAAAAATTATCACTTATTGAGTGCTTGGCCATGAAGTCATTCCCAATTGATTGTGCAATCTTGCATAGATTTTCTTTAAAGATCAAGAAGAAAGCAATCTATTACAATTTTTTTTTTGTTGATGACATTTTTAGTTTTATTAAATCAAAATAGAATTTCGAGTCATCTTATTGATGCATTTAAAAGTTTGCCAATACCAAGTTTGATGAACTTTTTTTTCGTCAAAAAAGCCAACAGTTTGATTCTTATGATCCCTAGGGATCGTAGGTATTTATCCATCGACTGTTGAAGTTTTTGTTGGTCAGGAAAACTATAGAGTTGATTTCCTACTTTATTTTTAAAATTATGTAATTTTAAGAAAGTTTACAAAATATTATCAGTCAAGTTAAATTTTTATAATTTTTCTCACAAAATTCAATTAATTGGTTCATTTAATTATTAAATCCATAAAGTATTTTTGTATTCGATGATGATGATGATATAATATTAATTTCAAAAAATAGTCTATTTTGTTTTGGAAAAAAGTTGGCAACTGGAAAGACATTCACAATTAGTGAGATTTCGCTATGACAAAAAGGCAAGAGGTTTAATATATAAGTATTACCTAAATTATTTGTTTAGGAGTTCCATCAACTCTGGCATGGTGGAAAGACTCCCTTCTACTGGACGACAGTTTTGATGCCATGCCAAGAGGAGCCGCAAGAAATGAACTGACGCTAGCCTATTTAGGAAGAAGTGACCTCATGTCCACGCTCACATGCCAAGCAGCATTGCCCAATGTCACAGAGCCGTCAGAGAAGTCTGTTAGCTTAGACTTGAATTGTAAGAGGTTTTGGTTGTTTAACTTACACTTTTGAAGTAACCATTGATAGGATTGATTATTAAAGAGGGAGGGTTCAGCTATGAGCATTATAAAGTTCAGACTTACTTCTTTTCCTCATAAACACAAATTTAAACTTTTTTGACTTTTATTTCTTTCATTCCTAGGATCGTTGGAAATCTTCAACGAAATAAAATTGGATCGTTGGAAATCTTCAACAAAATAAAATTTGGGTATATGTCATAAGTCACTTTGAGAAGGTTATTAGAAAAGTTCCAGTGTGATCACATGCTAATACTTTACTAAGTAACCTTTTTTTTTTTTAATACCAAGTTTTCTGTTGTGATAGCTGCTAAGCTGGAACATCTTACTGGCTTTTGTTTACATCTAGTCTTCATCTTGAACTATTAAGCAAACTAAACTACTATTTTCCAAAAAGTGGACATTGATTGTATTTAGAAAAATAAATTTGATATAACACGGTTCCCATGATTATTAAAAGTGCTTAATATATTGAAACTTGTTTTCAAGGTCTTGAAAATCTGACAGGTCCTTAAAAGTACTTAAAAATGCTTGGAGGTCCTTAACAGTCCTTAGTTTTTGTCTCTTGTCTGTGCAGCGCCAACATTTTCTAGTGTATTTGTATTATGCATACATCAACTTGTGCATTGTTTGGTTCGTATTTGCTGATTAGTGGAGTAGAAATCAAATGGTTTTAGAGTTGCACACTGTACTCCATGTGACAAACTTGCGAGATTAGTGTTTAGGTTTTGCAAACCAAAAGATCCAAGACCATCATAAAAGTCTTTATAAGGTAAAATGCAAATTGTGCATGAAAGATTGATATTAACGCTCTGGGCAAAACAGATTTAAAGTCACACATTAAAGACCTGATGCAGTCACACATTAAAGAACTGATGCATGAAAACAAATGTTTGATGGTCCTTAAAAAATATTGTTTAAGTCCTTAAAAGTCATTGATTTTCATTCTATGTTTTCAGTGGGAACCCTGTATAAACTGTATCTAAATAAAAACAAAGGTTGTTTTAATATGTTCCCCTTATATTTCTTACATCATCGTATTAGAATCATCTGTAAAGATAAACGGTTCAAGTGTCATTGTAATGTTTCCATATGTTTACTCACAATTGATACTGTAAACAAGCTCTGCACATGTGCAGTTTTATAGCGTAATACTACGTATAATACATGAAGTATTTGGATACTGAATGTAATAACAGATAATCATAATAACGAACAGTCATAACAGATTATCATAAATTCAACGATTGTTATTGAAATTCCCCGAAAACTTTTTAATTATTTTGATTTTTTTTACTTTTTCTTTATATTCCCATCTAAGTATTTATTCATTTCCTTTACTATTTTACCCAGAATATCTTATTCCTTCTTTTGATTGTTTTTGTCCTGTGTATCAAATTTCATATTATTTAATCTAGATTTGAATACATTTTTGTATTTTATGCATGTTTTACTATTTACACTGGATTATTTTACAATTTACACCAAAAGCATAGTATTTCATTTGAGATTTTATTTCTGTGGTGTTTCTTTTTAGTCCAGATTATGAAGTTGGTAAGAGGGTATAGGGTTACTTTTTTCTGTGTGCTAAAATTTTTTAAAGAGTACAAAACTTTTTTGATACATGTGTAGTATAGTACATGTCTTTAGTGGGATTTTATTTGGCTTTTTATTTTCGGGATAAATGCAGTTTCTGAAAACGGGTTTTGTTTTAAGTAAAAAAAAAAATTAATTTGATTTACGGTACTCTTCCGTTAGACAGGTATAGTACTAAAAAAAATCAGAATGATGGCTATATCTTGTGCTCTAATTGTTGAAATAACAAACAAAAGATGCCGTTGTAAATCGTGGAAGGTTTTTAATAATTGCATATAGTTGGGGGTTTTTTCATGAGGGGTCATCTACACAGAACCAAACTTTCAAAAGTTCAAGGGCAACCTCATAATATTACCCCATATTTGTATTCAGCATCCAAAAAAATGTTAATTATGTTAAAAAAAAATTTAATTGTTGAAATACAAAAATTCATAATTTTCCAATGAATGTAACATTTTCCAATGTTTGTAATTTAAATGATAAAAAGAAAATGATAAATTAATGTTAAATAAAAAAGTTGTTTTTTTTGGCCATAAATACTTAAATAATTAATATATTTTAGTAATTTTTGTTTCAAAAGATAGTTTGTAAATGGCCAAACATAAATAACAATAAACTTTTGCATAATTTTTTTTTAATAATTATTAATTAATAGAACAATTTAAAAAAAATTTGGAATAATAACATATATATATTTTGCTTTCATTAGATTTACCATGGTCTACCCCCCCCCCCCCCTCAATATTTTTCTTTCCATTTTGACATTTAGTTCTCGATTTCTTAGCGAAAATGTAAAAAACGCTCACTTTAAGGGACCGTATAGTAGACGACATTTGAAAACAATCAAATATTAATTCAAGGTAAACTAGAAGAGTGGGAAATCGCACAACGTTCAATTACACTATAAAATTGATCAATGCATTAAAATTTGATATGGTGTTATTTACCGTTTTTGGCAACAATTTTTACATAGGCAAAAAAATTAAAAGGAAAAAAAAAGAAAAAAAATTGGTGATGGTATTTACACATTACAATGTCCCTTCTTGGGCATTAAACAAGAAAAAAAATTCAATCGTTGTTGGGTGATGCTCAAGGACAGAGAGCTCTGTGTTAAACGCACTCGTTTTTTAACTGCATACTCTTGTATCACATTTCTAAGGGAATTTCAGAGGTGGGAACAACCTTAAAAGGCATTAGCACGGACATTTTAATCAAAATCATTAGAGCAGTTTTTTAGCAGTTGTGGAAAAACATTAATTTTCATGATTTGCACTTTAGGCTCATGCCTGATTTTGATGAAAATCAGTTCTCATGGCCACCACCACCCTGTACATCAAATTTGAACATCGCAAGTCATTTATGCGGGAATCCCGCTCATGGAAAATTTGTGCTCAATATGGAAAGCCAGGATTGATTTTTACAGTGTGCAATCAACTGCTGAAAACTCTTGGAAATCCTTACGGGCTGATCCGGATTTCAAATTCAGTTTGATCGAATCAATGCCCCGACGGATGCAACAAGTTATCAACCATGATGAGCTCTATACAGCCTACTGATTTTTTTTTTAAATTTACTTTCTTTAAATTACATTTATTTAAAACAACATTTTTTGAGCAATTTCAATAAGTTATCCTTTAAAAATTTTACTGAATTATGTGATTTTTCATTTTATAAATAATTTCAACGATCATGTTATATTTGTGTTTACAGTGAAATGTTTCTGTAAAATAAATAATCACACTTTGCTGAATACTGTTTACTAATGCCTACATTTTATATTTATCAATTTTCTAATCATCAGTAGTTTACGTTATACTTCTGCAATTGCAGTTTTCGGTATTTTATTTATTTCATTTGATGAATGCACATCTTTAATCTTGCAAATAAATTATGTTACTTTTGCATTTACTTGGTATTTTTGTAATAATCTTAAACATGACACTATAAATCCAAGTAGTTTCTGTGCAATTTTAGACTAATATTTGTATTTTTTAACGTCGTGAAACACGCTGCACTCAACTTCCGATTTCGCCCACTGTAAAGTAAAACCTTAAAAATAACTTTCGTTTTATCGAAATTCTCCCTGAAGATCTGTTAAAATATGGTCAAAACATTTTCGCTCATAAGTGATGTGTTTTTCAACATAATGAATGGAAATTTGGTGTATAGAGTAAATGATGTATTCCAAATCGAATGAAATGAATAATAATAGGGGTTCGTATTGAAATTTTTGAAGACAGCTTTACATTTACTTAGTAAATGGCCCCTTAAGAAAATAAAAATGCATCAAATATACAGAAAATTGTAAGCAAAATATTTTGGTGCAAATCGCAAGATTTTACGATAATTAAAACCCAAGATATAGCCATCATTCTGATTATTTTTTTTGTGTACTGTACCAGATAAAAACCGCCAAATTGCAGCAATAACTTATTCAAACTAACAACCTTCAAATCATTTATAATTCATTTGACTAACCATTATAAAACTATAAACGTCTAGACTTGATAATACAGTTAGGCTTGGTGCCAAGTGCACCAAGTGGTACTTGTCTAATGGAAGAGTACCTTATTTACTTTATTATTATTTAAATTTTAACTTAATTTTATTATTTAGTTTATCATTTGACTTTAGTTATTGTATTCTTGATTTTAGGATTTTTTCTGATAGCCAAATGTTTTATATTACATCTGTTCTACTTTTTCTTAAATGTAAACTTTTATATTCTTCAATGGATCCCCAGCAGTGCAGGGTTACATTGTTAGTGTCTCTCTAAATTCCTACTATATCAAACTAACATTCAAATGTTCCTATCCCAATCCAGTAAAGCCACTCAATGTCCACATCACATCCCTTCAGCGCCCTCTGTCTGCCAGAAGACGCACCATTCTCAAGTGCCAATCAGTGGGGTCTCGACCCCCCGCCACTCTCACATGGTGGATAGGTAGCAGACAGCTGATGAACGCAACAGTGGCAACCTACGATTCTACCACAATCAGTAAACTGGTTCTTGTGCCTACTTCTGATGACCATGGTCGGGTGTTGTCTTGCCGAGCCACTAATCCTGTGATGAACGGAAATATATTGGAGGACCATCGAGTTCTTAATATACACCGTAAGTATTGACCTTTTCTGTGTGTTTTTGTTTCATAAAATTTTTCCGTCATATGAAAAACCTAAGGAATGTGGACCTAATTATCTCTTTACATACATTGTAATAACATGCAAGTTGTATAAAATGCATGTATTCAGATGTAGTGTAAGTATTTAAAGCAAAATGAATACAATGGTTAGGGGTCATTTAAAGATTTTTTAACCCAATAAACTGCTTGTACTAAAGTTACCATTTGTCTCTGTTTGTCTGAGACAAATCACAGATTTTAATCGATGAGTTTCAACAAGCTATATTTTAACTAATGATTTTTGCACTTGCTGTATAAAAAAAGTATATTATTTTTGTCTAGCATTTAAATGTGCTTAGATTTACTTTATAACACTGTATAGTTTTGCAGTCCATACTCGCTCCCCAGATTTCTTTTGCTGTAATGGATGGAATTGATTTTTTAAAACAAAAATAAGTCCAATGCCACAGTAAAAGAAATGAAGAACTTTTCAAGAGTATCAAAGTTACAACAACAAACGTACAATTGTTTATGTGGTACCTCCATGTAGTACCAAAGAAGAAAACATGTTATCAATGACATTGATTCAATTGTATAATTCGATATTTAAATTGCAATGTAATTCCTATACTATTCTTACCACAGACTAAAGCAAAATGATAAACTAAATTTTTTACCACCTTAGGAACTAAAAATTAAAGCTTCTTATTTTCTCTCCAGATGTTCCTGTGCTATCGGTGACTGTGGGGACACCCCGGGTGTACATCCTCGAAGGTGATGTAGTCTATTTTGACTGCAACATAGCTGCCAATCCACCAGTGACTGAAGTTGGATGGAGATTCAACGATGAGCCACTTTACACTAACGTTAATGCCGGGATCAAGATACAAAACCAGTCGTTACTTCTCCACAAGATTTCCAGAAAGTTCTCTGGAAATTATTCATGCATTGCTGCCAATTCTGAAGGAGAGGGAGTGAGCGAAAGTGTTACGATTGATGTCCATTGTAAGTTTTTTTATTGAATTTGTGGTAAATACTGCATAAATTATTTGTAGGTTTGTAAACAAAGATATATATTTAGATAATTCTACTACAACTGTATTTAGTGCCAAGACAGGATAGTAACAGCATGTATTAAAATGAGTATTATTCTGGATGTATACCGCAACGGAGATTTGTAGAAAATAAGTTTGAAAAGATGATAATAATAAAAACAATTTTTATTTATTTATTTCCTTATTATTTAACGCATTTTCTGAATTTGTAATTATTTTTTTTTCATGTATAATTCTTTTATAAATGTACACCTGACGATAAGTCTCTTATTATACAGTGTGGCTTTTTAGTAATTTTTAAATAGCCATTTCTTTCATTAGATGTTCCCCACTGTGTGCCCAACCAAAGATCTTCTTATGGAGTTCCACTACGAGAGTCAATTGGTATAGAATGCGCTGTGGAAGCAAATCCTGAACAAGTGGATTTCCACTGGTATCTGAACAACACTTATCGACAGATTCCTCTAAAAAGTTTCACGGTGAATGGAACAGTTAGTACTCTCGAGTTTACTCCCAAGCGTGAGAGAGATTATGGGCATATTATGTGTGTAGCTGAGAATACTATTGGTTTGCAGAAAGAGGCTTGTTGTTTCAAGGTATCTCCTGCTTGTAAGTACATTATGTTTTAGTAATTAGTTCAGAGACCTAAATATTATGTTTGTAAGGATCGGAAACTAATATGCAGTTTAATTTATATCTAATTATACATGCAGTGCTGCACAAACTTTAATAATACTTCAATGATGTTTTTTTTTTCCCACTTTGATTTGAAAAGAAAAAATAGGAGCATGGCCTTTGATTCTTTCAAAGCTTTTTTCCTGTGTAAAAATGTGTTATGCTTGCCGGTTGTGCAATTGAATAAATTTGCTTCAAAGGAAACTTAATGCATCAAAAAAAAAAAAAAATGTATTTTTTCCCTTTGGGGTTTTTTGTCAGAATGCCATTTTTTCTTTCTTTTATTAATGAAAATGTTTAAAAAGTTCTAAATAATGTTTCGCGTTATAACTTAAGAACTCTAATTTACAATTTACTTTTTGGTTTTCTTTTACCTTATTAATTGAATAAATTTGATTATTACTACACTATAATTTTGTCTAATATATTGAAAATTTTATATATGAAGTGTACATGGATGAAAAGGCACAAGGCAATTCTCTGGATGACGCACAGGGCATTGTTGCACTTATTTCTTCTCTTAAATAGTTTTAAATTGCAAAATTATTATGAATCTAGTTGTTATGTTTTTGTTATATATATCAAATTTGTTTGTGACAAAGTTGCATGGAAAAATAATTCATTTAACTAGGCCAAATACACATTTATAAACAACCAATGCACGGGACACATGCAAGAGGCATATTTGCCCTTGTTAAAATAATTGTTTTTCCATGTAACTTTGAAACAAATTAATATTATATAAAACAAAAATATAACTACTAGACTCATTATAATTTTAAAGTTATGAGAATAGAAAAAAAGAGCTTCATATAGAAGAGAATTGCCTCATAATGTTCAGCTTTTACCAATAACGTATTCTCATATTATTTAGTAACATCCAAAGTGAACTATTGGTCTGTAACTTTAGTTTCTGAACTAATTGGTTAAAAAGGAAATAGTGGGAAAGTTTTGCTGTCAGAGTCGTATGAGAGTCTTTTGGTACCTTTATACTTTGACACTTCTATTATAATCCAATTAATAAATACATATTGTTTTTCAATCTGATATTCAATCCATTTTAATAACATTGAAAATAAATATGTAATTTGTAGCTGTCCCTCAAGCTGTCGAAGACTGCATGGTTATGAATGAAACAACAACTTCGGCCATCATAAGCTGTACTCCTGGCTTTGATGGAGGCCTACCTCAAGCTTTTCACATCGAGCTGTATAGTTCTTATGGTTTAGTTGCTTCATCCTCTGCAGAGGCAGAACCATTGTTTGAAATGAAAGATCTTCCTTCAGGCACTTCTTTTATTGCAGTAGTGTTTGCCACAAATGATCGTGGAAGAAGTAATGCTGTGGCATTCGGTGTGGTGACAGATGCCGAAATGAAACCGGAACGAAGTAAGCCTTTATGATATTGCTTGTGAAACAGTTTAATGTGTGAAGAGCTAATGTTTATATTTTGTTATGTCATTTTATGTGTAGTTTCATAGCATGGCAGTATATTTAAAGATAAGTGAAACAGACAAGTCGCTAACAATGGTTATAAGGTGAACAAAGAACGAAGTTAAAAATTCTGTTAGTTGAAATTAACCGAATATTTGTATTTGAAAAATATACTGGCAACAATGAGTCCCCTTTAAGTGTGATTTTCATTGCAATGAACCTTTTTTTGAGTAAAGCAAGCATCAAATGCAAAGGTTTGTACACATCAACTAGTCTCGGAAATTCATGGCCACACAGCTTGTCTAGAAAGTTTCAAAGCAAACTGTTAAAATTAGAAATTGATTTTATAAAGCACTAAAATATAAACACTGAAATGAACCAATGAAAGCCAGAACCAAAAAACACATTTCAACATTGATAACAAATAAAAATTCTTAAGTGCAAAAATTAGTACTACTTAAAATATTGGTGTACAGATTAAGAAGACACAGTTATGATGAATCAAACAGCAGACACAGGTCAAAACTAAATGTCATCAAGACAAAGTAATTGCTAGCCAAAAAAGCATAGATAGCAGGATAGTATATCTCCGTATAATGGAATCAAAGGGAACATAAGAGTGATTTAAAATAACCCTTTAATATTTACAGAAAAACCTTAAAAATAAAAATTTCTTGATGACAAAGTATTTTCCAACAAAATGCAATTTAGTTGGATTTACTACTCAGCCGTTCACTATATTAAATGCAACATTACAAACACGCAGTAATGAAGTATTGTTAAATAAACTCATCCATTGGGGCCGTAAAAGATAAATATATAATAACAAATCACAGTTATTGAAGAAGAATTGACGATAATCATTAACCAAATATGATTTCGGACAATACACAGAGCAGAAATGAATTTCCACAGCGATAGCGAATGCCGATCAAATCTTAAGTGTAGGTTGTGTGGGTGAAATGTTTCACTACCTATATACACTCTGCCTGTATTCGTCTATTTTAAATGTTAAAATATAACTAAACCACCTTTTAAAATTCTGACTTTGGTATGCACAATTAGAGGTTAAATACCACTTATATATTAAAAATTCTAGAGTTTTCCATGTCGTGTAAGTTAGTTTCTATAGAGCCTCACATATCGCAGATTATCTTTTTTATTTTTATAAACTAACCACAATCTAAAGTTATCCTAAAAAATTAAAATAATAATAATAGTTTTCACAAAAACAAACTTTCCCTAAGCATAAAATCCAATAAGAATAAAGAAACAAATAAAACAGCCAAGATTGTAGGCTGCCTTCTGGTGAGAGTTTTGGTAATTAATGACCATGAAAGTTGTTTTTCCTATGATTTTTTTTTTTTTTTAATATTCTGCAATAAGCAAAATTAGATGGCAATAACTACTTACATTTAAAAATTCAGAATGCTTCATGTATTGGAAGTTACTTTCTATAGACTGATAGATCTGCCAACAAACTCTTTATTTCATTAGTACGTACATATATATGTATTTTTATGTTTACTTTTTGATATTTGGATTTTTTTTTCTTAAATTAAGTTCCTTTGTTTGGAAAATAAATCTAAAAGTGTTATTTTTATTCAAAGAGAAGAATTGTTCTTAAAACCCTTTTGTTCATCAACTCTTTCTGTGATTAACAACAAACTGGTTGATATGGAAGATAGATCTTTGATAATTTGCAGTATGAAACGATTAATTAAAAATGATGACCATAAAATTCTAATTTTTCAACATATTTCTTATATTTTGGTTTTTTACTCAATGTGTCCTTCATATAGGTGAATTGAAATTTTCCATTACTCCTGTATTGGGAGTACTTATAGCCATCATTGGAGCTTTAGTAGCTACAGCCGTGATGATTATTGTGTGTTCAAAACATTGGTCATCAGCAAGGCTAGGTAAGTGAATAAACGTTGTTTGTTTTTATAATTAAAAGTACTGTGTTGTTCATTTTGCTATAATATTAAAACTGCACACACATTGAACCTGATAAGTTTGATAACCAAATAAATTTGGTTTACAAGTTACTTTTGTGCGTGTAACAAAGGTTATATTCATAGACAGATATGAAAAATAGGTGCCTTACCATAATAATTCTAAAATATTTAGATTGTGAATTTTTTTGGAACTATGTATTATAGAATTTGTGTGCTTCAAAACTATTTATTTGGTGAGACAGAGTGAAAATTTGGATGAAATACATATGATTGGCTTGTATTTTTTTTTTTTTTTTAATTTTTAAAATATAACAATTATACTACATTTTTTTTTTTTTTCAATTATAATACATTTTTATGTTAAGTTTATATTTTGCACTCAGGGTTAAAAATTTAGAGATGATATAGAGGATCTAAATTAGTACAATATTTTCTAAACCTTTTTATTTTATCTCTCAAGTCAGGGATATGTGTGAATTTTTTATTATGAAAGAGAGCTCAAGCAAGCTATCATTGTTATGAATACTATATTTTTACTTTTATTCATGCACTTTTTCAATTCCCGCCATTTTGCAATGTCTGAATTAAATAAGTATGGTATTTAATTTCTTCAAAATCACGTATGATTTGATGAATTAATTTTGAAATGCTTGAGAAAATCACATACTGTTCGTATATGGGCAATTTTCTGCTGTAAGCACTAGACATTTTAGCTCCTTTTTTCTAAACATAAACAAATTAGAATTATTATCAATCTAGCAATTATGCTTTTGTTTTATATAGCTCTACTTGGTGACAAAATTATATGGAAAAGTAATTATTTTAACTACTTTAAATAAGCATTTATATCGTCTGACGCACGGAACACGTATGTGTCCTGTGCGTCAGACAATATAAATGCATTTTTGACGTAGTTAAAATAATTATTTTTCCATGTCACTTTGTCACCAAGTAATATGATATAAAATGAAAACATAATTAGATTCATCTTAATTTTATAATTCTTATCTGTTTACGAGTAGGAAAAAGAACCAAAATATCCTGTGCATCATCCAGAGAATTGCCCATCTTATTAGAACAGTTACTTAACAATTTATACATACTAGCTGCTTGTTCAGTAAAAACACTTCTTTGGTATTCTAGAATTTCTGTTGACAATCATATCAATGTTATATTGAGTATTTTGAACTCAATTGAATACCTTGACTGTCTTTACACAAAAAAAATAATAATAACTTTAAAAACATATATGCTACAACTTTGACATAAACATACATTATATTTTAAAGGCACATTCTGATTTAAAAACAAAACATGAAATCAAAACCAATAGGCAAAATTAATAATAAATTTGAGTTTGTAACTGTTATTAAATTCAAGTTTGATTTTAAATTGTAGTTAATTGCAATATTTGAGAAGTTGTATAAAGATTTTGTTTCTTCGTTCTCCACCACTTTTTTTCTGCCCCCTACATTCCCACTGTCAGTGCAAATCTATTGTTAGAGCCCTTGATTTTCCTAGCAAACTGCCTTGGTTCATTGTGATGCCAATATTCAGCTCTCTGTCAGTACAACAAGAGGCTCACTCACCCACCTATTAAAAGAGTGGCCACCGAACCTGGAAATCAGGGAAATATCAAGTGGGCTTTCTGATTCTGAAAAAAAATCAAGGAATTTTTTTAAATTTCATGAAAATCAGGGAAATTTTCTATTGTTTTGAAGGTACGTTTCCCTGTTCATCCGTATATTGGTGCCATTTACCTAGTGAATAGTGATCGTAATCGTTTGACTTTTAATCTTATGCAATAATTTAATCTTTTCATTACCGCCAAAATTATTTTTAAGAAATTGACATATTGTCTTCTGGGCATACATGTTCTATTTGATCAGGTTGTCTACACATCTGGAAATCCTGCAAAAGTTGAAGAAGTTTGTAAACAAAGTTTGCTTTAAAATCTGGGAAATTTTTAGAAATCTATGAGGGAAATCATGGAATTTTTTAAAAATCAATCAGGCAACTTTTTTTCCTATGTTTTGTGGCCACCCTGTATTAACCTCTTTAAGATTAGTGACACAAAATGGCATTTCGAATTTCAAACTTTAACCCTTTGCAATCAAGAAGTTCCTATCCATTACTTGTCCTTTTTATCTCAATATCTGTATTTCCCCTTATTATCTCAGCTTTGAACATTGAAGGTGAAAAAATAGAGAAATTACATAGTATTGGTTCTCATCACTCAAAAAGTTGTTTGATGGTTTCTTTTAAAATAATCACTAATAAACTAACCTGCATCCAAATAGCTTTAAGGCTGAAATGGTTAATGAGTATTGGAAAAATACTAGGAGGCAAAGGCAGCTCCTGCCAAGGTCCAGTTATCGGTGATCCTTAAATCCCTTTTTCGAACCAAATTCAGATGTTTGCAACATTGATTAGAATTAGACCAAGATGGCTTAAAATGAGCACACTTATGCAGTGCTAGAAAAAATGTTAAGGCCAACTGCAAAACTTCATTATCTATACAATTACATGTTTGAATTATTTTCAAAATTTAACACAATTGAAAAAAAAAATTATAGTTTCAAGTGTAACTAAAAAAATATTACAAATATTTTAATTATTATTTTTATTTTGAACTTCATTTTTATTTTTTTCCATGTAGAAAGCTGGAAAAAATTTTAGACCACGTAAGATATTATTGTCAAGTTTGCTAATAATCCAAAAACTTTCCCTTCTCAGTTAATTTAATCATTCTCGATGCCATAGAATATTTTTAATAAATCAGTCAGTTAAGATGCATTTCCAGCGGTTTTCAATGGCCATTTAAGCTCATCTTATATTTTATAAGTTTTACCATTTACATAAATTTCATGCATTAGAAAATCCTATACATTTTTTGTTTGGTTCAGGTTACGACTTTTTGATGACCAACCAAGACATTGGACATTATTAGCTTGGAGCCGGGATTATTTGAAGTTCAAATTGCATATAGACACATTGTCCTTCTGGAACATATGCAATCTCTAAATGTTGTAAAACACATTCTGTAGAATGAAGTTTATTTAAAAATTTTAAACACATTCTTTAAAATTAGGAATATTGTCTTGCTCAATCGGTAATAACTTTTATCTCAATCCATTTCTAGAATAAAGAAAATTTCTCTCTGACACATGCAAGAGTTATTAGAGCATTCCTGTTGGATCATAATAAAATATCTCAAAAATTAAATAAACTGAGAAACGCTTTAAAATTGAGCTTGTCCCTATTATTTGGAACATATGTCCAATTCTATTGCATGTATAGAAAACAAAAATGTATTTTAAATTAAAAAGTATCTAAATTTGTTTATATTTTTAAATTCGTGTAAATAATTGTATGTAAATTTGTATTGCACTCAAATGTGTAGTTGTCAAAATAATGTTTTTAGCTTGGACCTAGCAATTTTTTCCCAACTCTGTATAACCTTTGTTTCTTTGTACAGAATTGTTCTGTAAGGAATATTCTACAAAGAGTAAGAAATTTGATTGTTGATTTTTCCAAAATCAGTTAATTTAGTAAAATACAGGGTGGTCATAGAATAACTTTGCTGATGTATGGACCTCTGGCTTTCGTTCCGTTCAACTGATCAAGATTAAATTTCAGGTATATTTATTCAGAGGTATAAGCTCAGGATTCTGTGAATGGCAACAAAATGGCGTTCACAGTTATAGTTACAGAAATTCAAAATTTTCGAATGACAACACCTTTTTCCCGTCTCAAAATACTCAACGCATGTAAAAACCCTAGAGAGCGTTGGAACGGTGTGTGTATCACAAAAAAACTGATGCAATATGCACATACAAAAACCAGTTTTGTTAACGGCCAAAAAAAAAAAACACGAGCGGCACCCATGGTGGAAATTTGCATATGACAGAGGCCAAAATTCACATAGGTACCATCACTGGCAATTTTATTGACTTTCTACGCTGCATATCTGGCGTGCAGATTCCGTGTGCCCTGATTGTGTTTCTGTTGGTCATTCTTAAAGCTGTTTTTTGTGCGGACATAACGTGTCCTGTTTTTTGTGATACACGTATCGTTCTAACGCTCTTTAGGGTTTTCGCATGTGCTGAGCATTTTGCGATAGAAAAGAGCAGGTGTTGCTGTTAAAAAATTTCAAGTTTCTGTAACTATAACCGTAACCTTAAATTCCATTTTGTTACCATTTACTGTATCCCAAGCTCATACCTCTGAATAACTATACCTGAAATCTCATCTTGATCGGTGGAACGGAATAGAAACTAGAGGTCCATATATCAGGAAAGTTATTTTATGACCACCCTGTATATGATAATTGATGAAAAATAACATGGTTTTGCTATTTGAGGCTTAACTAACTGAGCTTTCTTAAGATCTGTCCAATATTACTGTGCTATAAATACACCTGCCAAAATAATGATTCACAATAAATGGAATGTTTCCAACAAATACAACAGCAATAATAAGGACCCGATTTAGGAAACCAATTACTATAGTTACAGATAGGCAGATGGGACCCAATTACTATAGGCCCAGTATAGCTGCTATTGACAATTGTTGGCGTTACTGATGAATATTTTGATTACCCTCTTGATTAAATTAATGCCAAGAAATTAATAGTTTTAATGACAAATGAATTATTAAAATACAGGATGTTTTTTAAAAAAATCACTTGATTTTATAGCTAGGTGATTTAGAATCAGGTGATTCTTTTTGTAACCCTCTGTATATTATCATATTTTGTGGCATTTATCAGGGACACTGAACAGAATATTGATAGTTGCACAATAATTCAATTTTAACTAGATATGTTATGACAAAGGAAACAATTATTTTGTAATAACAGGACTAATTAAAATAATTGATGATACACTGATATTGACTGCCGTGGCTACTAATCAATAATTAAAAAGCTAGAACATTCTGGTAATTGAAAAACTGTCAATTCATAAAGATCATAACCACTTTCATGCTCTCTTTTCCTAGTATTGTATTTTTTTATTTGGTAGTTCTACATTTTCTATTTCATATTCCATGTTTAAAATGCAATAATGTTACTAAATTTCGTAAAATCTTCACAAATTCGGAATATTTTATTCAAAATAACATGTTTATGATTACATAAATACAGTAATCTTATTCAATTGAGATGAATTAATCAAAATTCCGGAAAGTTCTATGTAAAATAAATGTGATGCATGAAAAATGTTTTTTGTATTTATTTAAGATAAATTGAAGTTAAAATTAGATTTAAAATTTAAATTCTCATTTTTATATTTTCTTTGTGATTATCTGATAATCATTTATTATATGTCTGTGGTTGCATAAAATGTCAGTGTATGTTACACTATTAAACCAATAATTGAAATAGTATATTGAAATCGGTAATGCATTTTAGAAAACTCTACTACATTTAGGCCCTGCGAGGACCACTAGATGTAATTCAAACATTATTTATGTTGTTCATATTTTTGGAATATATTTACTATATTTTAATAACCCAACTTTAAATTATTATTTTTTATAATTGTTTCTCTTATTATTTATAATTTTAATAAGAATTTTCACTCAATTTAGGGGTCTTAAACACAGGCTTTATGGGAAATAAAAGACCCTGATTTACACTTATTCACAATACTTGAAAGAAATATTTGGGTTGCCCAAATGAAAAGTAGATTCATGCAATTTCGTCAGAATGACTGCATCGTCACTGAACAGCGATCTAAAGGGTGGTAGGAGGTATGCAGTGCATATGGCCTCAACAGTGAAAGCTGTTTGTGGTAAAGGAAATTGATCGAAAGTAAAATCATGCTTTACATGGATATGTCCAGATTGTAACAATGCACTGTAGTATGGTTTCTGATTGCGGAAGGTGAGTGTAATACAGACATCTATCAGCGAATGGTGGCAGTCTATGGCGAGCACTGTTTATGTCGAACGGCTGTAAATAAGTGGTGTAAAAGTTTTCATGAAGGGCTGTAAACAATATCGGATCTGCCAAGACCAGGCCAACACCACTTGTTTACAGCCGTTCGACCTAAACAGTGTTTGCCATAGACTGCCACCATTCACAGATAGACGACCGCATTACTTTTAACTTCCACAACCAGAAACTGTACTACCATGCATTGTTCTGATCTATACGTATCCATGTATAGCACGCTTTTACTTTCTATCAATTTCCTTTACCAAGAACAGCTTTCACTGCTTCCTACCGCCCTTTATATCCCTGTTTGGGGACACTGCTATAGCTGCAGTCATTCTGACCCAATCGCACGTGTCCACTTTTAATTTGGGCAACTCTAATATAAATTGTGCCTTTTTCACTTACGTAATTTAGAAATCCTCGATCAATTTACATTACTTCATTTATGTCGCCTGTTAATTTCTCATTCTAGGATTACAAATTTTAATCATCAACACTTTTCTATTATAATTAAAATCATTATTGTTTTTTGCCATGTTTGGAAATAATATTTCAAAAGATTATCCAGTCAGAAAAAATATTACACTAACAGAACAAGATAGGGAATTGATGACAATTACTTTTAATATGCATTTCTTTATGTTATCAGGTGAAGAAATTCCAGAGACTCCAACAGCTTGGGAACCCTGTGAATTAAAAAATGGTCACCATCATATTTGAAGTAAAAATATGGCTGAGTTTTGAACCTCGAAACAGTATTTAAACATTGAGATTTATATGATGTTTCTGAATGGTATTTTATGACTGTTGATGCAAGAAATTTGTTTTCTGTGTATTTTTAAAAGTTCTTAGTAGCATTTCTTCCCAATATAAGATCTGAAGCTTGGTTAAATGCATTTTAGTGCATAACATTTATTGTGTAACTCTATCTAGTCATTTTTACTTTTTACAATTTTATTTCCAAATACTTTTATATGTACTTCGATATCTGTTGAAGTTCAACTATATTGCTTATTGTTTGGTATGTACTATTTATATACAAAAATTTATTGTTTGGTATGTAATATCTGTACACAAAAATGTATTGGAGTAAACTTTTTAAAGTTTTTCAAAGAACTTATATTTTACTGAGATTATACAAGATTTTTATTTTAAGTGACATACGAAATTATTAAGTTATTTATATTTTAGGCCAAATACTGCCATTTGAAAAATTGAGCTTAGTTATTCTAGTCATTTTATTAACTTTATTTTGTATGATATTTTGATTTGAAATCTCTTACTGTATTTATTGTGTTGGAAAAAAATATATATTTGCAAAATTATTTTTAAGTTCCAGTTTGATTAAAATACAAGTTAAATAAGTGTGTAGTAGTATAACTTTGTCATAAATAAAAAAAAAAATGCAAATTTGTTCTATATTTGTGTTGTAAAAAAAGTTCTTTTATCTTTAACAAAGTTTCATTATATAAAACAAATTTGCTCCCACATTTTATATCCCATATGTAACTGAATTTGTTCTACAGTTTGATTGGATCAGGCAGAGAAACGAACAAATAGAATAAATTTCACAAATGTTATTCAAAGCATTAATTAATCTTTTTTCAATGCAATTATAATTTTTTTTAATCTAGTGACTTATTTGAGTTTCAGAATGGAAGTATCATATG
Organism: Linyphia triangularis; assembly: GCA_963978545.1. Lineage (NCBI taxonomy): Eukaryota > Metazoa > Arthropoda > Arachnida > Araneae > Linyphiidae > Linyphia > Linyphia triangularis. Next base: position 40,203,390 of record OZ021729.1, read on the forward strand.
TAAAAAAACTACTTTCATAAGGCAAAAGTTTCTGAAGCAACATTTGAAAGATTTAGCAATTATTATGCAGGGTGTTCATAATTAAAGTTCAACTTTCAAACAGCTGTAAAAAGAGAAAGAAAAAAAAACATCAGAATAACAATTTGACATGCATATATGCAAAGAAGAGAGAAAGTGGTATGGCATGAGAAAAAAAGAACTGTTCGAAATAGCTTTTATTTTTAATTATGTCGCACTGTTTTTTGTTTCTTGGAGTACAATACTCATCAAATTTCAGGTCATTCTGACCAATGTGGTTTTTGGAAGTTGCACTTTAATAATATACTCAAGAGATCCCCATACATAAACATTCTCTCTCCCTTTCATTTCTTATCAGGATTGCCAACAAACAAATATTATAACCAAAACTAAAATATATATATATATATATTTGCACGGTCATCTTGAGAACTAGTCTAGGAAGAAAAGTCAAGGAAATCTTAGCTATCCAAATGATGACTATTTGGTATAGTTTATTAAATAATTATTAGTTTAGTTACTGTAACTTAGACGCTTGAAACTTTTCAATTATGAAAATTAAACATATTTATATCAATAATACTTGACTTAACCATTTGCTTATAAATCTTAATTTCACTAAGTTATGCTGCAAGTAAAATATTGTTTTATTTTGGATGATAAAATAATACATTTCTTGTTACAGGGTTTATACTAATTTAAAAAAAGTAAAGAGCTATTCAATGAGAATCTGATATTTGGGAACTTAAAATTCCTTACCAGAAAATTCATAGAGTGGTGAAAAGTTGTCGTATGAATTTGAAAATGTACCATTAGAATTGGTCCCAGAAGCAGAATAATATATAATGTTCTGCAACGGGACTTTTGACAGTTACAAATGTTCTGCAGACATTTTTTCTAAATTACCAGTATGATATAAAAGAAAAAACTCATAAAATTAATACTACACATTTATTACAAAATGATAATGACGAAAAAAATTATTTTTTAAACCAAGGCATACATTCAAAATTTGTAACTTTATCAATGTCGAATGACTTCGGAAGTTAAATATTTAGACATTGATACAGAACCGCTTTGTATAAAATGTTTGTGGTAAGTTGGTCCATGCAAAGAAATAAGGGCTGCTTCAAGATGTTTTCTTAAAGATTTGTGTCCAGGTCCTCACTAGCAGGCATTTGTTCCAAACTTAAAATTGTTCTGCAAGGACTCCGATTGTTCTGCGACGTACGTCGCAGTTTTAGGCAATTTCTGCTTTCGGGGAATTGGTAATGCCAAATGACATCCAAATTTCCTACTTTCTTCAATTTTCACTTATAACTTTTTAAGACCAAATATGCTTTGAAATCTATATTGAGAATCTAGTAAATATGTTCCTGTCACTATACAGCCCACCTGATTGCTGTGTGGTAATTACTCCGGTCTTGCATGCCAAACGTACTGGATTAAGCTTGTGCTTTAGAAGCCAGGTTTAGCTTTAGGTCCCGACCTGATTAGCCATTACTGTGCAAAAAAATAGGTTGTTGAACGCATCAGCAAAACCCATCCTTAAACGTCATTTGATGGTTCATTTATAAAATAATCCCGATAAGCTTTTCCTCTTGTATCTCTTTAAAAGATTTGTATATGATCACATTTGTTACAAAATTTGAAAAGCCTCTATTTCTAGAATGGGAAGAAAAAAAAGCATTAACCATTTCCGTATAATTTTTCCCTATAAAACGTTTGTCAAAACAAACCAGTCTGAAAAAAAGTGTATAATCAGTAGGAAGGGAAATTTTGTAGTTTTAGCCTGATGTATACTTTCCGATGATCCTCTACAATCTCGAACAATGAACATTTACACACAGTTCATGCCAAAGTTTCACTATTTTTGCATACAAAAACAAATTTTCTCATTCAATCTCGATTCTGGTATTAATTTGCTCCTACAAATGAACAATTATTTGAAATATTTTTCTGTAATACTGTCTGATCTGTTAATTTAGGATAATTACAGCAAGTCCAAGCATAAGTAACCTGAACATTTCAACACCTACTAAAAAAATTTCACTTTTATATTTTTGTCAAAGAAAATGTTTACTCAGCTGAAACCCACTTCTTCAGTAGGATGACTCAGTAATTCCTCAAAAGTTACGACAAAAGCCAATTTGGATCATTAAGTCACTTAAGATACTAAAAGGAAATTACTTTAAAAGGAATTAACTAAAATACTTACAGATTTCTAATTATTTCTCCTATAAACTTGAATACTTTTTGCACTGCAACTGAAAACTAATTTCTTCTTTGGTATTCAGTAGAGTCCGATTCTTTTTAACGCTAAGAATAAAAATCAAAACTTCTTGCACCTACTTCTCTAAGGCATTTTCTAAAACCAACAGTGGTCGGGGAGCTGCACATGCCTCTTTAGCCACTTGAGTGCAGTCAAATTAGTCAATAAGACTATCATATCTGGTTGTTTTTATTGTTAGCTATACATTGAGACAAGCTTACTTGAGCTCAATGAATATGCTACAACGATGAGTGAACCAGTTTTACTACGCCCCGATTGGAATGATGTATGTACAATTTATTAAAACTCTTCTACAAGGTAAGACCGAAAAGTAAGGTGACTGATGCCATAATAATCACTGTTATATATTTGCAGATAAATACATCACTGTCCTTCAAAGTAGTTCCTGCCGTCTACAATACACTTCTGACAACGTTCATACAAGTTCTTGAAACTTCTGAAAAAGTCCTCCTTTGAGACTGTCTTAAGTTCCTTGGTAACAGCAGCTTGAATGTCCGAGATGCTTGAAAATCATTTTCCCTTCAGTGACAATTTCAGTCGTGGAAAGCGGGAAAAAATCTGCTGGCGCTAGATCAAGGGAATAAGGAGGGTGTAATACTAGATTGAAATTGATACTGAAGGGAAACCAATTTTCAAGCATCTTAGACATTCAAGCTGCTGTTACCAAGGAACTTAACAGTCTCAAAGGAGGACTTTTTCAGAAGTTTCAAGAACTTGTATGAACGTTGTTGTCAGAAGTGTGTTGTAGACGGCTGGAACTACTTTGAAGGACAGTGATGTATTTATCTGCAAATATATAATACAGTGATTATTATGACATCAGTCGCCTTACTTTTTGGTCTCACCTTATAGTATCCGTGGTTAGAAAAGTAAAATATTAATTAAAATGTAAACTTAAAAGCGCTCATTTACTTTTTGTTATCAACTTGTATTTAAGTTTAATACAAAACTATGTACTCAATTTATCAATATTGCAATAAAAGTTGTGATTAATCTGGAACTACATATGTTATGTGGAAGGATCCATCGAGTTCAATAAATGATTGGAAATATTCAATGCAAATGGGGAAGAAGCGAGTCAAAATGTATTTTTTAAAATGTCAATGATTAAAAGCTTATGAACCAATGAAGTAAATGGACTTTTATAATGCTTATCTTAAGCATATTCCAATAGCAAATCATAAGTAACATAAACTATATAATAATAATCCATATATTCCTAAATCTATAAAAAAATCAACATCTCTATCAATGTACACTTTATTTAATCATGATTTGCAACATTTACATAACAAATATAAAAACAAGTTGTAAGTTTAAACAAAACATTTTCAATTGCACAATGAGTACTTTACATTCATCAATAAAAGATATCCAATTAGGATGCAGCAAGAAAAGCATTCAAGAATTCGGTACATTTTGGCAATCAACATCAACATAGGAACATAATATACATGAAAAGAATATTGCCTAAAATGTTATATAATTGTCAGGTTTTATTTGCTTCAAGTATATTGCTTATAAAAAAAGGCACTTGCTTAGGAAAATACACTAGCCATAAAATTCAAAAGTTCAAGAACTGTTAAAATTTGCATACATATTTACAAAATACAATATTTTATAAAAAGATCACGAAGTTAATTTTCTCTTTATGAGTATAGAAAAATATATTGTATAGTAATTTATTCTGCAAAATTACTGTACAATTCCAAAAGGAATTTATACAGTAAAATTTAAAAGTTGTGATTAAAATCAAGAAAACTACAAGAACAATTTTTTTTAAATATTTCACACTTCATTTATGGGAGTACAATAAAAAAAAATATTTAAGTAGTAACAAAGATAGCAAAGAGGCCTGTATACACAATATCACAGTTGCTAATCTTTTAATTGACACCTTATGTAGGTGGCGATTTAAAATAGTCATTTACAATTCAGATTTGAGATTCAAAGCTTGCCATACCTCAGAAATTGATAATTTTCTTCACATACTGTGAAGAAATTTCTATATTGAGAATAGCTGGATTTCCCCCCCTCAAAATCACCAATCCTTAGAAACTTCAGCTACACATGTTAATTATCAATTTCTTAAATAAGCAAACTGACAATATGCAAAACCTTGATGCGAGATTTTACCCCTCCGCAAGAATAGCACTCACCATTCCTTATAACATAAAATAACAATTATTTCCTCAGTTTAGGTTGCATGCATCAAATGAGCTTGCTGCTGGTGTAAATACATAGTGGTTTCATTGGCCAATTTGTGCAGTTCAGATTGAAGATCATTGATAACCATATTATCCGTTTGCTGTAATGGAGATTCTACTGCAGGGCTGCGGCGATCTGTACTACTGCTTACCCTGTTGCAACCAGGAGATGGCTGCGACTCCTTGATCATGTTCTCTTGACACTGCTGAACATACTTCAGAGTCCTTTTGTAAGCTTCAGCCGATAACGAGGATTGGCTTACGTTTTGGCACTGAATCTCTTTGGGGTTTTTAGTAGTGGACTGGAGATTGGACACTGAAGAATCTTTCTCATCATGTTCACATACACTGCAAGCACTGCACTGTGCTTGCATGGAGGAACTGAGTCTGTGGGTAGAACAGTGACAATTCTTGCCAGTATGTACAAGGTTCGGCAGCTGGGTTTGACACACTGAGTCAAGGCCACCAGGTATATTGTTTTGTGCAGTTTGTCCTTGGTATTGGTTAGAAGCCGCAGAATATTGTTCAGGAATTGACTGTTGCTGACCAGAGTACTGGGGTGGTTCAGTCGTCTGCATTTGGCTGGTTTGGTTTGCGCAGGGTCCATTCCCAACTAAATTGTTGATGCTGCAATGTTGATGAGGCATGTTTGCATTTAAGCATTGAGCATTATGATTATAAGGCAGTAAATCAGTCTCATTTTGAGATTTTACTGTCAGGTTTGATACCTGAGTACAAGGCAAGGAGCTATTTTGCATATGTTGTCTTTCAATGTGTTGAGTGCCATTAAAAGGAACATTTTGATTTGGATTGTACATTTGATTTGGACTTTGATGCATGTAGAACTGATTGTGAGTGTTACACTGCATCTGGTTGAATTGTGAATGCTGCTCAGGATATGTGTAGTTTGGAGTAGGTTGACTCTGATTGCTATTGTACATATAATTTTGATTAGAATTATAAGATGGATTGTTCCAACCGTTTGAGTTACAATGATTATTGGGTTGAGGAGCATTACTAGGTATTGGATACTGACTTTGCATAACTTGCAAGTTTGGATTAGCACCCAGAGCAGAATTGAATGAATTGACAGATGTTTGTGCATTAAATGGCACATTCTGTTGTTCTTGTTGCATTGGACTCGTATTCCTACTAAAGTTATTGTAATTAGGTTGAGAGCAATGCACATGTTGATTCATAGCTGCTCCATATCCATTCGACGGCATACTATTCTGTGCAGTGTACTGATTTTCACTTCCATAATATCCTGGATATGTATTATAAGATGCATAAGAATTGTGAGGGTTGTGCACAACACCATAATTATTATGAGGATAGGACACGGAAGAAGAATTAAAAAGTTGAGAATCGCCAAAACCGGACTGAGAAGGTAGTGGTTCCTGTGCATGACTATGTGTCTGCTGTGCATAACAAATGTTTCTCATATGGATGTGGTTACCATTTGGTTGTTGAACATTTGCAGGATATGTTGCTGAATTTGCGGTGAAAGGAACTTTATTAACATTCCCAGAAGAATTTAGATTAGAGTGATTAGGATGTACATGAAAACTCTTATTCAATTCTCCCTGGCAACCCTGCACAGAATGTTGTTGTACTCCATTGTTTGGGAAACAAGTTTGCACATTAGATACATTGCTGCCATCTGGATAACAGGCTACTACAGCAGCATTATTAGATACCATTTCATTACAAACTCCACTTTGTATTGAGCTATTAGCATTGGGGTGACTGTGTACTCTATTAGACATAGGTCCATTTTGAAGATGGGGCAATTCTAAACTCTGATTATTGTTCATTGCTGCACTCTGGTGATTGTTCATTGCTGTACCCTGATGATTGTGCACGGCTCCATTCAGATGATTGTGCATGGCTCCACTAGGATGATTGTGAATGGCTCCAATCACATGATTGTGCATAGCTCCATTTGGATGATTGTGTACGATTCCATTCTGATGATTGTGCATGGTTCCATTTGAATGATTAAGCACAGCTCCATTCTGATTGGGCACAGTTCCTTTTCGTTGATTGGGTAAGGATACGTTTTGCTGATTAGGCATATGTTTATTTTGTTGATGGGACATGGGTCCGTTTTGTTGATTTGCCATATGTCCGTTTTGTTGATTGGGCATAGGTCCATTTTGATGATTGGGCATATGTCCATTTTGTTGATTTGGCATAGATCCGTTTTGATGATTGGGCATATGTCCATTTTGTTGATTTGGCATAGGTCTATTTTGTTGATTTGGCATAGGTCTATTTTTTTGATTTGGCATAGGTCCATTTTGCTGATTGGGCATATGTCCATTTTGTTGATTTGGCAAAGGTCCATTTTGCTGATTGAGCATCTGCCCATTTGAATGAATTTGCCTCTGTCCATTTGAATGATTAAGCACTGCCTTATTAGAGTTATCGACCATAGGTCCATTTTTCTGATTAGACAATCCTTTTTGACCGGGCACTGCCCCATTCGGATTATGTACTGTTCCATTTTGAAGATTATGTACCATTCCATTCTGGTGATTGAGCACAACTTCGTCCTGCCGATTGTTAAATTTATGTGAACAAGAATTAGAAGCCCAAGCGGAGTGCACAGAGTTTTGACAACACGAATTGCTGGAAGACCAATTTGGTAGTGCATTATTTGGATTCATGCATGACATCCTCTGAAGGCTCTTGCACTGGCCATTGTTTATGGGTGCTCCTGCGGAAGGTGGAACATATTGACTCACACTCGTCATTGCCTCACTGATAGCAGATTCTGGTCGCTGGTCTTGTTCTGCAACTTCACTCAAGTAGGTCAAGATCTCATCTGGCAAAATCACATTCTGATTTTGCTCAATGGGTTTTCCCTCTTCCAGTTCTTCCAATACGACATTCTGGTTTGGATGGTGACTGCTTGCACTAAGAGCGGGCGGTACTGAGGGTGGTCCCATACTGCTCGGTCCAGGTAAAGGAGTGCAAATTGATGGAGATGCTAGATAAAAGCTCCTGCAGCTTCCAGGTGACAACCTGTCGCTATCGCGTGCCAACGATTCTGCCTGGCTCTCAACGACCAGATTGTTGGTGTTTGCTAAGTGTTGAGACGTTAAAGCTCTAGCATGGACACGATGAAAATGTGTAGTAAGCTCATTAGGTAATTTATCATCTGACTGACTGGATCGCCTTGAGCTACCTACAGAGATTGGATCGTAAGCTGAGCCTTGTTGAGTAGTTGCGTTGGAAGTGTTCTGCTCCACTGTGGCATGCTCAAGCCCACTTGGTTTACTACCCGCCGTGCTGTGTTGCCGAGAACTTGCTTCGGACTGCAAGCTGCTGTAGAAGGAACTGAATGTGCTGCTGCTGCCACTATTGCGTCTTGTCTTATCTAGTTCGGTACCTGTGCCTGTGGTGCATGTCTGGGGAGGAAGAGCTAGAAAGCAAAATAATTTGTTAGATGCACCAATATTTACCAATCAGTATAACCACTTAGGTTTTAATTAACAAAGTACAAGCTTTATTTGTATAATTTTAACTAAAATAACGTTTTTGAATTTAATGACTTTGACATATAGTGATTTGATACTTCAGAGTGCTTCATTGATCTTTCACCACCATATTAGGCCCAATCTAATATTTTTTTAAACACAAGAAACACCAAAATATTGCTTTAAGATATTTGTCATTTTATAAAAAGATAAAACAATAATTGAAGAGATTCAATGAAATATGAATAATACCCAGAAGAGAAATTTGTAATTATATATGTTTTGTTAATTTAAGGCTTTGAGCAACAATGCTTGTTGCTATCAATTGAAAAATTCATCAGGTTTGAAGCAATAGTTTTGTCCAATTTTGTATCAAGCAAAATATTATGTAATATTACATACAGTATGTAGAGAGAAGTATGCAATCACTTAGAATAAACTAATTTGCTCTGGATAATTTAATTATTAAAAGAAGTGCTGGTTAGTGCATCTTCTCTTATATGATGGATAAAAAGTATTAAGAATTTAGTTTATAAAGAGACTGCATCATCATTTTGCATCTAACGACAAATTAGCCTTAGTATATAAACCAGAACACTTTTTTGCGACTGCAAATGACTAAGGGATTGCATTACGTTTTTTAACTTTCAAAATACTAATTAAAGAGTTATTGAACTTATTAAACATAAAAGTGAAGTCGTCTAGATCAATATAATTAAGAAGGAACGTCCGTCTGTAGAGAGGAGTATGCAATCCATATCTCCAAAGATCTATTACTTTATTTTTTTCAGCCAGAAATTTTCTAGCAGGCATAACATCAGTAATAACAGTTCATTAAATAAATAAATTTCAAAGTAAAATAGCTAGAGTTTTTTTTTATTATTATTAATTTATTCAATTTAATTATAAGCTAGCTTATAAAAACTTTTTTAATGTATTAAAAAAATTATTTTGCCTTCACATTTTTTAAGGAACTTTTATTACTGATGTTATGCCTGTTAGAAAATTTCATATGCTTCAAAACAATATTACAGCACAAATTGTGACTGAAAATATTAGGGATGGAACGGATGTGAGTTTTGCCGGATACCGGATTTCGGATATCCGGGGTACCATGTCTACCGGATACGGATATCCGAAACGGATTTCACCGGATATCCGGCCGGATATTCGGTCTAAGAAAGCTGAGCTATGCCCAGCAGGCCTTGGTCCACACGGGCTGCCACGCCACTGAGTTAATTTTTTTATTTAAACTTTAGTTGATGAAACGATGTTTTAGTGATGCCAATACCTACACTTGCTGAACAATTTTGAAACTTCATCACCATTTTGCTTGTGTGTTACTTAAAATTGTACCAAACAATCTAAAATGTGATGAAAATATTTCAGAAATACGTTTGCAAATTGTTACTCAACTTCTTACCTTGTATCATGTAATGTAAACATAAGATAATCTTCCTCAAGTCTGCATAAATATTCCATATTACTTTTACCCGAAAAACACACAGCAAGGTGATAACAAACAAAATTAGTACTTACATATATTTGTGGTTAAGGCTTTTGCTTTAGGATCATCTAAACTCCACAATTCTGGTACATATAATGTCGATTCCAATGTTGTCTGCGTGCATTTCTTGTTTTGATGAATTGTTTTTTCTTGTTCATCAATATTTGATGCATTTAGTGAGTCTTTTAAGCTTCGGTGAATTTCCTTATGCACACTCATTAAATAGTTCCATAAGGCTGGAAAAGGATTTTGGGCTTTTGCCGCGCACAATATATTTTTTAAACGATTCTGTGGAGCAAGTAACACATAGAGGGCTTTGCTTTCGTCATTTCCATTAATTTTAAAATACTTCCAAATAGGTGATTTTAAATGAACCATTATTAAAAATTATAAATTGGATTGTAATTGGAGAAAACTATGATTCAAGACATTCTAGAGAGCTAAATATAATTCCACATTGTGGCGCTGCGTTAAAGACCTAAAAATTACAATATTTCATTTTACGTCAGAAAAAATATACCAGCTTTCAACTTCTGCCAATGAAAAATCAGAAATTAGACCATACCATTCACAGCATAAAGGGGTAGGGTATTATCGTCGATTGAACGAAAAAAAAAAAAAAAAAAAAAAACATTGAGAAGTGCGCATTGGCTATTTATTGCTTTTTACTCGCTAGCAAATGTCAGAAAAAAAGGAGGAAGTGGGAAGACTTATGTTATGGAAAAAAAGTACTATTTATTAGTATTTCGGTTCGTGTTTTACGGAGAATCATTCAAATATAACATCTGGAATTAATCAGATCATAAACTTGGAATGAAAAGAACATATTGCAAAACACGTATGAAGGATGTGTATGGAAAAAGATTGGAGGAATCGTTTATGCTTATCAACTCGGCGCCAATAATACGCAATTATGTTGCAATTTATGTCCAAGAAAAAAAAAATTAAAAAAAAGTGTAGGATGCGGTGTCCCCTTTGTCCGAAAAAGATCATTATTTTTTGCAAAAAATTATTTCTTGTGGATACCTGGTGGCCGGATATATAGCCGGATATCCGAATGAAATTATCGGATGTCCGGTATTTCAAATCGGATATCCGACGGGGTTTCGGATATTGAAAAATCAGCCGGATATGCCGGATATCGGATATTTGCCGGATATCCGTACCATCCCTAGAAAATATAAAACATTGGCTATGAGGCAGGGACAGACTGCTGTTCCCTCCGAGCAGTGCATGCGAAGTTCAATACTATAAACAGAAATTTTTGTACCTAATCCTTGTGCATTGTTCAGACAAGCTTTGAGTTTCTCACTGGTTTGTGATTCAATTATGTCTTGAAGATGCGGAGGAGGAATCATATTCTCAATACTTCTATCAACATTTCCTTTAAAAATAAACACATTTAGTTAGTAAGAATTTGATAGGATTTTCGTCCATAAAACAAAGGAAAGCTACTATTTCACAACTAGAAAGTTGTAAGCACCAAATGTTTTGTTTACGATTATTTTAGATATATGATGCACATTTTTTTTTTTGGGGGGGGGGGGGGGTATACTAAGTAAATTTAATTCCATCTCATCATCCATTGCATCAAACTACATCTCAAAATTTATTTATTAAAAATGAACGTGAATTTATGCATTCATGTCCAACTATCTTTTATTTATTCAAATTAAAGCAATTTTAGCAACAGGAAAGAGTTGGAACAATGATCATTTAAAATCTTTTACTTACAGTGTTCAGGGATGTGATTGGCAAAAAGACTGAAATCATTAGCAAGCAAATAATTTGTACCATTGTACCACAATTTATATACGGAAGATATTTTTTTAAGAGGAAAAGAAAAAAAGGATTAGATTGGTCAGAGAGCAAAAAGAAGGAAATCAAAAAAAAAATTGTCTAAAAAGGATGCATAAGGGAAAATATCCAAAAAAGCTTGCAGAAGGGACAATATCCAAAAATTTGACAAAAAAAAAAGCATGTGGAAGGGATGATTTACCAATTTTAAAGACACAATAAAATGTCTCACACTATATAATAATTACATTTCAAATATTTGGGAAGAAATTAATATGTGCCACAAGTTGTTCTCAAAACATAGTACTCTAGTAGTCTCCAAATTTCAGCTATAAAAAAAAGATCAGCAGATCCTTGAACAGGGTCAAAAAGGTGAAAAAGGAAACATTTTGCATAAAAAGAGGAAATATGCCAAAAAGTGGAAAATCTCAGCCCTGAGAGTTACCAAGTGAGTAAATGAGTCAGTCTGTGATCAGCATACCTCTAATAATAATCACAAAACATAGACATGAAAATAGTAAATATTTTGAACACAAATAAAAAAAAAAAACTTTATTAATAACATATCCAATATGGAAATGCTTTAGAAGATCATAGTAAAATAAATTATGAATATACAATTTTTTTATAGTAATTAAAAACTTTTAATGATAAATTAAGATCAATCAAAAACATAAAAATTAAGGTAAAAATTATGACATTTAAATTCAACAGCGTTCACACTCAAATCACAGAATAAAAATCAATGACTTTTAAAGACCTAAATAATTTTTTTAAAAACCTTTGAAAATTTGTTTTCAAGCAAGTCAATACATAAATTTTTATTAAAGTATATTCTACCAATAAAGTTACAAGTTGGGGCATGCGTAAAACATGTCAGAGAATTCCAATACAATGCGGATAAGTAGCGGTCAAGCGGGGATAGCAAGTTTGAGTAGTATTTTTATAAATTTTGCAGTTGGACACACAACATCTGCAAAAATTAAGGACTTTTAAGGACCTCTATGCATTTTCAAGGACTTTTAAGTCAGGGTTGGGAAAAAACCTAGGTTTTCTAGAAAACCAACAAAAAAAGTTTTACTGGGTTTTTTTTAAATTGTTTTCTAATTACATGTATACATATTTATAAATAAAATTTGAGATAAACTAGAATAATTTATGTTCAAATAACAATTAATATTTATTTTGAAAATAATTTAAACCATGTAAATAAACAATTGATGCTACTTATGTGAATATCCAAATAATATTAAATTTTTATATTTTATTTAGAAACACTATTTTTTAAATTTAATGTATACAATAGTAATTGTTTACTACATAATACATGGAATATTGCTCTTAAATTCATCAGTAATTGTGAAAAGTTGTTCAAAATGATATTTTAAATGTTTAGAAATAAGTTGTTAAAACACAAAACCTCTAATTTAGAAACAAATTTTAAAATTTGAAATATTATAAAACATTAATATATCTGTTAGTTTATTATAAAAACTTATTGTTGATACTACTTATAAAAACTTCCAAATCTTTAATTACCAGATTTATTTTAAAATGCATTTGAACTTATTCCATTTATAATACATATAATTTTTCATTTAGGGAATTATTTTCTTAAAAAATAATAGAAATAATATTGGTTTTTTTTTTAGAGAAAAAACCATTTGGTTTAAACCATGTCAACCCTGTTTTAAGCCCCTCTTAGTATTTTCAAGTACTTTCAAGGCCTTGAAAACAAGTTTAAAAATATTAAGCACTTTTGATGACCAAAGGAACCCTGTTCAAATACTTAAAAAAACATAAATGTATAAAAAAAAAAAAATGCTTACCTTTCTTGGAAGGAAATATACGGCGCCAAGTTGATTTCAGTAGAGGTTTCAGTGGGTTTTTGAATCGTATACTGGATCTAGCAGCAACTTGATTCCTGCCCATTCCCCCATTTATCGCACAAGGTGCCAAAATAAGATCTTCTTCATATGGCTAGAAAAGAAAATTACAAAGTGTTAAATTTTTATACATTGCTGATAGAAATAATCGAAATCTAACATACAGCCTTTTCACAATTAGCTTACGAAAGCTAAGAATTATTAGTTTATAGATCTTTGACTGTACCAAAAATGAGCGATTATTTTTAAAACAATGATAATCAGAAAGCTGGAATCAGAACCTACTTCTTCGACAATTTCCTCGACATCCCACGTTTCAACATCTGCTTGTCTGCTAGTGGTGGAAATGCTGTTATCACTAATTGGTGGACTCCCAACAGATTCTTCAGAATTTGCCGGTGGGGAATTCTTAAACAAAACAAATAAAAATTATACAAAATATACAGGCATAAATTTTCTGATTGATATTAAGGCAATTATTTTGGACAAAAACTTAGTTAAAAAACTGAAATCAGGTTTTGTTAAAGCAAAATACAGTTAATGTGTGGCAGGGAAATAAAACAATTAAAAAAAAGTTGGATTGCAATAATAACTGTTATTAAAAGGCCATTTTTAAATGTTTCTATTGATCCCCTCTTTTTGACTTAACAAAGCCCTGATGATTTATAGATTTTTTTTATAATTAAAAATGTTGCCAATTTGAAGAGTTTGTTGATAAAACTTGTCATTGAATATCTCTATACTAGAGGACAAGATGAAGTGAGCTCACTGAGTAGGCTGTAGGAACCAATTCCCCTATGGCTGTAAAGCATTGAGAGAGTTCAAATCAGGTTGTCTTCTAGTATATCAGCAGCCGAGAAGTGAACTTGTCATAGAGTTATTATGGAAGAAGTTTTCTGGTTGAATTTTTAAAGCACTTCAGGTTGATGATTGGTTTAGATTTCCTCTTGCACAAGGAATACTTTAGAGCTGTTCATCATTGCTGCCAAGTCTAAAATTTTTTTTAAAGTAGAGCTTGTAGAGAGGCAAACCCAATCAAGATTTGATCCTGATGCCTTTCACATGGCAAGTGCCCTGTATCAGTCGATGAATATGGGATAGTACAGGGTTCCCACTCAAATCACGGAATGAAAATCACTGACTTTTCAATGACTTTTAAGGACCTAAATAATGTTTTAAGGACCTTTGAAAATTTGTTTTCAGGCATCAGTCTATATATAAATTTTTAATTAAATATATTCCACCAGAAATGTTACAAATTGGTGCATGCATAATACAAATAGGTCAGAGAATTCTTAGATTGTGCGGATAAGTGGTGATCATGCGGGAATAGCAAGTCAGAGTGGTATTTTTATAAATTTTGCAGCTGGTCACACAATAGCCGCAAAAATTAAGGACTTTTAAGGACCTCTAAGCATTATCAAGTACTTTCAAGGCCTAAACAACAACTTCAGCACTTTTAATGACCGTGAGAATCCTGTTATATTTAATCCTAATAATCTTATTAAAACCTTCAAACTGATATGACTCATATCTGAAAAATTTGTAGTTTAGACTTAATGAATTATAAATTGGCTATTAATCATGTACAATACTTCCGAGTTAAATTTTGGCATGAAAACTTGCTTTAAATAGCATATTGCATGTGTCTGTAGCATTTGTAGTTTTCTGGTAATTTTGGCCTTAGATTAAAAGAGCTTCGAGATTTAAAATAGAGGCCATAGCTTTTTACTCTCTTGCAAAACTAAAAAAAGCCTTTGAATCAATCAATCATAGAACTAGTTAGTATAGACCTATTGTTCATCATTTCGTTGGAATTTTCATAGCTTGATTCAGACTAAGTTAAATTAGCATATGTTTAAAACGAGCTTAATCACCACAAATCTAAGTTGTCATTTTTTCGCATACCTTAACACATTAGAATAGTTTAAATTTAAAAAAATCCAGTCTTTCTTACCTCAGACTTTATACTTTGACTGGACATGCTTCCTGGATTGGTCAAATTGCTATTATCGGAATTAGGACTTCCCTGCATGCTATTCTGATCTGTGTGATTATCGTCTCCCTGTTTGTCTTTTTCACCTTCTTTTCCTTCTCCTCCCTTGTGCTTCTTGTTGGCATAAAATTCAGCCCCATGCACATTCTTTACATGTTTACGTAGAGAACTAGGGTCAGTGTATCTTTTATTGCAACCAGGAGCTTTGCAAGCATAAGGTTTCTGAAAAATAATATATTTTAGTTAATATTTAAAGAGGTTATTTTCCTACATAAGAAAAAAATACTGTGCCCCGACTTTTCAGAAGATTTGTCAGGCGATTATTGTTGTTTCATGCAAGAAAGTATCATTATCATATAGTAACACTGTTGTTAGGTTTCAGTGGATTGTTTTTGAATGCCAAAGAAAGCTAAATATGATTGAGCTCCTGGCAGTCCACAAATAAACCCATATTAACCTGCTTTAGTTAAAATTCAAATTTTTGATATCTGGAGGAAATGACAGTGTTCATCATTTTGTACTAGAAATCTTCTTTCAGTTATGATGTGTTTCAGTTATACTGTGATATGGGAAGGAAATTCCCTGTCTCTTAATTTAAAAAAAAAAGAGTTACTCAATTTCATAGTTCTGTTATTATCTAGAAAGCAAAAGATGTCTAAATATTTCTAAAGAAAGATTATGACAAAAATTAACACTTATAATCAGAAACCAAACGTTTCATGAATTTTTGACTGATTTTGAAAAGTTACTCATCCGTAACCATATTTCCTGGTTTAATTATGTCGGTTGATTTTATACAACTTTTCTATTACTTGATAGTGCTATGTTTTCAAAGTGCATGCCAAGTTACATAAAATTTAGAAACAGGTCAAATATTTTAAGATTCAAACTTACAGCATTTGAGTGTGTTCTGTTCTGATGTTTTGCTCTGTCTGATGCATTGCTGAATGCTTTTACACACCCAGGATATTCACAAGTGTAAGGTTTCTCCCCTGTATGTGACCTTAAATGGGTCTTGAGATTTTCTAAGCGAGAATATGCTTTAGAACAACCTTCAAACTGAAACCAAATTATGAATGCTATAAAATGAATGTACAATAACGTAATTGAACATTACAGGAATCTAAATAAATACCTTCCTTTATTTAAATACTCAAAAATGTAATTATGGAAATAAGGATCAAGTTTAAGTAAGTTTGCAACACTGAGAAAAAATTATCAGTAAGTAAAAATACACACCATCGTAAATGACAATAACAATACATTTAATTCTACTTTAAAAAATAAACAAGGGAAATAAAAACTTACCTTGATAAAACAAATTTATCCAATTTTTTGCAAGCTAACAAGACAGTAATAGATTGAAAAAAAGCACAATACTTTCATACAATTGTAAAACAATTATCGAAAAGCAATTAATTCTAAAATGAAGGACTAAGAAGATGACAGGAATAAGTAGCAAAATGTAACTTGAAGAGACATTAGCTTTTTACTTTTGCACTTTTTTAATGTAATATAAATCTTTCTTCAGTCAAAATATCTGTCATTAAACATTTTAGAAACCTACTGTAAAAAACAAGATTACAAAAAATGTTTCACATTCTCTGTTTATCTACTTAGTCTTTAATCAGTAAAAAAAGTTAATATAAGAAACTGATTTAAATTAGCTGCATTCAACTAAAAGACTTACCGTGCACTTGTTTGGTTTTTCTCCTGTGTGTTTCCTCATGTGCACCACAAGCATGTACTGTGCTTTGAAGGGCTTCAATTCACGAGAGCACTCCTTCCATCGACATATAAATTGCTTCTTATTCCCATGAATGTCATGAATATGTTCATCACTAATGTGCTATAAAAGGTAAACTAAGCAGTTTTAGTGAGGATAAACACAAGTATATCAAAATCAGTGATTAATTTAAACATACTAAAGAATAAATTGAATTTATTAATCATGATCCAAGGTTTCAACAAAATGTTTTTAACATATAGAAACAAATATTACTCTATCCTTATTTTAAAAGAAGAAAATGTTAACTTAGCCATATTAATTTTAAGATTAAATTTGATATAGCATCTTTATTAAATCAACCCGAAGTAGAGGAAACAATTGTGAAAAAAAATTCAGAAATATTGTTCTGTAGATGTAGGCTTAAACTAAATTCTTTTGTAAATATGGGAGAAACTCATTATTTCTAACAATTGAAACAATTGGTGATTAATGGTAACCAAGTTTCGAAAATAGATAGCCAAATTTTACTATTAATAGCCAAACATGGTCAGTTTCAAATTTTGATATCAATTGCATCTTTATCATTTTGGGGGGAAAAAAAACATTTATAGGAAAAAATAGATAGCACTTTTGAGAGAATGACAGCCAAAACATTTACCATAGAAATACTCGCTATAAGAAATTTAGTTGCATTTTTTACCCATACTACTAGAACCTTAGAAAGCCAATGCATTCAGGTAACATAAAATTGCTAGCAAAGGGAACATATAAATGTTGTAAGCAATAAATTTTAACTGAACAATTACCTTGACCAGTTCATCTTGAGTGAGAAACTCTTTCTGACATTCAACCTGACAATCCCCTTGACGATCAATCCAATGGCAGTTAGTCTCGATGAAATCTTCAGGGGGCTCGTCCTTGATGTCGCCACCAGCATCTTTGTCATCATCAAGTATAATGGTCTTGTTACGTAAAAGGGATTTTTTGTACTTGTAGCGTTGTGAATCTCCGTCCACTGTGCTGCTCACAATATTGCAAGCTGTTTCCCGTCCACTAGGAGCCTCAGACTGAAAATGTGAAATTCAATGTAAGAAAAACCAACTCAAGTTTAAACATAATTAAACTATGTATTAATGAGACTGTATTTTCATTGGAATCTGGCTTTTTGAGTAGCAACATTTCTCTTTTTATTATACAACTACTTCAGAGAGAGAATAATTATATTTGAGTTAAGACTTAGAAAAAATCATACAACAATATATTATTCTATGCCAAATCATAATCAAAGTACATTCTTGAAAAGTTATGTAGTCCTAAAAGAATGCCCTGGAGTCTGTGTAAAACAAAAATTATTAAATAAATTACTTTAATTTTTGTTTCTATAATTTTTTGTAGAGGTAATTAAATGCTTTACACTGGCATTTGCTACTTTGCTAGGAATAGATGGTAAAGCAATAGCAGCTCAATATTAAGACTTTTCAGAGAAAAGTTTTTTTTTTTTTTTTTTTTTTTTTTATGACATTGTATAATATTGAGGTAAAGCTGTTATAAAATACAAA
The DNA here is from genome assembly GCA_963978545.1 of Linyphia triangularis. Taxonomy (NCBI): domain Eukaryota; kingdom Metazoa; phylum Arthropoda; class Arachnida; order Araneae; family Linyphiidae; genus Linyphia; species Linyphia triangularis. The sequence goes on from OZ021729.1 coordinate 40,221,867, forward strand.
AATTACTAATTTAATATTGAGATATTTTTTAAAAGGAAAAACTCTTTTGGAAAATCAAACCAAAGAAATAACAATGCATCTAATTAGTCACACTCCAATTTAATTTTAATGCCTTTAAACAATGTGTCTCCATTTGGGTACATCCAGCTAAAGAACGGTTTGAAAAAGAGTAATACAAAACATTTCCCTGTTTTATTTTGCCAATATAATTGAATTTTTCAATTAGTATAATCAATTTAATAGTACACATCAGCCGTTTTAAACAATCCATTATTTTTCCAAACACAATGTTAAGCTAAATATTGCTTTTAAATTTAAACTTTACACTTTACACTAACTATAACAAAAAACAGAGCTAATGAACAAAATTCAAAGACATAATAGAATAAGGTCTTTTTCTACTATTAGCAATACAAAATTAGTTTTAGGCAACTTCTAATTCAGTAGCTCTACCTGTTAGATTAAACAGAATGTGAAAATTTCAATTGTCATGAAATTAGTATAAAAATGTATTTCAGTTTTTTAGATACCATAAAAATTTATATGTTTTGTAAACAATTTCAGTGGTGTGGTACAGTAAAAGAATTCTGATCACCCAAAACAAAATAGAAGGGCTGAATACAATGTTAAAATTAAACATAAACAAGATTGATAAACTTACTCCTGTGTCCATCTTAGACATAAGACCTGGATTAAACAGAGATTGATGGGAGAAAGGAGGTGGAAGGATCATTGTGGGAGTTTGTCGCATGAAAGGATGGAAGTGAGATGCTTGGGAAGGAACTCCTAAAGTTGGACTCAAAGTGCCTGTTGGAAGAAATAGTTATTAATAACCAAATTTTTAGAATGCATGTAAAAAAAAAAAATTCAAAATATCCCCTAATAATATGCACTTTATCAAAAAATTTCAATTTTTTAAAAATCCTGCATTAGCCATAGATATTTCAAATAATTCTTCCTAGTTTGAATTTATTACTCCCAAATTGTTATAAGTACAAAACTTTTTTCGGATGGATATAAACTTCAATTGTGTTTTTAAAAACCTTTTGATAGGATATTTATGCAATATTTTTAATGTTTATCCATAAAAAATGTAAGTATACACTATGAGTCTCATCTACAATTTTTTTGAGAATAGTATTTCACATTTGACCAGACTAGTTCAAAGAAGGATCTGGCCAATAGTTAAAGCAGAGTAGTTGCTAATGACAGGAAAATCTTTTCAACATCTCAAAATAAAATGGCTCTATTTAAAATATAAATTTGATAAATAAGTGTACTTCAAATATCACTAATAAGTTACATTTATTTAACCTTAAATAAAAGCAACTATTACCAGCTGATAGATGTCCATAGGAACCACTAGCACTGGAGCTCCTTGAGCAGTTCATGTAAGAAGCGAGAGAATTCGGTGAGAATCGGGTAACTGAAGAGAGATCCAGTGAATCTGACAGGTAAGGAGATATGGACAGTGCTCTTTTCCTCCCATGTCGAGAAGCCGCTCTCGGACTTGCCATGTGAGAAGCTGAAAACATTTTAGTTTAGGTCAATAAAACAGTTGTATTTTCATTTGTTTAGTAACTGATAATCACAGTTGCTAAATGACTATATAATGAGGGTGAATAAAATAAAAAATGTAATGTATATATAAATTCAACATTTCTTAATGTTATTTTAGAAACTCCAGAGCAACTTTGTGGAAAAAATAAAACTTTTTATGCAAGATAGGGTTAAGTTTCAGAGGACCATAATACTATGGAAAGAGTGACTAAATTCAGACATTTTCGTTTTTAAGATTTACATATATAAGGAATTGATTACCAAAAAACTTAATTTTGTTTAAAAAAAAATAGAATTATCAGATAACAGATTCATTTATCACTTAAAAAAGCACATAACTATTGTTATTATATAAAACTGAAAAGGCTTGTGAGCAAAACTTTCTCGGAAATTCATATAAATTTCTCGGTGTTATATAATTGTTGATATGTTAGTTCATGTTTCAGATCTTAGTTATTTTTTCAAATCAAAATAAAGTATCAAAGTTAAGAAAACATGTGGACAAGAAACTGATTTTTAAACCAGCTATTTATGTAACCACATAAAAACCAAGGTAAGACAATTAATAGTTTGTTAACTAAGCATAAAAAAGGCTTTATATATATAAAAAATTGCATTAATTTAAAAATCGGTTAAAAACACAAGCGGAGAAAAAAAAATTATCTACTTATATCAAAATTGTTTAACCTAGGTAGTTAACCACAAAAATTAATAAAACTATAAACATTGAGTCAATTAAGTAATTTGCATGCAATTTGTTTCCAATAGTCAAAATATGTACAATTTGGCAGTTTCTTAACTATTAGATTTAATGTCTGCTCAATGTAAGAGGCTGTAGCAATAAGAAGAAATTAACCTTCTGAAGAGAGGAGCGATTCACAAGCCGGATGGTGAGGGCTGCTGGGGTGACAGTCGCCAAGCATGCACCTTTGGCCTAAAGCCGCCATTTGTTGTAAATACTCAGCATGGAACGGTAAACCTGATGGGTATGGATTTTAATATTTCAGAATGCGATAAGATTAAATAGTTAATAGTGTAAAAGGGTGCTGTTCAAAAGCAGAAGTTAAAACAATATTTTTTAAATCACAAGAGATTACAGTTACATGTCGCATCATGTATGGTGTGTTTGATGAGGATATTGCATGCAAATTACTTTAAATAGGCGATAGAAAATAAAGGTGCAATGAAAGAAACTATAAAAATTAATTATATTTTAGGTAGAAGTGCCAATAATTTAAATTACAAGGTGTTAAAACAAAATGCTATGCTACAAAAAAGAGCACATTTCTTCCTGCATATTGTAATTAAGAGATACAAGGAATGAAATGGTAAAAGAAATTTAAATTCAAATATTTTTAAGTGAACATTTATTACAATATTTACAAGTAGCAGAGTTGGGATTACATAATACAATGAAAACTGAAGTAATATACAAACATAGAAAAACTTATTCAAAATGTTCATTTAATGTAATAAGAAAAATATGCGCCGGATTTAACTTATACTAATGGCAGCCAGATTTTATCCTCACTATTATAAGGAGAAAGCATGCTAGATTTAACTACTAGGTAGCTTTAATATCCATTCAAAGAACTTTACCAGGGTTCATACTCAATTTAAGAAAAAAAATTAACTGAGATTTCCCTGAGTTTTCAAGAGTCATGTTCTAGATCACAGAGAAAATTATTTTTAGTCACATAAATATAGTCAAACCTTGATTACACAAATTCTTCAGATAATTTGAAAAAAGTATTTTTTTTTTCTATAAGAATAACTTTCTGCAAGTCTGTGTTATCAAATAATTCTGTAACTTCAATTCCTCGAGTTAGGGTTAAACAAAGAGCAATGAAGAGTAGGATTTTTTTTTCAGAGCAACAATGACTTTTTCCAGGTTTTAGAGGAGATTTTTCTTTTTTCCCTGAGAATTCCCTGAGTTTTCCCTGTTCTCCCTGAGGCGTATGAACCCTGTTTACCTATTGTGGACACTAATTGTAGTAAGAAGCATTGAAATTCAGAGAACAAAACCAAAGTCTGATTTTAAGCATCTTTTTCAATACTACTAGCAGGTTCAGGAGCAGCTGTGCTGCACCTTACACACAATTCCCTAAAATATCAAACATAAGACAGGGTGGCCACAAAATTCAGAAAAAAAAGTTACCTGGCAGATTTCTAAGAAAATCCCTGAACTTACGAAAACTTTTCTTTTTTTTCAAAAATCCTCAATTTTTCCAGATATGTAGATCAAATAGAACATTTATACCAAAGAGATAATATGGCAATTTTTTAAAAATAGTTTTGGTAGTAAAGAAAAGTTTAAATTATACCGTAACATGAAACCTCTTACAATTACCAAAATTCTCCAGGAAAATGGCACCAAAATACAGACGAATGGGGAAACGCGACTTCAAAATTATAGAAAAATTCCCCGACTTCTGTAAAGTTAAAAAAAATTCCACGACATTTCACTGATTTTTTCCAGAATCAGAAAGCTCCCTGACATTTCCCTGATTTCCAGGTTCTATGGCCACTATCACTATGTTATAATACCAGCTGGAACATTTCTCCTCCAGTTGTGCAATATGACCAATGCATTAGATTGAAAATTATGAAAACTGAGTAGCATAAAAAAATATTACTCCAACAGCATTTTGTGCTGTTCGAAGCAAATACAAGTCTCTGAAAATTGAAAAATGTGTTCCAACTATTAAGATACAGCTGGCAATGAGTAAGTGAAGCTGGTTTCTAAAAGATTTTTTACCTCTGCTCTCCATACCACTCATTGGAATCGGTGGTGGACCAGGATGCAGGGGTGCATACATGTGTTCCATGTATGGGCTGATTCTGTAAGGTAAGTGCATGGCTGCATCCATGTGGCTGCCACCCATTGCTGCACGTCTTTGAGCGAGCATTGCAAGTTCAGGGTAAGTGGGACTTCCCCCAGGACCTGGTATTCTGAGACAAAAATTAAAACTTCAGTTTTAGCTCACTTTGTATTGTGAAACGTTAGTAGTTTATAGAAATTACATTTGCAAAAGGGTTCTATTAGTAGCTTTTACATTTACTTAGTTTTAATGATGATGGTCTTTCTGATCACTCAAACGTAAATATTTTTTATCTAGAGGAACAGAGAACAAAATTGCAGGTAGAAATATATGTGCTTTCTAATGTACTCATTCTTGTAACAAGTATAGTATAAAAGGGATTCCTTTTTTCTTTAAAAAAAATAATAAATTATAAAGCAAAATACATATTTTTTTCTTTAGTCAAGGATCTTTTACATTTTGTAAAAATTACATGAATAAATAGTTACAACGAAATGATTCGATATATAGCACGAGAACATGCGCTGGTGTGTTGCTAGGGGAATAACATTACAAAGAGGCCTCTACGACACACTGCACATCCTTGCGGTTAAGCAGTCCAAGGTACACAAAGATCTTGTACATTTTTTTTGGAAATGAAAGTTGTACAAAATATACATATTATTTTAAATTACTTTCTTGAAAATGAAATAGTAAGAATAGAGCTACAGAATCAATTATTTATTGAATTATATTTAGAAAAACAGTCAATTTAAAAAATTTCAATCAAAATGTTCCCCCAAGAACAACACACAATTTAACCCCTCAAATGGGAAAAGAAGTTTCCAATTATCTCACCAACTAAATTTTCCCTTGTCCTTAAGGGTTGATTGAATTGAATAATTTCTAATACAAGATCAACCAAAGGGCTAAGCAATCAAATGAGATAAAACTAAAAAAAACTCCCAACCAAGCAGTCTGAAAATTGACACAGACCATTTGTCACAACCACCATCATGTTTACATTTTTAAAAGCAGTTTACATTTTAAACAGTTTTAACGTGTAACTACTTAGTAAAGTAGCTAAACATTTTTTAAAGCAGTAAGCAGAATTTATCACACTTGCTGGAGAATTCCAAGAGTTCTTAAATTGAGCACTCTAGATGGTGAACACTAACAATACTAGATTCCTATCTCCATAAAATGGATTGAGTGAACAATAGTACAGCTTACCCTGCGGCATGGTGGAAAGGGTGGAGACGGGGATCCCACAGAAATCGGCCATCGTGAGAATGCTGATCTGTCGGAATTGATCCATGCACTGCAGAGAAGGCACTCGCAAACTGAAGTGGAATACCTGGAAGAACATAAGAGAATGATTAACTTAAGCCATTAGACCTATATTTCTGCGTTTAATACATGTATTTAATTTGCTTTAAAACGTTTGGTACCGCTCCCAAGCAAAAAAAAAAAAGAAACAAAAGCGGACTTAACACAAAAACGACGAAAACCATCAAAAAGCAAAAAAATTTCAGAAATTGTGGGGTCTATTTACTAAACTTTCTAAATTCCATTTTGAAAAGATGTCTTTGATAAATTCAATGTTTGAAAAAAAGTAGACCTTGAACAAATATCCAGAGTTCGTCCTATGCGTTTTTCAAAGGGCGGCGCGCCATGCCTGCCCCTTTTCTTTAATAATAGCGCCCTTCCTGCCCTTTTTCAGAAAAAATCGCATCCTGCAAGAATTCCAAAAACTTTCGTTTTTCCCCCCAACAGTACGCAATATGTGGATCACACCTACTGAAATCGCCTGTCGCGCATGCTCATTCATGTTCAAACGCGCAACGTATAGATCAGGGACTAAAATTATTGAATAGATGCCCACATAACGTGCGTCGTTAGGTGAATTGTAGGGGCCGTTTTACAATTTCCCAAGTGCTCTTTAATTTAATCCAGATGGTCATTTCGTATGTGTTTTGAATAAGCGTATTTCGCCGGATTTTTTCCATGCCTCCTTCAAAATAGCTTGGAAAGGAATTTGAAAGGCTTGATTAACTTAGTTAAAGGTGTATAACCATCAAATGTAAATGTTTACACTAAGAATTTAAAAAGAATATTTCCGTTTGGACACGCGTAATCGCGATGCCAAATTTAAGGGGTGTTTTTGATAATTTGCCTGTTATCAATTAATTTCTAAACATCCGTTTTGTATTTAAAATTAAACATCACAGGAATGCAATGAAAATCCCGGATTATTTCCGATTTAAAAAAAAAAAAAAAAACTTCTATTACAGCCTACATAATAGCGGCATGCACGGCAAAGAATCGCCGTTTTAACGCTGAATTTAATCCGATTTGAGGGAAGAAAAGAAAAAAAGCACATATTTTAGGACATAGTCCAAGTTCTTTAGTTAGAAAACTCCTTGTGATATCCTACAATGAATAATATTAAATTTGGAGAAACTGTTATTCTTTGTCTGACAATAGCAAACACAAGAAATAAAGTTTAAGGTTAATTCATTTAAACTTTAGAAAATTTTTAAAGGGGATACATTTATGAAAAGTTCTTATCTTAACATTCATTACATCAAAACATTCTTATCTTAATTTTAATGTATTATAAATTGATATTTTTATAAAAAATTAATATTTGTTAATTTGTTGTTAAAATTTTACTGTGTAGATGGTTCTTTAATTTTCTCATTCCCTTCCAGGAGAAGTAGGACTGAAGCATTTTATCAGTATTTTGATATCTTTTGAGTTTCTGAGCAAGTCTTTTTGCATTATTATTATTATTGTTATTTTTTTTTTTTTTTTTTTTTCAAACAATCGAAAATTTAAAATTATTTATTGTGTTGGAAAATTAAAACAATATTGAAATTGTGGCAGAAAACCCGTATAAAATTTCTTGCAATTTGCTAGAAAAGTGCCCTCGTAGACGGTTCTTTAATTTTCTCATTCCCTTTCAGGAGAAGTAGGACTGAAGCATTTTATCAGTATTTTGATATCTTTTGGAGTTGCCCTTTTTTGGAAAATAGCACCCTGCCCTTTTTCATTTCTAGGATGAACTCTGAATATCTACACCTCGAAAAAAGGGCCCTACATAATAATTTGTCTTACTAACATTCATTATTTACATGTACCTATACATATCATACAAAAAGTGGTTCCAATCAACTAAATAGTTTTCATTTACTGTTTATATTTAAAACAAATTTCTTAACAATCATGCTTCTAAGTCCTTCAGATTTTTACTTATAAATTATGTGTATTGGCCCCTTGTAGTCAAAAATAAAGTCCTGCCAACTTTCAGACTTGGCAATTTTCGGTACTTGTCTAACAGAAGATTATTGTAATTTAAATATAAAATACATTATACCAACGTTTTGTGTTTCAATACTTTATTATTGATTTTTTTTTTTTTTTTTTTTTTAAAGAAACTGCATGTGTTTACCCCCAAAATTTAATGTAATACAGAAAAATGTATTTATTTAAAATGTCTAAAATTGAAATAACTAGCAAAAGGTATGTTATGACTAAATACACATAAAACCATTTTTTTCTCATTTTACTTAAAAGTAAAATAAGCAAACATTCTAAGTTACAAGTCTCATACAAATGGAAGTATATATTTTTTTTAAATGAAACATTCAAAACAATAAAATTTTTGAGTGCTGTAATCCCAATCTTCAAATAAATTATTTGCTTAACATCTTTTTTCTAAAGTTAAACCAAATAGTAAAAAAAGTCAATAAATTTGAAACTAAATTAAACTGACTTAAGGTTCAAATAATAGACTTATAAGAAAACAATTTCCAAGTGCATAATTTGTGAAAATATTTCAGACAATTCCGTAACAGATGAATAACAAACAGATAGTACGAGTTAAATAAAAAATGGTAGAAGTCTGAAATCATTTGTTTTGCTCTAATTAAAAATAAAATTCAACATACATTCAATATTTTTTGGAGAATTTGATATTAGTATATGAAGAAAAACTAAACGAGAATTTATGTAAATTGTAAAGTCATTTAAATAAAATACAAGTTTAACATTTTAAGTTTTAGTCTAACTACCTGTACACTTACCTTAAATATTTTAATAACTTTTGAATAATTAGTGAAAACTTAAGAATTATCCGATTCATTAACTTCTTTTTTTAGTGATATAAATACTACACACCAGATGAAAATATTATTTCTTGTTAAAACTTTTATTTTTCATGTTTTCTAAGTACGTATGTATGTTTTATTTGATTATCTCAATCTACATAGCTATAACTCAAAATGCCCAATGCAAGAATAGAAATCCAAAGATTCACTTCAAAGATAGTTTTTTCAGTCAAAATAAAAGCACTATGTAAAAGAAATGAAAACTTAAGATTTGAACAACCAATCTTAAGTACTCACACTGCATGCTTTAGCTTTACATAAAAGAAGATTTTAATGATTACTAGTTGAACACATCATTCCACCTTTCTTTCATTATCAACACACAACATTTTAATATTTATTTTTTATTCAACTCTTAAAATTTTATGTGTTGCACTAAAAATTTACCTCTTATTTAGACTTCCCTCCACCTTAACAACTGAAGTCTCAGATTTCCCATTCTATTTGATTGACTTTCCTCTAAAGTGAACTGCTCCTCCTTCTGCCATCCTGTTCACCCTTTGATGCCTGACTGACAAGCAAGAACCCCCTGTCTCAAACACAATACCCTTCTTTTAACTCCCCCACTTTCTGCAACTTGAAGAAACTACTCCCTAATAAACAACTTTTTTTACAGCAACTTTTGGGAAATTACATTCGGCTATTTCACTTTTAAGAGGTAAAAAATAAATGGTAAATGCATTTATAAACGAATTATTCTTTAAAAATATTGCGTACTTTTTATCTGAGCATTCATAGATTGATTGACACCAGAACATTGTAATTACCATAAAAGCGTCGATACCACTACAACTGCGCATTGTAAACAATGATTTGAATATATCATTATAACAATTCAATTACTTCCAGCCTCCACTTCCAGTGAAAAAGCAAACTGAGAATATGCCACTTAAGTTAACGGCCTCAACCAACCCTTTTACTTTGAATAGGCCGTTTATTTCACGAGAGGCAATAAAGCAAGCCGAAACTCATGTTCGTCCATTCTGAAACCAACAATTGAACATAAGAAAAAGCCAGCTAGAACGACTTCTGGAAACGTTCTCGACGCCCACAATTCATAGTCGAATGGAAACGTGGTGTTTGGGGGCAATAACAGCCTGGGCATTTCAATCTGCAGTAAAAACTCCCAACTGGTTGTCCCAAGTAAGGATTTATTCCTTTCAAAGAGGCAAATAAAAATAAAGGTAATATGATGCTGGATCCGCGTTAACAAGAGCTAGTACGAAATGACAAACGAGTTCGAGGTTATGTTCGCAAATGGCAGTAATAATCCGAGCGATGTTATCTCTGGGCAGGAATAGGAGGGGAGGCACAAAATGACTTCTAAATGCCTTGAAACAAAAACACTGAAGACTGGCGATGAACAGGGGGGCTTGGGGCGGCAAAGAAATATAATAACGAGGGCTAATGAGGATATCTGAATCGACGAGTTCGTCTAAAGAGCTATTGATGGGGGTTGTCTGCAATTAAGCTTCGGATAAGTAACTTGCGTATCGTGGGAATGAACAATAAGTAAATAACAATAAAGGAGAATACGTATTTGAAGTTTTTTCAATTGGCGAGGTGGATGAATAGTTGGCGGAGTTTGCGGTTGAATTATTTTTTAGAGATTTTTGTAGGATATGTCCTACATATACATTTGCATGTTTACTTTCTATCATTCGAACCCTTTGGGACAGAATTTGAACGATTTTTATCTTTTAATTAGTTTTTTAGTTGAGTATTTATTGCATAAAGGAAATATACTTTTAATTCGTTAAAAATATTGGGCCTTTCTTTTTTATTTTAATCAAGAATAGTAAGTTAACGAACAGTTAAATTTGCTCCACGCTAAAAAATGATGGAGTCAAAATATAAATTTCTAGTTTTTAGCAAACGTGTTCATATCAGTTTACAAGGTCCACTGTGAGCACACAAAAAGATTCATACTTTTAAACGGTTAGTAACTAGTACGTTGTGAAATACTCTCTCGATAAAAATGTCTGAAATATTTCAATCAATATTCTTTTTTATTGTCTCAGAAAAGGAAATAAAAACGATAATTTCTGGAAAATGTTCCGAGATTATTTTTTTTTACGGCACTTGAATAAGAAAAGCTCCACAAAACTATGCAAGAGAAAAATTCAAACCATATTAAAAAAATGAAAATACCAAAAAATAAACGTTCAAGAAATTAACTCCTGGCTGCAAAGTGCGAATGAAAAAAAAATCCCACATTATAATAATTTCTGCACCTTCCCTCTATAAAACAAATGTTGCCTAAGAGTAGTTATGCTGGCAACAGAGAAGGAATTGCAATTTATGAAATGTTCATTGACTCAATCTATTCTTAAAAGGAAAGGATGGGGTGACAGGTGGATGTTAACATTTTTTATTTTTCTCATGGTAGTATTTTTTCTATTTTTTTTTTGCATAATCGGTCCCCTGTAGTCGCCCTCCATCGCATTGTGGTGCGTTAGTTACGGCATTGTCAATAATATAACGGACAGTATGTAAGTGATTTATTTAAGTTAAGTCTGCAAACAGCAATATTCTGTTTTAAGAAATTGCATAAGATATACCTGAGATCCTGAGAATAAACAAAAGCAATTTCTCTTGTCGGACCGAAAAGTATTTCAAAACATTCAACATAATGGAATATTTAGAGCGACAAGCTTTTGAAACAATACATTTAGAACTTGCCTTTAAAAAAAAAATAACTTAACCTTAATAACAATGGTACAGTTTAACTCATGAGTTGCTTAATGCCATCGAACCCAAATCAACCTCAAATTCGAGATTCAAAATATTGGAACAACAATAAGAATCAAGTCAACAAAAACTCTTTTCTTGTATCTTTTCAAAGTAAGGATGTTAACAAGATACAACGAAGAAGAAAAAAATCTCTAATCAAACCCAAAACTAGAACGTTAACGTTGAATATCCAAAACACATTCTAGGGCCGAAACACAACCTCATCCTCATGGTGTCAAGTTCTGGAATTTACACAATCATATCTAGAGATATCAATCTTCTCGGCAACCCTGCAACCACCATGACAGTTCGCATCAATCACATAGCGTTCGGAAGAGAAAAAACGTGCCCGAAGCATCATCAGAAAACTGATCGAAATTAGCCCGGGAGGAGGGGGGGGGGGGTCGAACTTAATAACAATTAAGACTTGATCGGGTCTCCCAGCGCAGGTGTACCGAATCATGTGATCATCTTGACAAGGAAGCACTGTGCAATTACGCGTAATAAACACGCGATGGTCCCGCCCCTCCCAACAAGACCATCAGATTATGTTATTTGTTTAGATGAGGATGGTAGCAATTAAAGCGATCGACAAGGGCCTAACGTTTACGATTACATACACGGCAACTCAAGAATTATAAATATGTATCACTAGGAAGATCGTGGGCGAGTGGTCATTATGACATAAATCTCAGTAGACAGGACTGCGGTTGGATGATTATTAAGAGGAGTTTTGTTTCTTCAGCGTTGGTTCTTGTAGAAGATAAAGGGGGACACTTGCAACTTAATAGCGGAGATTTTATTCTTCTTTCTCATTTACCTTACAAGTGCTGATTTATTTATTTTCCTGATGATGTAAAATTAATATCTCTTTTCCCAAGAACGACAGAGTATAATGAGTTGATAGAGATATACTAAGAAGACTGCAGATTGGTTTAAGGGTTACCTTTTGAAAGGGGTGGTGGTTTTAAAAGAGAACAGATAAAAAAAGATGATTCCTTTATCAGTGCTTACGTTTAAAACGACTCATTATTCAGATGGCATGATCTGTCAGTGTTACAGGAAAATTTTCTGTATTTTTGAAGTACAAGAAATAGAGTTATCGCATGAGGTTACTCAAATAATTATACTGTGCATCGACTGATGCACTTTAATTAAGCATTTCCCAACACAGCCTTTAATAATTATTCCATAAAATTGGCAATTTGTCCACATGTCAAGCGCGGACATGGTAATCATTATACAACAATTCTTTTCTTGGAAAAAGTTATCGGACGACAGGATTATCACAGCAGGGCCCCCCCTCCCCCTTTGCAGCCGCGGGCAATATTTCTGGATGGGAGTGAAGAAAGGTCCACCTTCCCACACTAACTTGCCGATAACATGATGGAATAAAAATAGTTGTTTACATGTATGCTCTAAGACTATATTTCGCCTAAGTATATAATTATGCAGTAAAATACCAGAATATAATAATAAATAGCAACCAAAATGTGTAGGTTTTTAACATTTTAAGGTGGCATTGTCCGTTTTACAAACTGGTCGAATAAGTCCAAAAAAGTATAATAATCAGTGCTTAGTGGCTTTTGCTTTTGGATAACTTAAGGCGATCAAATCTATTAAGCGTTATCTAGTCATTTCGACGACGGCCAATACGCGAAATTGATAGCGTTGCCTCATTAATAGTGGTACTTAAGAAAATTAACTGTTGTATTTGCGGTATTTAACTGTTGTGATAATTAACAGTTTTAATTGTGATAATTAATAATTATACGCTTGAAATGAAATGGGCATTCATTGCAAGGGGCAACATCAATGTTATAACATAGCCTCACGGAAAAGAAAAATTCGAGGTATATAAAATAATAAAACACTTAATTTTCGTTAAACCCAACCAATGAAAGAAATTTAATTAGCAAATTAATGTTTTATTCAGTAGAAGATATATTACCGTTGGTAACTAGTGGAAAATAGTTTTAAAACTAAATTATAATTCTAAAAGCCCAGAGGAGAATAAACATATTTTAACCACGTCATGTAAAACGATATTCCCGATTTTTAATACAAAATTTTGTTAAAAATTTTTTTATGGAAAGTTTACTAATGTAACTCTAACGGATTTAGGGGGTTAATTTAGACATTATCCCAGGGACGCTAAATCTATGGAAGGCAAATTTTGGAGAATTTTTTTTTTTAAAGAGATTGATTTATAAAAAAAAATGTCTGATTATGTTTTGATGTTTATTATTTGCACAGTGGACTAGATATTAATGTATATATGTAATTTTGCATAAATGCAAAACAATCATTTATTCTAAATTGTTAAAATAAACATGCTATTATATGTCTATCTGTCATTTAATTCATTCAAAGTCAACATTAAGCAAAATTCAGGGTATTACATATGAAAGGTTTAGGCAATTCCACAGCAAATTGCGGAGTTGACGATATCGCAGATATAGCTGCGCTTTTTGAAAATTTAAAAAAAATTCAACTGTTCACAGATATTATTAGGTTAAAAAAAAACAGGGCAATACTTAAATTTGACATTATGTTTTCACTACGTAGATATGAACAACACCACGAGCTGAAAAATATGGAAAGTATAGGACTAGTGAAAAACAATATTATCTGTCTAGTCTAGAAGCCTTGGTCATAGAAGGAACAAAATGAGATTCATGGAAAGAGCCAAAGTCACTCTTTGAATAAGAATGTACAACATTAATCAGGCGAATTGCAACATAAATGGAAGATTAATCTACAGCCTCACCTCACTAAATGTTTGCAATAGAAAATAATTTTAAAGTGCAATATGGTATAAAATTGATAACCACATAAAAGTTTGAACTATTTTTTCTGAAGTAATATTTGTATCATAATATATCACTAGAGACTTCCTAGTTCCTACACATTTTATAAATTATGGGAGTTTTACAGAAGAATTCAAGATTTTTCAAGAGGTATTTCAATAAACTTATCTCCTAGTACAAAGGTTCCCAACCTTCTTAGTTGTACGGACCACATACTTTTTTAGCTATGCTATTGAATTCATACATTATTCACTCGTTACACCACCGAAGAATACAATTGAATAATTCGATTGTTGTTAACAATCGAGTTACTTGAATGTTCCCATCTCTACCCGCGAAACTCGTATAATATTTTTCTTGGTTTAGATTTACAACCAATGTCCATGGCCCAGTACCATGCTGCTCGCAACCCATGGGTAACACTGTCCTAGTAGTTTTAACAAAAAAAAATTATTGACTAATTTGAGCATTAACATGCTAATTATGATAAGAAAAGTTACTTATTTCATTTTCAGTGATTAATTTGAAAGTAAAGTAAACAATTTTCAATTAAACATGCCAATATTTTTTAACCATAAAAGCAAAATTAACAAATTTCTAGGAATAGCAACTGATCCAGTTATATATGTAATGTATTTCCCATAAGCCATCAACTTGAGATGATGTAAGTTAACTACACTTTATGCCGCTTTATATAAGTCCATGTCAGGGAGCCAATGATTGTTTTTCATGCCAAATACATTGCATTCATTTAAAATAGCTTCGAAATTCTTGTAATAAGAAGAAAAAAAGGGGGGAAAAAATAGATTAAATATTTTTATAAATTGATCATCAATGGTGAATAATTTTGAGACACTCGACAATGAACTGTTTGAGATTTACAATAGTTACTTAAAATCATGTCAAATGTTATGGGAAAAAATTCGTTACAATTTTAGTTTCGACTTTTATTGTTAGATGGATGTAAAATTGAAGATAGATAGTAAAAGTAGGAGAGTGAAGATGAAAGTTAAGAGTGAAAATCCTTAACTTGCAATCTTTAAGAATTTCAGGTAATAAAACTTCTTCCAAATAATTAAGATTTTAATAATTTCTATTGGCTTCTTTTGAATTAGGAGTTTTCTCTCATACAAGATGTAAATGAGGAGCAGTTTCTCTTTCAAATCAACCCACTTCACACATAATCAATCTAAGGTTGATTCGGTGCAGTATCGCCCTCCTTTTGCATACACAAAAATCTACAATACAACCAACCTT
Source organism: Linyphia triangularis (assembly GCA_963978545.1). NCBI lineage: Eukaryota > Metazoa > Arthropoda > Arachnida > Araneae > Linyphiidae > Linyphia > Linyphia triangularis. Next base: position 40,237,200 of record OZ021729.1, read on the forward strand.
TTAATAAGAAAAAGACAGAGTTAAGAGTTTACAGAACATTAAGATTTACATGATTAAGATATTTTATTGTTCTGCAGAAGAAAAAAAAAGTGGGAAAAAAAATAAGTCACAATGTAGTACAGAAAAAGAGAACAATACAATTTAGTACCATTATGTTAAGTGAATTAAATTTTCCTGACCACCCACCTCAGAAGATGTTATCACATTCTCAAAGTAAGAAATAATTTTTGTAAGTGTAAAAATATTGATATTTGGTTTTCTAATTAATGACTCTGAAATACTGTAGTAGACATGTAATTTTTGCCATATATTAGCTAGAAAGCAATGTTAAAGACCAAATAATTCTGACATAATGATTGGTGAAATCTTTTTTACCATTTTAGTACAGATATACAAATCGCTTCTTTAAATTTGTTTCGTTTGAAATTATGCAATTCTGAGAGAAAAAAAAATTCTTGAAAGCCTACGATAGTTAAAAATTAAACCACCAGATGGCGCAGTACGATCTGAAAACCGCGTATTATGAAATTAACTTCGGAAAAATCTAATAAAATTTTAACAAATTATTTTAATGCGAAAAAGTGAAAATGAAAACTAAATGAAACTGCACATTTTTTATTACTAGAAGACAATGATCCGATATTAAAAACACAACATTCAAATGACAACAATCACATTTGTATGTTTACATGCACGTACTGAGGCAAATTTTTTTATGAATTAATTATAAATTCAGACAATAAGCGAAGCTTTTTTTTTTTTAAATTTCATTTAGTTTAAAACATAAACAACTAAACGTTGATAATAAACCAATCATTCGATTTCATACGCGAAGTATGAAAACAAATAATTAAATATTACTTACAACTTGCTTCAGAATTCACAGAAAAAAATGCATTTTAAAATCTAACAAATCCCACCGCAAAATATGTAAACAATTAACGTACGTTATCATTACTATCGACTAATTGAAACAATGAATCGTCGCAAGTCCAAACAAGCCATTAATGCTGCTAAGTTCATGTTCGGTACACTTAACACTCGAAATTTACAGGCATAATTTTGGGCTCACGCGGGAAAATTTTCAGTTTATCAACAACAAAAGACTAGCGATTGTATAAGAGAAGTAAGGCAACGAAATAATTAAGTATAAATTAGTTTAATAGATTTCGAATCATTTATATCATGGAATAAGTCAAATTGGTACTTACTTGCACCGGAATTAATCATATCCAAGTTAGAGAGTAAATCGCTCCACAAATCCAATCAACAAATCTTGTACCCCAGTTTCGCGTTTAAAGCAGAAAATCTTTACACAAAATTCAAAAGCCAACAAAATTAGTTTTAGACTACTTTTAGTAGACTTTATAGCTGAACTATTGCAACAAATCGGTTACTAGCTAGCGATATCGATCTAATTGTCCAAAGCGATGTTACACTTACTTGCTCCAGAATTCATCATGGCAAGAAAATTGTATCCAAATAATTGGGAAAATCACAGTATTAACAAATTCCAAGCACAATCACGGGTCCACACAGGTAAATGTCAGCACTCTGATAGTATATTCCAAAAGCGACGATAGATAAATCCACACGAAAGACATGCTGTACTGTATTTATCAATTAATCCGGAGCGTGACACCCGCGGGTCGAAATGGTCGTTCTGGTCAAACACCAACACACAATCTCAGCGAGAACCCAACGTGCTTGCTTCATCCGCGCGATACCAAGATTGGTGGAATAAGAAATCTGGCGAAGATTCGGGAGGAAAACATGCCAAGCCAAAGGGCGAGAAACAGCCAGGTGATTGAAGTTCCTCGAGAAAAGCGGAGGGGCGTCCAACAGCCAGGCAATTATTAGCTTCCCAAACCAGTTCTCCATAATGACTTCATTGCAGGCAGGGGGAAATTGAGTTATAGACGCCAGGACCATAAATCAGACAGCCTCCTTGCTTCCAAAGATTCCAAAACGCCCTTCTTTTTTTCTTGTTTCTTTTGTTGGGTGAAGAACTTTTTGAAGCTATTTCTTGTGGGGTTGTCTTCGTCCTTTGGTGGCAGCGGCATGGACACAACTACAGGGGTAGGGTTGAGATTTCTGCGGAAAAACGCTTTTGTTGGTGAAAATAACAGCTCCTACGGAAAGATGGATTGTCTCTTGGGAAAAATTACAGTCCGCTCTCCTTTGTGTGCTTTCAATTTAGCTTCACTGTAAATCTCACTTTCCTGTCTTGACACAAAAGCGGGGGGAAAAAAAGAAGAAAAAAAGAAAAATATGAAACTAACGCTGCAGGGTTTTGAAATCAAGCAATGAGAAATAGCGGTCAGTTATAAAATATACTAGTGAACTTTTTCAACTTAACAATAGAAAGGTAATCATATTCTTAAAAGACAAACTTAATGTGACTGTGTAGCTCAACAAGAAATCGTGGGCAACAAATGGTCACTCGCAAAACAAAAATTCTTACGGAAGTTAGATTTTTTTTCCTTTTTAAAATAAACTTAGTTTAGTAGTAGGAGAGTGGAACTTTGCAGAACAGGGTTCTTGTAATATGCGAAGCAGGTTGGTTGTTTTCAGATTATCTGGCGCCGTCAGCAACACGAGGGCTATAATGCGCCGAAACATTCGTCATCTGACAAGCCAACATACATTTACAAACACCCATGCCTTACACAGGCCTCAAACACGCAATCTCGCGGTCTAGAAGCTAGCACGCTAACCACTATACCGTTTGAATGGCAATATGCGAAGAAGAAACACACACCAAGTTTGATTGATTGATTGGGTGGTGTGAGATTTTTGCTCGCCTACTAGCTGCTTTATCGCATTCACACCAAGTTACAAGCTCAACAGTTCTGTTTGTCAGAAAAACCTCAACACCGTCCAGAGGCATACGAATCCGTTGCAGTTACAATAGATTTCACAGTTTATGAATAAACAGTATATTTTTAGTGAACTTTTTCAACGTAACAATAGAAAGATAATCATATTCTTAAAAGACAAACTTAATGCGACTGTGTAGCTCAACAAGAAATCGTGGGCAACAAATGGTCACTCGCAAAACGAAATTTCTTACGGAAGTTAGAATTTTTTTTCCTTTTTAAAATAAACTTAGTGAAGTAACAGGAGAGTGGAACTTTGCAGAACAGGGGTCTTTTAATATGCGAAGAAGGAACGCACACCAAGTTTGATTGATTGATTGGGTGGTGTGAGATTTTTGCTCGCCTACTAGCTGCTTTATCTCATTCACACCAAGTTACAAGCTCAACAGGTCTGTTTGTCAGAAAAACAACAACACCGGCCAGAGGTGTACGAATCCGTTGCAGTTACAATAGATTTCATAGTTAACAGTTTATGAATAAACAGTATATTTACAAAGGGTTATAACACTTTGTACTTTATAAGTTCAACTTAACCCTTTGCACTCCAGGCCTTTTTTGCGAAGAGGAATCAGCGACTCGAGACATTTTAGGTTCGGTTGGTGTTTATGGATTTGCTTCAAAGAAACTAAACACAGTCATTGGCCTTGCATCGAATTTCCGCATCACACCTAATGGTCCTCTCGTGGTTTGGCATCCAATCGTGTGGCGCCTGGTGTGGCGCCTCAGGCGCCACTGGAGTGCAAAGGTTAAAATACTGGCACTTGAACAACGCATATTTAAACAAAACAAAAAGCTGATATAATACTAGCATTAGGCAAACTAAGCAGGCGAAGTTAATTTGTTTCCACTCTTCATGTAAATAAAATCCTAACTTCAGATTTCCCAGATGCTTCGACAACCGTTTTCAAGTTGCTCAAAATTCTCTCACAATTTTTCTAGAAGACCAATTTAGCACACCAGACTATAAGACTATATTAAATTGTCTATTCAAAAACAGCTATAAACTGTCTATTCAAAAACAGCTATAAACTGTCTATCAAAAACAGCTATAAACTGTCTATCAAAACAGCTTGTTGTATGCAGGAGATTAGGAGAATCCGGTTGGTGGCTGGACAATTGAACATCGGATTATTCAGCAACAGAGAGAGTGGTCATTTCGCTGGAATTAAATTGATAACAATGCAAAGCAGGGCGATAATACATGCCGATTAAAAAGATAAAGAAATCAAGGAGTGATAGAAAGTGTGTGTTTAGGATACTTCACGGAGATTCGCCCCAGGTTGAAATTTCAATCACAATAATTGGAAAAACGAAAAGTACATTACTTGGGTATTAGGAAGTAACTAGATGGCTCCGCCCCCTGCTCGCTAACACTCGCCAATCCCCTTGGTTCGCAAAGTACAACAGGTTCGCTTCAAAGCAGGGCCGTAGACTAGACAAGGTATATTATATTGTGATTTTTTTATTACATCAGAATAAAACCAAAAGTTATTTTAATGTGTTCCCCTTATTTTTCTGATTATTTTTATGTATTACAATCGTCTGTCCGATAAGCGTTTCGAATATTATTATAATTTTCCATATAGTATTTACTGTAAATTGACGCTCTGTGCATGCGAGGTTTTAGCGTAAGGCATTACTAATAGTATTTTAAATGTTAAAAGATTTTTGAAGAATACAAAACTTTTTTGTTTCAGATGTAGAATAAGACATTTCTTTGGAGCGATTTTATTTGGTGCTTTTTTACAGATAAATGCGGTTTATCGCGGTTTTTAATTTCAATTTTAATATTATTTATATTTTAACTTAAGTTGGTACTAATCTGTCAGCCGGGTACCAGATAAAAATGGCCAAAAAGAAGACCTAAGTAATCCAAACTAACAACTTTAAAATAATCTATAATTTCTATAATTAGAATTGGCGATACATTTACGCCCATTTCAATGGGTTTCACATTTAGGCTTGACGCCAACTGGTAACCGCCTAACGGAAAAGTATCTTTAATAATTTATATTTTAACTTAATTTTACGATTATTAATGTTTTCATTTCTTTTAGTTTTCGTGTTTTTGATTTTTACGATTTTTCTAATCGTTAAATTGAAAAACATCCCCAAATGCTTTATGCTACATCTGTTCCACTTTTTCTTAAATGTAAACTTCTATGTCTTTCAACGGGTCCCCAGCAACGTAGGGCCACACTGCTAGCATTATTATAACAATTGATTTTTTTAAATTCCGGTTTATCCGGAATGCTGAAGTTATTCAATCTACAGTGAATTTTCAGCATAGAAACCTTAACTCATTAAAGACGACTTTGAAATGGATAAAGAGACATTGTTTTTAACTTTTACCTTGTTTATAAATCACTTAAGGTATATTTCGAATTTTCAGATTTTTTTGGAAAATTATTTTTATGATTTTTAAAAAACACTTAAGTGGAACCACAATCGCAATTTTTAGCAAAAAAAAAAAAAACTTGCTTGCCAAACTGTCGTTAATGGGTTAATAAATGGAGATTCCATGCTCAGTTTTTATTGGCATATATCCGGAAAACGTTCATATATAAATAGGTTGCGGTTATTTGCCGAATCTAAACAAATCTGGCTTGCTTTAATTGCGCAAGAAAAAGTTTTGTAATGGAAATTCTATCATCCCCAACATCCGAAAAACATGCTACAGAAAGTAATTTTTCCGAAAAGTCTGATTTATTCGAAATTCTAATTGCAAAGAAACGTTCACAACCTGCATTTATTCTTGCATCATCGTAAATGTTAAATCAAATAAGTTTAAATAGGCAATAATTTACATCAGTAATAAGGAAAACAAAATATAAGGAATCTAAATTGTTGGCTGTTGCCAGATATACCAGTCAAATTTCAAAAGATATACTGTGATTGGCAGGATTGCTGAGTTTGCAAAACACAGTAATACAGCCGAATTCGAGCGGCATACAAAAGAATTATATATATAGAAGTCTAAAAATTTGGTCATAAACACATTAAACTTTTTTGCGGACTTAAAACTACAAAAAAAAACTTCAAAAAAATTCATTAAGGGGACCGGGAAAGCAAATAAGTATCGATTTTTATTTGTCCGAAATTGTTGCCTGAACTTTTGTCTTTAAATACATAGAAAAGTCAGAAAGTGTTTATAATGGTGCTGGACTTTTCCGTGTAGCTAATATCAACAATTTTTCTGTTTGTTTATGGTAATTATTTTCTTTATTAGCGTTTTTCTCTGAAAGTATTTTCCATGATTTTAAATAGATTTAAATCGTTCCTTGCGATTTAAAAATTTATATATTCTTTTAAAATTTTGGGAAATAGTTCCTGTTACTATTTTGAATATAATAGTGCATGGATTTTAAAATCTGATAGTTTATTTATTACTTTACTTCAGGTTTAGTATTAGCATGTCATGAAAAAATAAAAAATTTTACAGGTAACAACAATTTTTATTTTTAATTGATGAAGGATTGTGTCAAATCAAAAATCCATCCCCAATCATTTAACCCATGCATGCCCATTTATTTAATAAACAGTATGTACGATAAAAAAAATTGAACAATTTAATGAAAAATAGAAAAGCGAGGAGCATTTTTTTTTTTTTTGTAAATTAAAATTTTAAAGTTAAAATGTTCTAAAATGAGAAATAGTTGAAATAAATTTTTGAAATTTAAAATTTACAATTATTATCACGTCATTAAGTTACATAAAAAAAATTCATGCATTTTGGAATGTAACTTAAAAAAAAAAAATCCCTCCCTCCCCGGTCCTCTTAAAAAAACTATTTTTAAAGTGTTATAGAAGAAGATAACTAATTGATTTCCTATAAATTCTTATAATCCTTCAATTGATTCCCTTCCCTATAAAGGAATTGATTTCTCTCCAGTGATGTCAAAAAGCCTACTAAAACAGAAGGATACTCCAAAAATATAAATAATAAATGTTGGGATGATCAGTTTATTCCACTTTTCCAACGTCGTTGGGTGGATCACGTGAAGAAATGATCCATCCGCAGTCCGTGACGTGTGAGCGGTATCTGATTTTACCAAACGATCATACAATACATCATAATCAAGCGATAACCCGACAATAGTCAGTTGAGTTGAAGGTTTGAAGTGGAACTACTTCGACCTTCGAAAAGTGGGCACTGACATCAATTCATCTTCATTTATGCTTCGGGACCATGCAAATTAGCCAACATACTCCCACCCTAATCAAGTTTAATCCATTCTTGTGTTAACTCCAGCACTTTTTTCCATGTCTGACGTGAAGGACAGACAATCATGCGTGCTAAACGTCACGACAGGTCAGAAAAGAACTAAAGGATTAGATAAAAAAATTTGGACTTCCGTTTAAAAGGAATTGAACTTCCTTTTTTTTTTTTTAATTCACATTTATGTTAAAATAATTGAATGCATGGATATGGAAATAAGGTATGGTTATTCTCAATTGAAACGACACATGAATACTTATGTACAAACATCGAACGTTTGCGACAAAAAGTTCCAACCGTCTAGTTTCTACAGAAGTCTTTGCTTCGGCTCGGACTAACGCAGGGGCCATCCTTTGGATTGAGTCAGCTGCGGGGCGGACCGGACATTTGACCTTTGAACTTTTTGTCCCTCCAACGGTTGACGGGATACCTAAGCTTTTACAGTGCATATCCTTTGGATACAAGTCTCTTAGATTCGCTATGCAAAACCTATGAACATGCTGTAATCCTCTTTTTCAGAAACTCAAACATTACTTTGCCAGAAACAGTACCAGGAGCATTTTTTTTTTTTTTTTTTTTTTTTTTTTTTTAAATTACCAATCGAATTTGGAACCAGTAAAGTTTCTATTTTTTGTGGTTATTTTTTTTAATTTCCTAATTGCTAAAATTTCATAATTGCTAATTAATTATTTGCATAATTCTTATGTTTTCATTCGTCGTTTAGTATTAACGGCCATTTTTTAAACAGCCGCTATCTTGTAAATTTCGTATCAGTCACCATCTTGAATTAGGCGACGTTTTAGCCTTGACGCCAACATTTCAAAATCTCGCCACAACTTATTCGCGAAAACTAGGAAATTTACAGTCGCTGTCAGTGTCCCAGGAACTGCGTTTAAATTTTCTGATAATTTTTGGTGTACCATATTCGCCTTGTCGGAAACGACATAGGCGAAATATGAACACAGCAGTCAAACGTTTAACTAAACGGCACTCAATCGCTCGGTAAAAACAATTATTTAGAACAACAAATAATTGAAATCAATCTATTTGAAGTAAATGGATTGTTATCAACAACTAAAAAATGAGGGTCAGATACGAAAAATGTAAACAACATAAATCCTTTTCGATAGTTCCTTCAGATACCTTAGTATGTGTAAAAAATAGTCGCGACGAGTTGTAATTGTTACAAAACAATACTTATTCCTGGGGTGGACTGTTTAAGGAGAGTTGGAAACAAAGAAATGCTTCACATATCAGTTTTTTCTGTAACCTAATTTGAAGTATAGAAAAATGTATTTTATGCAACTGAATTATTGTAAAGGGACCTATGTTTACTCTACTTTAAACCTATTTATCTCAAAATGTGTTTTTTCGTGTTTGATGTACCTTTTCCCAGAAACTTCCATGTATTTTTAATCTACTTTTTTTTTTAAATACAAGTTCCATATGTGAATAGGTATATAGTTAAATGAGCTTTTGAAAATAATTCGTAAACTTATATTTTTTTAATATTTGTTTTGTTGTAAAATGTAAATTTTTTGAGAAATTGATATTATACTAATTATAAATAAATATCTCGACCGAATTTCTTTAAAAGCAAATTTCAGTGTAATAACAAGTCAGGGTTCATACTCAAATTAAGAAAAGAAAGAAAGAAAAAAAAAATCCCTGAGATTTCCCTGAGTTTTCAAGAGTCGTGTCCTCCATCACGGAGTAAATTATTTTTAGCCACATAAATATAGTCAAATCTTAATTACACAAATTCTTCAGATAAAAAGATACTTTTTGCAAATTAAGAATAACTTTCTGCAAGTCTGTGTTATCGAATAATTCTGTAGTTGTCAATTCCTTGAGTTAAGGTTAAACAAGGAGCACCGAAGAGCAGGATTTTTTTCCATTGTAACTATGACATTTTCAGGTTTTAGAGGAGATTTTTCCCTGAGAATTCCCTGAAATTTTAAGGCTGATTTATTTTCCCCTCTCCATTCCAGTTTTCCCGATTTTCCACGCGCGATCACGTTTCTTTTTTTTAATACATAAAAGATAATAAATTGATTCGAACGATGTATGATAGTGGGCTATTTATTAGAGATCGCTAACATTTCTGTAGATAATCCCATACTTTATTTTCCTTTCCATAAATAATTAAACAATAAATAACAATACTAATTAAAAATTCTCTATAATTCAAATCTTTTCTTCATAAAAAAAATATTATTATTTTGTTTTTATTTATAATTTTTAGTTACTTGAATACGCACATGAAACACTAAAAGATAATTAGTTCAACAGTTGAAAGTAGACCACGTCTGATTGGAAGGTGAATTTTTAAAAGATATTCGAAAACTATTCAGTTGACCATTTGCCTTTGATCCCAAAATAAGATTCTTTCCAGAGAAACAAATCCGAAAAGACATCAGCAAAGACAAAACGAGTGCAACCTGATTCCTATATAGTTGTAAAAAAAAAAAAGACTGCGTACGATTCTGTGGCTTCAACATCCAAACAGACACGACAGCTGAGGTTCCGGATTTGTGTATTTCCCCTCCCTTCCTTTGAATGAACTTTCACCCCCAAATGTCTCCAAAAAATTCCACCAGCAGAACAAGAAATGGCGGGCTTATTGTTACGCCAGGGTCTCTTCACCTCTCGGGATAAACACATAAACACGCATCTTTCAGTTGGGGTTCATTTTTTTGGAAAGACAACTGGTTTTGGGCCAGAATGAGTCCTTAGCTGCAAAAAAGAATAAGTGAGGGGAGGGGGGTAGTGAAGAATTGACTTTTGGAAGACAAAGCATATTTTTTATTCCATGAAAGATCCTGGAATATTTCAAAGCGGCGCAAGGATTGAAAGTGTTCCTTTTCTCTCCCCCCCCCCCCCCCCAAGTCGTAGAATATTAAAATAAATCTTTAAGTTTCTATTGACCAAATGACGTTTAAATTTGCACTGAAGAGAAACAAAATGCATAATACATTTTTTAAAAACGTAAAAGACGCCCACGTTCAAAATTCCTTTACATTTTTTCAGCCATCAAAATTATTTTTTAATTAGAACGAAAAAGAACTTGTTTAATACTGAAATCAATATTTTTCAAAAACAACAATTTATTTCAATTGACCAACTAGCATACGCTAGAATAAAAAAATACTAGTAATGTAAACAGAATGAATTTTCAAACCGATTTTGAACAAAAATGTAAAAGAAAAAAAAATTGTAAATTAGAACTAGCTACAACAAACTCTTAATCAGTATTTGACAATAATATTTTAACAAGGATATTTTTCAGAGAAACTAACTACAATAGATGCACGTTTTACAATGATGGATACCAAACAGAAACATGCAGAATTATTTTAAAAAACAACAACCGCAATAAAAAACCTAACCAGTGGACAAGTGAAGAAAATTGCCCGGCAAATTTGAAATACCCGAACAGGATACCAAAGGGAGATAGATGTTAAGTGGTTGAATAGAAATTCTCACTGAAGCTGTTTCATGTAATCCCATTGATTCGCCCCACACAGTAGAGCATTTCGAGTTGGTAATACATGAGAGGCAATCCCTTGGGTGTAGGAGTCACCATCTTTTATGGAAGACACATGTGACCAGAGTCAGTGACTTTTTTATGTGACAAGCAAACAGGTTTATGAATCTTCTTTGTTTATGACCAGGGTTGGGAGAGAGCCGTTATTCACCAGGTAGAAAAATTTCCAACATTCAATTTCTCGAGTTGGGTTTAACGAGGGGCCCAACCCCTGGGGCCTGCCTCCTTTGTACAGAATATAAAGTCGAAACAAAAGAGGCTTATGAAAAGGTTTCGACATCATTTATCCGAAACGAAAATTAATTTACTATTAATTACTATTTGAATTTACAATAAGTTTATCAGTGTATCTAAAAAAAGTCATGTAGAAGTAAACAAATAGATCCAGGAGGAAATATTTAAAAGATATGGGGATTAATTAAAATATAATCTCAAATGCCAGGTGTTATTTGCAGAGCCTTGTTTTAAAAGTAATTTAATGATTGCACATGAAATAACAAGTTCGGAGTTTTATTTGTAGATCTTATTTTACAGTATACATTTACCTAGTATTAAAAAGCTATAATCTTCTTCCATAAAAAAATTTATGCATAATAACTAACTAATTAACTAATTTTTTATTACAAATTACAACGTTTATAAAAATAAAAAATATATATATATGACATCTGCAATTTTATAGAACACTACTTTATATTACCTAAAGAATTTCTATTTCATAGATTTTTTTATTTTTTGGTTTTATTTGTGGTTATATTTGTAGAATGATAAACATTATTTAAGACAACTTCTTCAACAAAAATCCTCATATAAACATAATCACTGAAACGGTTTTATGACAGATGTCTATTTATTCAAGTAAGCAGCAACACTTAACCAGCTGGTATATGCACTTTTGTACCACGAGCTTCAAAGGTGTGAAGACACTGACAAGAGAGACTTTTAGCAGTTATAAAGTGAAAACAACCTTAAGAAATCCATCATGCATTCTGAGAATTAGAACTATCAAAACAACAATCCATCAACCACTTTCGAGACATTTCCTGTGTCAGCAGCAGCTTGTCCTGGAACTATCGAATTTGCGTGAGTAGATAAATTCTTACGATCAATTAATAATAAATGAAAAATTTATAAATGAAAAATTAGATGGATTTAGCAAAATTGCTCATTAAGAATTAAAGTTAGATTTCTGATTTTTGGACCTTGACATTTTCGTTGCTGTTTTGTCTGGTGAAATATTTTTTCAGAAATAATACAGTTTTTATCAGATTAAAAACATAAATGCTTTATTTAAATTGGTAGAAATTAAAAATTTTAATGGAACTTATACGCAGCGCGAACTTGCGATTGACTGAAAATTTCTTATTTATATTTAAAGACGTATTTTAATTAATCACAACTTTTTTTAAAGACACTAAAACTCTTGTTTTAAAAAACGTAATATGCATAAAAAGAAAACAAGTTTTGTCATCTTTTTTAATGGGTAATAAACTATTGAGGGAAGAAAAGAACTAGGTGTGTAGAATTTGGCACAACTTTCAATTATACTTAACACAAGGCACTGCCTTTTAATCTTCGAAAGCAGACGATTTCGATCACAAAGTTCTGTATAGTAGAATAAATACTGTCTGAAAATGAGAGGACAATTGCCGAAACGCGTTAAAAATATAGACAAATTATGAGTTAAAAGAATTAAAAAACAAATCGAAATCCCGAATTATGAAATTTAGTTTATGGTTTAGTTGAAGTTTAAATAAATTCAAATCTTGCTAACGTTGTTACCAGCAAATAAAAAGCTTTTAATTTACCCCTCAAATCAATCTCTGTGATGAATAATGGAATCCATTGCCAGTATCTTCTCTACATAATAGAACTCTGATTTTGATCGCAGTTTCCATATTCTCTTCCGAGTTTCGAGTTAACAACGCGAAAAATGTTACGACGCTGTCAGATAGGACGCGGAGGAAACGGGTCAGTCCAACGATGATGCGTCAATCGGACCCGCACCAACTCTACAGGCGTTTGCCGCGAACAGAGGAAGCAGGATCGGCAGGGTGCGTGGTCTATAATTATCCCGCATCCCGTAATCCCAACATTCCGCAGCTGTTTCCTACCCCCCCCCCCCCCAAGGAAAAGGAGGGATACCCGTGCCTTCACTTCACTTCCCGATAGTTTTTCTTTTATCGTCCCAACACTTTTATTCGATATTTTTATGGCTCTTTTTCGAGCGCGGCGGGGGAGGGATTTCGAAAAAGGTCCTGGGGTCGAAGTGATAAGGGGAATGGGCTCTTCTTCATTATCTAATTGAGAGCTTTAGCATGCAGGACAACAAGGCGCCATCGGAGGACGGTTATTGGTGGTAGAGGTTTTAATATTCCTTCTCAGGTTGCATGTCTAGGAATTGCCACCTCCAGTCTGCCTGTCAAGAGAATAACTCCCACCAGAAAGTGTTGATGCTGGCGGTCTCTATAGAAAATTATATGCAGAATAGGGACGGGCTAAAAGGTTACAATTCGTCTTAGTTAATGATAAATCGTTAACTTGAGTCAATCTATTGCGATAATCTATGAAATATTACAAATACGTCATCAGGGCATTCAGCAAGCGAACGTTGATTTCATTCTATGGAATCCTCCTGTGGAAAATGGGAGTAGTCTTGTTTCCACGGCAACCGACAGCGCTGGACTATTTGGCGAGGGCTATGCTTATGAATAGTGACGAGACAAACAGTAATTTGTTAAAGGTTGATGACCTTCTCCAAGATTAATGCCCTAATTCAAATTTGTTAAATATAAGGCGATTTCAATGTAAACTCGTAGGAGAACTGAAAAAATGGTTTAATAAGTTCAAAATGTGTTGTATATCAGGAGAAAATCATTTTATTTTGTATCCAATTTGACGGGAATAGCTAATAAAAGTTTAAGTTTATAAAGAAAGTTCATACTGACAAAATATCACCTGCCTCTAAAAGAAAAAGGTTTTATTTGAAAAGAATTCTCGGTGAAAGGGTTATTTGCGTAGTGATGGGAATGCAGTGAAGAGTTATCACAAAAACGTTCGACTGTATGATAAATTCGAATTATTATTTAATATAAAAAACGCAAACATTTTATAGCTAAAATTATCAGATATATCAACCTCACCTATACTTTTAATTACATTATTGCATATATAAATGATCCCAACAAAAACATTTCTATAAAAAAGCGCCAAGTTCTTCATGCAATAGCAATGGAGGTGATAAGTATTGAGATCTAAAGTAGAGCCAAATTTAACGTTGTTGTAAATTACGGGCAATGAAATAATTAGTAATTAGAAAAATTTTCTTCTTTAAGTCGAAATTTCTCGTCATAATGTTTGTGACACTTAGCCATTACGTATTCTAGATCACTTGTCGGCAGTGTTGGTGCTGCTGTGCGTATTGGCCAAGTATAGCACAAGCATTTTCGTAGCTGGATATTGAGGCCTATAGAGAGAAATTTTGACTTTGAGAAGAAAATCTTACTAATTACTAATTTTCATTGCCCATAATTTACAACAACGTTAAACTTAGCTCTATCTTAGATGGCAATACTTTTCACGGCCATAACTATATTGTATGAAGAACTTGGCGCTTTTTTACAGAGAGGTTTTTGTTGGGATTTCACTTCTTATTTTCAGTATTAATTTTAAATGTATTACGTATTTTGTATACCGCGCTAGTTTAAAAAAGTTTAGTTTTCATAATTTTAAAACTTGCAAGAAAACTTCCTGGGTTGAAAGGGTTAAGTATACATATTTTTTTTTTTTTTTTAGTACTTATTATACATTCGACTGTTGACGAACTTTCTAATGGGCGGTCAACCACGAGAACTTTAGGATTAGTCGACTATTTTATTTTTTTAATTTCTATTATTATTTGGTTTTAAGAAAGTTAAAAAAACAAAAACATTCTCAACAAAGCCTTAGAGGGATTTTTCTAATAAAGTTCAATTTACCGGACCACAGTCCATGAAGTATTTATGCATTCAATGTGAATGACGATAATGTAAAATAATTTTAAGTAAATAATTTATTGAGATATGCAAAAGAAGTTAGCAAAGGCGGGGGGGGAAAAAAATTAACCATTGGCGATCATTTCGTAGCCTATAAAAGTTATCGCCAATGGTCGATTGTATAAGATGTTAAGTACCCTTTTTATTATTATTACTATATCTTCATTTTAGAAGCTTCACGGTGAGTGGTGAGTTTCTCTTCTGGACCCCCCAAAAAAATAGTTTGTTTCCTGTAACATGGGCAAAAATATATCAGGGTAGGTAGGGAAAAGTTTTTTTTTTTGTTAAATATTTTTAGCAAATACGCAAAAATAAATATTATCGGAGTATAAATGTACAAGATTTAAAATTGTAACTGCTCATTACGCGAAAATTAATTAATTGCTTCAACGAAAGTTTTTTTCATACAATTAATTTTTTTTTTAAATGTCTAAAAAAAACTTTAGGGTCGAAATGTTTGTATTATAATTTTAGGGTAGGAAGGGTAACAGGAAACAAACCATTTTTTTTTTCTTCTTTGGCCCTATTTATGTATGCTAATAGATAGTATTCTTTAGTTTTATCATTCTAGCCCCAATAGAAATATATTATAATTAAGATTTTTTAACATTGAACCTTCATGAGATTCGGAGAAGAAAATCTCGATTTTGAGATTTTTTCCTTTGCATACATGTTAAACCTTACAAGCATACCAATTTCATAGTTCTAGCTCTACTAGAAGTACCTTAGTACATTGATGATCAGTAAGTGAATGACTGAGTGGATCTCAAAATAAGCCGTTTCCGAATTTGATTATCTCGACAACCAATATAACTGTAGACTTGAAACTTAGGCGTTTTACTAAAGGGGCTAAAAACTACCCGTAAAATTTTTTTCAGCTCTCAGGTATACTGTAATGTGCAGATACGAGAGGTCAAAATACTGTTGAGATGCTTCCAGTAAAGGTGTCTGGAAGTGTACTGCCGTGTACCTAGATTTAAAATTAAACTTAGAGAAATTTAAAGTACACAATATTAATTTGATCGCAAATATTTAAAAAAATATTTAAGTTGCTGATTACTAGATGTAAGTTCTTTTATTTTTCTATATAAAAGACGCGATGATAAAACTAGATGATTCATTCAATAAAAATTCAAAATAGATAATTCAAACAGATTTATAATAGAAAATACCTTTTAGTAAATATAGGAATTTAATAAATTTAGAATTTTAGTAAATTTAGAATTTTAGTAAATTGAGAATTTTAGTAAATTAAGAATTTTAGTAAATATAGAAATAAAATCAATAATATTAGGGATTTTAGTTATTGGTAAAATGTTATTTCATGCTCTTCTGCAATTTCTTTTCTGAATCGCATACCTACAAACCCCCTCTCCCCACACCACGGTTGAATAAAAAAGTATTAAATTCCTTAAACAAAATTATACATCGCAACTTTTAAAAAAATTTCCCGACAAATATTTTATTTTCAGAATTGCCAATTTCCCTAAATTTCCCTGCTTTCCAAATTTTCCCTGCTGCTGGCAACTTGTAATCATCAATCTCAAAATATACTTTGTACTTCAAAAACATTTTTTTTTTTTTTTTTTTTTTTTTATGCATAGAACCATCTACACAAATGAAAGAAAGTCGCTGAATATATGAAGAAATTAGTTTGAATCACCAAAAGGCGTTGCCATATATAAAAGGTGCATTTTCCGACATTAATAATAAATTGCAGTTATCATTTCAGGACACTGTTATTGCATTTACTCCAAATTACTGGTTATTAAAAAGCCCAAACAATCGACTGTACGAATGAAATGCAATCCAAATGAGAAAAAAAAGTCAACAAAAGATTAAACCCCGAATGAAAATCAACAATACGGACTGCGAGTTTGGGTTAAAATAATCAAACTTCCATTAAAAGTCCAATCTCGCCAGTACTAAAAGCGGCGAGTTAAACTATTCATTAAAATGATTTGCACCTACGGAAATAATCGCAGGTGTTCAAAAGGCAAGCTTTCCTCACACTGATGCCTGTGGTGAAAAGGACACAGGAATTTTTAAATAAAAACCATTTTCGGGCCGCAAAACACACACCCTCCGATGTTTGATTGAATTCAGAAGATCAAAGGAACCGAGTGGAAATATTCGCAATCAAAAATTTAAACGCTAAGATTATTTCGTATTTTTCCCACGCTTAAGTGGCAGCTACTAAGCGAAGAAGGCTGAATGTCTATTAAATCTGAAAAACATACGTGAATTTCAGGAATTAATTTAAGCGTTCGAAGAATCTTTTCGTACTAATCAAGCGCATTTAATTTACGAAATTATACATATCTCAAATACTTTTAGGAGTAAGCTCATTAAAAAAAAAACCTAAGAAACTAAATGATATTTTTCATAAAATAATCACGAATTAAGAAAGTTGGAACATTATCATTAGAATAACGTTTCACCATGGATACGTGTCACAACTCAAAAATTGTAATTTTTGCGAAAGTTAAAAGAAGTATCACTTGCCAAAATCCAGGTCAAATCAATTTTACCCAAAACGAAATTTGTATCGCAAAATTTTGCAAACTGTCAACATTCCAAAGCTGTTTTCAGACAAAATACTTTTATCTGCATGTAAAAATATTGCTCAAGTTTTTCTAAAACGTACAGGAACGCAACCAGAAAATATAAAACCAATACATTTCTGATACATCATTTGGATAATGATTATCATTCCGAAGGTATAATCCCCTTGACAATCACCATGCTGATCAGGATATAATTTCTTTACACTGTTAAAAATGTTGTTCCACCTTGCACCAAAAATTAGTTCCCATTTAGTTGCAACCAACATTTGGCGTTCAGTTTCACGATTTAATGGTGCTTATGGTCCGAGGTAGCACCATTAAATCGTGAAACTAAGCACTAAATGTTGGTTGCAGTTAAATGGAACCAAATTTTGGTGCAAAGTGGATCCAAATTTTTAACAGTGTACTTTAAATGGGTATTTAAATTAACGAACGTAATCTGTATTTTAGCAAAACAGTTTAAGTCATCTGATCAATGAATTGTTAAAGTTGCACAAGTCGCTAAAAAGGTGTTGTCAGGCCAATTATAATATAATTGGCCGAGAGATAATAAGAAAGATGAAAGGTATTCTCAATTTACAAATGAAAAGAAGTATTCAATGAGACAACTAAATACCTCTCAACTCCATTATTTCCTTTAACTCCTAGACAGTAAAATAACAGAGAAATATGCAGATGTCATGTATCATTACTAAATTTGAACTAAAATTGCAACTTGTTTAGTCAAAATGAAAGTTACAGACATTATGCAATGATAGTAAAAACAATTAGAGCGATTTTGAGTCGAGAAGTGTCAATAATTGGTGAGGAAAAGGGCATTTTTTTTAATGATATCCTCTGTTAAAAAAAATTAAGAAAATGAACATTGAGGGGATAGCTGCGACCACCTTCCAAAAAATAGCAACGCTACTTGCTATAATATATGAAATGGAATAGTACATGCTGCGACAAAGCAATGCATTCTCAAAACTTCATTAATTATATTTTACCTTTACTTTAAATTATTGCTTAATACTTCACTACAAAAACAAAGCAAATATTATTTAAAGTGAATACCTTAATCTTTCCGTGTTTTACACCATGGGGATTCTATTTCATTTTAACTAGTTATAAAACACAAAATATTAATTTTTTTTACAATATTACTTATATTAACCAAAACTTTGTTAACTACGATAACAATAAATATGTAATTACATACATTCTGCCAATAAAATACATTTCAAAAACATCAACTGAAGTAAAATACTAAAAAAACTTTTAACTACACCGTATGAACTCTAAGATACACACAATCTAATACTATTATTTTTTTAGCAGAACAGACATTAAAAAGATTATTTTTAATGCTATGGACTGTTGTGAATTCTTTTTAAAAAAACTTTTAAAAAAGAATTCAAAGCAGTTCCTTGAAGAACAACATTTTCCTAAGAGTTAGGACGCGCGGTTCAATTCTGACCAAAAGAACATCCAAGTGTTTGCTGCGCATCAGTAACTACTAAAGTCACGAAATATTAAATTTAATCTCAACCCTGAAAAGAGAATTTCATCACGAATTCAAAAATTCAGAAACGTGACTTTTCCCCTTTAAGAAAGAAAAATTAAATTTCAAAAGAATTCTTAGTGAAAAGCAGGGTTTTTTTTCGTAAAGATAATTTGCGGCGGAAATGCAAAGAGTAATTACAGAACAAATAAAATAGCGTTGAAATTGCGTCTTTGCTGAGGTAGTGAGAAAGTTCAAGTTGCGGTCTTTAATTAAAACGACATTCTAGGTTACGTCAAGTATGTATGTATCATTACAAAATATTCATTAAATGTCGTATTGTAATTAGGCATCGCCGAAAATTGTCAGATTCTAACCAAAGCGCTGAAAAATTGCTATAGTTCGGAAAAAGAGAAATTGCAAAAAATCGTTAGGAAATAGCATTTGGCTCACGACTGCAGTAATCAACTATGTTAAAACATCAACTCTGATTTAAAAGGAAAAATATATTGCGACAGTTACTATTCCTAAAAGGCCGCTTCTGCACTCGTTTGTTTACTCAGGGTCCAGACATCAAACGTTTAAAATTTGATGACGATTTATGACTGAAATCTCCCATTAAACGATATAATAATAACGGAACCTTTGCCAACTTAAGTTTTTTTTTTTTAAATATAAACAAAAATGTCGTCAAGTGAATGAGTTTGGTGACAAAACTTGTCACCGAATTATTTATTGCTAATCCTTAATCCGTTCTGAAGCTGTTTTTAGTAAAATATCTCATTTTTTATCCTTTAACGACGCGGAGTGAATGAATATATTCTAAATTTTAGTCATCTCTATTTTCATAAACTATTTTAATTTTTGCAAAACAATGCATTTTCAAAAGATTATTAGTTACATTTTGCCTTCGCTTTAAATAATCCTTCACTATCATTCACCAAAGCAAATATTATTGAAAGTGAATATTTTAGACCAGGTTTTCTTTCCGTGTTTTACACCATCGGGGCTCTATTTCATTTTATCTAGAACTTTTTACGATCTTTAAGAAAAATTATATTGTATACCTTACATGTTGTGGTTGAAAATGTCATTAGATCGGCCAAGTATGACGCCTAAGGTAATAATAATTTTTTCTTACAGATTTTAGTAAATTCTGCTCTGATAATACCTCAGCTGTGTTTGATTTTAAATTCTTGTGCATCAATAATTATTTTAAAATTCGAATTTTCATAGCTTCACGCTGTCTTGACCACAAGTTTTTACAGAAAATCTGTGGTTAGCAGACCACGGGTTGGAAACCACTGATTCAAATAATAATTAAAAAAAAAAAAAACTTCTTAACCTTAAAATAAGTTGTGAATCCTATATGTAACTCCTATTTTGGAACGCGGCAGTATTCTTAAGCTAAGTCCATGTTAAAGCGGTAGAACTTGCAAGTCGACTGGACTCAGTGAATTTCACGTGAGCAGAATAAATAACCAAAATTGACAACATTAAACAAAAGAAACCAGGCAAAAACAACTGAATATCACCGAAGTCACGGGAATTTTGTTTTCATTTCTGCTTCTGGTTGTGACTTTAAACCATTAGTCAGGTTTATAGCCGAAACGGTTAATTTTTGGCCTGTTTTTACGTGTGTGATTTTATATATTTTCGTGTGTGATTTTGTGTGTTTTATTGATAACGGGGGATCCGATTGCCGGAATCATGCTGGGATGTTGCAAACTTTTGGCAGGAAAATGACAAAAAAAGATTAGATGGATTTCAGATTTTTTTGGCTTGTTAAAAAAAGTACTTTTTACAAAATAGTGTTTTTAAAACAGTGTATTTAGAAATACTAATAAATAATCCATTAGCCATACACATAACAAGCTGCTATAAAAAGGTATAGATATCTTTGAAAGCAAAAATTTAGTGTTGTAAAATATTTGTTGAGTAAAATAACCAACTTATCAAAGTAGTGAAAAAAGAAATGTTGCTCGTCAAGTGGGCGAGTTTAATTTTTTTTGGTAGACAAAATTAGTGATTTCACAACTTTTCATGGCTGAATATTTTGCTTGGTAGATTTTTTTACACCTAATTTTTTTTTTTTTTCAGATATCATTAAACGAAGAAAATTCTGCATTATGTTAAGAGAACTCTTCATATTCGCCTAAATGATATGGCATTCCACAACTTCAATCTCAAAAACTACAAGAAGTTTTTGGTCAAGCATACCGGCCTACAATTTAAAAAAAAAAAAAAAAAAAATCTTTTAACCTTACATGTTATATGTGCCCTTTTCAACTTACGTGTTTGCGCTGATGCGAAGTTAAGATGTGCCCCCTTCCAACCCCGAGTTCTCAACGTTTTGCAAAAACACTTAAGTGGTGGCAACGCGACTTTAAACGACCACGTCTGACTCGTTGTCCCCATAATTAACATGTAAATTACACGGGCTCTCTTTCCACATTTTTTTTAAAAAAAACTTTGCTAGCCCTTCCACAATATCAGCTATCCATCACCCGAAATGCCCTCCTTCATACCCTACCGTGAGACGTAAGTTTTAAATAAAACGCCAGACGACGGACGACTCACTCGATCATCATTATAAACTGAAGTGAATAGACGCAGAAGGTCAACCATTCGGGTATATCCGCAATGTTTAGAAGAAGAAAATAAAATAGTTGACAAAACGAATCGGGGAAAAAAAAAAAAATATTCCTACATCATTCTTTAATCCCGCGATTGAGACATATAATTTGAATGCAGAACTACCTATAATAATCACGGGAACAGATTCAATAGTCTCCAATTCAAGGATATCTCATAATGATTATATTTAAAAACTCGACCAGATATTCTTAGTTCAATTTTTTTTTAGAAGTGGAAATGCTTTTTTGAAAAGAAACTCAATTGCCCTAAGTTCTGGGAAAATAAGTGGTTGGTTCTGAAGGTTTCGGCTTCATTGGAGTGTATAGGACTTCGTAAACTTCCAACTAAATTTAAGCACATGTCTAATACTTATAGTTCGGAATGTAAGGTTTTTCCTTGAAGTACCAAGAGCGGTCAAAACATTCGTATGAATTTTGACAGTAATTTTTAGTGAGCTCACCTTCAAAATGCCATTACTTTGAAATTTTTGGTGACAAAAAAGCACATTTTAGAGAGAATGTCAACTGAAAGCAGGTATTCGGAAATAGAGTTTGTAGAAGCATGTTACTACATGTTGCGTAAAAGCTAAAATGAGAAGTTAGTAAATTACTACTAATGAATAAGATAGTCCCCCACTCCATGATTTATTTTTTATCCATTCAGTCGAAATTATCATACGACCATTTTCTGCAAATGAAGCGATTATCATTTAAGAATTAATTGACTTCGACAAGTGCTGACACGTAAATATAAAGACTTTCAAATAAGGTATTTTTAAAAGACAGTTCCAGGCAATAGCAATCAACTTCGTTTATCCAATGGCATTCTAGATCTTGGCCTGTCATAACGTCAAGAGAATGCATATTTTGGAAATGCAGAAGCGTATCTTAAAATTTACGAAATTGTTAAAATCAATATGATGACTTATGCAGCTTGATTTGAAACATGCTGTCTTTGGGAACATAAGTTGCATTTCAAAACTGTTTTACGAAAACAACTCAAAAAAGAAAGGTACGCTTTAGAAATGCCACAATTATGTATTGAACTGTTTTATATCATTTTGAGCCTTCTTCAACAAAACACATAAATCGTCTCCATGCAGTGATTTTCTTTCTTGAATAGTAATTTTAAAGAAGTCAATTTAAAATTCATATTTTGATCTTGACGAAAATTATACGTCGGTACTGCATTTAATTTTCTATTGTACAAAATTCTATTCTACAAAAAAGTAAACAAAGTAAATAGTACAAAAGTATTCTACAAATTGACACTTTTTAAAGGTGATGTGTTTTTTTGATATCCTACAGAAAATTTTTGTTCGGTCTATAGGGAAACTGATATTTTAAAAGTTTATATTATTAATATAATTAATTCCAAATCCTGCTTCTTTTTTTTTTTTTTTTTTTGATTCGCAATAAATATTCTAAAGAATCTTAGCGGTAAGTTTGAAGTTAAAAGAATGAAGCAAAAGCATAAATTAAAGTAATTCAAATATGAAGGAAGATAAAACTACTATTGAAACGAAAGCGCAAGATGAAGAGAAATAAGGACAGAATTTTTTGCCTACTTCATTATCTACCGCAATCAAAATTTTCTCCAAGAATACAAAACAATGCTTTCTTTGTAAACTCACAACCATAAAATGAGTATTCATAAGAAAGGGCAAAAAGAACGGTTTAATTTGAGTTTTAGAATCCCAGCATTTCATCAAAATTCAAACAAAAATTACCAGAGAGAAACCGGACATTTTAAATTCATTCATCACAACCAGAACACGTAGTTAAGTCTCGAACATTGAAAAAAAAAAAAAGTAGAATTCAAAGAAGAGGTCCAGCAGAGAGACTTAAAAATTTGAATCTTGTTTTTCTTGAATATTTTACGGCTGTGGCAACAACAAAGTTCGGCAAACGACTGGTTTGAAGAGAGTTCACTTGCTATTGTTGAAGTGTAATGCCGCCAGACCAGACATCACAAAAATGCGAAAACATTTTAAACCCATAACCGTGGAGTAAAATTTTGGTTTTAAGAGTGAGGACGACGAAAAAGGTGAATTTCCGTTATTCAAAACAAAAACCGATTTTGGGTTTTTAAAAACTACACTGCACTGGGACTTTTTCAACAAATTAAAAAGCGAAGAAAATAGTATCAACAACTTTTCAACAGCATTCGTCTTTTTCTCCATTTCTATTGTGCTGTAGTTCAAATCTGAAACAATGAGATAGTAATTTAGAAAATTAAAATCAACGCAGTTGATATAGCCATTTCTAATATTAAATGAATTAAATTGTAACTGTAACTATCACTATAAAGCCGACTCTACACACGTTCCTCTAGCTGTATAGTGTACATCAGGTCCAATGATCAAGCATGTGCATTTTGGCGACATATACCGATTGAAATCCCTACTGTTGTAAAGGTTGGCGACAAATGGAGTTTTTATAAAACAAAAATATCTCGATAGTTAACAAGTTTGGCAACCTATATATCTCTTTACAGCGAAGATGCTAACTCTTGGAACATTCGGTTACATTTTAATTAATCCTGTTAATTTTATCGAGATCCTTCAAACTAATTTATGACACGTTAGTTAACATTTATGAGACGTCTGTTAGCTTAAAGAATTGCAAATTGACTTTCGATGGTCCACTTCCAGTTGAATTTTGATTTTGAAAGTTGTTAGGATGCGACCTTTAATTCGAGATATTACATGAACCTATAATTTTGTCTGGGAATGTTGGTTTCAAACGGACGGACGTAGTCTTACTATATAAACTTCTCCACATATCATTGCAATGTAGAAGTTAAAAGTAGCAAAACTAGATACCGGCACTTACAAATCGTATATTCAAGCGACAGTTTTGCCAATAATCATAAACCTTAGATAAAGACTCGTAACTGCAAACTATGTAATAATTATTATATACAGTTTCGTGTATTGTGAGGTTGGTCGTGCAGTAGCCCCTCGATACATCACGCTTGTTAAGAGACAGGCAACAAGCGCGATATATCCGATTGCACTATATATCAAGCGATAGCGATTAAATGTTAAAAAAAAAAAAAAAAAATATGAACATATGCACTTTATAAAAAAAACTTAGGAGCAAAAGTATGCGCAGCCACAGCAATAGAAAATAACCAATTAACTAATAAAGACAGAGTAGTTTCATTTAACTTTTTAAATATTATGCATAAGTGAGTACACATTTTTTCAAATTTCGGGAAAGCAAAAAAATAAAATTGAAAAATCAGAAAAAATTTAGGAGACACAGAAAAACGGCGATCTGTCCGAATATGCGATATATCGAAGCGCGATATTACGAGCTACCAAAACGTTATTGCGTCATAATTTGTGTGAAAGGATGTTTCGAGTGGTCTTTCAAGAAAAGCTCTGCGCATTTGCACCTCGAATGAATGGGTGGGGGGGGGGAAGGAAAGAAAAAAAGGCAGGCAAACCCACCACACAACCTGACAATCAATACGAGACTATCTGTCACAATCGCAGCTATGTTTACTCACTTTGACAGGAGGCTTCTCGATCGCGAGATCTTTTGCATTTTTCCGGGCATGAGTAAGACCATATTTTGAAAGGTAAAATCCACTAATATTAATTTCTTTAAATAAAAATATTCATGTTTTGATTAATATTAAAAATATTCCTTGTTGACATGGAAATATTGCGAATTGAATTTGGCGCCAATTGGTAGGCGATAAAGTTTAATATTTAGCAATCTTATTTCTCGTAATTTTGTTTGCCATATCTTAATTGCTTAATTTTATAAGGGACAATTCCCGCATTTTTTTAAATTTTTTTTATTCAATTCTAAATGTTCCGAAAAGGCCATAAACATAAAAATTTCTGCTCAATGAGCTTTTTCTTTTAATTTGCGATCAAAATTACCTTGTTAGAGGTTGGCGAGAAAACGACCCATTTCGTTGGCGTTGAACGTGACGTAAAGAGATCTCAAACATCTTGGCTTGAAATGCAGCAGCGGAAACCAGATTTGCAAGTTTCTTGCAAATCACGCCAACCTGTAGGGAATGTGGCAATGGTCTACCAACGCCAACTTTTTTAACGGTAAGTATTTGGCACAAACCTCACTATAACCATAGAAACGCAGGGATCTGTTTACGTCACGAATTTTGTTGACTGTTTTGATCGGACTGGTTTTGGCTCGGTTTTGGGGCATTTTCTTTTCTTAATATTTAAATAACTAATTTTTTTTTAAGAACTTATGTTTATATATTTGTAATCAGAAAGAAATTCTTCATAAATATGTACTAATTTCACTCGTTTTTAAAAAATGCGGGTATTGTCCATTGCTAATTGACTACTTGCATATTCCTCTATGTTTTCAGTCGTCGTTTAGTATTAAAGTCCACTTTGAATTAGAAGCCATCTTATAGATTTCGAATTAGCCGCCATGTTGAACTGGCGACGTTTCGGCCTCGACACCAAATTTTCAAAATCGTGTCAACCCATCCTCGTAAGTTAGGAATTTATCTAACATTTCATTTTTGTTTAAATTTCCCTATACAGTAATTCACATTCGTATTCTCATTATTTACGTTTATTTAGCATAACACTAAACAATGCACATGCTTACTTAAGAGCTCTTACCTAACGCCTATGAGGTTTAACAGTAAATCTGGCTCCGATAAAGACTCTTCTATTTGAAACAGAATATCGTTTTTCTTTTTTGTTTTTTTTTAATGGAATTGAGAATGTTAACCTTCGTCACTTTTAAACATCCGGCCTGTAAGTTCCAAATAAGCCTTTTTAGATTTCGAAACTAATCTGTTGTATTCTACAGAGGTAAAAAAAAACGAACGAAATCCCAACGTTTAAAACAGATATCGGCGGCGTTTCTGGGTTCAAAAAATATCCAATTAGAGTACGTCAACAGTTTGAAATATAAACAGGTCGATCAATAACACCCTAACACTAAATTACTGCTTGTATTTCCCTTGGAGAAGGGAAGAAAAGGATATTTCCAATCTTTCCAGGCTAATGCCATACTTCTTTTCCTTTTCCTGAAAAAAAAACAAGCAAAAAAAAAACGTAACCTTCATTGGGATTAAACATCCGGTCTTCGCTAGGCTCCCAAAACCAAAACAATGGCACCTCGACTGGAACATGAGAAAATAAATAGAAAACAACATGCGAGGTGTTTAGACGATCTTCGATTGAGTTGTTGTGGTCTCTCCGTCTTCCTTATAAAAACTCCACCCCCATTTCGCGGTTGAGTGGATGAAAGGAACAAGATGGAACAAGAAAAGAGATTGCTTCAACCTTCGAATTCCTCGTCTAAACGACAACAGTTTTTTCATTGTCTATTCTACCACTTCATTATATTCGAATTCGTTGGTACCGAGACCGATTCGAAGTCTCCACAATAAAAAAAGGGAATCAAAACACGACGCTTTTCTTTTATTTCAAATCGTGGAATCCCCCTTCAGCTTGAGAAATAAAATAACAGAAAACTGGAAAATAACCAAATAAATTCATTCTAAACGCGCATGCGCTGGGGATCACAAACCAGTTTCTAAACTCTAATTCGAATGTTTTTTTTTTTTTTTTTTTTTTTTTTTTTTAAATTATATGTAGAATGATAAATGTAGAGTGGCTGGCCGGACTTAAGGATCCAGAATGATAATTTTAGAATTGCAGAGAAAAAAATTATGAGCCTATTCTTCAGTTGTAATAAATAGAGGTATAAAAGGAATAAGCTTGAGGGGAAATTTAAAATGAGGGCAATTTTGATTCCGCTAACATCTGGAGTTTAATTTGTTTTCATATATATATATATGTGTACGAAAGCTTTATTTTTGTAAATGTCACGCAAAAAACTTTTTGAGGCGAATTGGTGGAAAAAAACGTTGATTAGTGCAACGAAATCAAAACAGATTTTGTCGCATCAACTAAACAAAATGAAATAGAAATAATATGCAGAACAACAACATTTGTTTAGAATTCCGATGTAGTCGGTCAAACCTTGTTAAATGAACTCCCAGGTTTAACTAAAAGTTTGTTTATATAATTTTGAGTTCATATTATCAGAATATTCGCTTCGATAGCTCAAACAAAGAGAATTTAGTTAAAATATTCCAAAACTAAATTTCATTGCTTTGCAAAAAAATTCAAAAACATATTTGTGTAGCTTAGCATAAATGGTAAATGTAAAAATATGTATATCTATACCTTGAAATATTTTATCTCTAAAATTTTGATCAAAATGTCAACACAAAAGAAAATCAATACTTTTAAGGATTCTTATTTGTAGAAGTTGAAAAATGTTTAGAGAACACTTATTGTAAATTCACCTTAAGCGAAATTTCATTTTAAACGTCTTCATGTAAAAGTAATGAAAATCTTTGATGAGGATAAGTAACCCCCCCCCCCCCCCCTTTAAGTTATAAGAAGTTTACATTCAGCATGTTCTTGTTAAGACTCGAATATTAATTTAAAATAGTATACTATGTAATGCTTTCAGAACTCTCCTTGACCACACAGTAACGCAGAATTAGTGTAGAACTTTTGCAATTCAATTTACATTTGCTGGCGAATGATTTTATATTCAAATTTATGTTTTCCCTTGTTTTCCAGAAAGACAACAATTGAAATCTGTTTTATTTTCAACCTTTTCAATTCACCACCACCGCAAAAAAAGAAAAATAATTATCCACATTCAAACGAATCATATGTGTTTATTTTGTTTGGATTTTTATTAAAATCAGTGTGCCAAAAGCCATCTAAAATATTTCTGGAAACCATCATTCACAAACCAAGTACCAACCACAGGTACCGCAATCTTAAAGAGAAGTTTTTTTTATCGCCAATGGTTACGATTTACGAATAACTTTGGCGCGTAAGTTGATGGATGGTACCAAACTAAGCTGTCTTTTATGCTATTGGGGAATACATCACAAAGGAAGGGGAGGGGGGGGGGGGACCAAGTACATCCAGGGGAACCCCTGCGGTTCTTTTTTATATGCCCTAGCTCCCGATGGCCACAAAGGCGCCATTGGCATTCCTCTGCACTTTTCAACTGCTTTGAAGAACCTTGGTGCAAGAAAAGAACCACTATAGAATTACCCACAGATGATTGAGCTATCATCTCGTTTAGTGGCCTGTCAATTTGGGGACTTTAAATCCAGTGTTTCGGCTTAATATGGTTGCAACCAGAGTAATAAAACGAAACGACTTGTGGTCAGTGAGAATGCAGCAATGCACTCCACTGGTTTTGGGTAATTTGTTCTCGGAATGGAGTTGTATTTTGCGGGCTTCGGAACACACTCAGCGGAATTTCCGATCTTCAATGGTTGCGACAATGACTAATGTATGCATAATGTATGCCTCTATTAATTGGCAGAACACGTCATATTGGCGGTATGTTCTTTCTTCGCTTTGATCAAATAACCTGTATAGTAAGCAAAGAATGTCGCTTTAAATTTGCCGTAAGTAAAAATCTTTTCAACCAACAGTGAAACCCAGTGTCGGCTCGTGCACTACAGGTGCGCGGCAACTAAATTTATTCATTCAAAACTAAAATTATATATTTTAAAAATGAAGATCCAATTTCTACGGAAAGTGTAAAAAAAAAAAAAAAAAAAAAAATCCGATAAACAGCAAACTTCTTACCTCAATTCACGAGGGGAAAAAAAGTTTCCAATAAAGGTGATCAACGGCAGACATGTGTTCCTGAAACGCGACGTTGCCATGGTAACCAATAGAATCTAATAGAGCCTTCCCTCCACGTAATGCGAAGCGAGGCAGCCATATCAGCGATTTTCAGACTTCGGCTGCACTTGAGAAGTTCTGCTTTAAAATAATCTCTTAATGGAATTTTTGCAAGATAATGGCAACTGAAGGTTAGAGAGTTATTTTATTAGTTTGAAGTGCAACTTTGTTCTGAAAATAAATTTGAATATTTGAAATTCATTATCTAAAAAATCGTGTTTTCGGCGAGTGAAACTTCATTTAAACAGTGATTACTGAAGTTTGTTATATTCTTTTTGAAAAATGATTTTAGAATTCAAATCTGCATTAACAATTATATGTTTTGAACCTCAGTCAAAGTGATTGGAAAAGAAAATGAATTTTGTTTGATTTTTAAATGCAAAAGGTTTTAGAAAAATTGCGATTTCTTTTTACTTTCAATGTTAAAAAAAAATTCTATTAAAAAAAAACTATAAATTCTAGAAACTAGATGGAGGTTCATAACATTAAGAATGATATTACGAACAATTTCCAATCATAATTTCTTTTCTTGGCCCCATAAAACTCGAGTAATTACTGTTCAAAAATATGGTAATTATAACGAGTTAAATGTTAATAAATTTTTGAATAAAACTGAATTTTTTTAAATTTAAACATCATTATAACATCAAAAAAGAAAAAGAAAAAAAAACGTGGAAAATATGTGTGTGGTTGGGAAAGGGGAGGAGGTGTGGGAGGGGGAGTTTGTTAAGAAGTGGCATGTTACCGGCGGCACTCCGCCACTGGTGAAACCTTTCACGAGGAATGTCTAGAAACTGATAAACATTTCCTATACTTTTCAAGAAAACTCAACGTAACTTTGGCATTAGTTCCCAACATGGTGTAAGATATGATGACATTGACAAAGATGAGTAGGGATAATAAATGTTAAAATAGATATATTGAGGCTCATAATAAAAATGTCCTCTGTTGCATGCCTTCTTTTCTTTATTTAAGGCTTTTTTCTAATTTTGCTTTTCATAAACAGAACGTTAAAATATTCTTGGAAGAGGAGGGGGGGGGGGGGTTGTATTATTGAATAAAAGATATTTTTTTTTGTTTCTCAAAGGGGGGAGGATCCAATAATAAGGGTTTACGCCGCAATGACTCTTTTAGCGAGCGGAGAGAGCTTGGTTCGTGAAGGATCAAGCTGCGACCTATACACAATGATGGGACGGGACCATAATTAGAACATATGCAGGGGCATAACTAAAACATAAGCGAAGCAAAAGATATTCACAATAACACCCAAAGATATCCAACAAATTAAAAGGAAAAAAAATCAAAGAGAAAATAAATAAGATCGGCGATTGAAATATATAACAGAACGCAACAATTAAACAGCACATTGCAGACAATTTTTTTTGGGCCGTTTAGGGGCTGTTAAAATTCTATCATAAATGCCAGGTATTTTTAGTGCATGTCCGTTTAGCTTAATGAGCCTGAAACTGAAAGAGACACATACACGCAAAATAACAATAATAATAAATAAAAAAAAAATAAAAAAAATCGAAATTTATTTTCAGAAGGAATATTTTATAGCGGTTTTATAACTTCTTCCAATCCCAGTGAGCCATACTACAAGAAGGCAGGACACTTGTTCAGGATTTTAATAACAATAAAAGCGAGGAGGATCAAAAAGAAAGAAGAAGAAAAAAATAACAGCAAATCCGTGGCGATTTGTCCTAATAAACCTGAAAGGTCAGGTTCCCAAGGTCAGGGTTGTTCTCTCAATTGCAATCTGGAAAGAAGATCGTCACGCCAAGATAAGCTTGTAAATTCGTCATTATTAATTTATTACATCATTATTTAGCACTGGAGATAGTCTCTAACAAGTTACCTTTCGGCAACAGCACAGTTTTTGTAATATAGGTATTTGAATAGAAATGACTGACTTGTTGCTCTTTTAAAAGCCAGCAGTGGCAACATTGCAACTGTAAAATTGGAACTACGCCGTGGATATTAAGTAAAGGATTTTTATTTGTCAAATAGAGAAAATTCTGTAGATATTTTGACAAACAGTTGAATAAACGAAATACGTTTTTTTACAATTTAGAACATTCAATTCCTTTTAACATTTTTTGTTTGATATGGATATTTTAACATAAAAACTCGTGTAGACTCTTTTTTTAATATTATTCTATTATAATACATCTGAAACACACATGTTCAGTTATATGCTGTTGCTTATGCCTTAGAAAACTAAAAAAAAAAAAAAAAAAAAAAAAAAAAATGCTTATTATGTTCTAGTAATTATATTGTATCCAATATAACATAACATGTTTAATAAAACTGCACGATTCCGAAAGCTAGAGAAGACAATTCAGATTAACTCAACTCTAACCTACACCGCAAAATATATGCATTTCATCAGTTTCTCTTTCTCTGCTGATGGCGTGAAATATCTGGGTTTTTTTCATTACAAGTGCTTCCTTTGGCAGGTGCGAATTGCCTTTTTACTAACACGTGTAACTCTATTTCAATACCGGACAAGTAGAAAAAAAAGTATATTGTTCAAACAGGTCAAGCATTCCAAAGATTTTTTCAAAGAAACCTTCAGCAGATGTGGCTGACTATAAATTTCCTAAGTCCCCATCCACTGTCAGAATACTATGAAAACTACCATTATCTTTTGAAAAACGGAAATTCCATGGGACAAAATTGCTGAGCACTTAGAAGAATAAACATACTACCCCAATCTTGCAACAAAAGAAAAGATTAATAGGAAGAAGTTTAAGAAAGGTGGACCATCCACCACACCTTCCTATCCATGGAACTACTAACATAAAAGGTTTTTGTCGGTGCTTCAGGGACTTAAATCCCAAGACTTGGATCGTAAATAACCTTGTTGAAGGACAGCTGATCCCAGTCTTTTAAGCTCAACCCTTTATGCACTGTTAAAATAGTAAATTGATGATCTTAAAGGTGTCAACACTCCTTTGTGTCAAGCATGGTATATGTTCTTTCAGAAGAATGTTAGGACACGCTTCAGAGCAACGTTCCTGACATCTGTAGGACGATGACAAGAAAATGTGTCTTTCTCCGAAGGCAATCTTTTGGAATCTTTTTTGAAGTCATCCACACAAAAAACACAATGAGTCGTGCACTTGCTAAACTCTTTAATCATCTTAACAATAAAGTGTGAGAATTATCCAAAAGTACACATTTAGACTGTTAGAAACGATAGGTACAGTTTATCCACATTGAATCAAAACCATGATTTCAGCAAATTAACGTACCTCCAAAAAGATAATATTGATTATTTTACCCATCTTCTTTATCATTTCAGCAAAAAACAGAGCTTTAAACTAGCTCTTTTTTTTCTTAAGTGAGGAAACTAATGATTGCTGATTTTGTGTACTTGTCCTTATTACGACACTATTTAAATTCAAACATATTAAAATCTCAACAAGTTGACAGGCTCACCAACGTATTTTCTAGCAAACCTTGCAGAAGAAGCTACGATGTTCGTTATTAGTCACTGTACAGCATATTTTAATACACTGCATTTTAGCACAGCCTATTAATAAGCTGAATGAGTTGCATTGTTTTAAGAAGCACCGGAAACTGAGGAGTTTTACTTTAAAAATGTATGTAGGGACCTGCTATAATTACATCTTTGTTTTGAAAAGGTGAATAAAAATAGTTTAAATTACTACTCCCTACACTAAACGCAAACATACTAAATTAAAACTCCGTTTTTCCTCTCAGAAGCACGATCCAAATTATAAACAATTTTTTGGTCATTAGCTCAGCTCTCAATTAAACCGTTTGTAATAACTCAGCTCACAGATAGCTTTCATCCCCTTTACTCTATGCACTTTTTTCTAGAGTTCTTTTAACAGAAATATTTTCTTAAAACTGGAGTCCGAAAGATTTATCACACCGCGCGTTTCCGTATGTAGCGCCACCACTTGCCCATTAATGAAATGTGGCCTATCTCCTCACATAACCCAAAAAAACTACAAGCCTTGTCGAGGAAGGAAGAACTTGGCACCAACTTTCACCACAGAAGTGGCAGAATAAAGAGATTCTGTGTGCTACGGAATCCGAAATCGTCTTTAACACGTCAACAGTCTTTCATTAACGCGGCAAAAAGGAGGGGGAGGGGGGTTATTTCCGTTTTGCAAAACCGTGTGAGAGACAGCCAAAGGGGGGCATTTGCCTCAATTCACCACCAAGTACAATCGCTAATAATCATCTCCCCAGTTGGGGGTACTCTGGCTTCCAGAAACTGCGGTTTCTTCGTCCGTCATTGGCCAGATTGGACAAGATTTAAGATTCTGCTTATTTCTACAAAGGGACTTTCTTGGCGTCGTGTTTGGCGAGGGGATTTCTAGAAAGTTATGTTGCTGCAACTGCCATTAGAGACAGATTGGACAAGATTTAGTGGATTCCACTGGCTTCTATATAGATTACTTGGCGCAGAGACAAATAAATTGCCAGATGTTATCTACAAGCTAGTCTCTGGTTTCGGACTATTCCGTTCATTAGGGTATGGAAATTGGCCGTGATATCACTTCCGACTTTTTTTTCCAGATACATTTTGAAAATCGCACTCTCCTGCTGCTAAAGATAAGAGAGCATTTTTGCAAAGCACAAACGCCCTAGCTTTCCAGTTTTACACACAGGGGTGAATGGGATGGAAAAGAGGGGTCGGATGGCAAACAAATAAACTAGATAAGAAGTGTCAGGCACAGGTGTTTAGAAGGCTAAGCAGTTTAGATAAAGTTCCCAAAAGGATTAAATGACTTGAGTGGAATTTTTCTTGCTCCTTGTTATTCTTAATCCAACCTTGCTGACTCATTCAGGCATATACTTTAATTATTTTAATTCTATTACAGTAATTACGGACTTTCAGTGTGACTGAAAACAAACTAAACAGCCTTACTTTAGGCAAACATTTAATTTATTCAAATTCCATTGCGCAATAATTTCCCTTATTCATACTTTCAGTGCGATTGAAATCATACTAAACAGCCTTAAGGATTCATTTATGCCATTTAATTTCTTTTAATTAAATTACGGAATAATTGTTAAAAACAAACTAAATAAATATGATTTTAAATTGGATAGTAGGGTTTTATTGCTTTCAAATTTAATGTAATTTTTCTTATTTCTAGAACCTTGCTATGAATAGGGTTTCTGCCAAAGTAAAATGTCACAAATCCATGACTTTTCAAGACTGAAGCATATAATTTTAAATGGTTCAAGAAATCAAATCACAAATAATAATAATAATTACCTATATGAATTTTACTAAGAAGAACATGGAAAGTAAATCAATGTATCATAAAATTATTTTATAACATTTTATTTTAGATTACGTAAAAAATCTTTGTTTCAGTAACTTCCAAATCAGAAGAAAAAAGGAAAAATAATTTTTCATTGTTTGATATTTCAGTGTTCAAAAAGCTAATCAATCTTTAATAATAAAGAAATATTTGAAGAAAGAATAAGTCAATAATAATAAATTATATCATCAAAAATCAAATGTTTTGATATCAACAGTGTAAAAAAGAAAGAAAAAAAAAAAAGACGGAATTTTTTTTTTTTTTAAAATGTAAAAACGGTTGCGGGGCACTAGCCGACGTGTCATGAGCGCATCGGGATAAAATAGTACCACTAGCGCACAAACACCTGTTTATAAGGGGAAGGAAATCCGCTACAAGGTAACATGGTACCAGAAGCGCACAAACTCTAGTTTCCCAGGGGCTCACTTCTTCATTTTACAGGAGCGAACAAACACAGATTTATTCAACTAAGTAAACGATAGGTTTTCTTTATTTTAAAGAGACAAATCTCCAAAACTGTATTTTTTTGCGGCTAAATTTGTTACTCAGTGTATGCAGTACATATTAATAGAACTTACAATAACAAAATACGCATTTTTATGTTTTTATTAGATACTAGGTTTTTAAATTGGAGAGCCGATTCATATTTCTTATGATGAAAACGTTCTGTTTAAATTAGAAGTTTCATTCCGTTGCTCTTTTGGGGCTTATTTTAAATTCTGATAAGTTTTTGGTTTTCATATGTTTAGTTTGATTGCTTTATTTAGAGTTCCTCATTTCCACTGTGTTCTGTATAGTTGTAAATTTTACATTTGCCAATAAAATGGCCTGCACGTTTGCAGTTTTACATGAATGCTCATCTTTTAATACAAACAGAATGCGACATTTTTATACTTATCATCCCCATTGTTTTTAATTTTAAGTTCACCACCTCACATATCTATTTTATATCAAATGGAACATATCCATATTATACAACCTTCTTCTTTCTTGCTTATTTTGAGGCTAAATTTAGCTTTGAATACTAGCGAAAATGCTTCTTATTTGTAAGTATGCGTAGATTCAAAATCAGAGACCTTTTTGAATTGTGTCTGAAAGAATGTTCTAATAATGATAAATCCAATGCAATTTTTAATCACATATGTAAAACTGTTGGGGAAATAATAAATTTTTCAACTGAGAATGATATAAAACAAAATTAGACGCGTGTACAGTCATTTTAGAAGTTTCAAACAAGTCTAATTAATTCATCCACATATGGGCATCCAAGCATTCCGTTTTACAAAAAATCAAGCAGATCGAAAAGGTGAGATGCGGTTCAGTTATTGAATGAAAAAAAAAGAAAAATGCGATTCATCTATAATTATACAAATTGCTATTATGGCGACACGCAAAAAAGGCTATTATTATTTGGCAGCAATTTTGAAAGGAAGTCAACCTAAGTCCATCACCGCCAGCTAAAATGAAGAAAAGAAATTTTTGTAACAGCGTGCAAAAAATTAAACTTTTTAATTATTTGGAATCAAAAATAGTGGCGAAAGTATCACTTTTTTGAGAGGAATGCGGGAAAGTAACTTTTTCGCACTAGTATGAAAATGAAATTTCTCGCACGCCTCGTGCGCAAATAACATATATTCTTGCCATTGGAATGACATATTTTCAGAAGAAATTCCTTGACACGAATTGGCAACATTAATAAATATATATATTAAAAATATTTTTTGCCCGTAATTATAAAAAATATTGAATGCAACACATAGGAAGAAGGTTCATCGTTGCACAAAATCGAGCTCGCTTCGTTCACTGAAAAGCTCCTTAACACATAAGCACAGGCTTACTTCACACGTTGAAAAGTTCATTGCTATGCAAGCATAGGCTCGCTTCGCTCGCTTAGAGGTTCATTGCTGCGTAAGCATAAGCTCGCTACACTCATTAAAATCTAATTGCTACGTAAAGCCTTAATAAAGAAACAAAAAATCTCCGTTAATATCCCGTTAATAGAATACCCCTTTAAGATTATTTTAACACTTGTTTGTGGAAAGCAAAATTGGAAGGCCAAAAGTACTTATTTAGAAACTTTCAGAGCTTTAGGCCTATAAAAATTGCTTTTTGTGAAAATATTAATTAAAAAACCAATTAAAATGTTAACCTTTTTTTTTATCAAAAGTCCAATTAGAAGGCCAAAACAACTTGTATTGAAAATTTCAGAACTGTAACCCATTTCGAAATAGTTTTGTGAAATATAAGTTAAAGTTAAAAAAAAAAAAAATTAAAAAAAAAAAAAATTAAAGTTCTGTTTTTCAAAAGTCTAATTAGAAGGCCAAAATTACTTATGTTGAAAATTTCAAAGCTGTAGCCCAATTAGAAATTGTTTTGTAAAATATTTATTAATTAATTAAAAAAAATTAGTTAAAAAAGAACTAAATAAAATTTAAAATTCTGTTTTTCGATAGTCTAATTAGAAGACCAAAACTACTTATTTTGAAAATTTCAGAGCTGTAGCCCAATTAGAAATTGTTTTGTAAAACATTTATTAATTAATTAAAAAAATTAACTAAAAAAGAACTAAATAAAAATTTGAAATTCTTTTTTCAAAAATCTAATTAGAAGGCCAAAATTACTTATGAATTTTATATATTATTAAAATTTCAGAGCTGGCTCCGAGAAGCTCTATTAGAAATCGTTTTGTAAAATATATATTAATTAATTAAAAAAATTAATTTAAAAATAACTAATTAAAATTTTAACATTCTGATTTTCAAAAGTCCAATTAGAAGGCTAAAGCTACTTATGTTGAAAATTTCAGAGCTGTATCTCTATTTTAAGTCACTTTGTAAAAAAAAAATTAATTCAAAAAGAGCTAATTAAAATTTTAACATTCAGTTTGACATAAGTAAAATTAGGAGGCCTAAACTTCTTATGTTGAAAATTTCAGAGCTCTACTCCAATTTTAAGTAGGTTTCTATAGATCCACAGACAGACACACAGCTTGTTTTATTATTATAGATAACCAACACATTATAAAACACCTTATAAGCACATTTGTTATAAACTGTGTATTTTTTCAAACTTTTTATTTAAAAACTTATAATTAAATAAATATTGAAGCCAGATTCACAATTCTTCATGTCTCGCACATCCGCATGTCCGTTCTAATAACATCCTAATTAGTCATTTTAATTGCAATTAGCTAATTAAAAAATTAACCGAAGAATAAAGTTTACGTTTAAAAATACATCATTTTTAATTTTGATGTACTGTTAAGAAGTTTGAAATTATAACATAAAAATTAAAGATTGGAGATCCTACCCTCTGCACATAAACTAGCAGTTTGTGCGCTCATGGTACCATTCGCTTGATAAATGAGAGGCAACTCTCTCCCCCCCCCCCCAAATACTGCAGGTGTTTGTGCGCTCTTGGCACGATGCGCTCATGACACGTCGGCTCGTGCCACGACACCGTAAAAACAAGCTTATCGAAACTGTTCATTTCAGTTCTCCATATTATGAATTTTTTTTTTCACCAATGAGACCTTACTCGTGTGATGTCACAAATTTGGAGTTCCGAAACGTTTTCAATGGCCGCGGTTTTCAACTGTGACTGTTGTTTCCGTCAAAACGTAAATGAAAACATGGATGAATTTTCGATGAGCTGAATAGCCATCATGGCGTTTATGATGTCACAGTTACGTGATTTTACTTAAAATGTTTAGAAATCCATGAAATTCACTGTATTTCCATGATATATGGCCATTTTTTTTCTTAAAATCATGACTTTCCATGACAAAATTTACCCTATGTCCAAATTCCTGACTTTCCATGGCATTTCCTGACTTTCCATATGCGCGGAAACCCTGTGAATAACTGAATATTTTTTATTTTTTTTGCTTTCGTGATGAAATCAAGATTTTTAAGCTGAAATTACAATACCAAATGAAAACAGCCTCTAGCAACGAAAGAAGATTACAATTGAGAAAAATAATTCCAGGAAAAACAAAGGAAAGATGGCGACTGACGCGTTTTGAGTCTTTTCTCTTACATATTATATAATCCCCGCCTTTCGGTCTTCTAAACACCAGTTTCTTGGAATCTTGAATTGTTGATTGAATTCAGAAGGTTTATTTTCTGTTTGTGTTAATCACTGTGCTTAAACTCATTCTTTGAGCCACACTATACCAGAGCACGTGACGTCTACAAGCAAAACAACCTTAAAACACCATTGGACCGCACTAAGCTAAAATAAAATAAGAGTTCTCTTTCTAAAATAAC
Organism: Linyphia triangularis; assembly: GCA_963978545.1. Classification (NCBI taxonomy): domain Eukaryota; kingdom Metazoa; phylum Arthropoda; class Arachnida; order Araneae; family Linyphiidae; genus Linyphia; species Linyphia triangularis. The sequence continues at coordinate 40,275,884 of OZ021729.1, forward strand.
ACTGGTCCAAGAACTGTCAGTGAGTGCAGGGCATAAAAAACAAAAGAACACGAATTGGCGTCTAAAAGAAAATGGCAGTACAGAAAGAAAAAAAGAAAAAAAAAATGGCCAAAACATCACAATCATTAACTGGAAGAGTTTTGGAAGTGAGCATTATTTTGTAGGGGGAAAGCAAGTTTTTTTCTTGTTTTTACTGGGACAATTCGCAGGAATTGTGTTATTCTAGTTTTTATTTTTAAATTCTTCAAAAGAAAGACGTTCAAAATTACCTTGTATTCCATATCTTAGATCCGCTATGACGATTTTATAAAGAAGTGAGAAAGCGCGCATGTATGAATAAAAAATGTGGATGAAAATTCAAAAATAGATAAGCAATTACGCACCATTATCTCTTTTTTCTGTTTTCAAGTGAAGGGAATAGTGACGTGCCAGTTTACGATTTATGATGAATCTGTTTATAGAATAAAGATAGAGAACTGGGTTTGTTTTTAAGTTTACTCGCAGACCTGCTAGGGGAGGCGATTGTTTATTTAGTAGAATCCCCATCACAATTTCTTTAGTTCAGAAAATCTACAATCATGACTGAAATAGGAAGGGGTGGGCAGACTCAACCAAACCACTTATTTTCGGATTTATACGGTCAATCGGAATTTGAACGAGGCTTATTTATAAACAGAAAATAATTAATTATGTATGAAATTCTAATAAAATAACCCGCCTCAAAACCGTAGTAACACTGTTTTTATTTAGGGTGGCCAAAAAATTCAGGAAAAAGGTTCCCTGATAATTCCTCGATTTCCCTAACAGATATTTAAAAAATTCCCTGATTTTAGGTCAAACTATTTTTCAAATTTGCCCAATTTTCTTAGATTTTCCTGCTGTCTAGACACCCTGATCAAATAGAACATGTATACAAAAGATAAAATATACAATTTTTTTAAAAAAAGTTTTGCTGGTAATGAAAAGTTTAAATTATTCCGTAACATTAAACTTCTAATGGCTTACCACTACAAATGTCCATGTAAATAGCGCCAAAATATGGATGAACGTGCCTTAAGGTATACATATACGTTGGAATATTTTTTTTTAAAATTCTTATGCCAGCGTGTCAAATTTTTGTGAGAGTTACAAGAGAAAAATTTTAATGTATTTGCAGTAACAAAAAGTAAAAAAATAAAATATTTATTTAATTAATTGAATTTTAATTCACTAATTAAGGATCATTGCAACGATGATAAAATAATACCTAATTAATTTTGAAACAAATTTCTTACTGAAAATTAAAGACAAGGTATTGATACACGGGTCCAAGCAAAATATAATGTATAACTTAAATATTTTTTTAATTTTAACATTTAACATGAAAATTACTAGAAAAAATAAAAAAATTCCAAAAATAGAAATATTCTAAAATACATAAAAAATCTATTTTTTCATCAAATATTTGTAAACAGCTAGGGCCTGTGCTGTGCTCTGAAATGTTATCTAAATTATACAGTTTAAATTTTAAAAATCAGTTAATTAACTCTTAAGATATCATCTTTGGAGTATATTCACTCAACAATGAAAAGCAGTTCTCCAGAAATTGAGTTCAAAGTTTTCGACAATTTCTTTTTTCCAATATGTTTTAAACGTCGATCTTTACGAAATTGCATGTAATTAAAAAAGTATTTTAACTATAAGAAATTTATGGGTATCATCTTAAAGATAATGAATTGGGGAACATTTTAGAATGAAAAAACAAAAATGCCTGTTTGGGTCAATTTTTGCGATTTCCAACGTATATGTATACCTTAAACAATACAAAATTTCCCTGATTTTCATGAAATTTTAAAAAGTTCCTTGACATTTCCCAGAATCAGAAAGCTCCCTAACATTTCCCTGATTTTCAGGTTTTCTCGGTTCTGTGGCATTCTGTGTTATTAGCAAAGGACTGATCCATTAGGTTGCAGCAACGGATAAAAGACAATTGAATATAATGACAATTCACTCGTTTGGAACAATACATTTATTAATTTTCTTGCAGTGATTATTTTTTAATAATGCGTAAGATTGCTAATGTTTATTAATTATATTTTAATGAAAATGAGAGACTGCAGTAATATTACGGTAATTTTTTATGTAAAAATAATATGTGATGGAGAAAAGGATTAAATGGGAGTCTATGTTTATATCCATCCTTTCGTTATGGTTCACTTATCAATTTTCGCAATTTAATTGCTGCTTTTGCTTTTTCTGCTTCAAAAAGGATTTCTGTAGGGGAAAACAAAAACTTTATTTTACCATCAATTTCCAGCTGTAATACGTTTCAGTTAAGCAGTAACAAAACAAAAACTGTTCCATCTATATTCACGTCTCTTCAATTCGGAAGTAAAGCAAAGAAGAGTGCACAAAAGAAACCACAAATTCCGAAAAATCCATAACGAGGGCAGACCACAATCGATAAAATCAAAGTTAGTTCCATTCCCCCTCAAACTCCCGATACACAATCCCCCTTGACCGATCCATTAAGCTGCCAAGAAAGAGACATTTACATTGAGGATGGAGAGAGAAAATATGGCAGAGAAGCAAAGTAAGAAATTACATTTCCACAGGAGGAGATGCACTCTAACCCACAGTCGCGTTTCTACCATTCATAATCCAAGCTATTCTCGACTTCACGCGTGATTGGTCATTCTTCAAGGGAAATTTCCAGCAAATCCGGTAAACGAGGGGGGCTAAAAAGATAAATCAACCCCCTCTAAGCGCCCCCCCCCCTCGAAAATCCAGAGATCATAAAGGGTCCTCCGAGTTCAAACAAGCACCTCCTGATACAGCAATCCTTTCAATCCCTTGTTGAGAAATGCTCTGAGAGCACCGCGTCCATTGATTGAAACGCTTTTTCTTCTGGTACAAAAGGGGTATAGGTATTTTTTTTTTTTTTTTTAGGGGGAGGTGGATTTTCGGCTTCTCTTTTAATAATGGTCCGGGATGGCAGGTTATTTGGGTGTGTCTTACCCCTCTCGGATTATAACAAAGGGTAGGTTTCAGAGGATCTGTATCTGGGATCAGGCATGGGGGAGTTACAATCGTAAGAGCCATTAGGACGCATTGGTTGGAACGGGATGGCGGAATGCAGCCGTGGACTTGTGTAGTTTGAAGATTTAGTGCTTAGCTACTTTGACAGAATGGGATTAGCCGTGCTTGAGAAGTACGAATATGCTTTGGAAGTTGTAGATGATTCTTTGGGGTTCAGTCCAAGCTTAAAGAGAGATTCGAATTAAGTGATATTTTCGTATTGTTGAGCTTTAAATAAACTTGATTCTGCTTGACCAGGCAAATGCCTTTTGATATAGTACATAGTCCGAAACGAACATAAAACTAGTATATATTTTACCTGAAATTGAAACTTAATACGAATACTGGACAATAGAAAATAAAAGCATCTGGTACGGATACACTCTACTTCAGGAAATAAAAAGCAATTGTTATTCGATAAAATTTTACTTTTTGGGCATTTTTTGAAAAATAATCAAATCACATAGCCTAAATTATTTTTTAAAATCAATTTCTGATCTTGATAAATTCCTTTTGCACGGAATTATATTCAAGATTTATTCAGAAAACACTATTTATCATAACAATAACTTAATTGTTCGAGTACTTATGAATTATACTTCTACACATTTCAAGAATAAGTGCAATTCATGCAAGTCTTTATACATATTAAGTACTCTTTTTCTTATGTAGCATATGTTTCTTATGCGTATCAACATAAACTATACTCTTATTCTCATTCAGTTAATTTCAAGGTAAGACTTATTCCTTTTACACATGGAACATCACCATAAGCACATAATTATGCACCCCGCTAAAACAACAAACAAAAATAATGAATGGCAGAACTAAGTATTCAGCACAATCAAATCCTCGCCCAACACTCCTCAAATCCAGGATGGACCAGTATGATAAACCCATATACGTCTATCATACCTCGAAATTTATACTCACCGAAGAATTAGCTTTAACATTGATACAGAAAAAACTTCCTATAAAGAAGCCCTACAGCGACAATCCACAAAAGAAAAAAGAAACCTCAACGATTACGCCACACCAATTTCAGAACCTGCACCACAAGAACATAATATCAACCACGCACTGAACGACATCTTTGATTTTCAATGACCACGCAAAGAGCCCAGCCCAGCTTTTCATCGACATTTATATCATCTGGCAAACGTAGCATTACAAAAATCTGTTACGGTTTATTTATGTCGCGGGGGGGAAGGGGGGGGGGTGGAATTGGTTGCAGATAGACCAAATAACGACCTGTCAGACGCTGGGCCGGCCGCAACCACGTGTCTATAAACATTCGGTAAGAATGGGGGGAGGGGGTTACAACTCCCTCATGAATTCTCCTTCCAGCTATTTTTTTTTTTTTTTTAATCCCTCCCTCCCATAAAAACTTTCCACTCCTTGGAAATGGGAGATCTTGGATCTTGGGGGGGAAAGGTCGCGAAAAAGACGTTTTTCTTGTCAGCGGCTTTTTGAGATATTCTTTTCCACCCACAGACATGTGAAGGGAGCGGAGTTGAGTTGTTGCACCCCTGAACACGCCCACTAAACTCGTACCCCCTATTTCCTTTTCAACCCTCCCCCCTTTTTGGCTTCTGGTTACTTTGGAAATCTCGCAGCTTCGGAATTTTGGTGTTATGTCGGCGGGGTGATGCAAAAATTGAGCATGGAAGAGTGTTTAAATTAATGTTAATGGGAGGTGGAATTTGTAATTGCACTGATGACATAAGTTGAAGTACCGAATTTCCTTCCAACGACTCGCTGACGAAGACGACAAGAAAACCACTCAATGGTTATAGGATAACCAGGTTTAAATGAAAAGGAAATAAAAGTCGTATTGTAATCAAGTATTTCTGAATATTTATTGCATAAATAATTTATAATATGTTAATAATTAACATATACATTATTTATATGTTTACTATGTTTGATTTTCTTTTGTACAAAATTACTAGATATAATCAGATGAAATTCGGCACATTCCATTCGTGAAAAGTTTACTTGTACAAAAACGATAAAAGGGAGAGAACCGAAAGTGGACGAGGAGAAGAGGGGGGGGGGGAGGATCAAAACGAACGATTTTAGCCCTAAACCATCAACAAACCAAAGGATTCCATTTACCTTTTTTTAGAAAGTAAATATAGTCCATATAAATGAATCCACGTGAAGAGAAGAGCATAAAGCCAATAATTTTACATTGTTGATTCTGTACTTATCCTTTTATAAATTTAATATTAAAAAACATCTTTACAGTTATATAGGACTCGGCCAAACGGACTCACTTTCAGTCACGCCTCACCTTCTTCCCATATTCTATTCTGGTATTATTCAACCGCCTACTGTCACTTGAACTTGAGAAGGTGCATAAGAAATGTCCAGAATAAATTGGGATGACGATGATGAATGCTTGGAGGAACTTTGTTTTTCGTATCATAAAGGTCTCTGTGTAATTTACTTCACGTTACAAGCACACTAAACTATTTGCATAATTTTTCTCTGCCGAATGACGTTTCAATAAAAAGCGCTCTTGTCAACTGAAATATGTCACACTTTTGGCGCTTAATGTGTTTGAAGATGTTTATATATATATAAGAAGGAATAAGCTGAAATGTTTGTTTTAATTTATGCTTCTGGGTTAGAGCGTCATTAATAAATTAAAAAAGTAATATTTAATTATTTTTATGCGTACTCCATCAGGGAATTTAAATATGTTTTAAAATATTTGATATTAGTATCCTTGAACATTTTAGCAAATTAAGATAAATATGCCTTTATCCATAATCGGGGACTAGAGATAAAGAAAGACCTCATCTATAAACAAGCTCACTATGAGTAAGGCCGCCGGGAAAGTGCTAGGATGCACCCATCTTAAAAAAAAAAAAAAAAAAAAAAGAGAGAGAGAGAGGGATTAAATAGGAAAAATCCCTACCTAAAGATTTTAAATTATAATTTAAAACTGAAGATAAATACATAATATTTAAATAACTTGTAAATACAATGAACATTTTTGAAAAATCCAGGTTTAAAAAAACTTAAAGTGCCTCCCCTGAAATTAATTTTGCAGTTGGGTAAACAATACTAATACTATTTACGAGGAGAGAGGGGGGGGGGGGGAGCTACTATTGAAATACCAGAAAAATTGGAAGCTTATATTTCAACTGGAAACAGTCAAATTGTAGTTAAGGTGCAATAGTTGGAGGGTGGGAAATGGTGCACATGAGGATAACCTAATCTAATATTAGGCCATCAATGAACATAAAATACAGGATTGTAGAAGGCTTCGTACAAGAAATGGAATTTATCGAGAACCTACTCTTATTAAGTATTGTATTGAAGTACTAAATTTCTGTTAAGTTATTCTGGTATTCCAATACAAGTCTTCTTATATATATCTAAAAGCTAAACGAGCCTACCTTTGCCAAACGAATTTAGGCAAACTGGAAAAATGAAAGAATATGCCATTGAAACTCATCATCTGTTCATTGACTTTAAGGTTGTCTATGACAGTACATAGGCAGACCTTTTCTTATGAGATATCCCAGATAAACTCGTGAGATAATTCTTTACATAAGAATCAAACGCGCTCAACTTTGTTGATTTTTATTTTATTGCAAATTACATCTTGAAAGCTCGTTTTCTATCGAAACATAACATTTACCCACTCAAATTACTTCTAAAGCATTTAGCAGTTACAATAACCGAACCTTTGAGAGTGATCAGAGAGGGTTCAGTTTTGTCGTCCTCTTGTGAAGTTAACAATAGTGACTTAGGTCTGGATCTGAGGTACAGATATGACAGGAAGTTAAAATATGCAAGAGTCGACGAAGCATTTGTCTTAAATGATTCTTTTCTTTAGAATGATAGTCTTTTAAAGTAAATTTGAAGAAATAACCGAATACCGCGTTTTTCTTTTTTACCTCGTTGTTCATCTACCATACTTCGTCTTACGCTAAACTAGCCCATAAGTCCTGTTCTCCCTTTACGGATGTAAACCACATCCCTTGCCAAATTCCAGCTTCACCATCCCACTATGTTACTGTCCTCTTTTGCCATTCTTCATCAAGTAAGTTTAGGTCTTCCATGATTTCTTTTTCCAAAAGGGTCCAGATAAGAGCTACGGAAATTCAGTAGCAGGGTTTCTCAAAATATGTCCAATCCATGTACATTTTGTGTCCGATTTCTTCTGTGATAGGTCTTGTTTCACTTCAAAGAAGTGATTTTATTTAATTGCATTGAAATAACATAAATAATTGAATTGAAATAACATATGGCCAGAAAACTGGAAGTTAGTTCTTAAAATTAGTTTTGAGTTTCTATTTCAATAGGGCTACCTGCTGAAAAAAATTTCATTTAAAAAAAAAAAAAATCAACTAATTAAATATTTTATTTGCCATTAAATTGGCATAAAAATCGAATCAACATTCGTATACATGTGTGAAAATTTTATCAAATGTTCTGAAGAACTATTTTGGAAGACGATACATTGTGAAAAAATAACGCATCACGTCTTTGGTCAGAAAAAGACATACATTTCTACTAAACGAACCCACAGGAGAGTAAATCTATCTTTTTCTAGAAACTTATATTAAAGACCTCTGTCCTCCCGGATGCAGTTCGAATATGCCCCCGGGAAGGCTCCCTTCCATCAGACAGGAAGATCCCTGTGGAAGTGTTTTTGTTCGCACATCTCCTCCAAAATTCGAGGAAACTCGCCCCTTTGCGAGGGAGGTCACAGATAAAGAACACAGAAAGAGTGCACATGAATCACCCCCCCGCTTCTCTCCAAATGTCTACTACTGGGATTTTTGTATCAAAGAAGTGACGTTGGCGAGATTGGACCATCTGCATCTAGTCGTAAATTAAGTCGTTTACTGGGATTGCTTTATGGGTTAACTTTTTTAATAATCCCTTGTTATCATGTTCTGATATGCTCATGTTTCAGAAAAAAAAAAAAAGAAAAAAAAAAAAAAAAAAAAACACTGTAGAGCAATGATGAAAATTATAATTAAAATCTGAACATAATCACAATCTGTCATTAATAATCATAAAAAAAAAATTAAAAATTACACTGTAAAAACACATAAAAACAGTATTATTTGCTGTTTTTTACAAAATTCAATTAATGAATTTAAACATTTTAATCTCTAAATTAGTGTCTCAATAACGCAATACTGTTTAAACACTTACACTAATTTAAAGATTAAAATGTTCAATTCGTTAATTGAATTTTGAAAAAATAACAGCAAATAATTGCCTTTTTCAATGGATGGCAGAAAAGATAAAAGGAAGAAAAAACACAACAGGAATGTATAATTATTAGAAGCAAATAAGTAAAAATAATAATCGGCTTAATGTCGATGTACATTTTACCCTGGGCCTTAAGTCCTAGCCTATTTTATTAAACATCCATACATCATTACAACTGAACATCAGCTTACATTTCTTTTTATACATGCAGGCGGAGCAGGTACACGCCCACATAATGACTTTCCTTTGCATGCCTAAATATTAAGTAGGGACAGACACCAGACCACACTTTTGGCCAATTGAAAACAATACCTTTGGGCTCCAGGCAGTGATTAAGCTGCGAGTGCTTTTTTAGCAAAATACTTAAGAGCTTTTTTAAATGCTAAAATTAGAAAGTGGAGTTTAGCTCTTTTGCTAAAACATTTGGACAAACAATTTGTAAAATCACTATTTTTGTTATCCCATAATCGTTGACCTAAGAGAATAGTATTTTTCCGGTTGATATTTGTCGTAAAATTTGTTAAAATGAAAATTGTGATTTTAGCTTTTTTGCTAGAGAAATTTTCTACTCAAGTTAAGGCTCCAGGCCTAAGGTAAGATTAGCGTCCTTTGTTAAAACCTTCAAATTTGTTTAATCAGTATAAATAAATGCTGATTCCTGATAATAAATAACAAAAACCTCTCATTATTATTAAAGTTCTTAGTGGTTCATAAATTATGAAAAATATGAACCTCAAAAAACATTAAATAAAAATGACAAGTTTTTATGTCTTGTCCAATAGGGAGCGCTACTTAAATAGAGATAAAAAAAAAAAAAAATCACGAAACTAATTTTGATATGGTAATGTTGCTTATGGGGCAGAAAGACGAATTGTTTTACAATTTACAAATAAAGTCTGCTGAAATATTGTTTAATAGCCTTACTTATTGTTTTAGCTTTTCAACAATAAAAGCTAATATAAGTATTTCAAAATCTGTTTTAGGAGCGCCCTCTGTTGGAAAAGACGTAAAACGTAATGAACGTAATGAAACGTAACGTAACGTAACGAAACGTAAGACGTAATGAAAGTACAGCATTCGGTAAAAAAGAATTTATTTTATTTTTTTGCACGTTTTGGAACATTCCGACTTTAAAAAAGTAATCTAGAAAAAATGTCTGTGTGTATGTGGTCAGCATAACTCCCGAACAAATTGACCTACAATGTTCAAATTTGGTGAGCTAATTGGTGGTAGCCATGGGACCAATCATTAAGGTTTTCGTCAAAATGGCGCTTGTGCATAAGGTAGTTGCCATTGAAAAAATCATGTTTTTCAATGATTGCTAAAAACCGGCTCTAACGATTTTGATCAAATTCGCTGTGGCAATGCCTAAACCCGAAATTCATGGAAAAATGCTTTAATGGCATAAAAAGTTGAAAAACGAATGCCTACAACACAGAGTTCTCTTTCTTTGAGCATACCTCATCACCGATCGTCTTTCCTTCTCTCCTCAGTTTCACTTCAATTTGGCGATATTTTTTATTTTTTAAGAACCATAAAAGAATTATCGCAAAAAATATCGCCAAACTAGCCATTTTTTCTAAATGAATGATGAAAATATAATAACTGTAAATAACACAAATCCATGTCAGTATTATAGTGTAATTGAAAGTTGTGCGATGTTTCACACCCCAGTTTTTGAATTTAAATGTTAATTGTCGTGGAATCAAGAAATCAATTGATTGTGTTAATGTTATTATACTTGATACAAATTTTCCATTTTTTGAAGCAATATATCAGCAAATAATACGTTTCGGAAAATATTGCATTGTTTTTTTGATCAAGAGAAAAACGAAGCTTTTTAGTTGTTATTTCTGAAAAAAAAAAAAAATTATACACACGATGTCTAGACTTCCCTTTTTGGAGCGTCTAGTACAACTCCAATTCAATATATTAGAATAATCAAAAATAAAGCACACAGTGGATTTAGATTTGTATTTCTTTCAGTAGAAATGAAAGTTTTATAGTTTTAAAGTATACTGTCACATTCTACATATTTTGCAGATGAGTAAAACATAAAAATTAGTAGGTTATTACAAAGATTTTTTTACAAAGAATTTTTTCTAAAAATTCAAAAAATTAGAATAAATGTCAAAGTGGTTAAAAAAATTGGAATAAATTGGAAAAAGGAAAAAAAAAACAGTATAATTCATTTAGACGAAAAACAGTTGAATAGTTAATATTGAGTGGCATCTCCCGTGGCCTTAATAACATCACGAAGATGATCTGACATGTTATGCAACTAACTTTTTCAGTCTTCTTTGCTGATGCAGTTTAAATGGAGTTGTTCCAAGGATTTTAAATTGGCTGAATTAGTCGGCCAAGGAAGTATTTTGATTTTATTGTTATTAAGCCAAGCAGTAGTGGCTTTTGACGTGTGACAAAATGTAGTCTTGTTTGAAGATAAAGTCAGCCTAAAATAGGTCTTCCGATGATGGAATCATAAAATGCTCAAGTACCTTCTTGTATACTTCGGAATTTACTTTTCTCGTCAAAATACACAGTTTTCCTAAGCCCTCAGCACTAATACACCAACAAATCATGACAGAGGTGTTTAACTTCACTGAGCGTTTCAAGCATTCTGCCGTAAAAGCTTCTTGTTTGCAACGCTAAACACGGATACCCGTGGGAAGCGCAAAATATCAATTTAACGCTAAAAAGTACGTTATTCCAGTCTTGAAGACACAATTGCAATCTGTCTTTGCAATATCGCACTCTGGCTCTTTTTTGCTTGCAAGTACAAGTACGTGATTGAAAATCTAATTCACGGAGTGGCCACAGTGCTGTAGATCTTGAGGCATACACGTCTTGCCCTCGCTATTTTCTACCAATAATCTCAGGCTTCTGAATCGGTTTTTAGTCACGATACGTTCAAGCATTCTATCTTATCTTAGCGTCTTTACGAACAATATTTGCACGTTCATTTCTAAAATTTTGATTATTAGAATAATCTTCCAAAATTTTACTTACAGTTCCCTGAGAACAATGAACTTTTTTGACTATCATCTGTTTACTTAGTCCTTCATTGCGCAGAATCACAATCGCAGTCTTAGTAGCGGCCAGTATGTCTTTAAAACGACCCATCTTTAACAACGAGCTAACTCAAACCAAATAATTCTTTATACGCGTACTAGCTATACAGTGGCACTATTTATGCAAATTTTATCATCAATGCTGATCAATCACATAATTTTGCATATATTCTAATAATTTGAATCGTCTCTGGGAATATTTTAATTTTTTGAAACATTTCTATAATTTTTTTTAAATAAATTCTCTATTAATTGTATGGACAAGTGTGAACAATATGTCATACGTCAGCATCTTGTTTATTTTAACGAATATCAAGCATTTTCTAAGACAATGCGATAGATCTTTTGGTTATTCGAATATTTTGAATCGGAGTTGTAATTAATGAATAGTTCTTCAAAAAATTTTGCATACTCTCTAATCAAAATCATAGAACAATTTTAACGGAAGAAAAAAATTAACACCAATTAAAATTTTTACTACCTTAGAAGTATAGCATTTTATGGACGCGGAAACTTTACGCTTTATTTTATTGGACACAAGATATGTCGAAGTATTGGTTTTTAAAAAGTGAATACCTACAGCAGGTATAACCACAATACTAACAGAATATTAAGAAAATTGTAAGGGAAAATATTAACTAGTGATTCTTTCACTATCTATTTTTGTTAAAAGTTTTTATAAGTTATCTTATAAAAACTGTTGAAAGTGTAATAATAATAATAATAATAATTAAAAAAAAAAAAAAAAAAAAAAAAAAAAAAAGGGTGATTACCCTCAAAATTTTGTTAATGATGTTGTTATACCTGATCAAAAAATTCATGCGTTTCAAAGCGATACTATGGGCAGTGACAAACCGACTATACCTCTTAATGACACTATTTCGATAGAAACAAAACAAAGAAATATATAATTTTTATTGTGTATTTTAAAGAAAAGGAAAGTATTATGATCAGTTTAGTGGTCACTGGAATAAATATCTTTCAAGATGAAAATTCATGAAAAAAACCCAATGTAATATGTGAAGACAACGTAATTCAACTCAACCATGTGAAGACCCAAAACAATGTTCTGATGCTTAACTACATTGAGTTGCAAGAAGTCTCCAAAACAAGAGAGGTGTTAGGCTGCTTAGAATAAAAAAAAATCGACCTCTTTCAAGGAATGGCAAGGGGGATTTGGTGTAAGTGGATGAGAAAATTGGCCCCTTTCCGCCTCACACAGGCTCCATGAACCTATGTTTTTATTCAGCTCATAACCTGCGGCAGGAAACGCACTAATTTATGAGCTGCTGAAATGGCAGGGCCAAAATGGATGGTTTCCGCAAAAGAATTAGCATTTGGAAAATATGATTTACTATGTGTTTTCAATACGTATTTCACAAATGAATTGACTGACAATAAAACTCTAAAATCAATCATGAGTGATTTTGCAAGAAATATTTTAATTCACATCCAAGAAAATTCTTAATAGAAAAAGGGCTAGGGCTAGTACTTACACGGTTCATTAAAGTTTAGCAAGGTTAAAATACGCATAATAGTATGTGTTGTCAAAGAATACCTTTGAACGCTAATACAGAGATTCAATCTCCAAAGATCGAAAAATAAAGTTATTTTTAAGAGAATATTTTTTGTGTAACTCCCGATAGTTGTTTCAATTGGATTAGACTTTGAAATGTAAGAAGATAAAAAGAAAAAAGAAAATCGTTTAAATTAAATGGTATTTTTCGACCTCAACCATGGTTATGAAATAGACTTTAATGTCCAAATAAACTTGTTTATGGCTACAGATAATGAAAACCGACATTTAAAATGCCATTTCATTAATTATGCTCAAAAGAAATCAAAATACTCCGAGATTATATAACCATTATTAAAATAACTATATGTACGGGAAGCGTATAAAATAAGCAGAGAATCCCACAACAAACGTTCACTTTTTAAATGGTTTGGAGGGCAATGATTCTGAACGTCTAAAACCATTTTAACAAACATATCCTATAGAAAGCAGATATCAATGCAATAAAGTTAAAATAAATTTTTCATTGTTTGTATTTTCTCAAATAGCTTCGATTTTATAGAGCTACAGCCGGGTTACGATTGTTACCATACTTATAATAATTTTCCATTGAAGTAAAAGTTATGACAGTATGAACATATTTAAAAATATGCAAATAAAAATACTGCAGTGCGTAGCTCCAAACTGAAATGGAAATAACCACTTGACAAGCTGGCACTCGGAAAAGCATTTTATATATATATATATATATATATATATATATATATATATATATATATATAAAAGGAAAGTAGTTCTAAAATAGACGATTTTCACTTGCTAGCGTTACAAATACTTGAAACTGTTAACAAATGTTCAGAGTAGTAACGAACACTAATGAAAAAAGCCATGTCAAGAAAATTTTATAAAATTGTTGTTTAGGTTGTAGCTTTATAAAATGGAAGGAGAAGAAGAAAAATCGAACAACGTTGAAAATATATCTCTTTCCACAAAATTATTTCTCCACCTTAAATATACAGATTTTGAAGATTTTATCTTTTTTCCCCTTTAACTTAGACCAGCCGTAAAGATATTAGCTATCTGGTTGTTTTCAGTGCTGAGCTCTTTCAGCCCTCAAAACTACGCATTGTCACATGGAGTACATTTGGGTAGCTTGAAATTCGGACATCGGTTTTAGTATGTTGGTGGTACATGGCGCACACATCGATATAGATAAACAACTGGATAGGCTGCTTAACGATGGAGAAACGAGCCGTTGCCTCCGCGGAAGCGAGATGTTTGGTTGGAGGAATTTGTATTGCCGATGTGGATTTTCTTCGATCTTTATAGGTTATTCGCGTTACTTTTGATATTTGGCAAGCAAAAAATAAATTAAGAATAAAATATATTTGTAGAAAATAGTTTAACCAATAAATAAAACTGATCAAAATAATTCTAAGTATAGGATTTGTAAATTTAGAACAAACACTTGAGATTAGTTACTGTCGATATCTGTAAACGTGTTTCACCGAATTTAATTCTTCAAATTTTAAATTACATGAATTAAATGTTTTAAAAATAAATTATGTACAAGTTATGAGAATACAGTAAAAAAAAGGAAAGTAGACTTTTAAACTAGATTTATTTAAGAAGTAGAAATTAAAAATAATTGAAGAAATACAGTAAACCAGTTGAAAATATGTAATAATAAGATTGCAAAATACAAATTCATACATACAATACAACAATTCAAAGAACAATTTAAGTTTCAAAGGCAAACTATTATACTAATTTTTTATACTCAATATTATTATATAACTTATGATTTTAAATATATAAGTTTTGAAATTTGCTTATTGCAAGTCAAACACATATATTTATTTGGTCCTATAATTCTGAAATGAGAAAAATGTAGAAAACTTTACAAAAACTAAATAAGTTCAGGAATTGTTCATAATAATATTACAGAAAATTGTTTTTGAGGATTTCAAGTTAAAAATCAAATAAATTACATAGTTTAATAAAAAAAAATTAAATGGAGAAAAAATTAAAAAAGTTCGGGGAGTTTTTCCCAAGGAAAAAAAAAATGTTTTGTAGTTAATCCAGATCTAAACATTGTTAAAAAGGACCAACTTATTCAATTTATGAATGATGGTAGTTTTGTTTCTTTGATGATCAAGTGTTACTTTCTTGGCATTCGAAAAAAATCTAATGTTGTCATAAGTTCTGGCAAATTAGTTTTATTAATTGCGTTTGGTGGAGACTCTCCACAACAAATTCACCTTCAGTTGAATGTATAAAACTCAAAGTATTTAATTTTTTGACAATGTTACCCTGTGACAAATACTTAGAATTAACAATGTAATTTAAATGTTTTTAATTTTTTTTTTTTTTTTTTTTTTTTAATTTGACACGTAATAACGAAATAATTTTTCTGTTTGTTGCACAACAAACAATACTCCATCAGAAGCAAATTTTAATCCACCTTTAGTTACATTGCATGTAAACGATTTGGCATTTTGATGGTATTGCATACCATAAGTATGGCTATTGCAATGACCAATTTTTAATTTTTTGTTGTTGTTAACAAACTTATACATTCTTTGCAGATTAGGTTTGTGCGAAGCTATTTCACTACATAACCTGAAATATAATAAAGAATATTGTAAGCAACATCTGACAAAGTGTTGGACTCTGTTAGAAGTGATAACTCTTGAATGTTAGTATCTAATTCGCTACTGTCTTCAGTACCATCAATTAAAATACGCTTACTGGAACGAAATTCAAATATTGAACATTGTGAACTTTAATCTAAGTTCAAACAATTTGCAGTGGAACTTGAGGACACAGTGTTTCTAAACAGAAGTTTTCTAAGGGCATATTTAAATTGGTTTACGTTAGGGTTGTTATTGCATCCTCCTCTTGATCTTATACATGAAAATAACAATTCCAAATGATCCTGAGATATCTTGTACGTTAGGAAATATTTACTAGGGTTCTCAATTTCTATCATCAAATGCATGGCCAGCTTTTGAATGCTGTTTATGCATATTACAAAACCAAGTGCAAAGGTTTTACGGGGATGTTTGAAGACAGAAGTGATCGCTATTTTTAATGAAGAAATATAGCTCAAGGTTTCGTTTAAAAAAGTTTCCCAGCTTGACTTATTTGCAAGCCTTAAAGGTTGTTTAAAACCTGAGCTAAACGGGTTGCGACTGTTTAAACAATCAAAGAGTCTGTTAATTACTCTTATGAAATGAACAGTGGCTTTGCACCCATTAAAATTGGGATCGTTTTTCGACAAATGCTCGATTGCATCAACTACACTAACACTTAAGGTTTGTGCAGCTAATCGTATCTTATTTTTGTACATTATGTGAACCCCAGAAAGAGAATTACCAAATTTAAGTTGTTCTTTTCTTTGCAAATCATTTAGTTTTGTAATATAATCCAATTTTACAACGCCTATATTGGACATTATAAAACCCATTTCGGCTAAAGTATTTCTGTCTAATTTCAACATGTGACAGAGATAAAAAAAATGCAAAGACTGGTTAACTCAAAAGCAGGATGTTTAAAAGAAGTTTTGAAATTGTTTCCTATTTCAAAATTACACCCTAAATCTGTCAATGTGAGAGTGTTAGTTTCGCTTTCATTTTCCATTTCTTTGCCAAATGCCCTTGAGAACGCATAAAAACAAGGATTAAATAAATATAAATCAAGTGTTTTATTCTAGATCATAATACTATTTGTTCTGAATTTAAAATAGATTATTTATGATATGAATTGCCACATAAGAGATCAACCATTAACCACGAGCGATCAATGTTAAAAGGGTCATTTTAGATATTTTTCAATAATAAATAATAAAAAAAAAATACATTTGCTTATTTGAATAACTATTTTTTATTTACCGGTGAAAACTCTTGTTGATATTTTTTCGATTTGCGCTGTTGTTGCAATTATATGCAACACAGTAGTTAACCATGATTCAGGAAATCTTCCCACCAGTGGCAGGAAAAAAAATATTTTTGCCGGCGCGTTTTTCGCCCTGCGTTGCCATCGGAGCAGTCTATCCAGTTGTTTATCTATATCGATGGGTGCACAGGAACGCTTCTAAAGTTCGTCAATCACAACTTTTGAAAAAGTATTAACATCTTTTTATTGCCTTCAATAGATTTTGTGTTTCACAATTTTGTGTGATATTTCCTCATCTAGAGTAGGTATGATATAGTTAAAGATTATTCTTACGCATTTTCTAGTGTGACAATTATAGTACTTCACTTTCTCTAAAGTGGTTTACAAATTCTTATTACATGCTTTGTTGTGTGAGAAATTTCAAGGGTAGATTTTTTTAAAATAAGTTGAAAAATATAATTTCAAAATTTTAAAAAGTTTTGCACAAACGTTATTACAAAATATTTCAGAATTTATTGCGTAACGGAAATACAATTAGATTAGCCTTGGATCACGCAATCGAAGTATATATATTGTTTGTAAGATTGCAAAACTTAAGAGAGAACGCCAGTCTGTCCCTGCCACATAGCTCTATTGTTTTATTTTTTCGGCCACAATATTTGCCAGAATATTGCTTTGAAGCAAATGAATTTTACAACTGGCATACACATCTGTAATAAAAGTTCATTAAAGAACTTTGACGGCAAAATAACTAATGTTTTATTTCAATTATAACACTCAAAAATGAATAATAATGATAATAAAAAAAATTAAAAAAAACTACTCTAGTATTTTGCCTTCAAATTTGTTTAATGAACTCTTATTACAGATATTATGCCAGTAGAATTTTTTTTATTTGCTTCAAAGAAATATTCCAGCAGATATTGAGGCCGAAAAAATAAAGCATTAGGTCTTTGGAGCAGGGCTCCTCTCAATATGAAAGAAGACAAAGGAAAAATGGTTGTTTCAATCATTTTCATGTTTTTCTATCAACCTAAATTGAAAATCCACATCCTACAAATGACCACACATCCTTGACAAATGATCAGTTTGTTAAGAACGCACAAAAATAAAAATAAAATTGCCTATGTATGTGAATTAGCGTGTTAAGTTGTATGGCGCTTCCATAAAATAACCAGTATTCGTCTATGACAAAAGTTAAATTGAGAGTACATCACTAGTAATTTTAAATACTGATAGGGAATAATTGCAACCATTTAATAATAGCTTTATTGAACATTCCAAAAGAATGCGCAGAATACTATGCTCCACTGATTCAGTTTCATTATCTTGCCGAGTTTTAGAAAAAAGAAGCAAAAGAGTGGTTCATCGAACCAAATTTTATAAACAGAATCTCCATACATCAGCTACTACGCAAGCCTGAACATGGTTCAACAAAAGAATCACTAGAACCTAACCAAGAATCATTAGGGCAAAATACTGTCACCCTTGATTTCACATCCGACAATTCAAGGATTGAGAACCAACTTTAGTTATATCGGGGTTTTTCTGGCACAAGAGCTAACACGACAGTCATACTGCTCTGGAACTAGGGGATGCCGTCCATGCCGAATCAGGGAAGTGTTCGGTTCGTGCTCGCTTCGCATGCTGGCTCTACAGACCTGAAAAAGTATCTAAGAAAGAGTGGCACTCACCGAAATGGGGGTCCATTGGTCAACGGCACGTGGTCGTCATGGTCATTCATGTGATCGAATGAGTTGTGCCTATTCACGCTTTTTATCATGACCCCTGAAAAGGAAAGAACATGTTTGGTAAACGAATGGAAGCTTGTTGATAAAAGCATTTTAAAAAAATAGTTGGTCATGCCAAATGAGTTTTATTTTGATTATTTATGTGAAGCTTCAAGGACATTTATTATGTCGACCAATATTTACACGCTATTGCATTTTTTCTGTTCGTGAGTTTCATTAAAACTTCTGATTTAGTTTCTTCTTTCTTAAGTCTCATCCTGTAAAGTTTAGTTCATTACAACACGCTTTTGTCGATGCTACACAGGGGAACTTTCATTTAATAGCCACCTTATAGTCATTTCTAAAGCATTAATGCTGTTTATATATAATTTCTCAAAAAAAAAAAAAAAAAACTGGGGAGGTGGGAATCGTAAAACTTTTAATTGCAGGTAATAATACCGGTCACTGCATTAAAATTTTACATGGATCGGTATGACTTAGCTTTTCGTTTCCCTATTTTCATTAATTTTATGAAAAATGGCCAGTTTGATCTTATTCTTGGCGATAATTATTATATTAACCTAAAAAAACATCGAAATTTTTTCAAATTGTTTGGTAATAATTATTAAATTATTCATTTCATGTAAGTGAGACATGAGAGGAAGTGTCATTGATTGGCAATGTTCAAGGGAAGACAACCATGTTGAATACGTTCATTTCTCAACTTTTTCTGCCTTTATCGAATCGAATTTTTACGAGAATATCAGAGATCGAGATGTTTGAACACATTAAAAAGCTTAACAATTTCCTGAATGTTACACTATTAAAATTAACGGTAATTGAAAGTAATAACAACAAGGAAAGTACATTTGCGGTATTTTGGATAACGTTCATCGATAACATTTCAACACACAAGACTTAATTAATATTGGACTAAAAATGTTGACCTCTTCTAAACGCAACTCCTATCACAGCAACGCCATGCAAGATGCAATACAAACACACATGATTTTCATATTTAAAAATAACTCCAGGAGAGGTTGGCTATTTTTATTCTATAGCAGGAGAGGGCGAAAAAAACTCCTTAGAATACTCAAGAAACGTATCCGACTCAACCCTTTCTACTCGAAGAAAGCGGCTGGTCATATAAAAACCACTCTTAACACGCCGCGATCACTTGAGAAGCCACTTCTGAAGACCCCCCCCCCCCTTCTCTTTCTCCCGACACACACACAGAGAAAAAATACTTAATCCACAAGCAGGTGTGAATTTGGGCTTCTATTCGCTTAAGGACCGTTGAAGTACATTTCAATTAAAATAGTTTTAAAACAAAGCCCCTATGCTTAGGGAGAGAGAAGAACGAAAAACAAGCTTTATAATAGCTGCATTTCGCGATTTTGTTAGGAATTGCGACGTTAATAATAAGCTTCTCATACCCACAGGGGCGTACTGGGGCATAAAATCGAGCCGGTGATTTTAGATTTGATGCCGGCCCAAATTTTCAATGTAATCTTTAATTAAACATATATAATTTTGTTAGTAATAAAATAATTCCATTAATTAATTAAATAATTAATTTTAATATTTAAATAGTTTTAATATATTTTATGTATTAAATATTAATATATTTAATGATTAATTTCAACAACGAAAAAGTTTGATTTATTCATAAATTTTTAATATTTTTTTTTTTTTTTTTTTAATATTTATTTAAATTAAATAAAACTTTCTCGGTCTATTATTTTTACCTCCCTTGAGTGAACTTAGTTTCTATAAGCCATTGTTAAAATAAGTAAAAAGTCGTAATTCGATAATATATAAATCTCAGTGCATCTATTTTTAAAATACGTAATAAAATTGAAGAAATGTAAAATTTTTAAATATTGTATATCCCTGAAAATAAAGTAATAGTTGGATGATGTTCTGGGGGTTATTGAGATTTGAATGCATTGGGCTTCGTGAATTAAGAAAGGATTAAGGCATTGATTTTAAAGTAAGCATTAAGAAATTATAAACAATAAAGAGGACAACTAATAATATTGAAAAATATATTTAAAAAAAGTACTTCTGCACATGATCGGCCCATTTTTTATGGACACTAACCGGCCCGGTGATTGCACCGGACAATCCTATGGCCAGTACGCCACTGCATACCCATATTTTTGTTTGGTTTGGCTAGGATCTTCCGACTGTCTATTTCTGCTCCTTAAAAAGTGCTTAACACAGCCATATGCGTCTCTTAAATTTCAGCATTTAGAAGAACACAAGATCGAAATCTTCTAGTATAAATCCCTCTCTCCAAACCCACCACACCAACGAGAGGACATTGAGGCCACGACGGATTTTATGTGTACCAGCCCTCATTAGGTACACACCGATAGGTATACCGAGGACCGAATCCACAATCCTCATCATGAGGTCGAAACTCTACCGCTAGACTATCGGAGCCTTTATACACATATATAGGAAAATTCCGTGGTAATTGGTCCTGATCATCTCAAAAATTAATTTTGGAATAATGAAAAAAATCAGGTGCCACCTTACTCAATATAAATCATATTTTGATATCTAATATGTATTTTCTTTAAAAATAATTCTTTCAATAGTAAATTTCAATAACTTATTTTAGTTACTAAAAGTAGGAATTTCTTGACATTAATTTAATCAAGATGGTAATCAAAATTACCATTAATATTTAAATAACAATAATAATTATCAATGGGGACCCCATCTGTTATGTTGTGCCTATAGTAATCGGTTGTTTAAATCAGGTCTTGGTTATTAAAGATTTGGAGAAGTCGATCAAATGAATTCGAGCTATGTTGTTACTTAGCTTTACTTTTGTTTCGAAAATTGGCACTGTAGCGACAATTTTATTTCAGTGTGTTTATTTCCATTGCAAAATAGTCAAAATGGAACACTTTCGGGTGTACTTTAGCTAAGAAATTGTGTTTTGGAACATTCTCCAGTAGAGGAATGGTAAAGTGGAGCAGGCACAACATTTCTGAATGAATTTAAGATCTATTTTTAGTATTGCGGAGCTGATACTCATTTGTCGCCTAAAGAAGCAAACTTTTTTTAAAACGTAATTTTTTTTTTTTTTTTTTTTTTTTAATTTACTTTAATTTTCGTTTCGAAACTCAGCAACCTACCGTGATTTCATTAAAATGTGGCAAATGTTTTGAAATGGAGCTGTTTTAAGAGTAATTTGGCTACAAATTATGTTTCGGAGCAGGTACTGTAATAGATGAGAGGATTTAGAGCAGTTTGGAGCAAATGCAGCATTCTCATTATTTCTGAATATGATATTAGAAACTATTTTTGCTATGGAGGTTATGAATGTCGACGGCACAATCAATTCCTTTGCGCGGGAGAAAATGAAACACACATTGTGATTGGCTAACGGCATGCAAAAATTCGAAAGAAATTTTGATTTTAAAGGCGTCAGCAAGTCTTTTTTCAATGATTCGCGGACATTGACCGACAATACAAATGTACAAATTTTGTTAATAATTTTTTCGAAAAAAGTTGCAGAAAAAAACTGAAGAATGCGACAAAGGTGTCTTAACAAACATAATGGTACAGAGCAGATTTTATATCATCAACTTTGTAGCAAGTTTATCATCCAGAGTCGGGAAGATCAAAAGCAGTTGTTGAACATTTCCTTCGTATTGTAATATCGTTTCACGATGATCTGAAGCGTTACGCAACTTAGTTATTGGATTTTGACGAGAAGGTTCATTTGTTGTCAATGAAAGTTTTAAGGAACATGGTTGTAAAACAGTTATAACTTCAACGCACTTAAATTTGTCGCAGGGGGGGGGGGGGGGAGAAGAAGAAGGAAAAAAAAAAAAACCTAACCAAAGTAGTAATAAAATGGAAACACACCATAAAGGTTTCCTAAAATATTTTAAATTAAAAACCCACTTGAAAGAACTTTTGAGCAGTTCTATGATAAAAAAACACTTTTTTTAATGACAAAATTAATTCAATAGTTTCTTGTTTTAATTTAAATTCCAAGAATTGATTATTGTTCCTTTCAACAAAAGAAACTTTTCCAGACAGCGAGCAAAGACGTTACAGAATATACATTACAGAAACGTTGCTAGTTATACACTATTTAAATAGGAATTGCTTAAACACATTTTTTCTTGATATCGCATGTTTTCTTTCATGAATGTTAGGAATTATTAAGAATTGATATACAAGCAAGAATTATTCTTATGATGACAAGTGGCATACCAAGATACGACGCATTAATTATTCTCTCATCAGAAATCTGTACTAAATACTGCCCAACACTGAGGCGTTACATGTTTAATATAAAATCTCCTATAATAATAATAACTTAAATTCGGAGAGCACATTTCACAAGAAGCCTCAAAACCAAGTACTAATTAAAAACAATTTTACTCAGAGGATGCATTGTCATTATTACAAGTTGGCAGAAGTTCGTTGATGAACATGTAAATATTCTATAAATATTAGTCGACACACCTTAATAAACAAATAAATATTTTGATAATTAAATTTCTTCTAAGTACTTTAACCAACATATTTTAAACAAAAATTCACCTAAAAAATTTGCATTTTCGACGTCTGACCTCAACAGGACAGAGTAGTCAATATGGAACTAAACAACTTTACCATGGATGATCATGAAGAACCGAAGTTCGAGGACGACTGGAAATTCCATGGCAATTTTTCTTAGCGCAGGTATACATGTCAAAGGGTAAGCAAACCTTGCTATAAATCAAACGTCAGTTTTCTCTGGGAGAGGGCGAGGGGGAAAAAAAAAAACGTCGGTCAAACTATTCCATAACGATTGGTTCTGCGATCCGGCTCGAAGGCAAGTGACCTTAAATGATTCGGCCCGGGAGGAGGGCACAAACCACACCAAGGGACCGGACTGAATGATTGTCAAGCCCGAAGTGAGTAAAGGATTGCTGGATGATCCCTCGATCCGTCACGATCGCAAGAGGAAATCGAAAATCCACGCTTCCCCACCAAAATCCATTAGATCCCAGCTTTTAGAGATCTAATGGAGCGCAGATAGATCCTCATCTCGTTCTGGTCCACCCCTAATCGTCGGTGTCACGGCAACCCCCTAACGATGCCTAAATATACCATCCGGTTTGCACCCTCCCCGTTCTTGAAAACTTCCTCCAGATTATCGTCATTAGAAGAGGGATGCTAAGTCCCCCCCCCCCTCTCTTCTTTAGCCCTCCTGTGCGCGAGATAATGATTATATTAAAGCCCTCGGACGACACAAACTAATGATATCACTAATGAATTATAAATACGGCACATGGCCGTTGTAAGACATGGAAGATCATCCGAAAATGTGTGTCGGTCGTGACATGGCGACATGCATTTTTGGATGCATCGATGAAATCTCTATTAATGCATTCTGGAGGATCTAAATGGTTGTCGTTAATGCCAGGTTGATTTGGAGGATGAGTTTGCCTCGGGGTAAGTGACTTGTGTAAATATTCATCAGGGGCAGAGAGGATTTACATCAACTGTCTGTTTGATTACCGACCAAACCTGTTATTTTCTTGAGTGGTACCAATTAAATCCCTTATGCAAAAAAAAAAAGAAAGAAAAAGCAAAACAAAAAAACACACATGTCTATATTGGAGTGATGTCGGAAGGTACAGAAAGCAAACAAGTTTTCTGGGATTGATCAAAAGCTAAATATAAATCGAAGACATTCAGAAGTAAAGGGCAAACAACACCAGAGAATGACAAAGCGTATGCTTAAACTAATTTTCTGTTTTTTATAAATGTGTGCATTGAATTATTTAATCTGATGTAAAGGACAATTACAAATCGCAATCAAATAAGAAGAAGCTGTTGATCGCACTGATTACCTATGATTATTTTCGAATGGCAGATTGTGTACAAACTTTTTTTTATTTATGTCGACAGTTTGTTTGAAACTAATTTGAAAATTCCTTAGTAAAAAAATGGTCGTCAAGAAGATGGAAAACCTTTCCTTTTAAATACCATTGACCGCAAGAAGTTAAACACACACACAAAAAATGTTTATTCTTCATTGAAAGCAATCGCAGAAAGCGTCTCAAAACATAAGCTGGATCTCTGAAAAAGTTTATGTCCAATCCAATATCTCTTTATTTAGGAATGGCTATAAAAAAGACCACTGCTTTCAATGGTATACAACAAAGGATCTCGCCAAAACACAAACAAGGTTTTCTAAAACAGAATGAAGAGACTTCTCCGTTTTTTTTGCTGCCTCAGAATCGAGATCCCCAAGCTCGAGGAGCTGCAGTGATAGCTGCAATTACAGTAATCTTAGTTCGGAATCCGATTCAGAAAACAAACACCAAGATAAACCAACCTGGCACTTATAAACGCATTTCCTGTTTTCCCGACGACAGGTCCGGCTCTGAATCAATGGAAAGGAATTTTGAATAAAACAACACTTTCGGGTCAAGTTGCGATGTTAAAGACTGGTTTGCGTTGATTAAATTCGTGATTTTGGGAAGAAAAAGTTATTTTTCTGGCAGAGAGATATATACCACCTCTCGAAAGTCCCAAGTCCCTCTTTTTCCAAATTTCAAATATCTCAGTCGCACGTTTTTGCACACGCAATTTTACCCCAGCTGAGATTGCATTATTATTTATTAATTTATCAACACAAATCTCAAGTAAAATGATTTTGAATTAAATTCCTACGAAAAGTCACGTATCTAAATTTGAATAAGTATTGTATCGTTATTTAAAACTTGGTCCTCTGACCCATCATACTAAAGAGAACATAACGAATTTACACAGGCAGGACTAAGCCCGCGAAATTCCGATCACGAGCTCGATGTCTCAACTCCCTAGGCCATCAGAATAAGAAAGTCGTCCCCCATGCGAACGAGTGCGACCTAATGATTTGTCCACACTCATGTCTAACTTCAGTTTCTAAGCTTATTTCTGGGTCCTTTAATAGAAATGTCGTAGTATTGTAATGTTTCAATTTGATGTTGGCCTCTATTAGAAGCTGGTTTAAAACATGACAAAAACAAACAGTGAACGAGTATAGACGAAAAGTTTGCACATTTATACATTTATTTTATTCATAGGTGAATACATTTATTTTAAGAAAAAAGAACACGAATAACATAGTTACACGCCCCTCCCTCCCCAACCCTTCCGTCTTCTTCAGATTAAGCGTCAAGAATTGAGTTTAATGAGATTTTGTTTGCATTGAATACTGGAGAAGACAAGTTAGTTTGAAAAAGACGAAAATAAAGCATTTGGAAAAGAAATTTTTCGGAACAATACTTAATTTTCTGTCTTTATCTTCAAAACGAATGAAACTTCAACAGACAAAGCACAAAGGCAAGTTTCAACAATAAATAACAAACATTATTCATTAATTTCACGCACCGATAATCGAAATACCGATTGAGAGGAAATGGTTTTTAAAACTGAAACGAACTCGAAAATATAAATACAGCCATCATGGTTACTTTGTCATTGTACTGAATAAGGGCGAAAATTTGAAAATGAAGTCTTTAGTTAGCAGGATCTTTTCAGCTGCCCTCCGCAACATTTCTACGTGACTTTTCAAAGTAACCGGCATCTGGCAATGGTTCGTAAGCATATCGGTGGACATATTTCACCAGTTTCGAATAGCACGTTGTGGATTTTCCACGATTTGTTTCTGTGTTCAATTGATATTTCTGCATTCTTTTTAGGTAAAAAAAAAAAATAGTTCTCCTTCCTCCTTAACTTTCACACTTATTCACATAGTGAAAATTGCGGCAATTGGTTTAGATTACATGCTGTAAAACAATCAAGCAAGTTTACTGCTCATCCTGCTGGGAAATTCGTAGTTTATTTTCGGAATATGTTCACCAGGAGCATTGCCATATAGGTGAAAGAGATGAAACAGGGAGAGACAGAGCATAAGAGAATTTTAAATTTTTTAAGAGGAAGTCCTAGTAAGGATCATTCCTATACTCGCTATATTACAATCTTCTAGCCCAGTGCATTTAGAAACTAATCTGCAGAAAACCTTGATATTCGGTTTAGTAGGTGCGAAAATGATCACCTAATGAAATGACATAAATTAAAGACTCGAAATTAGTGTCTAATATATTTTATTTTATATTTGAATTCCTTACGTCGATGCCTATGCAGTGGTTCCACCTGGTTTATAGATAGACATTAAATGAAAACGTTTTATGTCATTTCATTAAGTAATCTTTTTCGTACCTACTCACAAAATTTCAAGGTTTTATAGAGGATAGTTTCTAAATGCACTGGGCTAGAAGATTGCAACTTAGCGCGTATAGGGGATGATCCTTGCTATACTAAACTCCCCCTTAACTTAACATCACTTAGACGGTAAATCTTCACCGTGCTCATATGAAATTCATCCATTTTGCCGGCGTGAAGGAGAAGCTCAGTACAGCAACCCTGTAAAGAAGAAAAAGCTACGCCAGTTTGGCGAGCATTATGCCTTCACGTCGCCAAAATGGATGAATTTCCAATGAGCACGTTGAAGATCTACCACCTATTGATGTAAAGTTAAGTTGGAGTTTAGTATAGGACTTCTTTTTAATTACAGCGCGAATCGGTAATAATAATTCATGTCTATACTGTGATATACGGTGCAACCATCAGTAAACTGACGCTATATTTAGAGAAATCGAAGGCCTGTAGAATTCAACAGATTTTGTGTAAATAATCTCACTATTTCCAGAGTTTTGGTTTTATGGAAATTTGGACATAAGAATATTTAGTACTTATAAACTTTTTACCTCTTCTCGACCACTGAAGGATGAATCTGAGTAATCGTAATCATGCAAGCTTAGTTTTATAATGTACATCTCTGGGAGCGTTTTTAGCGCGCACCCATTTTCACAGTTTCCATTGAGTCAGAGGTGTGACTCAATTGCTTTTAGATAGTCTACATTTAAAGCATTTTCTGGGGGGTTCTAGTCGAAATCGTGGTGGTTTAGAGCTACTTTTTACAAATTTGGAAATATGGGTACGAATTTTTAGCGTCTTTGATTCGATTAGATTGACAGTTTTTTCTCACTCCCCCCCCCCCCCTCCCCTTCTTTTCAACTTTTGTCTACACATAAATTAACACAGAGAAGTATGGCATTACCCTAAGTTTTTTTCCTTTAAATCAGGGTTGGCATGGTTTAAACCAAATGTGTTTTTAAAGAATAATTTAAAATTGTATTTTTATTTGTTTATTAATAATTAGATTTTTTAAATTATTTGTTGTTGTAAATAACTTTTTTTTTAAATAAATCTTATTATGATAGACTATTGAAGTTTTTATAAGTATCAACAATAAGTTTTTATATTAATCTAATGGATTTATTAATGTTTTATAATTATTCAAAATTATTAATTAAATTAAAATTATATTATATATGTATGCTGTATTTTAAATTTGTTTCTGAAATAGAGGTTTTGTGCTTTAATAACTTATTTCTAAACCTTAAAAATATCCTTTTGTACAACTTATCACCAAAGCTAATGAATCTAAGAGCAATATTCTATGTAGAAGCAGTAAACAATTACTATTATATTATATCCATTGAATTAAAAAAAAATTAATCTCTAAATACAATATTAAAATTTAATATAATTTAAATGTCCACAAAAGTAGCAATTGTTTATTTACTTAGTTTAAATTATTTTCAGAAGGAATATTATTTGTTATTTGAACATTATTCTATTTAATGTCAAATTTTATTTATAAATATGTATACAAGTAATTAGAAAAGGATTTAAAAAAAAAAACCCGGTCTAAACCAAAAAACCCGTTTTTTTTTATTAAAAAATCTGGGTTTTTTCCAACCCTGTACTAAATTAACCTTGATTTTGTGTGTGTGACAATGTTGATGGCGGGCGAATCTGCGGAGGTGTAATTAACACTCTTGTCGTCATCCAATCGAGCTGAAACTTGGCAGATAGTTAGTGGTATTTTGGATTTATAAGGCGCAAGGACAACTTGGCAGATAGATTTGATGTCGATGACAATGCATTCTATCTAATTTTGGAGGCTGTCGCTGTCACTAAAAGGTCGCTTTAACTGAATACTAATAAATCAACTTGCCGTCATCTAATCGGGCTGAAATAGTATTTAACCGATCATAGAAGAAACTCTTTCCTGTTGCCAAAATTGTTTTAATAAATAAATTATAAAATTGTTTTAATCAGAATAAATAAAAGGTATTTGGATGTGAGTGCATAAATTGCCGTCGTCCAATCGGGCTGAAACTTGGCAGATAGGTTCGATGTCGATACATTCTATCAAATTTTGGGGCTGCTACTCTCACTAAAAGGTCGCTTTTACGGAATACTAATAAACCAAATTTGCCAACGCACTAAAATAGTATTTAACCAACCATTGAAGAAACTCTTTCCTGTTGCCAATTTTTTTTAATTAACTAAGAAATAATAAATAACAAATTGTTTTATTTATAAAAAAAGGTATTTGCATGTGAGTGCATAATTTCACGTTCATTTTTAATAAATACATTTTGAAACGTAATTTGCCGCACATTTTGCTGATAGAAATGTTCTTGATATATAAAATTAGATGCAAACACCAAGCACGCGGAATGTTTACGGAATCGACGCTGTGTTAATGAATTTAAAAATTGGCAATGCATATAAAGAATTTATATTAAAAACTTCCTTTTTACGGGTTATATTAATAATGAATAAAATTTTAAAAGTTCGCATATTTTGCTGATAGAGATGATGTTTGTATCTAATTTTAAATATTAAAAACAAACACATGTTGAAAACAGAAACGGCGCTTTGTTAATGAATATAAAAATTGGCGATGCATATAAAGGATTTATTTTAAAAACTTTTTTTTTATGGTTTACATTATTCATTCACAATTTCTGCCGGATTATTACTTTAAGAAGCATAGGACATTTTATAGCAAGCATAGCATTAGTGTAAAAGTTCATTACAAAAACTTGAAGGCAAAATAACTATAGTGTTTATTATTATTAATATTTTTTAAAGTAATTATAAGCTAGTTTAAACACTTAAGAGTATTAATTAATTTATATAAAAAAAAAAAAAAAAAAAAAAAAAACCACTTCCAAACCCGAAAAACCGCTTCTATGTACATATATTTCGTTTATGGTACAGTACCCCCCCCCCCCCAAAAAAAACAGAACGATGGCTATATCTTCGGTTCTAATTATCGTAGAATCTTACGGTTGGCACCAAAATGTTTTGCATACGATTTTCTATATATCTGATGCAATTTCTTTTTCTTGAGGGACCGTTTACTAAGTAAAAGTAACGCTATCTTCGAACATTTCAATACGAACCCTTATTTTTTATCATTTCATTCGATTCAGAATACATCATTTACTCTATATACCAAATTTCAATGTTCAATGCATTATGTTGAAAAACACGTCACTTATGAGCGAAAATGTTTCGACCATTTTTTGACCGATCTTCAGGGAGAATTTCCATAAAACGAAAGGAATTTTTAAGGTTCTACTTCACAGCGGGAGAAATCGAACGATCAGTGAGGCGTTTCACGATGTTATAAAATACAAATATTCTAAAATTGCATAGAAACTGCTTGGATTTATAGTGACATGTTTAAGATTAATACAAAAATAGCAAGTAAACGCAAGAGTAACATAATTTATTTAGAACGTTAAAGATGTGCATTCTTCCCACGAAATTAATAAAATATCGAAAACTGTAATTGCAGAAGTATAACGTATACTACTGATAATTAGAAAATTAATAAATATAAAATGTAGGCATTAGTAAACAGAATTCAACAAAGTGTGATTATTTTACAGAAACATTTCACTGTAAACACAAATGTAACTTGATCATTGAAATTATTTATAAAATGAAAAAATCACCTGATTCCGTAAATTTTTTAAAGGATAACTTATTGAAATTGCTTAAAAAATGTGGTTTTAAATAAATGTAATTTAAGGAAGTAAATTTTTTTTAAAAAAAGGACACTGTTGAAAACCACACAAAACATATATTCCACGATTCCAAACACGTTAGACAGATTAAAAATATACAAACAAAAATTAAAACTGCTTTGTTTGTATAAAATAATATATATATTTTTTTAATCTCAAGAAATTCTGTTTCGATTTACCCCGCTGTTCCTAATCACCCTATTTTACGATAATTGAACGTTGTGCGATTTTCCACACCTCTAGTTTACCTTGAATTAATCTTTGATAGTTTTCAAAGGTACGGTTTCTCTAGTATACGGTCCCTTAAAGAGAGCGTTTTTTACATTTTCTTTAAAAAATCGAGAACTTAAAGTCAAAATGAAAAGAAAAAAATTGTGGTGGGGTTTCAGACCTTGGTGAATCTAATAAAAGCAAAAAAAAAATACGTTTCTATTAAAAAAAAATTAAAATTGTTTTATTAATTAATAATTAATTATTAAAAAAGAAATTGATTCAAATGTTGATTGCTATTTATTTTTGGCCATTTACAAACTATCTTTTGAAAAAAAAAATTACTGAAATATATAAATTATTTAAGTATTTATGGACAAAAAACCAACTTTTTTATTTAACATTAATTTATCATTTTCGTTTTATTATTTAAATTACAAACCATTCATTAGAAAATTACGAATTTTTGTATTTCGCATTATTTTTTAATGCTGAATCCAAATATGGAATAATATTATGAGGTTGCTATTGAACTTTTTAAAGTTTGGTTCTGTTTTAATATGTAGATGACCCCTCATGATAAAAAAAAAAAACTACTTACAATTATTAAAAACCTTCCACGATTTACAACGGTACTTTTTGTTTGTTATTTCTGGAACAAAAGATATAGCCATCGTTCTGATTTTTTTGGGGGGTACTGTACATACGGTCAAGTAATGATTTATCTACGAATCATAATGTGATTTAGCTCATAGTTCTTGTGTTTTTTCAGGAAGTAAAAATAAGGAGATTCTAAGCACTATTTTTACTTATTTAAAGACCTTAAAATGTTGAATTTTAAGTTGTATTTTTTAAGAAACGAAAGAATAGTGTTTTTATTTATTAGTGCGGATATTTGAATGGTATTTATAGAGAACAGTATTAATATTGAAGCCTTCCCAAACTAAGTTTGACGAGGCAAAATCTTCATAGGACTAATTAACCCAATTTCCGTTATCCAATAGAGCTGAGTATTGGCAAAAAGTCTCGTTGTGGATGACAGTGTATTCAATGGATCTTTCTGTTCTTAGTGGGAAAAACACTTTGAAAACTCGATAGGAGCTCAAGAAGTTGCAATTGCATATAAAGAATTTATATTAAAAACTTTGTTTTATGGGTTATATTATTAGTATATTACTGGGATTAAGCAGCCAAAATCAGAAAATGCGGTTTTGCTCTTTAGCTAGAACATTTGGACACAATAAGTACAAAATCGTAATTTTGTCAACCCAAGATTAGTCTTGACAATAGAAAGCAAGCTAAAGGGTGAAAAGTATTTTTCTAGTTGATATTTTGTATAAAATAGCTTTATATTTAAAATTAATGAGTTTAAAAAATAAAAAGCGTTTTAATTGTGTTAAATTAAACATCACGAAGTCACGGAAGTAGTAATTATTTTAGTAAAATGCTAAAATGAAAATTGTGATTTTTTGCTAAATTTTTTTTTTACCCCCGCTTAAACACTGGTATATTGCTTTAAACCATAAGAAGAGAAATAAATAGCTTATAAAAACTTTTTAAAGTTAAACAAAACTTATCTTTGAATCAGAAACGTTTGTGAGTTAATTTTATTGCTGTTAAGCTTTTAAAAATTCACAAACGTTTAAAAGAAATGCTTCGACGGTAACTGGACGAAAAAATGAAGCAATAGGTCTATGGGGCAGGGTCAATCTGCAACGCGCCATCTGCCGGGTTAAGCAGAAAATAAAACTGTTGTTAATTTAATTCTTTTTCCTTTGATAAATTAATATTTAAAAATTAACATCAATATGCGCTCTAGCAGCATAAAAAAAAAGAGTTCGACCTTAAATATCGAGAGAGCATACAGGATTTCGATTCAGAAGAGAAAAGAGGCGGGGTCGTCGCAATTGAGAAGATTCCATTAGTAACGCCAAACTGGATCTAAAAGTGGGCATTACAATTCCAAATAACTTTCCAAACCTTTAGCGTATCCATACTGTGGAAATCGGGGTGGAATAAAGTTAACCTCTTGACAAAATTGTATGGACATTTTTCGTAAATGAACTGGACGCTTCGTCGCCTTCGTCTGTCCGTCCGAAAGTCAGAAAATTACAAATCCGATTTCCGCTGTTTTGTTCGGTGTTGTTCTTTCACGGACGACTAGTTGAAGAAGTATTCGTTTCTATTCTATTTTTTTTTCTTCGGTACTTCGACGTAACAGAAAGTAACATTTTGAGTGGAAAAATCCGAACGTACAGCATTGAAAGTGCATATGACCATCTGTTATTAAGATAAAAAATATATATTTAGGTATGACCTCAGTAACGCATGAATGGACGTTGTAATGGAGAAATTATTATATAGATGAATACCGAACGAAAATGAAGGTAAAGCCCACTTTTAGATTAATTTCGCTAATATCGAACAAGTCGTAAATGAAGTCAAAAAAGCAGGGTACATGTTTCTTTTCACAAAATAGACAATAAGTTGCCTTATCTAAAATATATCATTTTAGTTATTTTTAAAAGAGGAATATATGGGACTGACATATCTCTGTTGATACTGAAACGTGTATAAATCAACGAGGTTCCAATCGAACAAGTGGAAATTACAAACTCTAATCTCAGCATGTGAATCAAAGGTAACAAAATGAATAAACGGAATTTAGTGACAGTACAGGACGAAAGAAACCGATGTATAAAAGAAACATGATTTTTGCATTTTCTCTTTTACATAGCTATAAATTAAATAAGATATTCTCTTTTTACTTTCAATTACCCATATGTATACATAGGGTAATAATGAAGGGGGGGGGGGGGGGGAATCGTGGTTTTTTTTTTTGTGTGCATTTTTCCATGTTTTGCAACATCCTGATTTCAAAAAAGTGATCTGGAAAAAATGTCTGTATATGTATCTGTGTGTACGTGGTCACCATATCTTATGAACAAATTGACCTACGATGTTCAAAATTGATGTGCGGGTTGGTGATGGCCCAAGGACCTACCATTAAGTTTTTGTCAAAATCGCGCATGCGCGTAAGGTAGCTGCCATTGAAAAAATCATGTTTGTCAGTAATTTCTAAAAAACGGCTCTAACGATTTTGCTCAAAATCGCTGGGCAATTAATGCCTTTGAAGGTGTTCTAAACATTTCCACCTCCAAAATTCTCATAAAAATTCGATAAAAGCGTAAAAAGTTGAAAAACGAGTGCCTTTAACACAGAGCTCTCTGTTCTTGAGTATCTGCCATCAACGATAGATTTTTTTACGTTTCACGCACAAGCAAGAATAATGCAATGTCTATCGAATAAAGTCACAATTTTTGCCATTTTGGCGGGGTTTTTTTGTTCGTGAAAAAATTACTACCAAAAATATCGCCAAACTGGCCATTTTTATTCAAATGAGACAAGGTGATAAGTAATGAAAATAAGAAAATGGTAAGTAACACAATGCCAAATTTTACTGCAATATCTAATGTTATATAGTGTAATTGAAAGTTGTGCGATGTTCCAAAAGCCTAGTTTTTTTCAAAAAGGAGAGACTATGAGTAAAATTATTATAAGCTGGAAAATTAATATTTTTACGTAAATTTTGCAGTCTTTCGTTTTTGATAAAAAACAACAACTTAGTATTATTTAATTTATGTTTATGCTATAGAAATGCAAAAATCATGTTTCTTCTTTTCATCGGGTTCGCTCATCTTGTACTGTCACTGAATTCCAAGTAAAGTTCTGATTAACTTCGAGCAGGCCAATATTCATTTAGAATATTTATTGGGAGTACTTACTCAGGGATTTGTGTCAACAAAAGATCCATAATTAACAAGTTAAGTAAACTAAATAGATTCCATTGGCTGGTTTTACCAAACCTATAGGTAACACTCGCGTAAAACATGAAGCGGACATAAAGAAAGAAAAAAAAATTGTTTAGCAGGAACTGTGGCGGCGATTTTTCGTCAATCAAGAGGTAGGAGGGGATGCAAAATTATTGTTAAGTTTTCCAAAATGGATGAAAGTTAAAATATGATTGCCACCAAATAATCGAGAAGCAGGTTTGTACCAAAATCGAACACAAATTGGGCTGGGCGTATTGAAAGTCAATATTCTTGGGTCCATCATCAAAGTAAGTTCTTCTACAGCAGAAAAAAAAGGAAATTCAATCTTTAAATGATTGCCGAGTCCATAAACTTCATACCCTTGATTTTGATGATGACCTTCAGTTTCGAATTCTCTGCTTTTAGCGAGCAGTGATAACATCTCTTGAGCAAGATACATGTTATCTGCAAATGAT
This sequence comes from Linyphia triangularis, assembly GCA_963978545.1. NCBI lineage: Eukaryota > Metazoa > Arthropoda > Arachnida > Araneae > Linyphiidae > Linyphia > Linyphia triangularis. Next base: position 40,310,863 of record OZ021729.1, read on the forward strand.
GGATTGATTTCGAGCAGGCAATGACAGTGGTGAGATCGGAAGGATTGACAGATGCATTAACTGGAAGAATACTCATTATCAGCCACCAAATTGAGGGTACAGCTTTATAGACGGTTGTCATCCAGAATTCGGGGAAATCCAAAAGGAATGTGAAATCAAGGATAGAAATATTGAGAATGTCGCCCTAACGTTAGACCTCCTTATATTCACTATTTCCTTTAATCTTGTTTCATCAAAGAGTATTAAATTAACTTACCAGAACTGCTTTCGATTTCTTCTTAAGAAAAATCGGATGTATCATAATTCATATTAAATTATAAAAATGCGTTACACAAAGGTTATTTTCAGCCTCATTCGAACAAAATCAAACTCAAATAATGAACCAACAAATTGAACTCAAATAAATTTAATACCAAATAGCAGAATTTTTTTTGGCAGACGATAAGCGACTAAAGCTATTATTAAGTAATACGTTATCATGCGATTTCTTATTTGAGTAAAATATGAGAGACTAATTTCAGGAATATTTCATGCTGAAGTGCAATTTCGTCTAATTTGAACATGATTTTAGCTGTAGTACTGCTTTTTCAAAATGTATCGGTGTCATAAGGGTACAGGACTCTTATATCTGTAAAAAGCCTTTTATATTTATGAGATTATGTTGTACACTTCTTGAGTGAACATGAAACTAAAATATCGCAATCATAACCTGCAACAAAAAACACGGAGAAAGGTATTTTACCTCTAGAATACCGGTATATATAAAGATGAATTTTTAATTTCTTTGGTTTATTTTAGTTTTTTTTAAAAAAGAGCTAATATGTATTTAAATTTTTTTCGCTCATATCAAAATCTTCTGTATAAGAAAATATAGATTCAAAATAAAAAAGGCATTTTAGGTTTTAAGTACGATAAAAGCTAGTAATTGATTATTTGGGCTGTTTATCTTGTCTGTTGGTGATTATTAAAATAATGATGACTATTCAGAGCTTAAAATTCTCTATCTAAAATTGGAATGTTTAGTCTTAACCATAACTGGCATCGATTAATTTACGAATGAAAGACGTGCATTGTGCCTTGAAAGTTTAAGCACAATAGAAATAAAAAAATTCAAGGACAACATCCACTGTTCCATCGTTCTCTCGGTCTGCCGCTAGTCGCATACCGCTGGCATCGTACACGGGGCCTTATAAACACCTTTAAACTATGATTATTTTTTAAACGGCGTAGGGACATGCTCTAAGTTACTACCATACTCCGCATTAAAAAAATCACTCCGTACTCTTCTTGCACAAAGACAATCATAAAGTCAATTTTCTCTCCATAAAAAATATTGTCTTCAATAATAATAAAAAAAAAAACAGTCTGAACACATCTTGTACAAAGAAAGTAATAAGGACAATTTTCTTTCCATCAAAAATACTGTCTTCAGTAAAAAAAAAATCAGTCTGTTCATTACTTGCACAAAGACACTTGATAAATTCCATTTTCTTTCCATAAAAAATATTATCTTCAGTAAAAAAATCAGTATGTACGCATGTTGCACAAAGACACTAATAAGGTCAATTTTCTTTCCATCAAAAACATTGTCTTCAATTAAAAAAAAAAAAAAAAAAGTATGAACGCTTCTTGCACAAATGCTTAAAACGGTACGAATAATAAATAAAAAAAAAAAAACTTGCTCAGAAACTCAAAAGACAAACGATATCTAAATACTGATAAAATGCTACAGTCTTACTTCTGGAATGAGACTGAGAAAATTATTAAGTATAAAAAAAAAAAAACATTTGCTCTGTAAAATGTGCATCAAATATTCATTTTTTAAAAAATATTAATTGGTAATACTGTAAAATTAAGATAAGAATGTTTTGATACAATGAATGTTAAGTTAAGAAAAGAACTTTTCACATCCCTTACAAAATTTTCGAAAATCTGAATGAATCAACCTTATACTTTATTTTTTAGGCTTTGCCATTGACAAGGAACAGAGTTTTTTCAAATTCAACAATATTCATTATGGGATATCATAAGGAGTATTCTGACTGAAGAAGTTAGCCTATGTCTTCAAATTTGTGAATTTTTTTAATATTTTCCAAATCTAATCAAATTCTGCCTCAAAATGGCGATTTTTTGCCATACACGCCGCAGGCTTTTGGAGCCAAGTAAAGCCCATGAAATCTCGAATTTCGTTAACTTCAAAACGTCAAACCCCGTTAACACGAAGTCGATGGGGCCGCTGAAATTGTTCGCGGTAACCGAATTTCATGTTAAGCGAATAAATTAATGTTTAGTTTTAAGTCCAGAGAACTGCTTTCCCTTCGCGTTAAACGGGATTTCATGTTAAGCGATTTCGTGTTAACGGGTTTGACTGTATTTCCAATTACGACCGGAAGTTAGCTTCACACCAATCACGCAATGTTTAAAATATACATAAAAAAGCTTTAACTTTCGGAATAGTTCATTTCACCAAACTTAAACGAAACGCGTAAATTTTGATGAATATTGAATTAGAATCGGATTTGACTATAAAGGTGTTTATATAATTAAAGTTCCCCAGTTGGGAGCAATCTCGAGTCACTTAACCTTATCAGGAAAGTTTGAATTTTAGACACACACACAAAAAAAAAAAAATCAAAAAAATCTCTGTCTTATAATTGTCTTTGAAATGTTCCCCCGCCCCCGTAAAAATGTCATTTCATATTTTATTTTTTATAGATCATTTCTATTTGACCTCAGTAGAACGAAAACAAAATTTAATGAAGATTTGTTGACTTTTACAGGGTTCAAGCTGTTCTAAACAACTGAAGTTTAATAATGGATAGTCTATTTATTCTTAAATGTAAAGATAACTTTTTTTTTTAAATTTTATGTGTATGTGTCTAAACTATTGAGATGCATTGTATTATTGATTTTTTTTAATTGCATTCTATTTGTAATGGTGACAAGACAATTATTATTATTATTTTTTTTTTCTTTCGGAAAAGATAAGATTACATAATTTTATAACCATATACATTTTATTTTTACGAAAATAGTAATTTCTGGAAATTATTTGTTTAATCAAGATCCTTGAACTTCAAGCAAAACTAACAAATATTCCATTTAGGATGAAAAACAAATATGATTATGTAGTGGCTTTTCAATGAAAATATAAATATTCTTTTCCCCCCTACCATTTTAAGTACAGATTTCTAACAAATATGCACGTATATTTCAACTAATACATGAAACAAACGTCGACCTGGATGAGCGAAAGCTGAAAACATAATTAATTTTGATCGGGATTTTTCCATTTGTATCTAGACTACCACAGATTAATTTAACGCTTTTGCAAATAAATTCAAATTGAAGTAACAAAATTTTCGCAGCTAAACAGATAATCAGTAGAGGTGATATTTCTCTATTTTGTTTGGAATTATGTTTGTTGTCCACTCGTAGATACCTGCAAGACTTATTTTACAAAACAAGAAAAATAAAAGATCTTTTCCCAAAGTGTCAAAGTTATTTTGTCGCATATAGGAATTAGCAATCTTCTAATAAATTTGTAAATTTTACAAGATTTAAACTCACCGTTTGATATCAACGGCACACAAGTATAAAATAGTACTTGCACTTGTCACTTTGACTGTTCATCATTACTTATTATAAAGTACTTGATATACTTTATAATTATCAATGCCATCTACAAAGATTGTATGAAATTTTTCATCTGAAGTAATAAATTTCCTTAAATACTTTAAACATTATCAATTGCATATTCTTTTACAATAGCTTTATCAAAACGCCATTTAAAACTAATAGTATTTTTAGAACTCGGTAATTTTTTCTAGACTGATAATTTTGCTTATTACAAACCGGACAAATTACTTTAATTATCATTATAAATAAATAGTGAGATTTTAAAAGCAGTCATTTCTTGAGCACAATAAATTAAAACCCTGTTCAAAATATTTAGTTCTAAATTTTCTTTATTACAACCTTAGTCCTTAGTAGAAAATAATTCACTAAAAATGATGCACAATAACGAAACTCTTATTTCATTAATAAAGTTTAACTACAAAATTTCAATCTCCGGTCGCAAATATGACAAGATTAATTTCTATGAACAGTGCATTCATTTATCAACCCATAAGAACACAATGGTGCATTCCACACAAGGAAGCATCATGAAATATATGCACCCATTTTATGTGAAATTTTTGCCAGGTTAAAAATCTGCTTCCGATCTTTTCAAAGTAATGTCTAACCTCTTGAACATGGATCCTCCAATAAGAAATAGGCTTTGCATGAAATTTCGCTTAGAGAAAAACTGTTTCTACGAATTGCTATAATCATTCTTTTACTGAATGCAGATGGGGTATTTTCTATTACAAGATCTACTTGAAAGCTAATGGTAGAAGTGGGGGATGCCCAAAAGTTGGTGACAAGTACACCCCCTCTCTCTCCCCTACGATAAATTTTATAATTTCATATCTTATAATAAAAATATTAACTAGTAAGGAAATTATTTATTCTTCCTAAGACTAACATTGAATAAAAAACTTATTGTTATTTTAATGAATATTCAGGGACTCAGTTTTTTTTTACTTGGAAGTAAGGGAGTAAGTGAAGAAATAATTCAACATTACATACATAACTTTTTATTTAGATCTAAATAGTACTTCTAAATGTGTACACATTCATGAAATTAAATTAACAGACAACTTTAAAATGTTTATTTTAAATAGTTTGTCTTTATATGAAACAAGAATAAAAGTTCCTCCTAAGTTAAAAGTTCATCAAGTGTACCAGTATTTGTTAACAAAAATACTTATATCTTTATACAAAGTAGTACAATACATTTTTATAATAGTATGATATGTATATACCATAAATAGTTTTTTGTTTACATCTGAAAACTTTAAATCACTTTTTCTCAGTGTCACTACATTTAAAGGTTAATGTTATTTTTCATAAGTGGTTTTTAGACGGACTGAGTATTTTTAGAAGTGGGATTGGATTTCAGAGGTTTTAGAAGTGGGGAAAAGCATGGGTACTCTCGTGAAAAGTGTGTGTGGGGGGATACTTCACCCTGCATTTACCCGCACTTCTAGCACTATTGAAAGCTTTAGTGTGATAAAACTTCATGATTGCTTATTTCTTACAAGATTTGTAATACAAAGTCAGTCTTGATATTTCTAGCCAATTAACTATAAAGGTGACATCGTTGAAAACTACCTAAACTTCTTGATCAAGAGATGTGTCGAATCAAATGGATAAGAGTTAGAAATGCTATATTATCAATAAAAAATATAATTCAAAATCTCCTGTATAATATAAAAAAATTATTCAATTTGAACAAAAAGTAAAGAAATATTCAAAGCCAAATTTGCTTTTTCAGATTCAAACTTCTTTAACAATTTTATAACAAAGGTGAGATTTGCCAGGAACCAACTGCATCATCGCGCTTCTTGAAGCAAAGAGATGAGATTTAATTTATACATTTGTTTCATTCAGATGAGTAAATTTGTAATACTGTGATCAAAATACATAGGCATGAACACTAATATAATAAAAATTTTTAATTATTTTATTGAACTAAAAAGAAAGCCTAAACATTAATCCTTTTAGAAAGTTAAAACTAAAATAAAACAGCTTTATAAAATCAAACTAAACTACTAAATTGAGACTTGTTTACTATCACAACTATAGTTGATGAAAATGATCACTTTAACTTTAACGAAAATTGTGGTACTGGGCCATGAAGTTGAATATCAGTTTATTGGGTTTCTTATTTTGTGAAATACATAAAAGATGATGCTTAGGGAGACGGGACACCCCAAAACGACTACTTCAAAAGAGACATTGTACAATCTATTAAAAATTTTTAGAGGTAGAAAGGCTACAATATAAGATTAAATTTTTATTTCCCCTTGCCCACGTAACTTTATCTTTCCCATATTGAAAATGATAAATAGTTGCAGTAACTTATTATAATGTATATATACAACCTTTGATCTTTAAAAAATAATAGCACTATCCATAAAAATGGGGAATTTCATGTCAAAAAAACTATTTCATGTATGTGGGTCACATAGAAGAAAAAGTTTGAATCATTTTACAGACTAGTCTTTTTGTCACATAACACAAAAAAATATCATTTGGGGTGTATTACACCTCAAAAATAAATTATAAGTATAATCTGCTGAGCATTTTTACATTTTATTCTTTCAATTGAAAAATTAAGATTCTGCAAAAATTTAATAAGTTCATGTTATCATTTTCCTCTCTAGAACTTTATTACAGAATTTGAGTAAAATATATTTAACAATTAATTTATGAAGCCTTAAAAGGCATTGATTGGGAGCTAACTTAAGAAAAGGATATATTTTCCCTCCAAATTTACATGAAATGCACGTAATGGAATTGGTGCACAGAGCACAAAACTCTAAGATACAGAGAATGTAAACTTTTTTTTACAAATTTGGATTATTTCTAGTACAATCTACACTAATAGTGGTTCAATGACAGGCATTTCAAGTCAACAATCTATATATATATATAAAAAAGAATCTTCAGGAATGTAAGTTTTATTTTTATAGGAAGCTGCAGTTTTAATTTAATCTTTATGAAATTTTGCACCAATTGACCTTTAAAAAACCCTCTCCACCCTTTAATTGATATGATATTAACATGAGATCTACAGAACAGAGTAGAACCAGTTTTAAGATAGATTATTGGAAACACAATTCCATTTCTACATTTTGCAGTTAAGATGGTGAAAAATAGGGCAAAGGGTAAAAGCGGGTATGATCATAATTTGAGAACTTCTGAACCAATTTGAACTGTTTTAATAGGTATCTTCACTAATATCGAGATAGATGGGAACACAATTTCATTCTGGATGCCTTGTTGGTGAGGTATAAATCGAGGATAAAGGTAAAGGATTAAGGGTGATGCTCATAACTTAGAAACCACTGAACATTCTGAATCAACTTGTACCAAGTATTGCTGTGCCACAGTTATTTGAGCTCAATCAATACCTCTACAGTATGTTTAATAATCATTTGTAAACATGTAACACTACCAAAATTAAGTTGTACGTCATTAAGACTTAAAGGCATTATACATACAGATTTTAACAATTGTAAAAAAAAAAAACCTAGAAATGTAAAAAAAAAAAAACTTTAAATTAAAGTAATTGAGTTAGCTAAGTTTATTTCAGTTAAGTTCTACCAATTCAATAATATTAAAGAATTAGCATGACATTACAGAAATACGTACGTCATCAATATTATTTGAATCTTTCTGAAAACATGCACAGAAATTCATTATGAAGATTACGTTTGCAACGCGATACTACAACCTAGGTTTTAAGCTCATTAAGAACATCATTGACAAGTCTTCGTAGTATCATTTGGGAGAATTACAAGTTGAGAACACGTCTCTAAACCAAAAGGAGCGATTCATTTTCTTATAATGATGTTTCAGACACATACAAATTATCTGTAGAACAAAACATCTGCTAAGCCGTATCCCGCTAATGTTTTCGTACACGCACGTGCGTTTGCCTTACTGGTTGTAAACACACCCGATGCCGACGGAAGTTGAACTAATCAAGCATTATCAGTTTTGATCGATTGTTCAACGCTTTACAAATTTCTAACGCCTGTAGGTGCTTTAATGTTCCTTTCTAAACCATCGAAGCAGTTACTTAATAATTAACTCGTTACGAATGAACCGCCGATTATAAACAATAACAGAAATTGAGTATTCTGAGCTAGTGCTTCCAGCAGCGGACACAAAGAATTAAGTACGCAAAATTGGCAACGCTCCAAGTGTGATATGATAATACACCACGTGCTTTGCTTACCTGGATATATCCATTGAGTCAGGGCAGTGGATGAACACACAGTGGATCAAATATTTAAGTCCAAACAAAGAGACGCTTTCGTTTGATAACACAGATCTGTAACAACACACCAACACGGACGTTGTTTTCGAACGGTGAAAAGGAATCAACTGGAATCAAGAACTTTCTGCTCATCGCAGCCTCCGGGTTGCCGTAATTGCTCTCTTTCGCCAACGGTTTTGACGCCAAGTGGATGGAGGAACGAAGAGGTCGATTTGGTGTGTTGGTAGATTGTAAAATGACTCAATTATTGAAAAGCACTATTGAAAGTGGCATCCCGACAGTGGCGTTAATAACAGTACGATGGCGAACGGGAAAGGGGGTTACAGATGAGGTATCTGCAGTTATAGTTTGATGGATCCAGAAATCGACCTCATTGAGTGGGTTGGGGGCTCAAGGGATTTTCTAATCACTTACATATTGTCAAAGGGAAAGAGTTGTTGTTTTTCCTAAACAATACCCGGGAACACATTCTGATGATATTATTTTGTTGAATCTGTGGCCGCCGAAGATTAAAGGAAGCAGTTTCTCACCCCATGTTTCGATCTTAGGATTTCCGATTGCAATTTTGCCCTATTTTGCTGTTAGTGTTTTCGTTCTTTTATAGTTTTTTGACAAAAGCAGCTAACAGTTAATATACTACTCTGACGTAATACATATAAAGATTTGATGAATTCGTTGTTTCTTTTTGAAAATTTACAAGAAATAAATTTTATGAAACTAATAAAAACATATATTTTTGGAAAAATATTATGAAAAAGTTACTGTTATTATTTGGCCCTAAATCTAAATTAAAAGTTATTTTTATTTTTCAAATATTACATTAATTTATTTTCAATTTAATGCTTCAATAGTTTAGTACCCCTAAGGTTATCGTTGCGGCAAAACATCGTAAGTTGGCACAAACGTTGAAAATATGACAATTGTTTACATTGAGAAAGGGATAAATCATCTCAAAAATGCATTACTTAGAGTGTTACCTACTCTGTTGCCAAAGTTTGAAACCTGGGACCAAGTTCGAAATCTATGGACTCCCACCGGTCAGCTTTTCATTAAGACAGTAGTTATTTTCTGCAATAATAAATGTAGAACAATATGAAACACATATCTCTATTGCGTTGAATGAATTCAGAATTTACACTTTTTTTTTTTCAAACACAACATGAGCCTTAAGAACATTTAACTTTTAATGAATGCCAGGTTGCTAACTTTAGTTCGGGGAAGTAGGAGAAGGGGGGGGGGGGGGGAGCTACTCAACGATTAAAGAGTGTGTACGTTGCAAAACCTTGCGTGAATAAAATTTGATGCGAATTTTATTTCAAAAGGTATCCTCAGACAAGCCGTTACGATCATAGCGTTAATTATAATATTTTTTTTCTCAATATATTTTTAAGTTTTTGTTGGCGGGATGATCCAGGATTATCTTTATTTTAAATGAAACTGAGAAAGAATAGTATCATTATCACAAATTGAAAAGAAGATGGAGCATTAGCTACATTTAGCATTGCCTATTTGATATTTTTGGTTAACTGATCGTAAATGTTGTTAGTGTATGGCAAGCTCCCTTCACATGTTTTTTGATAATTTAAACTTCAGAGAAAGTGGGATACAAAGATGTATTTCTTCTTGAAACTAATCTTGTATTCCATTAGCGAAACGCAATAGAAATTTTAAGATTTTTCTTCGTTTAAATGTTAGTTTTCACAAAAGTATTTTATGAATATCATCTAGCTTTCACAAAAGTACACTGATCTACAAAATTAAAGGACATTTCTGTTTTTCCCCAATAACTTCTCACTGGAACAGCATAGACACATAAAATTTACATCAAAGAGAAATCTTTATGTAATATATCTATTATAAGTAAAACAACTCAGTCACAAATTGAAATGCAAAGTGTACAATAAGGGCATATGCAAAAGAATGGAGTACCGTGAGCAGTTGTACAGATGTATTTACTTTGTGTATTAAATATATATATATTTGTAAAAATGGAGCTGACTTTTAGTGTGAGATATGATCTCCCCTGTCATCAGTGTTTACTTGGCACTGTATTCTCATACTTAACATGAGTTTCTTGATGAATTCTAGTGGCTAAATTGCTTGTCCCATCTTCTGAACTGTTAGCAAGTGATGGAAAGTTCCCAATACATTAAATTTTTACAAAATGCATATCGTAGAAGCGTCCCACACGTATTTGATAAAATTTGAATGAGAAGAGTGATCTGGCTTACTTATCGGGGTGTTATTAATATTTTTTAATCGTTTTTTCAAAGGAAAAATTGGATAAAATTTGCCATAAGTACAATAAACACGATTTAGAAACTGATATTTCACAAATAAAGACTTGACTAGATCAAGTTAGTGTAATTACAGTAAAAAGTGAAATTTAATTATCTTTTGCGTTCTTGGGGAGCTTATGAAACAAATTCAACATATTGCACCTAGAGACCAAAACTCTTTTCCCACCAAATCGTTATCTTGAATTGGCATTTACCATGTAATTTCGTGTTCCCACCTTTCTACAGATCCTCTGACGTCCAATATTACTCATGAGACTGAAAAAATTATTTTGAATAAAAAGTGTCTGATGTTACAAAAATTTGGTCTTTGGGTCATAAGGTAGAATTGCAACAAGAAAGCAAAAGATTCGAAAAAATTCGACTTTTTCATTGTAATTATGTTAACTTTATCTAATTAAGTCCTTAATGGTGAAGTATAGTTTTTTTTATTGATATTTATGGCAACTTTTATTCCACTTTTGCCTTGGATAAAGCATTAAAAAATATGAATATCACCCTTATATATAAGCCAGATCACTCCTCTAATTCAAATTTCATCAAATATGTGTAGGACGCTTCTACGAAATGCATTACGTAAAGATTTAATGTATTAGAAACTTTCCATCTCTTGCATACAGTTCAAAAGGTAGGACGAACAATTAAAACACTAGAATTCATCAAGAAACTCATGCTAAGTAAGTAAGAATAGTGCCAAGTAAACACTTATGACAGGAGAGATCATATCTCACACTAAAAGTCAACTCTATGTGTTATGTGTTGCTTGATTTTTAATGTAAATAAACTGCACACTAATGGTACTCCATTCTTTTTCATATTCCCCCACTGTACACTTTGCATTTCAATTTGCAACTGAGTTGTTTTATTTATAGATATGCTACATAAAGATGCCTCTTTGATGTGAATTTATGGAGTCTATGATGCTCCACTGAGAAGTTATTTGAGAAAAACTGAAATATCCTTTAATTTTGTAAACCAGTGTATTTTATTACAATTTACTCCATGGCTTTGAATAAACATACTTAGAATTGTAAATTATATTAATTACTAAATACATGCCTCCTATATCAATCTTACTAATTCTCATATTTTTGTGATTTAATATCTCTTACTGAAAGTAGATGTATGGAACATCGCACAACTTTCAATTTTACTATAATACTAGTCACTACATTTACATTTGAAGTGGATCGATGTAATGAATTTTGAGGATATTTTAAATCTCTTAAAATATAAAATTTATTACAAGAAAATTAATATATTTTTTTCCCCAAAAAAGCTGTTAAATTATAGAACAATTATTAAAGAACATGTTTTATTTTTAGTGAAATATTCAATAGTTTAATGAATGCAAAAGGTATTGATTTTAAAATGAAATCCAGTTATTTCCATTTTGTTTTTACATATCACTAAAATATCTAATATAACATTTTCCTTTTACTAGTCCTATGTACCCCCACAAATGTTCAGCATGAAATTGTTGCTCTATCTCTCTCTCTCTTTTTATATTTTTATCAAAACAAGATGATTAAAAATGAACAAGCCAATGTCAATAAACGTTTTAAACAAAATATATGGAAAGATCATTTAACATTACTTGAAGAAATTTAGAAAACCCTGTCACACAACCAGGGCCTGATTTAGAAATTTTTTTGCTGTAGGCCCAACATTCAGAGAGGGGCCTCAATAGCAAATATTTATTTCCTTACGTCACAATATTACCAGATCAAGCTACATTCGTTAAGACTAACTTTTTACAATTAAAACTCATAGTTTACTTTCACACGATTTTTTTTGTTATAATTAGTATGATCTTGATTTGCTCAAAACTTTTGAATTAATCAAGACCCCCCCCCCCCCCCCCATGAACATTGATTTTAAAGCACACTTTCCTGTATTTTAAACTTACATTTTACCACAGAGGGTCCACAAATTATATAATAATAAAGATTACTTAATTTTATAACAATAATTGTAAATAATACAAAGTAACCTTTCCACTGTTTCCACGATCTCACCAAAAAGGAGGGCCAAAAAAGTCCACGGAAGAGCCTTCAAACCAACCAATCACAAAGACTCTTTCATTTCATAATATAAGAAGTTGTATAAGGTTGGTTGGTGAATATTTCTTTACAAGAGGCGAGAGAAGAGGACAGCGGCGTAAAGCCCTTGTCACCGTGTACATATAAAGAAGTTGTATATGATTGGCTGAACCGGAAAGATTTGCTTAATTAGGTTTAATAGGTTAACCTATCTAATTTTACTCTCTGTGACTATAAAAAATATGGAATTTGCGGATGTGTAACTAAAAATTTTTTTATTATTTTTGTTCAGTACTTCCCGTAAAAAGGCCATTATATTTAAAATTTTCAGAAAACTTTCAAAATTTGGGGGCCCCCAAATTTCGGGGCCCCTAGGCCCGGGCCTAGTGGGCCTAATAGTAAATCAGGCCCTGCATACAACTAAAAGTTTATTGTATGATTAGGATCACTTTAACTATTGAGCATGATTACATTTACGTTTTTAAATTTTTAATATATTTGAAAAATGTCTATTTATAAGGGGTTTATTTGATCCATAAATTATTGGTTCATATACTTCATGTTTTACATATTTTTTAAGACACTTAAAAGCAAATATAATTAGTGGCATACTTATTTATTTTGCGTTTGAAATTTTTTTTCTAAAATCTTCGATTTTATGTAATATTTGTAAAAGTTTTTCAATTTTGGGGACTTTGATGAACTCTTAAGATATTTTTTCACAAACTTAAAATTTTACAGCCTTGGCTTAAACCCCCAATTGACCACTTTTGAACAGAGTACAGAAACGGATCTAAAATTTTTTTTTTCAACCCACCTAATAAACCAGCGTAACTGTTCACCCCCCCCCCCCTCAAATCTTTTTTCGTGAGTCTGATGAACTTGGATGAATCAAAATTATATATATGGAGGAATGCGGTAAAAAATTTGGTTTTTGGATTTGTTTGTTTATTGCATTGGAAGGCATTGTAATATTTTCTCATACATGTCAGGAAAAAATAAATTGAAATTGTAACCATTATGTTCAATGTTTATCGCACAGTGTGAAATAATTTTAAGTTACTACACAGTGAGCTATTACAAAATTTTGAAAATCTGTTTCATCGAACTCCATCAATAGGAAACAATCAAACATACTCATTGGCATTATAAAAAAAACTATTCTCGTAAAGGAAAATTAATTAAACAAGTTTATTTCAGAGATTTCTCGTCAATTAAAAAAAGAGTAAACTTGCGATTTAAACGCATTGTCAATACAAGTTATCAGTAAAAAATAAAATCCTAATTCAAACGTTCTTTACATCAAATTGCCTTAACACGTAATCAGATTTTGATAAGGTAAGGGCATTATTTATGTATTTTCATTCCTTTCTTTGAATTTCTTTAAAATATTTTGAAAAGTTTCAATTTAACGGACCAAATTTCTTCATTTAAAATGTATTACTTTAAAGTTGTATTGTAAATAAAAGTAATGGGAAAATATAGAACTCTCATACAATCTGATGACTAGTAGATAAAGATAAAATCTTAAGCGAATTTATACTAAAAAACTATTTGCACTTACCTTGGAAACAAAAAAATTTCATAAATGACGAAATTCCCTTTGTACGTTGAAAAGTAGTTTTCCTGAATGGGTTTTAACATGAACTGATTTTGACACTAAATTACATCAACACGTAAGGAGGTCAACTGCTAGACAATTCCTTGCAAAATCATCTAATGGAGACTTCTCATCGTTTGAAATAGCATTGCTAAAATTTACATAATAACGTTGCTGAATTTTAAATATTCAATGAGAAATTAAATATTTATTATTAATTTTGTATTTTTCTAACGAATGTATTTTTTAACTACGGCTGTCCCGAAGTATACATTTGAATTCGCCTTTTTCCATTACTATTCAGTGGATTGCCATTGCAACCTTCCCCATTGGTTTTGCGCTTATGATATGCCTCATCTAAAATTTAAAATAAAGCGAAATTAAATAAAATCACTTTCCAAAGTTATGTAAAATTCAGAATTATCCTCAACTTATCTTATTGAAGTCCTTTTAAATTTGGATTAAAGAATAAAAAAAATCAGATGCCACCGATAACAAGATAGAAAGATGAGGAAATTGCTATGTTTGAGTCTGATTGAACTGGTTTGAGCTTACAAAATTGGGATTGAATAAGCTAAGAATATTATTCTTAATTTAGGATTTAGAGAAAGACCAGCCACATAACTAGCCGCCTTCTTCTAATTCCATATTAATAACTTCCATATTAAAGTAAGAGAAACACACGTTTTATAAAGAATATGCTCTTTTAGATTAAGATTACAATACCACACATATGATTGCTTAATTGAAAAATATACTGTACACGGCCAATAACCATTATCCATACATACTCCAACGCATGGAGCTTTAATTAAACGTCAAAACTATGATGGTCACCTGTCATTTATGACCTGTAGGTACCTCCCTCCGTTTTAGGATTCAATTAAATCTAACAACGATCTCAACCCACGGCAACCCATGCTATTGAAATCCGCCTCAACAGTCAAGAAGACAAATCCATTCCTTGACCGTTGCCTCTGGCAACAAAATCTCCCAGAGAGGCAATCTTTCATTCCAGCTTCTTTTGTGTTTTCGCCACGTGATACCAACAACATCTTTTTGAAGAAGCCATTCTCACCTCGTGGCACCGGCAACGATGCCAGTCACTTGCCAACTTTGATGGATTCTTCCCCGCAACATAAATAAAACAAAACAAAAAAGTATCCGTGCTTCCCCCCCCCCCCTCGCCCCCAACCTCTCCATACACGATGTCCCTCCCATTTTCCCCATTTGCGTTTCTTGGACTTAAATTAATGTAACCAGAGCCCTTCCAGCATGTAACGGAAGGTCACAAGGTCCAGAAATCTTTTGCCCCGATATGCATGTCGAGCATTAATCACACAGCAAACATTGGCCCAGGGGTTAACAACTCCTTTAACCATCAAATGGTGGCAGCAAGGTAGAGCCGATGCCAGACATTAAGAGGTATTTTGCGACCGATGCAAGGTAACGTAATACAGATGATTGATTTGGTCAAGATCGTACATGAATTTGCTGGTAGATTGAGAGGGATTGGATGCTGGGGCTAGTGAGTTATGGTGCTAAATGATCGTTGTATAACTCTGAATCCTGGTGTTCTAATTGGAAGCATCTACTATTCCGCGCATAAAAGGTCGTACGGGTGTCATGAACGAAGATAAACCACTTTAAAAAATAAAAGATCACGCAGAAAAATTAATCTAAAGAGATAGCTTGTTTCGACAATGCAGGTAGGTTGGTCTTGGCCTAAGGGAGCGGCGATTTAGACTTTGCAGCCTGAAGAGGTTGAAATTGTATTAAGAGTGATTTTCTGAGAGCGGGGTACACTTAGCATAGGGCTGTGATTATGCTAATTTTTGATTTACCTGAAATTTTCAGCAAGTGTTCTGTATGTTATGCTGATTACAAATTCGAAAACCGTTTAAAAAAATTCCAATCCATTATCATGTTTCAGCTGGTTTTGTGGAGGGGGTAGGCGCATTTTATGGCATTTCTGATGAAAAATACTGCTATTAGAATGAATTTTTTACAAAACTTCCTGCATGTGCCAGACTTTTGATTGCAAAAATGTATAATACACTACTAGTACTAATTATTATCGATGCTATTTTCTTGGCACATCACTAAAGTTTTGGTGCAGATAGCGGACAAAAATATGTCCGATTCACTATTTTTTGCTACTTTAAGAGCCAAAATTTAGCCGACTGCACATATGTGCCAAACATTTGACATTGTTGTGTGATTGTAGACTACAAACATAATATTTTAACATAAAAAAAAACTTTGGCACCTGTCTGAAGTTTCCAGTAAAATCAGTTTGAAATCTGAAATTTTAGACTTTTAGGCCTAATTTAAGGCCAAAAATCTCGAAACTTCAGAATCTGAAAAATAAGGTGATGATGTCATCAGAGAGTGACTTTAGTGTACTAAACACGGCCTCTGTCTGTTTTTTGGCACTTCTGCTCATTTTTATTCGAGAACGATGTAAAGTTGGTTAAAATATTGAAAAACGGTAAAATTGTGAGTCTTGTATATCCCATTTTATATAGGCTATCAAACTTGTATATCCATTTTATATAGGCTATCAGATTTGTATATCCCATTTTATATAAGCTATAATAATTGTGGCAGAAAATAACAAGGCTTTCCACAACTAGCCTTCAAAATTATTTCTGTAAAATTATAGAGCTTTTATAAAATGCCATCATAATTTAAATGCTTTTGTTTCTACTACAGGATCTATTATAAAAAGAAATAACAGTAACCTATTTTTTAATATATGATACAGTTAATAATGGACATTTTCAACTAAGCAATACAAATATAACTTTTGTAAAAGACTAAAAAAATTTTGTTCATTATAATTTTTTCCTTGGGAGCTTAGAAATGAAACAATAATGGTGTGAAATAGCCTAGAGCACAACTGAGTAACAGGAATGAATTCAGAAGGGCGTTTTTTTAGGGGGGGGGGGGGACTTCTGTTGCTAACTCAACAATCTATGTTTTCTAATCATTAGGCGACTACCAAATCAATGTTTTTTTATTGGTCCGGGGAAAATTCAAAAATCCTCCCATGGATCAGCCCCTGTAAGTAGCCTTAGATATGAACTTACCTTTGCTAATAAATATTGTTACGAATTTTTATAAATTTGTAAATATTTCGTAGTGCTAATTTTGTAAATAGATAAATTTCTGTACATTTCGCATAAGACAGTGCAATAGTTCGACGTTAAATTGGTTTCCCTGCAGTGAGCATCTCAATGTTTGATAGCGAGTTTTACAGAGGTAACTCTGGGAAGCGAGTTTCAAGGGGCAGGGCATTTAACATTATGGTAATGGGAATCTCGCCAAATTGGCGAGATAGAGCCAAGTTGGCGATGGTTTTGGCGGCTAATTTTTGTCGCCAAATTTGGCGAGAAATCGCCAAATGTCGCCAAACTTGGCGACCATTTAGCGACATTTTCGGTACATGTATCCCATGTATGTACATGTATAGGTATTTTCGACTACAATCTGGAAGGTTCTCCAGACATCCATCTCTAGAAGGTTCGTGAAGATTCGCAGCCTCCCCTATATAAACCCGGCCGTGAGTGAGTCAGTCAGTTAGTTGATTTTGAATCACTGAGTTAGTTGTCTCTCAACGTTCATTGTGAGAGCTGACTGAGTTAGTTCTTGGATTTTGAGTCACTGAATTAGTTGACTGGAGATTCTGAGCGAACTGTATTGCATTGTCTTTTGCGGCGATTTAGCAGTTATTTGTCAAGTTTTTAACTGCTGTTTTGTGCTCTATTGAGGTGAAAAGAGCTGTATTGTGTCTACTAGAACGAGAAGTTCTGGAGCTGTAAGAGAACTGTGAAGAGTTATTTTGAAATAAATTTCTGCAAGTTTTGATCTGCTTTGGCGTCAAATCTTTCGAACCCGTACAACGCAACAATATGGATCTACACAGCAGGTTTCTAAAACAATCTTCAGCATTTCAAAAGCATCTACTCTTTTAGCGATGTAATTATCTAGACCTTGAATTCCTTGCCTTTGGCTAGCTTTGCAGCAGTTCAGTACTCTCCAAAGACTGCTTCTAGACAGGTACTGTATCCCAACAGATTGACATGACCTTCATATACTAATACAATATGAGATCTCTGTAATGTTCTTACTGCGTGTGGGATTTCGAAATATTTTCCATTACTGAGAGTGAGTTTCGTTGTCCCGAATGCTACATCTTGTATGAAACCAGCTGTAAACAGAAAGTTTATAAAATGTTCAACTTTAGTCATATCCAGTCTATTGCATGTAATGGATTCTGTGTTCAATACTTTTTTTAATGCTGCATCATTACCTGATGAAATTTCTTTTGATAATTCAACTATTCTCTGTGAGCAGTTAAACATCGTCTTCAGTTGACGAACACTGAAGCAATCTGCAACAGTACTGATCAGCATAACTTTCATGTTGATGTTACGAACTATATTTACTGCAGCAATCAAATCACTGTATTCATTCTCTTCAGGTGCATCAATAGAAGACGAGGATATCATAGACAATAATGCTTCCCCTTGCCCGGGACACAAAGTGTTCGCTAGTTCTAATGAAAATGCCTTAACACCTCTCTTGTGTTTTCGTTTCAGTCCACGTAAGTAACTGGAACTTAAATTTGCTAATGGTGTTGCTAATTGTGTTTTTACAGGGCTGAAATGCTCTTGCATGCTTGGCATTTTGTCAATTGCCGTATTGAAAGCATCTCGATTGGGCAAATTTTGTTCTGGTGGAGGCTGATAGTTGTCATTGCTATCTTCATCTTCAGTTAAAATAATGTTGGTGGCACTTTGCTCTTCTTTATTTCTACACTTTGTACACAATGATTGACCAATTGGGAACTTGATCCGATATTTTTCACTGATGTTCTTTGATAATTCCTCATGTATTGAACGCACTGCCATCTTCTTTCGGTGCTTGTGATTTGGATGTTTGCATATAACTGGAGGTCTCCAATAAATTCCGTTGCTGAACCGATGCTTTGGGCATATTTTCTGTTCATCATTAAAGGTTATACCTATGCGGTTTTGTACAAGTAATAATTCTGTACATGAAAGTGTAGGCATTTTAATTTGAAGTTTTTTACAATGTGGTCTTATATCCAAAGTGAGCTGAGAGAAAGTAACTATTTCATTGTCTTTCACAAATGCAGAAAGTCCTCAGGCGAACTTAAAACACAGTCATTCCACTTTTTCTCCATAGTTCTGAACTATGTTCCACAATTTTATTTAGAAACGAATAAAATCTAAAATACGGAAAAATATGTCTGAATAGCGAAACAAATGCAATACATTACTATTTTACAGCAACCAGACAGTCCCATACACAAACGAGAAGTCAGGCATAAAAGTGAAAGTAAAATGTACATTCCAAAAAACAAAAATTGAACTAGAATGATATAAATAAAAAGTTTTAAAATCGTTGCACATTATAAAATAACAATAACAACTTATTTTTAAAAAAGTAATAAGAAATTTAATATCAACTCACCTATTTTTGAAAAACTGAAGAAGTCATGTGTTCTTTTATGTGTTTATCCAAGTAGAATCTTAGTTCAAAAAGGAAAATAGTCATCTAAATAGAATCTTCGAGTGTTCTAAAGTAAGAGTAATGTTGCCACTCAAAAATTATGAGTGTAATATTGTACTAAATAATTTCAACAAAATATCTTTTGGTCAATATGCATGTAAATGACAAATATAGATAACCAGGGTGGTTGATCACTTTTTAGTAATATCCAATAAGAATCTTTTTATTTAAAAAAAAACAAACCTCAAGCAGGTGTAATAGTTAAGAAGCCTATTCTCAACTTTGATAGGTTTTGTGAATAAAAAATGAAAGAAAACCTTTGGCACAAATCTGCAATTTATTTAATCTGAGGGAAAATGTCCATCGATCAATTTTACCGTTTTTCAATATTTTAACCAACTTTACATCGTTCTCGAATAAAAGTGAGCAGAGGTGCCAAAAAACAGACAGTGGCAGTGTTTAGTACACTAAAGTCACTCTCTGATGACATCATCACCTTATTTTTCAGATTCTGAAGTTTTGAGATTTTTGGCCTTAAATTAGGCCTAAAAGTCTAAAATTTCAGATTTCAAACTGATTTTACTGGAAACTTCAGACAGGTGCCAAAGTTTTTTTTATGCTAAAGTATTATGTTTGTGGTGTACTATCACATAACAATGCCAAATGTTTGGCACATATATGCAGTCGGCTAAATTTTGGCTCTTAAAGTAGCAAAAAATAGTGAATCGGACATATTTTTGTCCGCTATCTGCACCAAAACTTTAGTGATTTGCAAGAAATTAGCACTGATAACAATTATTACTAGTAGTCTATTATACATTTTTGCAATAAAAAGTTTGGCACATGCAGAAAATTTGGCAAAAAATTAATTCTAATGATAGCGTTTTTCATCAAAAATGCTATAAAACGCGCCTCCCTTCCTCTACAAAACTAGCTGAAACATGACAATGGAATGGAATTTTTTTAAGCGGTTTTCAAATTTGTAATCAGGATAACATACAGAACACTTCCTGAAAATTTCAGGGAAATCAAAAATTAGCATAATCACAAGCGTACCCCTCTCTCAGAAAATCACTCTTAATGATAGAGTTACATTCTTTTCAGAATAAGTATTTATTTCCATATTCACAATAGCTTTGAGTGATACACTGAATTCTGATGTTTTCATTTGTTATTTCAGAACCATAAGACATGATGAACAACAGTGAACGTTGAAGTGATCCGACTTTATCGATAAACACGAATACCGTAAAGACAGACGTATCGAAAGACATTTGTTACCTTTGCCATTAGAGAATACTGAATATATGCTTATTATACAGAGAACATAACATTCATTTTAAAAAGAAATTAGATGCGTAAAAAATTAGTTTTAATTATATAACTCTCGATCAAAATATATTCTACTGTGGTGTTAAATGAGAGCACGTTGTGGATATGTAATCGATTACTGGGAAGTGGGATTCAGATTATTTTCCGATACGTTGAAACTAAATTATATACTTTGCGTGTTTTTTATTAAAAATAAGATAGATGCCATGGTAATCCAATTCGGTTTTAGTTTTATAAACAGGATTGATGCATTTCTATCGTATGATTAAAAGCAGTTTTTAAGAGATTGATTTGTTTTTAAATATTACATTTTCTAAGTATTCTGTCATTCTTCTGTTTTTAATATAGTGTCAATTTGTATTTATTTTGCGTGTATGATTACACCTAAAGCGTAAAATCAAAAGAAATAATAGAACCATTGTTAAATATTTTTAAATAAAACTAAATAAATATCTTGATCAAGGTAACATTGGTCAACCAATCCATCATGGAATTGGTCGTTTTCCTAAGAGAATTTCGTATCAAACTACCATCTAAATCAGTTTCATGTTTCAGACCCTTGTGATTATATTTCTTTCTGCTCGCCAACAGGTTTTTTTATTATTTATTTATTAACAATGTTACTAGTAACTACTCTCAAGCCATCAAGATATGCCTGTCTCTGATAATAAATGCTCTCCCAAGTTGAGATTTCTTTCAACGTTTCTGCTCGGGAGCTGTTGTGAGGAGAAAAAAAAATTACGAAAATATCTTTTCCGATAATGCATTAATGAGCCGGAGCGGAGGTCACGTCGCTACAGTTGCAGTTTCTTCTCTTGGCCAGAGAACTGAACTATCAGATTTGACGTGTAAGGCCTTCAGGGCAGAACATTCTAGAAGTTAATAAGGGCATAAGAGGAGTTCTGGGGAAGGGTGGGGGAAGAGTCATGTTTATGTTCATTTTGAAGAATAAAGTTTTTTTTTTATTTTTTATTATTCGTTTTAAACTTTCTTATCTTCTGGAGAAAGTGGTGTTGATGTCCAGGCGGAATTTTAATGCCTACTAAGTTTCCAGAAACATGCTTTTACTAGTGTCAGCGACCTTGTAAAAGATTTGTTAAACACGACACTGAAACAGTAGCGGTGAGAATGTTTTATTAACATGTTCTGTGTCTATTAAATAATTCACGATAATTTATGGTGGATGTTGACAAAAATGAAACAAGGGCTATGTGTGGAGGAAGGATCAAAGACTTGATCTCTCGAAGCACCATAAAAAAGGGCTTGTGGTTGGGGGGGAGGGTAGGGGCAGTTCTTAAAGTCTTAGAATAAAGCGTTGACACCCGTTCACGATTTTCTATTGTTCTATTTTCATTTATTTCGTAAGAGGAGGATGAAATGCAAAATCTTTAAAAAAATACATGTAAAAAAAAAAAAAAAAAAAAAAAAAAATGCGTAAAATGTTGTGTTACTTAAAAAAAAAAAAAAAAAGCATTTTATTTTGAATCCAAAGACACCAAAATTATATTTCTACGTTGAGTAATACTAATGATTTTAAGCGAATAAAGTTTTGGCATCACAAACAAGTGGATTGGATTTTGAAACTTTGAACCCATTTTTCTCATTGTTGCTCTTTTTTCATGTTTGTTGAAGTTCAAATTGATATATCTTCAGATCTATTTGAAGAAACACTTTGAAACTTACTACAATATATTTTCAAACATATTACTTTAATTTGTCTGTAGGGATTAGTCATGTTTATATGAAATTTCTTTAAACTTTTTTTTTTTTACAGTGAAATAGTGAAATTATTATTATTATTATTTTTATTTTTTCAATTTTTTTATTTTTTTTAATACTTTTGCAAATAACAAAAATCTGTAGTAATAGTTTGTTAAATATATATTTTTGTTTATAAAAATGCTCAATTTTTTTTGTCATTCTTCTTCAATTCAATTCTGTCGATTCTTAACAAACATCAAAAATAAGAAACGTTGCTTTTGAAAAATTGCCCATATGAAAATATTATTATACTTTGTATATATTTATAGAAAAAAACCCCACCTATAATGATATTTAAAGAAAAAAGTGAAATGACTCGCGGCCCTCCCATAAAGGGTCGCTTACTCTCTCAAAAAACATAATATATTAAGCACCGAGCTCATGAGAGATCGTTGGTTCGGTCCTAGCTTCGCCGAATACTGGTGATTATGGGGGTCGATTCTAGGGATCGCATCCGCCCTAAAATTCCTTAAATTTTTGTTTATCCCTAAAATTCCTAAAATGGTACTTACATTTTTCGATAATTCTTAAAAAATATATCGAAAATTCCCCAAATTGCCTTCAAAACCAGCGAAAAAACCCAGATATTCCTCCAGAAGAGAAAATCTTTTCTGAGATTTTAATTATTAAATTTTTTTAAAAATTGGCAATTTTTCCCGGTATTGAAACATGCTTTGAAAATAATGTCTGTGTTAGAAGCCTATGTTAGCTTTAAAAGAAATACCCCTAAAGCTTTAAAAATTATCCCTAAAATTTTGGAATAATCCCTAAAATTTTGGAATAATCTCTAAAATTTTTGGAATAATCCCTAAATTTTTTGCAATTATCCCTAAAATTTTTCAGAATTATCCCTAAAATGTTACTAAAATATTTGGAATTATCCTTAAAATTCCTACTTAATTTTTTTTAGAAAACTCACTGCACCCCCTGCGATGCATTTTAAATCTCAATGTATTAAACAGGTAGTGGCCTCAATGTCCTCCAGTTGGTGTGGTGGGTATTGTTTGGGGTTGGAGGGATAGGTATGCGCGACGAGGTATCGACCTTGTTATCTTAGCGTAGTTTAAAATTAAAAGACGTATCTGACAGTGATAAGCCCTTTATTGTGGCAGAAATACACTTTTAAATCTGTAAATTAAGAAATGTCAGAAAAATACAAATGTTTGATTTTGTTATTAAATTTAAGGAAATAGTAAACATTATTAATTACCCCTCTACTATGTAACTTAAAAAAAAACGCATTTTCTTTTCTTATAACAATAGATTTTTAGGTAGATTCAGCATCCTAGGTTTATCCCTTATCATCAATAGTCCTAGGTTTACTCTTCAAATGCTGTATTATCATCAATTTTTAAGCAAATAACACCAATAACAAATAGATCATTAACTTTCATCTATTTTTTCTCAAGTTCATCAAACTTTATCAGAAATCTCCTAAGAAACAAGGTTCGTAAATAATGGTAATAAAAAATATCTATCTAAACTAATTCAAATTTGAATAGGTGTGAAATTTGAAAAACACAACATTGTTGAACGATTTAGTTTATTTTACTTCCATCACATATGCTAGAAAAGCTTTTTGGTAAAAGAATAACCTTAGCTGATCAGTGGAGACGAATTTTAATTACTTATGAAATCTTGTAGTCAGCATAATTTTGCATAGTTTTCATGTTTGTTTTCTTTGTATATTGTTACTATGTGTATAAAATGTTGATTCAAGAGAAAAAGAAACGAAATGCAATATGATTGAATTATGTGTTTATTTATAGTTATACAAATGAACCATTCTCCAATTAAAATCATACCCATGTCATTGAAAAGAATCCTTTATTTGCATTCGTAGATTGCATTTTTTTTTTTTTTTTTTTTTTTTAAATTCTTTGGTGGGGTGGGGTGAGTTTTAGGCATTGCTCATTCTTGCCTGTTCCTGCCATTAAACACCAGCAACACGACATTGAAATGTAGAGATCGTAGTCGTAACACTGACCTGTGTTGCTGAGGTTATTGACGTATTAACTTCGACTAGCATATGTTGCTAAACAACATTAGGCACTTCTCCAGATGTGCTTCCGAAGAATTGCCACTTTCTGTTTTCCTTTTATTGTTCACAAAACGATCCATCTTAGGTCAAACGACAAAATCATCTTAGGTCAAACGTCGTAAATTCCTTTGGGGGAAGAGGACGATTTTTGAAAACATAATTAAATGCAGAATACTTATTTTATATTTTAAGATAAAAGTTACATGTATTAAGAATCTACAAATTAATGAGCTTCAACTCAACTTCATTCTCAATAAAAACTACACATGCATGTAACTGCTATTTAAATTGATTTAAGATTCCGTTGCGTCTTAAAGAATAATCATCAGTCTATTACTGCCTCATAGACATAATTCAATTTTCCAATATTTTCCTAAACTTAAAACTTCTTGAACAGGGAATCTGGAAGTAAATTATGTGTACTATTGGGGAGAACATTTATTTTCTCTCATCTGATGCGGGGAAGGTGGGGGGGATTTATATTAACTGGATTTTTGGGCGTGTGTGTGTCTTGAAAGGTGAGAAGGGGTAGGGGGGGATATTGATAGAAAAAAGGATTAATAATGTGTGCTTGTTTGTGTTGCAATGAAGCTTTTAGAGAGTAAAATGAACCTGGTTCGTGAAGAGTCAAAATGTAGGATTTGTACACATTGATGAGTCTCTGCAACACTGGTAACGAAGCTACAAATGTTTTGAGGCAATATTTCGACCGACAATGTAATTGAAAATATCTTAGCAAATCGTAATGTCGTGAATCAAACATTAGCTATGTATGTGTGGTGCAGAAAAAGGCTTCAGTTCTCCTTTTACAAAAGATTTTTTTTAGACTAATATTTTAATGTCTATTTTCATCTCACAATGGAAAATTAAATTAGGCGCGGATATCTGATTTGGAATATGTAACCGAAACATCAGCGTTTCATTTATGTCGAAAGCAAAGAAGAAGAAAAAAAAAAGAGAGTAGTATCGGCATTCTCCATCTCTCTTGATTGGATTGTGTTGGGAAGGGATTAGCTCGTTAATGACATACTCTGCAGTGCTACAACACCATTAAGGAAACAAATGAGCAGGCTTCTTTGGGAGAATTCGAGGGGGATGATAAATGAGTGAAAGGACTTATTTCTTTAGAGAGCTCCCTCATTCAGAGCATGAGATAGACAGTGGAATTCTCATGAGGTAAGCGAGGTATGGCGTGTCCCTGGCAAAGGACGTTGGTTGTTTTGAATTTTCCGTTGAGAGAGCTACATAAAGCCAAAATATTGCTGGAACATGACTAGGGAACTGGATTTCCAGTGGATATTGATCCTGCATTAGTTTTCAGAATGGGAGAAAACCCGAGAAACTTCTACTTGACAGCTTGATTCCAGGTAGTACAGCGGTATTGGCCAATGTTCGAAACAGGGGTTCTTTGAAGATTGGCCAATCCATGCCAAAACTGGAGCCTCATTTCAAAACCATCACAAAACCAATTTTTTTACCCCCTCCATCCTTTCTAATAAAAACATATTTCATTTTAAAACACAGCATCAACATTCCAAAACTTCCTGTTTAATTGACCCAGCACTGGGAGAGATTGACCAAGATCCGTTGTAACGGCCAGTCTACAACTGTCAACATCAGGATTCGATATTGGCCAACGTATTTGTGCTACTGGGGATAATAAACGGGATACTATTTCGTACCTAAGTCCCAGTAGCGGGGATTCGAAATTTATAACAACCTGCCTGTAATACAAGAATTTTCAAAACAAATAAAAATAATATCTATTTTTGTATATATATAAAAGCTTGCTATGTTCAGCAAGCTCAAAGACCAAAAGTTAGTTTTTCGAGGGGAAATCATAAGTAAAACGAAACGTTTAGTATAAAAAAAAGAACGCAATCTGGCAAGGAAATAAATCATACCGAAAGAAAATTGAAATTTTTAAATTTCATATAGCTGTAGTTTTGCGTTTCAAATAGGATAAAACTTAAAGGTAACCATACAATGAAAGCAAGATTATTTGCATTCGCTGTCTTGAGGAATTCCTTGCAAAGAAGAGCCAGGATTCATTAGGACAGGTCTGTAACATGTACATCAAATAACAATAGCAACAAAGCGATGTATGACTCTTTCTTAGTTAATTTTTTTCTTTACCTTCAATCATAATATTGAAAGAAGCGGTCACGTACATAAGCTAAGAGTTCAGTCCTCATTTTAATTTCATTGTTGTTTTAGACATGTTATATTTAGGTAGCACGTGGCGTGGAAGTAAAGTTAATTACAAAGTATATGGCTTTTTTAATAATACGATTTTATTGAACTGGGATACATTTTCAATTACAGATTCAGGTCGTAGTTATAATTTTATTCTATGAGTTTGTTCTAACAGACAATTAACTGATATTTGTATTTAATTTAACTGGCTATTCACATTTCAAATGATTTTACATTCGCAGTAACAATAAACACATGCTAAGATCCTTTAAAACTATACATAGAATATTCCCAATTAGATACGAGTAGAAAAATACGTTCTTTTTAAACCGTATTGAATCTTTTAGAATGGTCTTAATTCTTAAAATCTTTTGAATAATTTTTTCCTAATTTTTGTAAAAACATATTATTTTATAATTTTAAATTCTTTTTCGGTACAATTTTGATTCGGTACAAATTGTCTATTACCGATGGAATTTTGGAGAAATAGACGGAATTAGATCTTATGTTTTAAATCACATTAAGAACATCTATGCTTTATAACACAATATATCAAGTTTAGTGACAGTCGTCCATGTTTGTTAAGCTATCAAACGTATTTCGATCCAACATATGAAACAAATTATAAGCAATTGATTGGACGACTAGATTATCGGTCCAACACATACCGTCTGAAAAGGACTGGTGAAACGAATTTTTATGTTCAATGAAGTCAATTTACCTCTAAATATCAATCGGAATTTTGTCTATACAACAGTTATTAGAAATAGAAACATTCTTTAATCTCATTAAACTTACTCGTAAAGCTGCAGAAACTAAAGAATCATTTGTGCTGCGATATGCTTCAGGTTGCAACATCGTTGTAAAACTAGCTATTAACGTTGGTTATGCCACCTCATAAGTGTGAAATCATTATACAAAACTCGCAACGCATTATTTTAGTATTACAGTAGTTAGGATAAAGAAAAAGCAAAAGTGAACGTTCAAGATTCCTGAAGGAGTTTAATCGATTTCTCTCGTGACACCGTATACGACGGGAAGGAATCTTGGATGTTAGATTAAACGCTATCTTAACAGAATAATACTTCCACCCAGAAGCGGGGCTTTAATTAAGCTTTTGTGGCCAATCGTAAAAACTTATTCAAGTTTAGCACCCCCAAATTAAATGTGATCTGTGCGCATAATTTCTTTCAACTTAAACGCTAGCTTACCAAATTATTACCACTGTGCTTCAAGAACCCAGCAGGCAAAATGCTTAGCTCTTAACATGCCAACAGTATTCTGTAATCATGAAGAATTACGTGCAGGGAGGAGCAGATCGCATATGTGCAAGAGAACACACGATTTCTTTCAAACCTTGATTTTTAGAAAATGAGTTTGAATGAGATGAAATTTCTTACTGAAATGTTAATTAAAAGTTGTACATTAATTTTCTGTTCAACTTGAATAATTTAAAACTCGTGTTTTATTTCTTTTTATCCCGCGAATTTTGCCACTTTTCTCCACATAATTTTTAATTTTCAAAAGTCAAAGTGATATAATTGCACTGTAGTTGGAATGAGGAACTTGCACAAGTGAGGAAAATGAATAATTTTCGTACTTTCTAATGTTATCCAATGAATATACTTGAGCAGTGCAATTATTTTTTATCTTTATGCTTTCAATTAATTAAAAATCGAGCTTTAAATTAGCTGAAATCAAAGGTCACGTGACCAAAAACGCATAAAAAACCTTGATATAGTTGCGCATGGATACCGTCGAAAATCTGTAAACGGAACCTCACCCCAACCTCGTCTAGCAGGTTATTAGACTGGTCCATCGGCGCAATGACGTCACACGCAAAAGTAGCTTTTTCCCGACAAATCGCCAAAGTGAAAAACTAAATATTTTTTTAACTATCTATCCGAGCTCAAATTTTTGAAAGAATTGTATTGTTTTTCATAATTTTTTATCTACTTTAATTAAAAATAAAACAAAAAAACGTGAAAATTCCTCATTACTCTTCTGGCGGGTTTCTTCGATTCCAATGGTATTGAATAACTATTACAGGAGTTCAAATGAATACAATTATAGGAGTTTAAATGAATATAATTTTAGGTATTTAAGTAAATATAATTATAGGAGTTTAAATGAATATAATATTGAATTCCACAAACTTTCGTTAAAAAGTTATAACGAAAGTCTTGGGTAGTCCCTAAAGTTATCTTGAGAAAATTAGTCCCTGACCGTGTTGAAATTTATCCCTGTAGAGGTGCGTACCATTCTACATATAGACATTTGCGTTTTAAAATCGAAAGTTTTCCTTTCTTGTCAAATGGAAGAATATCGCGTGTGTGTATGATTTTTGGTTTTCTGAACTGCTTATTGTTTCAAAACTTTAAATTATTGAAGCGATCGATTTTTTTACAAAATTTTGTTGACACTCATCTTTAAGAATGCTGAGATTTGTTAACGCTTTGTCCTAGAGTACTGAATCGGAGCATGAATTTCTGCTATTGATAGTGATAGAGTTTGTCTATCGACTATTGCAGTTAACTATTGTTAGGGGTTCAAGTTTTTTTTTTTTTTAAAGTTTTTTTTTTATGAAACAGTTGATTGTCTGAAAGATGTATATTGTTACGAATTTCTGTATATTTGAAAATATTTCGTAGTGTTAATTTTGTAAATAGGAAAATTTATGTACATTTCGCATAAGGCAGTGCAATAGTTCGTTTCTTAGCTTTGCTTCCCTGCAGTATGTCTATTAATGCTTGATAACGAGTTTTACAGAGATAACGCTGGGAAGCGAGTTTTACAAGGAGCAGGGCATTTAACATTATGGTAATGACAATCTCGCCAAATTGGAGAAATCGCCAAATTTCGCCAAACTTGGCGACCATTTGGCCACATTTTCGGTCCCCATGTACACGTATAGGATTTTTCGACTACGATCTGGAAAGTTCGCCAAATATCTACCTCTAGAAGTTTCAAGAAGGTTTGACTCCTATATAAGACCGGCCAAGTGAGCGGGGTGTTAGTTGACTGAGTTGAGTCCGTTAGTTGACTGAAATTACTGAGTTAGTTGAGATACTGACTGAGTGGAGTTACTGACTTGGTTGTCTGTCAGCGAGCATTCAGAGAGTTCCGAAAGCGAACTGTATTGCATTGTCTTTTGCGGCGATTTAGCAGTTGTGTGTCAAGTTTAACTGCTGTTGGTGCTCTGTTGTTGTGTATAGAGCTGTATTGAGTCTACTAGAACGAGAAGTTCTGGAGTTGTAAAGGAATCTGTGAAGAGTTATATTGGAATAAATTTCTGCAAGATTTGATCTGCTTTGGCTTCAAATCTTTCGAACCCATCCACGCAACAATATGAATGCGGCAATAAGCGAGACAGTTAATGTATCTGAAATATATAATAATTATCACTAGAGTGATGCTGCCAGTCTAGAGTGAGAGGGACAAAAGAAGTCGAAGATAAAAATGCTTAACAAATAATGTAACATTAAATTAAGGGAACAATTGAGGACTAGAAATAAAAAATGATCTAAGTCCAAAAAAGAAATTTTTTCAAGAGAGCCAAAAAACAATCGCATCTTGTACTTAAGACAATGCTTAAGTACATACTTCAGATTAAATTTAAACTATTGCTACTGGAGTTCGCACTTTGGGGGCTCTCCACTTTGTTTAGCTTACTATTTAAGACACTTTTCCTTAAAAAAACCCCGTTTTTTGATTTTTTTTGGTATTTAGATCGTTTTCCATTTCTAGTCCTCAATTCTCCAAATTAAGACAATCAAGTTGAAATTTCCAGTTTATTATTATATTATTATAACCAAGAGCTTATTTAACGATATTAATAACGATTTAATGATAATAACGAGTTTTTCATTAAACCCTCTCACAATATAATGAAGTTCTGATACCATTTAAAGTTTTGGAAACCGGAAAAAAGGAAACCGGAAAAATTTCAAATTTAAGCTTATTGCCATCTACTAACAGGCCATTTTAATATATTTGTACCGATTCATCATGGCATTGTGAAGTGTAATATTTTCTCTTGCAAAATTTATTGAACAATAGCATCGATTTATCTAATTGACAACAATTGAGGGCTGGGGAACTTCAGATAACTAAAGATAAGACATTTTTTTACTTTCAATTACCCATATGTTAACATAGGGTAATGAAAATATTGTTTTCTGTCTAAGGAAAAAAAAAAAAAATTTCGATTATTTTTTGCATTTCTCTATGTTTTGGAGTATCCTGATTTCAAAAACGTGGTCTAGAAAAAATATCTGCCGAACACACTGACCTATGAGGTCCAAATTTGGTGTACAGGTTAGTGGTGGCCATGGGACCTGTCATTAAGGTTTTTGTCAATATTGCTCAAGCGCAAAAAATGAAAACATGAAGAAAAAAAACCCTCATGTTTTTTTAGCAATTGCCAAAAAACTGCTCTTGCAATTTTGATCAAAATATCTATGGTAAATTAAGGTGTTCTAAATATCCCCACCTCCAAAATTCCCGTAAAAAGGCTACAAAGGTGTAAAAAGTTGAAAAACGAGTACCTAAGTTGAGTTCTCTTCCCTTGACCATCGCTCTTCAATTACCGTTTTACTTCTCTCCTCTCTTTCACTTACAAACAAGAAAGGATAATGTACGAACTATCGTAAAGTATATCTCAAATTCGTCATTTTGGCAAGTTTTTTTTCTTTCTTTGTTTTTCTTCTGTTGTTTTGTCGTGGTAAGGATTGCCGCCAAAATTTCGCCAACTGATCTCTTTTTCAAATAAATGAAAATATGAAAATGGTAATAATACTATTCCACGTTAAATTTAATAATTGTAGTGACCAGTATTATAGTGTAATTGAAAGTTTGGCGTTGTTCTACACTCCCAGTTTTCTATCTAATACTTTAAAAATTTCAACTAGGTTTTGAAAACATTATTGAGAAACTATTAGAGACGTAATTTTCCATTTAAAAATAATCACTGCCAAATGAAGCTGCAATTTCATTCATACATTCTGAACAATTAGGGGAAAATATGTACCAGTGTCACAGGTGAAATATGAATAAAGAAACAGACTAATTAAATCCCAAACTGTACACATTAAAAATTTATATTTTGTATCAAAAGCTTTACAAAGAAATAACCTTACATTAAGTAATTCCAAACTTTAATATAGTAAAATAATACTTCATTAAAGTTTAAAAAAAAAAAAAAAATTTTTTTTCCCTTTTTTTTTTCTTCGAATTTGCTGACTGGAACGGTTTCGGTTGATCAGTATTCGGATAAGTAATTCGGATTCTACTGTATTTAAGGGGTATATAGCAATAAATTTGATTTTTTACCTTTCTGTACATCAAAGACCAAAAACCGGAGCAATTATATAACTTCGATGTTTAGCCGTTTGAAACGATGACAAATGATTAGAACAGGCAGTGTTCGCCAGTTAAATATATCCAAAGGGTATTTTCCCCCCCTCTCTAAATTTTAAGGGGTATTTTTAAAAGCCAAAGGGTATTTTTTATATTAAATTTTTTTTAAACTAAAGCAAATTAAGTTTGTTGACAAAACCAGCAACTACAACAATAACAATGATGCTCGATCGATTCCACAGTATTACGACGAACACCATTAATTTTGACAAACATCAACCGTCGTCTAATCTTTTCGAATACGAACAGATATTATTATTTTTAGAATTACAGATATTCTTTTTAAAACTACACCAGAGTCTCCATGGCAACTCTCGCTTTACAATTCGTAATCGTTGCTACTCACTTGTATAAGAACATGGTAAGTAATTAATAAGTAATTTTAAAATATTGAAAAAATATATTCGAAATTTTTATTGCAATAATATTTTAATACTTTGATAATCTACCTGATAGAAAAGTGCACAAAGAAATACCGTTTAGACAAGCATTTGCACGAGTTAACTTATTGCCAACAAACCAATGTGTAAAATGAGTTTGTATGTCGAATTGATATTTTGAAATGAGAATTTTTAAATTATAGTTTTACATATAGTAATTACAGAATAAGTTTTTAAAAAAATCAGTCATTATCCTGTTGTTTTCAACTCTTTATCGTCATTATTTCCATAAAACAAGAACTTTATGAAAAAAATAAGATTTTTATAAATGAAACTATTGTGTCCTATAACTTTTAAAGAAAGAATTAAAATAAAATATTATTTGGTGTAATTCAGCTGTGTCTAACCCACGAAACAACTGAATTTTATTAACATTAAGAGTACAAACCAAATTGCTTACATGTGTGTTAATTATAGTGTCTGATTTGAAGCCCCGATTTTTATTTTTAATTGGACACTAACTGTTTCCCCCCCCCCCTTTTTTTCCCCCCCTGTTTTTTTTTCTCCCCTTCTTTTTTTGCCCTTCTCTAAACTAAAGTGAACTTATACAAGAATTCTTTAAAAAAAAATTTTTAGGTTAAAAAAGCCATGTTGTTAAATTGGCTAGTGAGAAAATACAGAGATATGCAAATTCTTATGGATTGTCCTGAATTTTTAGGGATTTGTTTCTGAATTTTAGAAATATTTTGTGTTATTAGCAGGTTGAATCGTTATAGTGTCATTTGGTATTCTATTTATTAACATTTTAATTTAATGTGTAAAGAAAAATAACCATTTCTGAATATTACTAAAATTTGAAGAGGGATACTTGTGATTATTAAGGAGATTACATGTCTACAAACTGAAGTTGGCACCTCAGAAATTACTAAGTATACAAACACCCAAATTATTCATTTATCATGATTTACAATTTTTGTTTCCCCCCCCCCCCCCCCGAAAAAAATTCCTGGCTACGCCACTGGTCTATGACAATGCATTCTATCAAATTTTGGGGCTGTTACTGTCACTAAAAGGTCGCTTTTACGGAATACTAATAGACCAACCTTCCGTCATCCAATCGCGTTAAAAAAAGCATTGAACCGACCTTTCCTTTTGCCAAAAATATTTTTAATAAATAAGTTATAATATTACTTTAATCAGAATAAATAAATGATATTTGGATGTGAGAGCATAAATTCACGTTCATTTTTAATAAATAAATTTTGAAACGTAGTTTGCCGCACATTTTGCAAATGTTTTTGATATCGGCGCAGTGTCAATGAATATAAAAATTGACAATGGATATAAAAGATTTTTGAAAACTCTGTTTTTATGGGTTATATTATTTTAAATGGCTTTTTGTTCAGTACCAAATGAAGTATTCAGTTAAGAGGTTACATACACTCAAAATTTGCAAAAATTAAGTTTGGTATTTGATTTTATTTAGTGAAAAGGAAAAATTGCTTTAGTCATCTGCGTATATTTTTTAACTAATGAAATCGTCTCCCAAGTTTTCAAAGTTTCTTAAGTTTTTCTTATTAAACGTTTTCAACACCAAATAGATTTTAAAAACAGTGTTAAGAAATATATATATTAAGGTTCCAATAACTATTATAGATATTATTTGATAATTTCTATTTCAAATAATCAATGCCGAATGAATCTTTATTTTAATACTCCCAATTGTGATAACCCCGAAAATAGCTTGCCAGTTTGATGTTACTTAAAAAAAAAAAAAAAAAAAAAAAAAGATTACTCCCTGTGTACTTACACGCTTTTTAATAATGTTTCACACATTTTTCGTAAATTTCATACTAAGTGGTTAATTTTTTCCCCTTTAGCCCCTTTAACTCAATAAGTGCATAACATTTTCACTCTTCTGTCAAATTTCTCCTTTTCTTAATGTTATAATCAAAACTTTTGAAGGAGAGAACGTCTCCACCTTAGCGTCCTGCACTGAAATCGTGTCTAAATTTTTATTAGTATATTTTTAGCACTTCGCAATAAAACATTTCCCGGAACTTTATGCTTAAGAAGGCTTATACGCAGAATGTGACAGATTACGGGTACGTTTCCTCGGGCACGTACTTCAAGTAGTCACTAGGGGGCTCCGCCCCCTGCTCGCTAACGTTCGCCAACCCCCTGGATTGTTATGCAATCTCCTTGGTTCGCGACGCGTACCAGGCTCGCTTCAAAGTGAGGCATTTAAAATATGCCCTAGAAAAAGCTATTTCATCGGCATAATCAATAAAATCCTTGAAAAGTTGTATTGTGCCATGAAACTGAAAACGTTGGATTATTTATGATGAGTTAAGATACTTTGGATGTCATTATCTTAATGCTTATGTCGAGACGCGGTAAGTAGGGACAGTTTGGCAACGTAGCAGAACGTTTTTGGAAAACAATAAAAATAAACACTCTAGTACATATATTTAAAAAAGATAAGTTATTTCAGAAAGCAATTTAAATTTATGGACTGGTTTTGTATGAAGCGCTAAAATAATTAAACTTGCACGTCGAAATATCTTAACAAAGCAATATTAGCAATCATATGATTTGCATAATCCTTTTAGCGATACTTAAAAAATGACGCAGTCAAATTGTTTATCTGCAATGATGAAGTATTTATTCAATTTGTGTGAATGTGAGCATGGAAACCTTAATATTCTTAAAGGAAATTCCGTGCTCAGTTTTTATAGCCATGTATCCGGAAAACGTTCATAATAAATATGTTGTGGTTATTTGCCGAATCCAAACAAATCTGGCTTGTTTTAATTGTATAAGAAAGAGAGTTCCCGGAATTCTAATCCAAAAGAAATATACATATATTGCATCACTGTAAATATTAAATCAATACGTTTTAAATAGGCAATAATTTTTTTCTGTACTCTGTAATAAGAAAAACAAAATATAGCGAATCCAAGATGTTTTCTGTTGCCAGTTATATTAGTCAAATTTCGAAAGATATATTGTGATTGGCTGAATTTGGAAATTCGGGCATAAAATACATTTAGAAGATTTGTGATTGGATGTTTGAAGTCGGTGCCATTCTGTTAACAGAAATACACCCGAATTTGGGCGGCACGCAAGAGAATCATATATATAGATGATAACGAATGTGACAGATAGCCTCTGGTCGAGCTGCCTGTATGGTGTTTTCCAGGTTTTCCCCCATACGAAACGCCAGTGCGATGCAGTTTTCCTATTAGCGATCTCTCGGTAGGCTTCCGAGTATTCTCCTTCTCGAAGTATTCTCAGAAGTCTAGATCTTTCTGTAACGACGTAGTATAGTATAATCAGTGAGTAATGTAGTTTCTTTAACAGTTGCGTTGATTAGGTGCCATACAGGAATAGGCAATCGCTAAAAGTGAAGATGAGAATAGCAAAACTAACTTGATTTTGATTTCCAATTCATTTACATTAAGAATAAGAGGAGGCAATTCCCATCCTCCCCAATATCCGCCACTGTTATTGCGTGAGAAAACATCCAATCCATCCATAAAATCTGGCCAAAGCCAAACGCGCCATAAATGTCGAAGCCTGATAGCCCTTCTCTCCCAGTAGCCAACACATGGCGATAGAGACATCAGAAAATATTCAAGAGTTCTTCTCAATGGTCGCCAACCCCAACCAATGGCGTTGCACCTCGCATACCGCCAGCTCAATTATTATTTTTCCCGCCTCTCCCTCCACCTCAGTTCCCCGAACGGCTCTGCCCTGCTGAGGTCAATTAAAACATCGCAAACGATTTTTTTTAATTCCATTTTTATTCTATTCTACCCCCCCCCCCCCCTCTTCCTCGCGCACTCAGCATTCGAGTGTTATTTTTTTACATCGCTCTCCCCGCCTACTTTTCGTGTTTTCTTTTTTCGAGTATCTTGAAGAAGATTGAAACATTTTCCTCTCCATCCATTCTAAGAAAAACCTGTTTCAGGTTTATCCCCCCCCCCCCCTTCTCCCCCAGGTAGAAACTTTTTTTTTTCCAACGCGTGTTCTTCATTCTGAAGTTTTTTTTTTTTTAAAGTATTCATCTTTGTTCGACCGCGAACTGTTTAATACACCTATATATACTACGCTATTAAAGGCAAGGTGAAAAGGGAAGGAGGGGGAGTGGGGGGTGCTAAGAACCGGGGGAAGAGTGTTGGAGCTTATACCTCCTCTCTTTCTCTCTCTTTTTTTTTTTTTAATGCAGGCTTACCAAACATCTTTTGCCGTAGGATTTTGTTCTGAATAATCACTGGTTTGACAAAAGATAGGGAAGAGAATGTGAGCTATGGAACGGACGTTCCCAAATATTGACTTGTGCCACAAATGCAGAGAAAATAAAATGTTCGACATGAGGGGAAAAGGAAGGAGAGAAAAAAAAAGGGGGGGGGGGGAGGGGAGAATCTTCAAAACTCGATAACTCGTCAAGTTATTTGAATTTTTTCTTTGCTTAAGGGAGATGGGGCAATATTATAATTATATATATATAAAAAAAAAATGCAACGATAATTTTTAGGAATTTTCAAGGTGTTGCAAAATGATATGTGAACACTTTAAAATCTTTAATTACGATTATTATTTTTTACACTTGCCGTAAAAATTGGATCATTTTCGAAAATTGTAAAATTTATAATTTTTGTTTTGAAGTAATAAATTTAGATGCAGCCCGGCTGCACTGGCTATAGTGCACGAGCCGCAACTGGTGGTCAAAAGATAAAAACATACAATTAATAACGCGCGCAGACGATATTTACAAAAGAAATGCTATTCAAATGTGTAAAGGAAATTTTCTATGGCAAAGCACAGAAAATTGAAATGTCTTAAAATAAGACACAAAAGTGCCTTAAACAAGTGGCACTGTTTTAAGACGCAAAATGGTGTCTTAATCTTTAAGACACTTGAAGTGTCTGAAAATGGGTATTTTTTTGGGTATTTTCAGATATTTGGAGTGTCTGAATTGGGGATATTTTCAGACAGTTGATGTGTCTGAAAAGGTTGTTTTTGTTACCTTTCAGATGTTGCGAAGCTAAAAATGCATATATTTAAATTAAAATGCAATAAATCTGTTTGTGTTAAATTACAAATTTTTATTAAAAGAAAAGTCAAAATTATTGTTTTATTACCATGTTGCACATCATTTTTTGTTGACTATGTTTCATCTTCCTGGTAAATTTAAGCATGAGATTGCAAAACAGCAACACAGCTGTTAATAATATGCATACAACTTAATATATCCAAGTAAGGGAACTAGGACTTATTGTAAAATATATGTACTGGGATAGTAGACATTGTATTGCGGCTGAATCTCAAAAGCTTTGGCTTCTAAGAATGTATTACAGTCAGTGGCGGCTCGTGGGCAGGAAAAGTGGGGGGGCCCGATGAAAAAAAAATAAAATTGGAGTTTGCGAAGTAATATATATATATATATATATATATATATATATATATATATATATATATATATATATATATATATATATATATATATATATATATATATTGAACCATAGTACGTAATTTAAAGTGTAAAAACGTATCTTTATAAGTAAAAAAAAAGGTTACAAAGACTCTGTAATTTGAATATTGAGCTTCTAAGAAAGTATATTAAGAAAGTGGGAAAAAGTATTTTTTTTGGTCTCTAAAAATATTAATACGAAACATTTGCACATTTTTTTTTTTTTTTTGGCAATAAATGCAAAATGTTTTTATTTCTACTAGAAAATTTAGCAAGCACGATAAAATTTTTTTTCCAAATAAAAAGAAACCTCTGTAAGGAATATTAGTCCTTAACTGTGAAAATCTTTTCAAAGTCATTTGCTTAAAAAAAAAACCTGCTTATGCTCCAGAAAGATAAGAAGTTTCCTTTCAATCTCTTCTTTTATATATAAAAATGTGCTTATAGTATTTGACAAAAGTTCACTCTACTTTCAATTGACTGCCTGTAGACTTTTTATTTGTTATGCCTACAAATCCCATTTAAAAAAAAAAAAAAAAAAAATGAGGCAAGAAATTTTTCAAGGAATTCTAAAATTAGAACTAAACCTTTTTCCAGAAATGAGAAAACAATCCTGGGAATAATTGCTCAGCAAAATTAAGAAATATTTCATTCGCTATCCAATGTTCATACTATGACCAATCGAGCGAAGCAACTTATAACATGCAACTATGTAGCAATATAACTTAAAATAAGGATTTTGTTTTTTACGAAAATTGCAAGAAGGTCGAAAAATACGGGGGGGGGGGGGAGTTTTTGAGGTCAAACAATAGCAGTGCGATTATGTGAGATTGCTTACAGAGGCGGACATTGTTTGCAACTTTACTAGGAGAAAAGGGGGTGGGGCTTAATTATATTCCGGGATTCAAAGATAAAAGAACAGACAGATAAAAGAACAGACGTATGGAGCATAACTTTTTGTCTCCATATAACCTAATCGCATTAAAAATGCAATAAATTTTTTTTATAAATATTTAATATTTTTATTAGATTAAGAATACTTAAGAACATTTTAAAATGAGCTAAAATGTTGATCGGGCGAAATGTTTAAGTTCAACAACTTTGAAGCTGAAATTATTTTAATGTAAGATAAATTATCAATATTTTCAACATACCACATCATTTTAAGCACAGTAAAGCTGATAGGATCAGATTTTTTTAGTACTTTTAGATAGCACTGTAGGAATTTGAAACTACCTAATTATAAGGTTCTTAATGAGTTAAGCAATGCTTTAAAATTCTGTTTGACATTATAATAGTAAATTAAAATACCAAATTTCGTTAAGCTGTAGGTCCCTGCCTGATTAGCTGTCATTGGATATAAAAATAGGTCTTTGAGCGTACAAACCAACTAACCAAAATACCAATTACATAACATATGTGAAACTATAAAAACCGATATTGCTCAATCACTATTCTGTACAAAAGAAAAAGAAAATAAAGATTTACGAGTTACAAACTATACAAATCTAATAACTCGATTAAAAATTCTGCAGCATATGCACAGAAAAAAAATTTCGTTAAATATTACATGAATTTAAGAATTAAAATACAAATCACATATACATGAAAGACAAAAAACTATTAAAAAAATGCTTGCTTACAACAGCAAATAAGTTTTAAAAGTAATTGAAATATATATATATATATATATATATATATATATATATATATATATATATATATATATATATATATATATATATATATATATATATATATATATATATATATATATATATATATATATATATATATATTTTAAAGTCATCAGTAATGCTACTAATATTTCAGTCACTGATATTTTAATTATTAATTCATGCAAAATAAATTTGGTTTATATAACAGTTAATAAAATGTGACAAAACCTTTGAAAGTACAATATTTACAATTTTGCAAACAAAATTGAAGGTATTGTTATATTGACCAGTTCAACAGTTTTAAATTGAATTACTTGATATTCTTTGAATAGTAAAATATATCTCGTTGTGTATTTTTTTGGCGCAAGAGCTAAGGGAGAGTTATACTGCAACGGAATATCCTTCAATCAAATTTTTTTTCAGTACTGTACATTTACTTATTTATTACAGAATTTTTTCTAAAATTATATCCTCTCTCTTTTATTTTTACTACCCAATAAAAGGATAAATGTCGTTTCAATCCAATTCTAGTAAAACCATTTATTTTTATAAGGAATGTTTTGTTGTCTTTATAGAAACTCTTCTATTAATCGTATCGGAGAGTTACGTTAATGATTCCATACGATATCATATATCAGTGGGAGAGGTAGGACAAATCAACACTTCTGATTATTTGGACGAAATTTAAATACTCAGTTATTTTTTGAGACAAAGAGTAGATATCAAAACAAAAACCTATTATTAACTCATACATTTTACTAAATAAAGAGTAAAATTTAAAACAAAAAACTTACCGTTGTTATTTATTGGTGTAAATTCTTTCGCAGTCGTACAAGTTAAAGACACTAAAGATAAACGTCCGATCCCTGACTTCAAAGTAAGAATTGACCATTTCCTTGCAAATCCCAGGACCAGGAGGTGTCTTGGTAATTTGAAACTCATGTTATGACAAAAAACCAGGATGTCACGTGAAAGGGAAGGAATGGCCCTCGTCACATTATAGAATTTTCTGTCTTATCTCTTTAGGTTTCAAATTCGAATGTACCCCCGATCCGGTCGAGAACAGTTCCGGTCAGTACGGGCATCACTGAGTTTTTATGGCCAGTAGCAGGTGTTCAGTGTTCTGGGGCCAAGAAAAATTGCGCGAAGAGTTGTGATCAGCCTTTCTTAGGAGAATGGGGAGAGGGGGGGGGGGTGCTGTATTGGGTGATCACATGAAATCGTCTGAGTTGGTTATTATTTTTCTAATGAATTAGACATTTTGATTCGAAAATTAAACAGAATCATAACTGGTAATAAAACATAAATATCACAAAAAGTTCACGAGCCATTTTGTATTCTAGCTGCAATTTTTAAGAACAGTATGTCTTAAAGTTAATATTTAATTGTAAAACTAATGAATTATTCAGAAATATTTAAAGGTTTTTATTTTATCAGAAACTAAGAAATATTTTCGAAAAAACTGATTGTAAGGAGGTGGGGAAATTTCACAGTAAGAATGTGTTCTTTAAATTATTTAACACGCTGTTTAACCATAAAAATGTTTTATCTATGCCTATTAATATTGTAAGGAAAAGTGCAAATATCATGACACATTCAATCCTATTTTGCACTAATTCAGCATCTTTTATTAGATTAAAATTACTAAAATTGAGAAAAATTTTACTGTGGGAAATATGCCTAGTACAAGTTAAAACTATTTACAGACTTTTAATGACTGAGAAAGTAATTTTTGGACATAACGTAAATCCTGCTACGCCATGTTATCTACAAATCCATCCATTTGGAATGTTCACAACTATTTCAAATACACCAGTCCAAGAACAAAAACAAAATATTTAAGCAAGTGCATTATAATTTATTAACTATAGTGATTTGGTTATAAAACATTAAGTCAGAAAAACAAAGCAGTATCATTGTATTTGAAATTTTAGGATATAAATAATCCCTTTAATTACAACTAAAACTGGTTTCAGATAAGATACATTTTTTTAATCAAATGTTTGATTGCTGTTTAGCTACTTCAAATTTAGAAATGCGGGCTGAGAAAACTTAATTGCTTAGGATTTGGATAAATACAATGGATATTAGAAGAATTCAACAGTAAATTGATATCAAATTCTCGATAACTCCTATTAAGTGACGAATAACTTGAACTATTCATTCATCATATTTCTTTCTAGTAGAATACTGAATTAATTTCTAAGTTAAAGAGTTTGAATGTAAGGTTTTTCACTGCATATTAATAATGAAGAAATGCTTTTTAAAAAATTAAATGTTTTTTAAAACCCCCTAAAAAGACAAAAATTATCCCCACTCCGACAAATTACTCAAATTCAAATTTTAAAGACTGATTATCACAGAAGTTTTATTAATAACTATGTCTACGTATTGCATTGTTTGGTTCTAAATTTTATAATTGATTCAACGCCTATTTCAGAACTCTTGTCTCTACTACTCTTTATAGGGAACAAATAAATTGTACTTGGAGCATTTTAACTTTGTAAATTGGATTTTATTTTGGAAATTGTATTTAAAAAATGACACTGAGTTTGCAAAGACAATATTTTCTATAGTATATATATCATAAATGTGTAAAGGTATTAAGTATTAATTCAAAAATATGTAGCTAATAAGCATATTGTATGAATTGACGTTCAGATATTTTCAATCAATTCAAACAGTATTTTTATTTTATAATTAATAATACGACAAAACATTCTGATTAAAATTGTATGGTAAAAAATACTGATTAATGGCATTTAATAATGAAGCATGCGGTGGATAAAATATTCTATATGATATTATGAAAAATTGTATGACACATAATAGAATGGTTCTGTTAACCATGCACTCAATAAATATTTTTGGAAAATTACATCAACTCTGTATAATAAAACCGCCATTATCACAAAAAGCCGATTTTTCTTGCAAATGGATTATTTTTTTAAAGATATCAAGTATTTTACTTTGAAACTTTTTAGGCGTATTTATAACATATTTTACATAAACAGACACATATTATGAAGAAATATATACTTAAATATTCTTTACTTAAATATTATTTAAATACTAAAAGTATTAAACTTATATTTTATACTAGTTTTTACAAACAAATTTCAAAAGTTCACGAAAACTACAATTTTTTTTAATATATTTCTTAAAAACATGTGCGAAGTACATAAAAGTTTAATATCTTCCATGCAAAAGTGTGGTGGTTGAAGTATGTCAATGTAATGTAATTTATTTCTAAATATAATGTTTAATTGGACTTTCTAATAATTTAAGAGGTTATGTAAATATTATATATTATCTCTACATAGTTACTTGTCTTTATATCCCTTGTTGTGCACCTTTTTACGTCCCCAATTGGCGAGAACATACAAAGTTTCTACGATAATAATATTAAAATTCGTGATAAAAATATGTATTTACTGAATTTCTCTAAACCTCGTTAAGTGAGATCACAGAAGTTTTAATATGTACCATATAACCACAATTTGGTAATTTGATAAATTTCGGAAGTTTTTGTAAAAAATTTACAAAAAGAAAAAGAAAAATACATGTACCAGGAAATAGTAAAAGTTTGGGTCTAAAAGTACGTAAGATATTTTGTTATCGTCCCCTGCTGGTCCCGCAGCTAACTGTAGTTTATCTTATATCTCCCCCTTTGCCCGTAAATGCGCAGACCGTAAGTGAGCAACTCCCTTCAAATTCAAGGTCGTCCAAATTAGGGGGACATTTTGTTCCCCCAAGCACAGTCTAGGGAAACTAACATCCTTTGAAGAGGGCAAGTTAGAGTTTTAATCGGCATTGTGGGTTCTTATAATATTCTGTGGAATTGCAATAATACTACAGTACGATTATTCAAGTTTTTTTTTTTTTTTTTTAATTATGAATTAGGCTTTTATTTTTGTAATTTATTTACGTGCGTTATTTTTTATATCAAATAAATTTTAAGGGGTATCCTAACGCTATTACAGTAAAACAAATTGGCATCTCATCAAGAGGAAGATTGCACAATGCTATCTGATGTAAAAATTTTACTCACTCTTTTCGACCAGATTTGTAGAAAAATTTGAATAGTCAGTTACAGCTACATTGGAAATTACTTTCAAAATAACACTTTCAGTTTTCAGAAACAAAAGGATTCTTCTTTAGAGTGAGGTCTTCTCTCTTTCACAAGACCATCCTATTTTTTGTGTGAAATAAATTATTTACTTTCATTCAACTTATTTTTTCAAACACAGATGTGCATAAAGATATCGTAGTTGGGGATTTCAAATCCATTCTTTCAGCAATAAATTCTAGTGTGACTTACAGCATTAAACTTTATGAGCCTAGTAACAAAATAAAAAATATCGATGCGTAACATTAATATTGGGTCTTTGATCTAATGAGATTAACTTTTATTTCGGTTGGGGATCTCCTTATCCTAACCCTTGGCTACGAGCCTGCCTCCTACTCATAGATCAGAAAACCGTGTCAAAACACGAAACTCGGGAATTTTGTAATTTGAGAACCACACAAGGGGTACAGACTCGCAGGATATTGCAGGTGGCGAAAATCAGTCCCCCCCCCCCCGTCATTTTTCCATTCCGTTTCTTCTACGGGCAAAGAAAAAGAAGCTCGATCAGGCGACTTAAATATCCATCCATAAGGACATTTATTAGTTGAGTGAAAGTGAACAGTTTCAAGATTAAAAAACCAGTTAAATCAGTATATTAACTAATAACTAAAAAATTTATTTAAAAAAAAAAAAAAAAAAAAAAAAA
This sequence comes from Linyphia triangularis, assembly GCA_963978545.1. NCBI lineage: Eukaryota > Metazoa > Arthropoda > Arachnida > Araneae > Linyphiidae > Linyphia > Linyphia triangularis. The sequence continues at coordinate 40,355,298 of OZ021729.1, forward strand.
GATAGAGAGGGAAACGACCAAAAAAGTGAGGGGGCCCGGGCCCCCCCTGGCCCCCTGCACCAGCCGCCACTGATTACAGTTTTAAGTTGCTTTTTACACGTCAACTTCAACGACAAATAACAAGCGTGATGTAAGCCACCTAGACTAGTCAGTCTAGGGGGTGGTGTGTAAACATGAACCTAGTTTATAGTATGTGTTGCATTGGCAAGTCTAAAAATACTGCGAATACATTATGTGGCAACATAAATGAATTTTAATGTTGGATCAAGCATTAATAATCTAATTATTCCCTGTCTGGGAATTTAACTTTTTTATAACATTCCCCTATAATAACGCTATATTCATGACTTGAAGTGAGAAGCGGTGCATAGATGGCGCTGTAAACCGGACGAGACCACAGAGACTTTTCGCAATTTCCGGTTGGTGTTTGATTTCCGTGTTTGTGGATGCAAACTGTGTCTTTCTGAGTCTTAGTATTTATCCATAGTTATAAATTTTAATCATAATGAATAAAGTGTAGTCAAGAAGGAAGTACGGGCGATGTTGCTTCGTTCCTTAATGTGGTATAAAATATAGGTATGAAATGTGATATGAAATATAGTATGTTCATATAGACTGAGAGGCGACTGCAATTTTGGGACCCCATCGAACATCATTCTGAATTTTTTATAGAAATTAGAGAAAAGTGAGTAGATTACGAATCCACTGGTCTGCCTTGGCAAAAATAGACTTTTAATAAGTTGAACTAAATCCATTGGCCAAATGCGCCTTAACTTGCCAAATAATGATCATTTTTTTTTTATTTGGTAACCCTCAGCAAGGCCAGACTGGATTGAACCAGGCCGTGACAATTTTCAAAAGTCTATGGGTGCGAAGGAAACAAGTTGTTAGTTCCATTTTCTACCAAAAAACAAGGGTGGCGCTGCAATCCTACCAGATTTGAAACTGCAATATAGTGATATTAACACACTTCCCGTAAATTAATCAGGCTGAAATTTAGCAGATAGATTTGATGTCGATGACAATGCATTCTATCAAATTTTGGGGGCATTCTATCAAATTTCACTGTCACTAAACGGTCGCTTTTATAAAATAAACCAACTTGCCGTCATCCTATCGCTCTAAAATTTAACAGATAGATTCGTTGTCTATGACGTTCGCTTTACACGCGAAAGGTCACCGGCTCGATCCCGGGTGGAACCGTTTAATTTTTGTTTTGCATGTGTACATTTTACGTATTAATTGAAGCGAATATTTTCATTTCATTCATAAATGTGCTCACAAGCTTACAGATTTATTTTATTATTTATATTATTTTAAGTATTAGATTTTTTTTCATTTTAGCTAACGTTAAATAAGTGGTAGTATTTTTCCGTAGTGTAGTGATTATCACGTTCGCTTAACACGCGAAAGGTCCCCGGTTCGATCCCGGACGGAACCATGTAATTTCTGTTTTGCAAGTGTACATTACACGCCTTAATTTAAATGAATATTTTCATTTCATTTATAAATGTGCTCACAAGCTAACAGAATTATTTTATTATATATGTTAGTTTAATTATAAGTTTTTTTATTTTAGCTTATGTCAAATTAGAGGTAATTTTTGTCCATAGTTTAGTGGTTATCACTTTAGCTTACCACGCTAAAGAGGCCCGGTTCGATTACGGGCTGAACCATGTAGTTTTCAATTCACAACTGTTGACAATATTTAGATTTGTTTAGAATAGAAATTTTTATTCATAATTCTTTCCATGATCTGCGGTTTAAATATTAGTTTTGATGTATTGATTATTATCATTTATGGTTCATACTTAGCATTTTATAAATTGTTAGACACGAGGTTCCGTAGTGTAGTGGTTATCACGTTCGCTTTACACGCCAAAGGTCCCCTGTTCGATCCCGGGTGGAAGCATTTAATTTTTTTTGCATGTGTACGTTTTAGGCTTCCTTTTACTTGGCAATGGTTATTTTACTGCCTGATATGTGCTCACAATTTCAATGATTTTATTGATATTATACATTATGTTTAGTTTTTATATATTTATTTTAGCTAACGTCAAACACAACAGAGTACGGTTCCGTAGTGTAGTGGTTATCACGTTCGCTTAACACGCGAAAGGTCACCGTTTCGATCCCGGGCGGAACCATTTAATTTTTTGTTTTTCATGTGCATATTTTAAGCCTTAATTGAAACGAATATATTCATTTCATTTATAAATGTGCTCACAAGCTAACAGATTTTTGTTTATTATATATGTTAGTTTAAGTATTAGATTTCTTTTATTTTAGTTAACGTTAAATAAGTGGTAGTATTGTTCCGTAGTGTAGTGGTTATCACGTTCGCTTACACACGTGAAATTTTCTCGGTTTGATCCTGAGCAGAGAGAGTTCCATTTTGTTTTACATATCAATGGTTTTCACCTCCATTAAAATGGTATTCTCATTTTATTGAATTAAATTGGCTCACATGCTACCAGATTTATTTAACCCCAAAAAAACACTTTTGAAAAGTAGAAGAACCACCAACCTCAAAAACACAAAAAACTTTCTTACAATAAAAAAATCATAAACATGATGAAAATTTTCAGCCACAAACACAGTGATATAAAAAAATGGCCAACGTCTGATTAGAACTCTCGGTTGTGACTCGCTTACGAATGTATGCTTACTTAATTTATTTTTAACATTTAAGTTCCGCTCCCATAAAAATTTACGCTGCTTGAGGTTGGCGCCCGTCATAGGAATATTAACAATGCTTGCGTTTAAACTAATTTATTAATGTTTGCACGAATATTCGAGTTTATGATTTCATTTGGATGGGTAGGAAATACAAAGTGGTGTAAATATTCATGCTCGTGTAATTTTCAAAATAGTATAGAAAAACTGTGCTCAAACGCTTGCATTTGAATCGTTATTAAGAATTTTTTAAGTAGGAAACTAAAGTGTTTCCGGTAAGCTTTTGTTTGGTTGATACATACATTTTGGAAAGTTTTTATGTGTGGGGGGTTTTAAAGGTTAGTAATTTTCTATTTATCCCCTATGGTAAACCTGGTACCAGGGATATTCATAATTCTTCAAACTGAGTTCGACGATATCTTGCATGCAATAATTATCTTTAAAATAGATAAACCGAAAGTGGTACCAATAGCATACCTGGTACTTTAAACATTCATAATTCATCAAAGCAAAAGTCCAACATGCCATATTTATCTTGGAAATTGATAAACCGAAATTGGTACTACCTATGCTATACCTGGTACCTTAAACATTCATAATTTTTCAAGACAAGCCTAACGACACCCAATATGCCATATTTATCTTCAAAAGTGATAAACCAGAAGTAGGGTACCATGAATATTCATAATTCTTCAAGTTGAGTTCAATGATATCTTGCATGCCAAAATCTACTTGAAAATTGACAAATTGGTTGAATGCGGACGGCAGTAATCATCAAAATCTACCACGAACGAGTACTAGAAACTTGTGTATGGCAACTCAACTCCTAAAACTTAAAGAAATACGTTGCCATTGACAAAGATCCTGTCTGCCAAGTTTCAGCTCGATTAGTTAGTTTGTACGCACAACGACCTATTTTGGTGCATAATAACGACTAATCAGTCCGGGACCCACAGCTTAACGTGGATTCCGAATCACAACGAACATCCACACCTAACATAGGAATCAAATCCGGCACCTTTAACTTACAAGGCCAGAGCGTGCATCCCATTGAAAGTTTATACTAATAAATTGTTGCAAAAAAATATTACAAGTTTTTTACAGTCTAATAAATATTGCAGTATAAAATATTTTTATTATACCAAGCATTATTTTAGTTCACATAATAACCCATTGATATTTGACAAAATTTAAAATATTTTCTTAACAACAATTTTAAAATTCACTATGAAATTACAATTTTGATGATGTATGATTCTACAATTTCATTTTACAACGGAAAGTAAAAATCAACACATCTTTAAAAACGAATGACATTTTTGCAAATTCCATTAGCCAATCGCAATGCGTGGTTCATTTATTCCTCTGTAATGAGTTGACTGTGACGTCAGCTCGTATAACCTCCACATTTATACTTTGCCCATAGTATCTTGCAACAAAATGAGATTGTTTTCATTTTTCAATGGAGATTTCCCGAAATTAAAATGTTTTTGAAAGTTAACTCTCTCTAAATTATCATACATTTCAAATAACACATGCAACTTAAAGAATAAATATTTCTCTTTAATTCTATCTCTTCAAAAATTAAATTATTTAAATTTTAAGGATGTTATAAGCCATATAATTATAGTCCAATTCGTTCTCCTTTACTTTAACATTCCGTTAAAACTCACTTAAGCCTAACATGTCGGAAAAACTAACTGCCAAATAATAGCAAACCTGTTTGGCAACTTTTTCAATATTTTTCTGAACCTCAATTACAAGCTGATCGCCTTTATCTGTCTCCAAATTATGAAATGAAAAAAAGTGGTTTTAAATTATTAAAAATAGAAAGAATTATTCAATGAAGTTCAAACCAGCGTAGGATTTTAAGTTGAAACATTCCGCATCCTATAATTCAATCCGTTTGAAGATCTATCGATTAGTTAGGGCTGTACGTTTGTCTAAATTTTTACATCAAAATCGGGCTAGAACTCGTTTTTTTATTTCGTTTTGGAATTTTCAATATTTTTTTTCTTCGTTGTCTTTTGCCCTAGGTACTCAATTTTTTTTTCTTTGAAAGATATCACCGAGACGAATCTATGGTATTTTTTGTATAATTATGTGAAGTTTCGTAAGCGCGCTAGAAAATAGTCTATTTCGGCTTTTTCGCTGGAAGTTATGCAGAGAATAGATACTTACTGTCGTTCTGCCTTTTTTAAGGTTGGCGGTGAAACGACCGTTTCGTCTGATTATATACGTAATTTTTAATGATTTATTTTTTATTTCAGCTACCGTCAAGCACGATAGAGTACGGTTCCGTAGTGTAGTAGTTATCACATTCGCTTTACACGCGAAAGGTCCCCGGTTCGATCCCGGGCGGAACCATGTAATTTCTGTTTTGCAAGTGTACATTATACGCCTTAATTTAAATGAATATTTTCATTCCATTTATAAATGTGCTCACAAGCTAAGAGATTTATTTTATTATATATGTTAGTTTAATTATTAGTTTTTTTATTTTAGCTTATGTCAAATTAGAGGTAGTTTTTGTCCACAGTTTAGTGGTTATCACGGTAGCTTACCATGCTAAAGAGGCCCGGTTCGATTACGGGCTGAACCATGTAGTTTTCAATTCACAACTGTTGACAATATTTAGATTTGTTTAGAATATAAATTTTATTCACAATTCTTTCCATGATCTGCGGCTTAAATATTAGTTTTGATGTATTGATTATTATCATTTAAGGTTCATACTTAACATTTTATAATTTCTTAGACACGAGGTTCCGTAGTGTAGTGGTTGTCACGTTCGCTTTACACGCAAAAGGTCCCCGTTTCGATCCCGGGCGGAACCATTCAAATTTTTTTGCATGTGTACGTTTTAGGCTTCCTTTTACATGGCAATGGTTATTTTACTGCCTGAACTGTGCTCACAATTACAATGATTTTATTGATATTATACATTATGTTTAGTTTTTATATATTTATTTTAGCTAACGTCAAACACAACAGAGTATGGTTCCGTAGTGTAGTGGTTATCACGTTCGCTTAACACGCGAAAGGTCCCCGGTTCGATCCCGGGTGGAACCATTTAATTTTTGTTTTGCATGTGTACATTTTACGCCTTAATTGAAACGAATATTTTCATTTCATTCATAAATGTGCTCTAAAGCTTACAGATTTATTTTATTATTTATATTACTTTAAGTATTAGATTTTTTTTCATTTTAGCTAACGTTAAATAAGTGGTAGTATTTTTCCGTTGTGTAGTGGTTATCACGTTCGCGTAACACGTGAAATTTTCTCGGTTTGATCCCGATCAGAGACAGTTCCATTTTGTTTTACATATCAATGGTTTTCACCTCCATTAAAATGATATTCTCATTTTATTGATTTAAATGTGCTTACATGCTACCAGATATATTTAATTATATACATTATTTTTAATAAATTTATTTTTTATTTCAGCTGCCATCAAGCACTTTAGTATACGGTTCCATAGTGTAGTGGTTATCACGTTCGCTTCACACGCGAAAGGTCCCCGGTTCGATCCCGGGCGGAACCATGTAATTTCTGTTTTGCAAGTGTACATTATACGCCTTAATTTAAATGAATATTTTCATGTCATTTATAAATGTGCTCACAAGCTATCAGATTTATTTTATTATATATGTTAGTTTAATTATTAGTTTTTTTATTTTATTTAACGTTAAATAAGTGGTAGTATTGTTCCGTAGTGTAGTGGTTATCACGTTCGTTTACACACGTGAAATTTTCTCGGTTTGATACCGAGCAGAGACAGTTCCATTTTGTTTTACATATCAATGGTTTTCACCTCCATTAAAATGATATTATCATTTTATTGATTTAAATGTGCTCACATGCTACCAGATATATTTAATTATATACATTATTTTTAATAAATTTATTTTTTATTTCAGCTGCCATCAAGCACGCTATTATACGGTTCTGTAGTGTAGTGGTTATCACGTTCGCTTCACACGCGAAAGGTCCCCGGTTCAATCCCGGGTGGAACCATTTAATTTTTGGTTTTGCATGTGCACATTTTAAGCCTTAATTGAAACGAATATATTCATTTCATTAATAAATGTGCTCACAACCTAACAGATTTTTGTTTATTATATATGTTAGTTTAAGTATTAGATTTCTTTTATTTTAGTTAACGTTAAATAAGTGGTATTGTTCCGTAGTGTAGTGGTTATCACGTTCGCTTACACACGTGAAATTTTCTCGGTTTGATCCCGAGCAGAGACAGTTCCATTTTGTTTTACATATCAATGATTTTCACCTCCATTAAAATGATATTCTCATTTTATTGAATTAAATGGGCTCACATGCTACTGGATATATTTAATTATATACGTAATTTTTAATTATTTATTTTTTATTTCAGCTACCGTCAAGCACTATAGAGTACGGTTCCGCAGTGTAGTAGTTATCACGTCCGCTTTACACGCTAAAGGTCCCCGGTTCGATCCCGGGTGGAACCATTTAATTTTTGTTTTGCATGTGTACATTTTACGCCTTAATTGAAACGAATATTTTCATTTCATTCATAAATGTGCTCACAAGCTTACAGATTTATTTTATTATTTATATTACTTTAAGTATTAGATTTTTTTTTCATTTTAGCTAACGTTAAATAAGTGGTAGTATTTTTCCTTTGTGTAGTGGTTATCACGTTCGCGTAACACTTGAAATTTTCTCGGTTTGATCCCGATCAGAGACAGTTCCATTTTTTTTTATATATCAATGGTTTTAACCTACATTAAAATGATATTCTCATTTTATTGATTTAAATTTGCTCACATGCTACCAGTTATATTTAATTATATACGTAATTTTTAATTTTTTTTATTTTTATTTCAGCTGCCGTCAAGCACTCTAGAATACGGTTCCGTAATGTAGTGGTTATCACGTTCGCTTAACACGCGAAAGGTCCCCGGTTCGATCCCGGGCGGAACCATGTAATTTCTGTTTTGCAAGTGTACATTATACGCCTTAATTTAAATGAATATTTTCATGTCATTTATAAATGTGCTCACAAGCTATCAGATTTATTTTATTATATATGTTAGTTTAATTATTAGTTTTTTTATTTTAGCTTATGTCAAATTAGACGTAGTTTTTGTCCTTAGTTTAGTGGTTATCACGTTAGCTTCCCACGCTAAAGAGACCCGGTACGATTACGGGCTGAACCATGTAGTTTTCAATTCACAACTGTTGACAATATTTAGATTTGTTTAGAATAGAAATTTTTATTCATAATTCTTTCCATGATCTGCGGCTTAAATATTAGTTTTGATGTATTGATTATTATCATTTATAGTTCATACTTAGCATTTTATAATTTGGTAGACACGAGGTTCCGTAGTGTAGTGGTTATAACGTTCGCTTTACACGCCAAAGGTCCCCGGTTCGATCCCGGGCGGAACCATTTAAATTTTTTTGCATGTGTACGTTTTAGGCTTCCTTTTACATGGCAATGGTTATTTTATTGCCTGAACTGTGCTCACAATTTCAATGATTTTATTGATATTATACATTATGTTTAGTTTTTATATATTTAATTTAGCTAACGTCAAACACAACAGAGTGCGGTTCCGTACTGAGTGGTTATCACGTTCGCTTAACACGCGAAAGTCCCCGGTTCGATCCCGGGTGGAACCATTTTATTTTTGTTTTGCATGTGTACGTTTTACGCCTTAATTGAAACGAATATTTTCATTTCATTCATAAATGTGCTCACAAGCTTACAGATTTATTTTATTATTTATATTACTTTAAGTATTAGATTTTTTTTTCATTTTAGCTAACGTTAAATAAGTGGTAGTATTTTTCCGCAGTGTAGTGGTTATCACGTTCGCGTAACACGTGAAATTTTCTCGGTTTGATCCCGAGCAGAGACAGTTCCATTTTGTTTTACATATCAATGGTTTTCACCTCCATTAAAATGATATTCTCATTTTATTGATTTAAATGTGCTCACATGCTACCAAATATATTTAATTATATACATTATTTTTAATAAATTTATTTTTTATTTCAGCTGCCATCAAGCACTCTATTATACGGTTCCGTAGTGTAGTGGTTATCACGTTCGCTTCACACGCGAAAGGTCCCCGGTTCGATCCCCGGCGGAACCATTTAATTTTTGGTTTTGCATGTGCACATTTTAAGCCTTAATTGAAATGAATATATTCATTTCATTAATAAATGTGCTCACAACCTAACAGATTTTTGTTTATTATATATGTTAGTTTAAGTATTAGATTTCTTTTATTTTAGTTAACGTTAAATAAGTGGTAGTATTGTTCCGTAGTGTAGTGGTTATCACGTTCGCTTACACACGTGAAATTTTCTCGGTTTGATCCCGAGCAGAGACAGTTCCATTTTGTTTTACATATCAATGGTTTTCACCAGGGCCTATTCTAACTAGCAGTCGTGGCCTATTTGGGCAGTCGTAAATTGTATTTGGGCAGTCGTAAATCAGAAATTGGGCAGTCGTAAAAAGTAGAAAACAAGGAAATTAAAAATATTGCCTTTCAATTTTTAATCATCTACTTGAATTTGCTTATAGTAACATCTAAAATGACTTTTTTATTTGTTTATACAACCCTTCCTGCTCTGAAGTTTCAGCTTTGAATAACTTATGTACCAGTCTTGAAACTTGGCTTTAGGAGTATCTTTTACTAGACATTTTGTATTCAGCCATACCAAGACTGCATCTTTTTCCTCCATACAACGAGGCCTCATTGTAGATTGGGGGGGTCAAAAATGAAATTTCATCCGATTTTAACAATTACCAACTCATTTATTCCCTTTTGACCTATCTTGACATTGTGCCAAATTTCATTCCGATCAATTAATATTAACCCGTATCGCAACGAGCCTGAAGTTGTTAAAAAAGCTAACAGAAATGGAAATTTTTTGAAAAACAAAATTTCTTCGGATTTGATTACACACACCCGAAACTTTTTCCTTTTGACTAATTTTGACAATGTATTGAATTTTATTGTATAATAAGTTAATATTAACCCCTGCCACATTGATATTGAAAATGTTAAAAGAGGAAAGAATTGGCAAAAATGAAAGAAAATAGTCCAAAATGTTTTTTTCCTTAAATTAGAAAGAAAGATGCAAAATATTGATACAATTTAACAAATAATGTTCATACAGCATAAATTTGGTGTTTTTAGAGATATTTTTTAGTACATTTGCATACTGTTTGCATCGACCATCCAAACACCGCCTCTCTCTCTCTCTTTTTTTTTTTTTTTTTTTTTTAAATATAAGAGTCCTTTGAATATTTTTTTTAATTAACTTTAGCCTTCTTTCTAGTGTAATTGACTACACGTTTTTTTTTTTCTCTTTTTTCTCTTTAATTTATGTTTGACATATTTATAAGAAATGTTTGCTTTCTAAAAAAGTGGGCGATATATTTAAAAATACTATTACAATTAATTAAACAGATTCAAACTTTTGACTGATACAAACGACAATTTTCTAATCTAAAATAATCAATGTATGAAAGATTAATCCTGTGAATTCGATTTTTATTATTTATAAAAATCTATTTCAGTATTTTATTTATAACAATATTAAAACTTACAAATTTGTGTTTAACTTTCAAATCGTTTCCTTTATTACAGTTAAATATCTTATTTTCAAAGCAATCTTAATGTGCACCACAAATAATGTATTAAAATATTACAGATATAAAATAACGACCATCGCTCAGCACAATTGAGTTGGCTATGGTTTAGAAAAAAAAAAATCTACTAAATACCATTATAGAATAAGGTGATTCTAATCAGAGTTAACTCTCGGAAACAATTGGTGCATTCGAAAACTCACATGTGACTATTTCTTTCATTTACCTTTAATCTATCTGAAATTTGAAAGTGAACTGAATTATTTTTGATAGTGAGGGAAAATACCACATAGCATGTTTTCATTGTGGTTTAATTTTTAAGTTAACATTTTCCCCTAAAAATATTATTCAGAATCCAATGCGTTCCCAGAAATTCTTTTTAGAGTTATTTTGCTTTACTCTTGTTCTTTTTAAAAATAATAAGCATTTCTTCAAATTCTTTGTTGCTGGAAGCCTCATGTAAAAATGTTTTCTCATGCTGAAAATTCTTCTTTTGGATATAGTTTTATTTTATAGTACATGTTTTAAAGCTTGATGTCTGCACTGCTTGTGGCTTGAGATAGTTCATTTTTAAGCACTCCATTTTTAAGCTTTCCATTTGATCAGCTATTAGTCAGTAATAAATACTATGGGAGCACCAAAATATTAAGCACTCTCGTGCAACTAATTCGAATAAGACTTTCACCGATCGTTAGCTTTATCTCTAGTTCGATGTATAGCAAGACTGACAAAAGCTGTTGATTTATATATAATTTGTTACCTGTTATCTAGAGATGAACTTTACTGATTAAAACTGTGTTACCGGTATTGCTTCTAAAACTACTCGCCATATTTGAAACAAAGAATAACAACAACTTCAAATTGAAATCTACACTGAATTAAGTGTGGAATAGTCGAGGGATACTAGATTTTTGCCACTGTCCTTCAACTCACAGATGTGTAGTAAAATTCATCCCCTTAATACTCCATTCTGAGTGCAGTTATGCCATTCTGCAATAATTTCTTAGTATTTGACAGTTGACCGTGTTTGCGTACAAGCAAAATGGTCAGCGATAAAGCGCAATACAGTAAAATGCGGCTTCAAGATGCGAACTTCAAGTTTGTTGCTGCTTGGGTAAACCACTTTGATTTTTAAAAAAAAAATGGACTTAATAATCTCTTTATAATCAAAGTAAAACAAAATTGGCTGGTGAGAAAAAAGGAAATTGAAAAATAAAGGACCACCCTATTATACTATTATAGATGAATTCGTTAGTCGACAGTTTCTTGTAAGCATCCCCTGTGACCATCACCATTCAGGTCCTTCCAATCCTTATCTCCCAAGATAGTCATAGTAGTGAGAAAAAAAATTGACTTGTAAGAAAGAGGAGGAGAGAGGGGGGGGGGGGAAAGGGGAGGGGGGGGGGAGGGGAGGGGAGGGGAGGGAGTAGCGCGGTGAAGATGACCCCCGGAAATAGCCCTCCCCCTTTTCTTCAGCTGGATATGGCTAATTGGTCTTCTTCCACCACAGTTTGAAAAGAAATAGCCAAGGGAGGGCACCCCCTATCGTCTTCAGGGTCTTGGGTAAACACTTCCAGTCTTTAAAAGGATTTGTTAGGTCAACAATGTTATCTTGCAGTTATATTTTGGCCATGAGGTCGCTTTGGATTCCCAGAACTGAGTGGAAACGTTGTGTTTTTTTTTTTTTTTTTTTTTTTTTTTTTTTTTTTTTTTTTTGCTGCTCTTTTCTAGAGATCATAAAAAGAAATGTTAACAGGGGTGTCCTTGAATCTTGAATGTCAAACACAGCCAACCTCAGAGACAGTTCCATTTTGTTTTACATATCAATGGTTTTAACCTACATTAAAATGATATTCTCATTTTATTGATTTAAATGTGCTCACATGCTACCAGTTATATTTAATTATATACGTAATTTTTAATTTTTTTTATTTTTATTTCAGCTACCGTCAAGCACTCTAGAATACGGTTCCGTAATGTAGTGGTTATCACGTTCGCTTAACACGCGAAAGGTCCCCGGTTCGATCCCGGGCGGAACCATGTAATTTCTGTTTTGCAAGTGTACATTATACGCCTTAATTTAAATGAATATTTTCATGTCATTTATAAATGTGCTCACAAGCTATCAGATTTATTTTATTATATATGTTAGTTTAATTATTAGTTTTTTTATTTTAGCTTATGTCAAATTAGAGGTAGTTTTTGTCCATAGTTTAGTGGTTATCACGTTAGCTTCCCACGCTAAAGAGACCCGGTACGATTACGGGCTGAACCATGCAGTTTTCAATTCACAACTGTTGACAATATTTAGATTTGTTTAGAATAGAAATTTTTATTCATAATTCTTTCCATGATCTGCGGCTTAAATATTAGTTTTGATGTATTGATTATTATCATTTATACTTCATACTTAGCATTTTATAATTTGGTAGACACGAGGTTCCGTAGTGTAGTGGTTATCGCGTTCGCTTTACACGCCAAGGGTCCCCGGTTCGATCCCGGGGGGAACCATTTAAATTTTTTTGCATGTGTAAATTTTAGGCTTCCTTTTACATGGCAATGGTTATTTTACTGCCTGAACTGTGCTCACAATTTCAATGATTTTATTGATATTATACATTATGTTTAGTTTTTATATATTTATTTTAGCTAACGTCAAACACAACAGAGTGCGGTTCCGTACTGAGTGGTTCTCACGGTCGCTTAACACGCGAAAGGTCCCCGGTTCGATCCCGGGTGGAACCATTTTATTTTTGTTTTGCATGTATACATTTTACGCCTTAATTGAAACGAATATTTTCATTTCATTCATAAATGTGCTCACAAGCTTACAGATTTATTTTATTATTTATATTACTTTAAGTATTAGATTTTTTTTTCATTTTAGCTAACGTTAAATAAGTGGTAGTATTTTTCCGTAGTGTAGTGGTTATCACGTTCGCGTAACACGTGAAATTTTCTCGGTTTGATCCCGAGCAGAGACAGTTCCATTTTGTTTTACATATCAATGGTTTTCACCTCCATTAAAATGATATTCTCATTTTATTGATTTAAATGTGCTCACATGCTACCAGATATATTTAATTATATACATTATTTTTAATAAATTTATTTTTTATTTCAGCTGCCATCAAGCACTGTATTATACGGTTCCGTAGTGTAGTGGTTATCACGTTCGCTTCACACGCGAAAGGTCCCCGGTTCGATCCCGGGCGGAACCATTTAATTTTTGGTTTTGCATGTGCACATTTTAAGCTTTAATTGAAACGAATATATTCATTTCATTAATAAATGTGCTCACAACCTAACAGATTTTTGTTTATTATATATGTTAGTTTAAGTATTAGATTTCTTTTATTTTAGTTAACGTTAAATAAGTGGTAGTATTGTTCCGTAGTGTAGTGGTTATCACGTTCGCTTACACACGTGAAATTTTCTCGGTTTGATCCCGAGCAGAGACAGTTCCATTTTGTTTTACATATCAATGGTTTTCACCTCCATTAAAATGATATTCTCATTTTATTGAATTAAATGGGCTCACATGCTACTGGATATATTTAATTATATACGTAATTTTTAATTATTTATTTTTTATTTCAGCTACCGTCAAGCACTATAGAGTACGGTTCCGCAGTGTAGTAGTTATCACGTCCGCTTTACACGCTAAAGGTCCCCGGTTCGATCCCGGGTGGAACCATTTAATTTTTGTTTTGCATGTGTACATTTTACGCCTTAATTGAAACGAATATTTTCATTTCATTCATAAATGTGCTCACAAGCTTACAGATTTATTTTATTATTTATATTACTTTAAGTATTAGATTTTTTTTTCATTTTAGCTAACGTTAAATAAGTGGTAGTATTTTTCCGTTGTGTAGTGGTTATCACGTTCGCGTAACACGTGAAATTTTCTCGGTTTGATCCCGATCAGAGACAGTTCCATTTTTTTTTTATATATCAATGGTTTTAACCTACATTAAAATGATATTCTCATTTTATTGATTTAAATGTGCTCACATGCTACCAGTTATATTTAATTATATACGTAATTTTTAATTTTTTTTTTATTTCAGCTACCGTCAAGCACTCTAGAATACGGTTCCGTAATGTAGTGGTTATCACGTTCGCTTAACACGCGAAAGGTCCCCGGTTCGAACCCGGGCGGAACCATGTAATTTCTGTTTTGCATGTGCACATTTTAAGGCTTAATTGAAACGAATAGATTCATTTCATTTATAAATGTGCTCACAAGCTAACAGATTTTTGTTTATTATATATGTTAGTTTAAGTATTAGATTTCTTTTATTTTAGTTAACGTTAAATAAGTGGTAGTATTGTTCCGTAGTGTAGTGGTTATCACGTTCGCTTACACACGTGAAATTTTCTCGGTTTGATCCCGAGCAGAGACAGTTCCATTTTGTTTTACATATCAATGGTTTTTACCTCCATTAAAATGATATTATCATTTTATTGAATTATATGGGCTCACATGTTACCAGATATATATAATTATATTCGTAATTTTTAATTTTTTTAATTTTTTATTTCAGCTACCGTCAAGCACGATAGAGTACGGTTCCGTAGTGTAGTGGTTATCACGTTCGCTTTACACGCGAAAGGTCCCCGGTTCGATCCCGGGTTGAACCCTTTAATTTTTGTTTTGGATGTGTACATTTTACGTATTAATTGAAACGAATATTTTCATTTCATTCATAAATGTGCTCACAAGCTTACAGATTTATTTTATTATTTATATTAGTTTAAGTATTAGATTTTTTTTCATTTTAGCTAACGTTAAATAAGTGGTAGTATTTTTCCGTAGTGAAGTGGTTATCACGTTCGCTTAACACGCGAAAGGTCCCCGGTTCGATCCCGGACGGAACCATGTAATTTCTCTTTTGCAAGTGTACATTATACGCCTTAATTTAAATGAATATTTTCATTTCATTTATAAATGTGCTCACAAGCTAACAGATTTATTTTATTATATATGTTAGTTTAATTATTAGTTTTTTTATTCTAGCTTATGTCAAATTAGAGGTAGTTTTTGTCCATAGTTTAGTGGTTATCACGTTAGCTTACCACGCTAAAGTGGCCCGGTTCGATCCCGGGCGGAACCATTTGAATTTTTTTGCATGTGTACGTTTTAGGCTTCCTTTTACATGGCAATGGTAATTTTACTGCCTGAACTGTGCTCACAATTTCAATGATTTTATTGATATTATACATTATGTTTAGTTTTTATATATTTATTTTAGCTAACGTCAAACACAACAGAGTACGGTTCCGTAGTGTAGAGGTAATCACGTTCGCTTAACACGCGAAAGGTCCCCGGTTCGATCCCGGGTGGAACCATTTAATTTTTGTTTTGCATGTGTACATTTTACGCCTTAATTGAAACGAATATTTTCATTTCATTCATAAATGTGCTCACAAGCTTACAGATTTATTTTATTATTTATATTAGTTTAAGTATTAGATTTTTTTTATTTTAGCTAACGTTAAATAATTGGTAGTATTTTTCCGTAGTGTAGTGGTTATCACGTTCGCTTAACACGCGAAAGGTCCCCGGTTCGATCCCGAACGGAACCATGTAATTTCTGTTTTGCAAGTGTACATTTTACGCCCTAATTGAAACGAATATTTTCATTTCATTTATAAATGTTCTCACAAGCTTACAGATTTATTTTATTATTTATATTACTTTAAGTATTAGTTTTTTTTTCATTTTAGCTAACGTTAAATAAGTGGTAGTATTTTTCCGTAGTGTAGTGGTTATCACGTTCGCGTAACACGTGAAATTTTCTCGGTTTGATCCCGAGCAGAGACAGTTCCATTTTGTTTTACTTATCAATGGTTTTCACCTCCATTAAAATAATATTCTCATTTTATTGATTTAAATGTGCTCACATGCTACCAGTTATATTTAATTATATAAGTAATTTTTAATTTTTTTTTTTTATTTCAGCTACCGTCAAGCACTCTAGAATACGGTTCCGTAATGTAGTGGTTATCACGTTCGCTTATCACGCGAAAGGTCCCCGGTTCGATCCCGGGCGGAACCATGTAATTTCTGTTTTGCATGTGCACATTTTAAGGCTTAATTGAAACGAATAGATTCATTTCATTTATAAATGTGCTCACAAGCTAACATATTTTTGTTTATTATATATGTTAGTTTAAGTATTAGATTTCTTTTATTTTAGTTAACGTTAAATAAGTGGTAGTATTGTTCCGTAGTGTAGTGGTTATCACGTTCGCTTACACACGTGAAATTTTCTCGGTTTGATCCCGAGCAGAGACAGTTCCATTTTGTTTTACATATCAATGGTTTTTACCTCCATTAAAATGATATTCTCATTTTATTGAATTATATGGGCTCACATGCTACCAGATATATATAATTATATTCGTAATTTTTAATTTTTTTTATTTTTTATTTCAGCTTACGTCAAGCACGATAGAGTACGGTTCCGTAGTGTAGTGGTTATCACGTTCGCTTTACACGCGAAAGGTTCCCGGGTGGAACCATTTAATTTTTGTTTTGAATGTGTTCATTTTACGTGTTAATTGAAACGAATATTTTCATTTCATTCATAAATGTGCTCACAAGCTTACAGATTTATTTTATTATTTATATTAGTTTAAGTATTAGATTTTTTTTCATTTTCGCTAACGTTAAATAAGTGGTAGTATTTTTCCGTAGTGTAGTGGTTATCACGTTCGCGTAACACGTGAAATTTTCTCGGTTTGATCCCGAGCAGAGACAGTTCCATTTTGTTTTACATATCAATGGTTTTCACCTCCATTAAAATGATATTATCATTTTATTGAATTATATGGGCTCACATGCTACCAGATATATATAATTATATTCGTAATTTTTAATTTTTTTTATTTTTTATTTAAGCTACCGTCAAGCACGATAGAGTACGGTTCCGTAGTGTAGTGGTTATCACGATCGCTTTACACGCGAAAGGTCCCCGGTTCGATCCCGGGTGGAACCATTTAATTTTTGTTTTGAATGTGTACATTTTACGTATTAATTGAAACGAATATTTTCATTTCATTCATAAATGTGCTCACAAGCTTACAGATTTTATTTATTATTTATATTAGTTTAAGTATTAGATTTTTTTTCATTTTAGCTAACGTTAAATAAGTGGTAGTATTTTTCCGTAGTGTAGTGGTTATCACGTTCGCGTAACACGTGAAATTTTCTCGGTTTGATCCCGAGCAGAGACAGTTCCATTTTGTTTTACGTATCAATGGTTTTCACCTCCATTAAAATAATATTCTCATTTTATTGATTTAAATGTGCTCACATGCTACCAGATATATTTAATTATATACATTATTTTTAATAAATTTATTTTTTATTTCAGCTGCCATCAAGCACTGCAGAATACGGTTCCGTAGTGTAGTGTTAATCACGTTCGCTTCCCACGCGAAAGGTCCCCGGTTCGATCCCGGGCGGAACCATTTAATTTTTGGTTTTGCATGTGCACATTTTAAGGCTTAATTGAAACGAATAGATTCATTTCATTTATAAATGTTCTCACAAGCTAACAGAATTATTTTATTATATATGTTAGTTTAATTATAAGTTTTTTTATTTTAGCTTATGTCAAATTAGAGGTAATTTTTGTCCATAGTTTAGTGGTTATCACTTTAGCTTACCACGCTAAAGAGGCCCGGTTCGATTACGGGCTGAACCATGTAGTTTTCAATTCACAACTGTTGACAATATTTAGATCTGTTTAGAATAGAAATTTTTATTCATAATTCTTTCCATGATCTGCGGTTTAAATATTAGTTTTGATGTATTGATTATTATCATTTATGGTTCATACTTAGCATTTTATATCTTGTTAGACACGGGGTTCCGTAGTGTAGTGGTTATCACGTTCGCTTTGCATGCCAAAGGTCCCCTGTTCGATCCCGGGTGGAACCATTTAAATTTTTTTGCATGTGTACGTTTTAGGCTTCCTTTTACTTGGCAATGGTTATTTTACTGCCTGATATGTGCTCACAATTTCAATGATTTTATTGATATTATACATTATGTTTAGTTTTTATATATTTATTTTAGCTAACGTCAAACACAACAGAGTACGGTTCCGTAGTGTAGTGGTTATCACGTTCGCTTAACACGCGAAAGGTCCCCGGTTCGATCCCGGGCGGAACCATTTAATTTTTGGTTTTTCATGTGCATATTTTAAGCCTTAATTGAAACGAATATATTCATTTCATTTATAAATGTGCTCACAAGCTAACAGATTTTTGTTTATTATATATGTTAGTTTAAGTATTAGATTTCTTTTATTTTAGTTAACGTTAAATAAGTGGTAGTATTGTTCCGTAGTGTAGTGGTTATCACGTTCGCTTACACTCGTGAAATTTTCTCGGTTTGATCCCAAGCAGAGAGAGTTCCATTTTGTTTTACATATCAATGGTTTTCACCTCCATTAAAATGGTATTCTCATTTTATTGAATTAAATGGGCTCACATGCTACCAGATTTATTTAACCCCAAAAAAACACTTTTGAAAAGTAGAAGAACCACCAACCTCAAAAACACAAAAAACTTTCTTACAATAAAAAAATCATAAACATGATGAAAATTTTCAGCCACAAACACAGTGATATAAAAAAATGGCCAACGTCTGATTAGAACTCTCGGTTGTGACTCGCTTACGAATGTATGCTTACTTAATTTATTTTTAACATTTAAGTTCCGCTCCCATAAAAATTTACGCTGCTTGAGGTTGGCGCCCGTGATAGGAATATTCACAATGCTTGCGTTTAAACTAATTTATTAATGTTTGCACGAATATTCGAGTTTATGATTTCATTTGGATGGGTAGGAAATAAAAAGTGGTGTAAATATTCATGCTCGTGTAATTTTCAAAATAGTATAGAAAAACTGTGCTCAAACGCTTGCATTTGAATCGTTATTAAGAATTTTTTAAGTAGGAAACTAAAGTGTTTCCTGTAAGCTTTTGTTTGGTTGATACATACATTTTGGAAAGTTTTTATGTGTGGGGGGTTTTAAAGGTTAGTAATTAAGACGGGCGCCAACCTCCAGCAGCGTAAATTTTTATGGGAGCGGAACTTAAATGTTAAAAATAAATTAAGTAAGCATACATTCGTAAGCGAGTCACAACCGAGAGTTCTAATCAGAGGTTGGCCATTTTTTTATATCACTGTGTTTGTGGCTGAAAATTTTCATCATGTTTATGATTTTTTTATTGTAAGAAAGTTTTTTGTGTTTTTGAGGTTGGTGGTTCTTCTACTTTTCAAAAGTGTTTTTTTGGGGGATATCATAATTTTTTTTTAAACACTGACGACTTCTCTTTTTTGAATTTGTCCGTTTCATCGTTTTTCTATTTATCCCCTATGGTAAACCTGGTACCAGGGATATTCATAATTCTTCAAACTGAGTTCGACGATATCTTACATGCAATAATTATCTTTAAAATAGATAAACCGAAAGTGGTACCAATAGCATACCTGGTACTTTAAACATTCATAATTCATCAAAGCAAAAGTCCAACATGCCATATTTATCTTGGAAATTGATAAACCGAAATTGGTACTACCTATGCTATACCTGGTACCTTAAACATTCATAATTTTTCAAGACAAGCCTAACGACACCCAACATGCCATATTTATCTTCAAAAGTGATAAACCAGAAGTAGTACCACCTATGGTACACCGGGTACCATGAATATTCATAATTCTTCAAGTTGAGTTCAATGATATCTTGCATGCCAAAATCTACTTGAAAATTGACAAATTGGTTGAATGCGGACGGCAGTAATCATCAAAATCTACCACGAACGAGTACTAGAAACTTGTGTATGGCAACTCAACTCCTAAAACTTAAAGAAATACGTTGCCATTGACAAAGATCCTGTCTGCCAAGTTTCAGCTCGATTAGTTAGTTTGTACGCACAACGACCTATTTTGGTGCGTAATAACGACTAATCAGTCCGGGGGACCCACAGCTTAACGTGGATTCCTAATCACAACGAACATCCACACCTAACATAGGAATCAAATCCGGCACCTTTAACTTACAAGGCCAGAGCGTGCATCCCATTGAAAGTTTATACTAATAAATTGTTGCAAAAAAATATTACAAGTTTTTTACAGTCTAATAAATATTGCAGTATAAAATATTTTTATTATACCAAGCATTATTTTAGTTCACATAATAACCCATTGATATTTGACAAAATTTAAAATATTTTCTTAACAACAATTTTAAAATTCACTATGAAATTACAATTTTGATGATGTATGATTCTACAATTTCATTTTACAACGGAAAGTAAAAATCAACACATCTTTAAAAACGAATGACATTTTTGCAAATTCCATTAGCCAATCGCAATGCGTGGTTCATTTATTCCTCTGTAATGAGTTGACTGTGACGTCAGCTCGTATAACCTCCACATTTATACTTTGCCCATAGTATCTTGCAACAAAATGAGATTGTTTTCATTTTTCAATGGAGATTTCCCGAAATTAAAATGTTTTTGAAAGTTAACTCTCTCTAAATTATCATACATTTCAAATAACACATGCAACTTAAAGAATAAATATTTCTCTTTAATTCTATCTCTTCAAAAATTAAATTATTTAAATTTTAAGGATGTTATAAGCCATATAATTATAGTCCAATTCGTTCTCCTTTACTTTAACATTCCGTTAAAACTCACTTAAGCCTAACATGTCGGAAAAACTAACTGCCAAATAATAGCAAACCTGTTTGGCAACTTTTTCAATATTTTTCTGAACCTCAATTACAAGCTGATCGCCTTTATCTGTCTCCAAATTATGAAATGAAAAAAAGTGGTTTTAAATTATTAAAAATAGAAAGAATTATTCAATGAAGTTCAAACCAGCGTAGGATTTTAAGTTGAAACATTCCGCATCCTATAATTCAATCCGTTTGAAGATCTATCGATTAGTTAGGGCTGTACGTTTGTCTAAATTTTTACATCAAAATCGGGCTAGAACTCGTTTTTTTATTTCGTTTTGGAATTTTCAATATTTTTTTTCTTCGTTGTCTTTTGCCCTAGGTACTCAATTTTTTTTTCTTTGAAAGATATCACCGAGACGAATCTATGGTATTTTTTGTATAATTATGTGAAGTTTCGTAAGCGCGCTAGAAAATAGTCTATTTCGGCTTTTTCGCTGGAAGTTATGCAGAGAATAGATACTTACTGTCGTTCTGCCTTTTTTAAGGTTGGCGGCGAAACGACCGTTTCGTCTGATTATATACGTAATTTTTAATGATTTATTTTTTATTTCAGCTACCGTCAAGCACGATAGAGTACGGTTCCGTAGTGTAGTAGTTATCACATTCGCTTTACACGCGAAAGGTCCCCGGTTCGATCCCGGGCGGAACCATGTAATTTCTGTTTTGCAAGTGTACATTATACGCCTTAATTTAAATGAATATTTTCATTCCATTTATAAATGTGCTCACAAGCTAAGAGATTTATTTTATTATATATGTTAGTTTAATTATTAGTTTTTTTATTTTAGCTTATGTCAAATTAGAGGTAGTTTTTGTCCATAGTTTAGTGGTTATCACGTTAGCTTACCACGCTAAAGATTCCCGGTTCGATTACGGGCTGAACCATGTAGTTTTCAATTCACAACTGTTGACAATATTTAGATTTGTTTAGAATAGAAATTTTTATTCATAATTCTTTCCATGATCTGCGGCTTAAATATTAGTTTTGATGTATTGATTATTATCATTTATAGTTCATACTTGGCATTTTATAATTTGGTAGACACGAGGTTCCATAGTGTAGTGGTTATCACGTTCGCTTTACACGCCAAAGGTCCCCGGTTCGATCCCGGGCGGAACCATTTAAATTTTTTTGCATGTGTACGTTTTAAGCTTCCTTTTACATGGCAATGGTTATTTTACTGCCTGAACTGTGCTCACAATTTCAATGATTTTATTGATATTATACATTATGTTTAGTTTTTATATATTTGTTTTAGCTAACGTCAAACACAACAGAGTGCGGTTCCGTACTGAGTGGTTCTCACGGTCGCTTAACACGCGAAAGGTCCCCGGTTCGATCCCGGGTGGAACCATTTTATTTTTGTTTTGCATGTATACATTTTACGCCTTAATTGAAACGAATATTTTCATTTCATTCATAAATGTGCTCACAAGCTTACAGATTTATTTTATTATTTATATTACTTTAAGTATTAGATTTTTTTTTCATTTTAGCTAACGTTAAATAAGTGGTAGTATTTTTCCGTAGTGTAGTGGTTATCACGTTCGCGTAACACGTGAAATTTTCTCGGTTTGATCCCGAGCAGAGACAGTTCCATTTTGTTTTACATATCAATGGTTTTCACCTCCATTAAAATGATATTCTCATTTTATTGATTTAAATGTGCTCACATGCTACCAGATATATTTAATTATATACATTATTTTTAATAAATTTATTTTTTATTTCAGCTGCCATCAAGCACTGTATTATACGGTTCCGTAGTGTAGTGGTTATCACGTTCGCTTCACACGCGAAAGGTCCCCGGTTCGATCCCGGGCGGAACCATTTAATTTTTGGTTTTGCATGTGCACATTTTAAGCTTTAATTGAAACGAATATATTCATTTCATTAATAAATGTGCTCACAACCTAACAGATTTTTGTTTATTATATATGTTAGTTTAAGTATTAGATTTCTTTTATTTTAGTTAACGTTAAATAAGTGGTAGTATTGTTCCGTAGTGTAGTGGTTATCACGTTCGCTTACACACGTGAAATTTTCTCGGTTTGATCCCGAGCAGAGACAGTTCCATTTTGTTTTACATATCAATGGTTTTCACCTCCATTAAAATGATATTCTCATTTTATTGAATTAAATGGGCTCACATGCTACTGGATATATTTAATTATATACGTAATTTTTAATTATTTATTTTTTATTTCAGCTACCGTCAAGCACTATAGAGTACGGTTCCGCAGTGTAGTAGTTATCACGTCCGCTTTACACGCTAAAGGTCCCCGGTTCGATCCCGGGTGGAACCATTTAATTTTTGTTTTGCATGTGTACATTTTACGCCTTAATTGAAACGAATATTTTCATTTCATTCATAAATGTGCTCACAAGCTTACAGATTTATTTTATTATTTATATTACTTTAAGTATTAGATTTTTTTTTCATTTTAGCTAACGTTAAATAAGTGGTAGTATTTTTCCGTTGTGTAGTGGTTATCACGTTCGCGTAACACGTGAAATTTTCTCGGTTTGATCCCGATCAGAGACAGTTCCATTTTTTTTTTATATATCAATGGTTTTAACCTACATTAAAATGATATTCTCATTTTATTGATTTAAATGTGCTCACATGCTACCAGTTATATTTAATTATATACGTAATTTTTAATTTTTTTTTTATTTCAGCTACCGTCAAGCACTCTAGAATACGGTTCCGTAATGTAGTGGTTATCACGTTCGCTTAACACGCGAAAGGTCCCCGGTTCGAACCCGGGCGGAACCATGTAATTTCTGTTTTGCATGTGCACATTTTAAGGCTTAATTGAAACGAATAGATTCATTTCATTTATAAATGTGCTCACAAGCTAACAGATTTTTGTTTATTATATATGTTAGTTTAAGTATTAGATTTCTTTTATTTTAGTTAACGTTAAATAAGTGGTAGTATTGTTCCGTAGTGTAGTGGTTATCACGTTCGCTTACACACGTGAAATTTTCTCGGTTTGATCCCGAGCAGAGACAGTTCCATTTTGTTTTACATATCAATGGTTTTTACCTCCATTAAAATGATATTATCATTTTATTGAATTATATGGGCTCACATGTTACCAGATATATATAATTATATTCGTAATTTTTAATTTTTTTAATTTTTTATTTCAGCTACCGTCAAGCACGATAGAGTACGGTTCCGTAGTGTAGTGGTTATCACGTTCGCTTTACACGCGAAAGGTCCCCGGTTCGATCCCGGGTTGAACCCTTTAATTTTTGTTTTGGATGTGTACATTTTACGTATTAATTGAAACGAATATTTTCATTTCATTCATAAATGTGCTCACAAGCTTACAGATTTATTTTATTATTTATATTAGTTTAAGTATTAGATTTTTTTTCATTTTAGCTAACGTTAAATAAGTGGTAGTATTTTTCCGTAGTGAAGTGGTTATCACGTTCGCTTAACACGCGAAAGGTCCCCGGTTCGATCCCGGACGGAACCATGTAATTTCTGTTTTGCAAGTGTACATTATACGCCTTAATTTAAATGAATATTTTCATTTCATTTATAAATGTGCTCACAAGCTAACAGATTTATTTTATTATATATGTTAGTTTAATTATTAGTTTTTTTATTCTAGCTTATGTCAAATTAGAGGTAGTTTTTGTCCATAGTTTAGTGGTTATCACGTTAGCTTACCACGCTAAAGTGGCCCGGTTCGATCCCGGGCGGAACCATTTGAATTTTTTTGCATGTGTACGTTTTAGGCTTCCTTTTACATGGCAATGGTAATTTTACTGCCTGAACTGTGCTCACAATTTCAATGATTTTATTGATATTATACATTATGTTTAGTTTTTATATATTTATTTTAGCTAACGTCAAACACAACAGAGTACGGTTCCGTAGTGTAGAGGTAGTCACGTTCGCTTAACACGCGAAAGGTCCCCGGTTCGATCCCGGGTGGAACCATTTAATTTTTGTTTTGCATGTGTACATTTTACGCCTTAATTGAAACGAATATTTTCATTTCATTCATAAATGTGCTCACAAGCTTACAGATTTATTTTATTATTTATATTAGTTTAAGTATTAGATTTTTTTTATTTTAGCTAACGTTAAATAATTGGTAGTATTTTTCCGTAGTGTAGTGGTTATCACGTTCGCTTAACACGCGAAAGGTCCCCGGTTCGATCCCGAACGGAACCATGTAATTTCTGTTTTGCAAGTGTACATTTTACGCCCTAATTGAAACGAATATTTTCATTTCATTTATAAATGTTCTCACAAGCTTACAGATTTATTTTATTATTTATATTACTTTAAGTATTAGTTTTTTTTTCATTTTAGCTAACGTTAAATAAGTGGTAGTATTTTACCGTAGTGTAGTGGTTATCACGTTCGCGTAACACGTGAAATTTTCTCGGTTTGATCCCGAGCAGAGACAGTTCCATTTTGTTTTACTTATCAATGGTTTTCACCTCCATTAAAATAATATTCTCATTTTATTGATTTAAATGTGCTCACATGCTACCAGTTATATTTAATTATATAAGTAATTTTTAATTTTTTTTTTTTATTTCAGCTACCGTCAAGCACTCTAGAATACGGTTCCGTAATGTAGTGGTTATCACGTTCGCTTATCACGCGAAAGGTCCCCGGTTCGATCCCGGGCGGAACCATGTAATTTCTGTTTTGCATGTGCACATTTTAAGGCTTAATTGAAACGAATAGATTCATTTCATTTATAAATGTGCTCACAAGCTAACATATTTTTGTTTATTATATATGTTAGTTTAAGTATTAGATTTCTTTTATTTTAGTTAACGTTAAATAAGTGGTAGTATTGTTCCGTAGTGTAGTGGTTATCACGTTCGCTTACACACGTGAAATTTTCTCGGTTTGATCCCGAGCAGAGACAGTTCCATTTTGTTTTACATATCAATGGTTTTTACCTCCATTAAAATGATATTCTCATTTTATTGAATTATATGGGCTCACATGCTACCAGATATATATAATTATATTCGTAATTTTTAATTTTTTTTATTTTTTATTTCAGCTTACGTCAAGCACGATAGAGTACGGTTCCGTAGTGTAGTGGTTATCACGTTCGCTTTACACGCGAAAGGTTCCCGGGTGGAACCATTTAATTTTTGTTTTGAATGTGTTCATTTTACGTGTTAATTGAAACGAATATTTTCATTTCATTCATAAATGTGCTCACAAGCTTACAGATTTATTTTATTATTTATATTAGTTTAAGTATTAGATTTTTTTTCATTTTCGCTAACGTTAAATAAGTGGTAGTATTTTTCCGTAGTGTAGTGGTTATCACGTTCGCGTAACACGTGAAATTTTCTCGGTTTGATCCCGAGCAGAGACAGTTCCATTTTGTTTTACATATCAATGGTTTTCACCTCCATTAAAATGATATTATCATTTTATTGAATTATATGGGCTCACATGCTACCAGATATATATAATTATATTCGTAATTTTTAATTTTTTTTATTTTTTATTTAAGCTACCGTCAAGCACGATAGAGTACGGTTCCGTAGTGTAGTGGTTATCACGATCGCTTTACACGCGAAAGGTCCCCGGTTCGATCCCGGGTGGAACCATTTAATTTTTGTTTTGAATGTGTACATTTTACGTATTAATTGAAACGAATATTTTCATTTCATTCATAAATGTGCTCACAAGCTTACAGATTTTATTTATTATTTATATTAGTTTAAGTATTAGATTTTTTTTCATTTTAGCTAACGTTAAATAAGTGGTAGTATTTTTCCGTAGTGTAGTGGTTATCACGTTCGCGTAACACGTGAAATTTTCTCGGTTTGATCCCGAGCAGAGACAGTTCCATTTTGTTTTACGTATCAATGGTTTTCACCTCCATTAAAATAATATTCTCATTTTATTGATTTAAATGTGCTCACATGCTACCAGATATATTTAATTATATACATTATTTTTAATAAATTTATTTTTTATTTCAGCTGCCATCAAGCACTGCAGAATACGGTTCCGTAGTGTAGTGTTAATCACGTTCGCTTCCCACGCGAAAGGTCCCCGGTTCGATCCCGGGCGGAACCATTTAATTTTTGGTTTTGCATGTGCACATTTTAAGGCTTAATTGAAACGAATAGATTCATTTCATTTATAAATGTTCTCACAAGCTAACAGAATTATTTTATTATATATGTTAGTTTAATTATAAGTTTTTTTATTTTAGCTTATGTCAAATTAGAGGTAATTTTTGTCCATAGTTTAGTGGTTATCACTTTAGCTTACCACGCTAAAGAGGCCCGGTTCGATTACGGGCTGAACCATGTAGTTTTCAATTCACAACTGTTGACAATATTTAGATCTGTTTAGAATAGAAATTTTTATTCATAATTCTTTCCATGATCTGCGGTTTAAATATTAGTTTTGATGTATTGATTATTATCATTTATGGTTCATACTTAGCATTTTATATCTTGTTAGACACGGGGTTCCGTAGTGTAGTGGTTATCACGTTCGCTTTACATGCCAAAGGTCCCCTGTTCGATCCCGGGTGGAACCATTTAAATTTTTTTGCATGTGTACGTTTTAGGCTTCCTTTTACTTGGCAATGGTTATTTTACTGCCTGATATGTGCTCACAATTTCAATGATTTTATTGATATTATACATTATGTTTAGTTTTTATATATTTATTTTAGCTAACGTCAAACACAACAGAGTACGGTTCCGTAGTGTAGTGGTTATCACGTTCGCTTAACACGCGAAAGGTCCCCGGTTCGATCCCGGGCGGAACCATTTAATTTTTGGTTTTTCATGTGCATATTTTAAGCCTTAATTGAAACGAATATATTCATTTCATTTATAAATGTGCTCACAAGCTAACAGATTTTTGTTTATTATATATGTTAGTTTAAGTATTAGATTTCTTTTATTTTAGTTAACGTTAAATAAGTGGTAGTATTGTTCCGTAGTGTAGTGGTTATCACGTTCGCTTACACTCGTGAAATTTTCTCGGTTTGATCCCGAGCAGAGAGAGTTCCATTTTGTTTTACATATCAATGGTTTTCACCTCCATTAAAATGGTATTCTCATTTTATTGAATTAAATGGGCTCACATGCTACCAGATTTATTTAACCCCAAAAAAACACTTTTGAAAAGTAGAAGAACCACCAACCTCAAAAACACAAAAAACTTTCTTACAATAAAAAAATCATAAACATGATGAAAATTTTCAGCCACAAACACAGTGATATAAAAAAATGGCCAACGTCTGATTAGAACTCTCGGTTGTGACTCGCTTACGAATGTATGCTTACTTAATTTATTTTTAACATTTAAGTTCCGCTCCCATAAAAATTTACGCTGCTTGAGGTTGGCGCCCGTCATAGGAATATTCACAATGCTTGCGTTTAAACTAATTTATTAATGTTTGCACGAATATTCGAGTTTATGATTTCATTTGGATGGGTAGGAAATAAAAAGTGGTGTAAATATTCATGCTCGTGTAATTTTCAAAATAGTATAGAAAAACTGTGCTCAAACGCTTGCATTTGAATCGTTATTAAGAATTTTTTAAGTAGGAAACTAAAGTGTTTCCTGTAAGCTTTTGTTTGGTTGATACATACATTTTGGAAAGTTTTTATGTGTGGGGGGTTTTAAAGGTTAGTAATTAAGACGGGCGCCAACCTCCAGCAGCGTAAATTTTTATGGGAGCGGAACTTAAATGTTAAAAATAAATTAAGTAAGCATACATTCGTAAGCGAGTCACAACCGAGAGTTCTAATCAGAGGTTGGCCATTTTTTTATATCACTGTGTTTGTGGCTGAAAATTTTCATCATGTTTATGATTTTTTTATTGTAAGAAAGTTTTTTGTGTTTTTGAGGTTGGTGGTTCTTCTACTTTTCAAAAGTGTTTTTTTGGGGGATATCATAATTTTTTTTTAAACACTGACGACTTCTCTTTTTTGAATTTGTCCGTTTCATCGTTTTTCTATTTATCCCCTATGGTAAACCTGGTACCAGGGATATTCATAATTCTTCAAACTGAGTTCGACGATATCTTACATGCAATAATTATCTTTAAAATAGATAAACCGAAAGTGGTACCAATAGCATACCTGGTACTTTAAACATTCATAATTCATCAAAGCAAAAGTCCAACATGCCATATTTATCTTGGAAATTGATAAACCGAAATTGGTACTACCTATGCTATACCTGGTACCTTAAACATTCATAATTTTTCAAGACAAGCCTAACGACACCCAACATGCCATATTTATCTTCAAAAGTGATAAACCAGAAGTAGTACCACCTATGGTACACCGGGTACCATGAATATTCATAATTCTTCAAGTTGAGTTCAATGATATCTTGCATGCCAAAATCTACTTGAAAATTGACAAATTGGTTGAATGCGGACGGCAGTAATCATCAAAATCTACCACGAACGAGTACTAGAAACTTGTGTATGGCAACTCAACTCCTAAAACTTAAAGAAATACGTTGCCATTGACAAAGATCCTGTCTGCCAAGTTTCAGCTCGATTAGTTAGTTTGTACGCACAACGACCTATTTTGGTGCGTAATAACGACTAATCAGTCCGGGGGACCCACAGCTTAACGTGGATTCCTAATCACAACGAACATCCACACCTAACATAGGAATCAAATCCGGCACCTTTAACTTACAAGGCCAGAGCGTGCATCCCATTGAAAGTTTATACTAATAAATTGTTGCAAAAAAATATTACAAGTTTTTTACAGTCTAATAAATATTGCAGTATAAAATATTTTTATTATACCAAGCATTATTTTAGTTCACATAATAACCCATTGATATTTGACAAAATTTAAAATATTTTCTTAACAACAATTTTAAAATTCACTATGAAATTACAATTTTGATGATGTATGATTCTACAATTTCATTTTACAACGGAAAGTAAAAATCAACACATCTTTAAAAACGAATGACATTTTTGCAAATTCCATTAGCCAATCGCAATGCGTGGTTCATTTATTCCTCTGTAATGAGTTGACTGTGACGTCAGCTCGTATAACCTCCACATTTATACTTTGCCCATAGTATCTTGCAACAAAATGAGATTGTTTTCATTTTTCAATGGAGATTTCCCGAAATTAAAATGTTTTTGAAAGTTAACTCTCTCTAAATTATCATACATTTCAAATAACACATGCAACTTAAAGAATAAATATTTCTCTTTAATTCTATCTCTTCAAAAATTAAATTATTTAAATTTTAAGGATGTTATAAGCCATATAATTATAGTCCAATTCGTTCTCCTTTACTTTAACATTCCGTTAAAACTCACTTAAGCCTAACATGTCGGAAAAACTAACTGCCAAATAATAGCAAACCTGTTTGGCAACTTTTTCAATATTTTTCTGAACCTCAATTACAAGCTGATCGCCTTTATCTGTCTCCAAATTATGAAATGAAAAAAAGTGGTTTTAAATTATTAAAAATAGAAAGAATTATTCAATGAAGTTCAAACCAGCGTAGGATTTTAAGTTGAAACATTCCGCATCCTATAATTCAATCCGTTTGAAGATCTATCGATTAGTTAGGGCTGTACGTTTGTCTAAATTTTTACATCAAAATCGGGCTAGAACTCGTTTTTTTATTTCGTTTTGGAATTTTCAATATTTTTTTTCTTCGTTGTCTTTTGCCCTAGGTACTCAATTTTTTTTTCTTTGAAAGATATCACCGAGACGAATCTATGGTATTTTTTGTATAATTATGTGAAGTTTCGTAAGCGCGCTAGAAAATAGTCTATTTCGGCTTTTTCGCTGGAAGTTATGCAGAGAATAGATACTTACTGTCGTTCTGCCTTTTTTAAGGTTGGCGGCGAAACGACCGTTTCGTCTGATTATATACGTAATTTTTAATGATTTATTTTTTATTTCAGCTACCGTCAAGCACGATAGAGTACGGTTCCGTAGTGTAGTAGTTATCACATTCGCTTTACACGCGAAAGGTCCCCGGTTCGATCCCGGGCGGAACCATGTAATTTCTGTTTTGCAAGTGTACATTATACGCCTTAATTTAAATGAATATTTTCATTCCATTTATAAATGTGCTCACAAGCTAAGAGATTTATTTTATTATATATGTTAGTTTAATTATTAGTTTTTTTATTTTAGCTTATGTCAAATTAGAGGTAGTTTTTGTCCATAGTTTAGTGGTTATCACGTTAGCTTACCACGCTAAAGATTCCCGGTTCGATTACGGGCTGAACCATGTAGTTTTCAATTCACAACTGTTGACAATATTTAGATTTGTTTAGAATAGAAATTTTTATTCATAATTCTTTCCATGATCTGCGGCTTAAATATTAGTTTTGATGTATTGATTATTATCATTTATAGTTCATACTTGGCATTTTATAATTTGGTAGACACGAGGTTCCATAGTGTAGTGGTTATCACGTTCGCTTTACACGCCAAAGGTCCCCGGTTCGATCCCGGGCGGAACCATTTAAATTTTTTTGCATGTGTACGTTTTAAGCTTCCTTTTACATGGCAATGGTTATTTTACTGCCTGAACTGTGCTCACAATTTCAATGATTTTATTGATATTATACATTATGTTTAGTTTTTATATATTTAATTTAGCTAGCGTCAAACACAACAGAGTGCGGTTCCGTACTGAGTGGTTATCACGTTCGCTTAACACGCGAAAGGTCCCCGGTTCGATCCCGGGTGGAACCATTTTATTTTTGTTTTGCATGTGTATGTTTTACGCCTTAATTGAAAAAAATATTTTCATTTCATTCATAAATGTGCTCACAAGCTTACAGATTTATTTTATTATTTATATTACTTTAAGTATTAGATTTTTTTTTTCATTTTAGCTAACGTTAAATAAGTGGTAGTATTTTTCCGTTGTGTAGTGGTTATCACATTCGCGTAACACGTGAAATTTTCTCGGTTTGATCCCGATCAGAGACAGTTCCATTTTTTTTTTTATATATCAATGGTTTTAACCTACATTAAAATGATATTATCATTTTATTGATTTAAATGTGCTCACATGCTACCAGTTATATTTAATTATATACGTAATTTTTAATTTTTTTATCTTTTATTTCAGCTACCGTCAAGCACTCTAGAATACGGTTCCGTAATGTAGTGGTTATCACGTCCGCTTTACACGCTAAAGGTCCCCGGTACGATCCCGGGTGGAACCATTTAATTTTTGTTTTGCATGTGTACATTTTACGCCTTAATTGAAACGAATATATTCATTTCATTAATAAATGTGCTCACAACCTAACAGATTTTTGTTTATTATATATGTTAGTTTAAGTATTAGATTTCTTTTATTTTAGTTAACGTTAAATAAGTGGTAGTATTGTTCCGTAGTGTAGTGTTTATCACGTTCGCTTACACACGTGAAATATTCTCGGTTTGATCCCGAGCAGAGACAGTTCCATTTTGTTTTACATATCAATGGTTTTCACCTCCTTTAAAATGATATTCTCATTTTATTGAATTAAATGGGCTCGCATGCTACTGGATATATTTAATTATATACGTAATTTTTAATTATTTATTTTTTATTTCAGCTACCGTCAAGCACTATAGAGTACGGTTCCGCAGTGTAGTAGTTATCACGTCCGCTTTACACGCTAAAGTTCCCCGGTTCGATCCCGGGTGGAACCATTTAATTTTTGTTTTGCATGTGTACATTTTACGCCTTAATTGAAACGAATATTTTCATTTCATTTATAAATGTGCTCACAAGCTTACAGATTTATTTTATTATTTATATTACTTTAAGTATTAGATTTTTTTTCATTTTAGCTAACGTTAAATAAGTGGTAGTATTTTTCCGTTGTGTAGTGGTTATCATGTTCGCGTAACACGTGAAATTTTCTCGGTTTGATCCCGATCAGAGACAGTTCCATTTTTTTTTTTTTTATATATCAATGGTTTTAACCTACATTAAAATGATATTCTCATTTTATTGATTTAAATGTGCTCACTTGCTACCAGTTATATTTAATTATATACGTAATTTTTAATTTTTTTTATTTTTATTTCAGCTAATGTCAAGCACTCTAGAATACGGTTCCGTAATGCAGTGGTTATCACGTTTGCTTAACACGCGAAAGGTCCCCGATTCGATCCCGGGTGGAACCATTTTATTTTTGTTTTGCATGTGTACGTTTTATGCCTTAATTGAAACGAATATTTTCATTTCATTCATAAATGTGCTCACAAGCTTACAGATTTATTTTATTATTTATATTACTTTAAGTATTAGATTTTTTTTTCATTTTAGCTAACGTTAAATAAGTGGTAGTATTTTTCCGTAGTGTAGTGGTTATCACGTTCGCGTAACACGTGAAATTTTCTCGGTTTGATCCCGAGCAGAGACAGTTCCATTTTGTTTTACATATCAATGGTTTTCACCTCCATTAAAATGATATTATCATTTTATTGATTTAAATGTGCTCACATGCTACCATTTATATTTAATTATATACGTAATTTTTAATTATTTATTTTTTGTTTCAGCTACCGTAAAGCACGATGGAGTACGTTTCCGTAGTGTAGTGGTTATCACGTTCGCTTAACACGCGAAAGGTCCCCGGTTCGATCCCGGGCGGAACCATGTAATTTCTGTTTCGCAAGTGTACATTATACGCCTTAATTTAAATTAATATTTTCATTTCATTTATAAATGTGCTCACAAGCTAACAGATTTTTGTTTATTATATATGTTAGTTTAAGTATTAGATTTCTTTTATTTTTGTTAACGTTAAATAAATGGTAGTATTGTTCCGTAGTGTAGTGGTTATCACGTTCGCGTAACACGTGAAATTTTCTCGGTTTGATCCCGAGCATAGACAGTTCCATTTTGTTTTACATATCAATGGTTTTCACCTCCATTAAAATGATATTCTCATTATATTGATTTAAATGGGCTCACATGCTACCAGATATATTTAATTATCTACGTAACTTTTAATTATTTATTTTTTATTTCATCTACCGTCAATCACTTAAGAATACGGTTCCGTAGTGTAGTGGTTTTTACGTTCGCTTCACACGCGAAAGGTCCCCTGTTCGATCCCGGGCGGAACCATTTAATTTTTGGTTTTTCATGTGCATATTTTAAGCCTTAATTGAAACGAATATATTCATTTCATTTATAAGTGTGCTCACAAGCTAACAGATTTTTGTTTATTATATATGTTAGTTTAAGTATTAGATTTCTTTTATTTTAGTTAACGTTAAATAAGTGGTAGTATTGTTCTGTAGATTAGTGGTTATCAAGTTCGCTTACACACGTGAAATTTTCTCGGTTTGATCCCGAGCAGAGACAGTTCCTTTTTGTTTTACATATCAATGGTTTTCACCTCCATTAAAATGATATTCTCATTTTATTGATTTAAATGGGCTCACATGCTACCAGATATATTTAAATATTTACGTAATTTTTAATTATTTATTTTTTATTTCAGCTACCGTAAAGCACGATGGAGTACGGTTCCGTAGTGTAGTGGTTATCACGTTCGCTTAACACGCGAAAGGTCCCCGGTTCGATCCCGGGCGGAACCATGTAATTTCTGTTTTGCAAGTGTACATTATACGCCTTAATTTAAATGAATATTTTCATGTCATTTATAAATGTGCTCACAAGCTATCAGATTTATTTTATTATATATGTTAGTTTAATTATTAGTTTTTTTCTTTTAGCTTATTTCAAATTAGATGTAGTTTTTGTCCATAGTTTAGTGGTTATCACTTTAGCTTACCACGCTAAAGAGGCCCGGTTCGATTACGGGCTGAACCATGTAGTTTGCAATTCACAACTGTTGACAATATTTAGATTTATTTAGAATAGAAATTTTTATTCATAATTCTTTCCAAGATCTGTTGCTTAAATATTAGTTTTGATGTATTGATTATTATCATTTAAACTTAATCTTTAGCATTTTATAATTTCTTGGACACGAGGTTCCGTAGTGTAGTGGTTATCACGTTCGCTTTGCACGCCAAAGGTCCACGGTTCGATCCAGGGCGGAACCATTTAAATTTTTTTGCATGTGTACGTTTTAGGCTTCCTTTTACATGGCAATGGTTATTTTACTGCCTGAACTGTGCTCACAATTTCAATGATTTTATTGATATTATACATTATGTTTAGTTTTTATATATTTTATTTGGCTTACGTCAAACACAACAGAGTACGGTTAAGTAGTGTAGAGGTAATCACGTTCGCTTAACACGCGAAAGGTCCCCGGTTCGATCCCGGGTGGAACCATTTAATTTTTGTTTTGCATGTGTACATTTTACGCCTTAATTGAAACGAATATTTTCATTTCATTCATAAATGTGCTCACAAGCTTACAGATTTATTTTATTATTTATATTAGTTTAAGTATTAGATTTTTTTTCATTTTAGCTAACGTTAAATAAGTGGTAGTATTTTTCCGTAGTGTAGTGGTTATAACATTCGCGTAACACGTGAAATTTTCTCGGTTTGATCCCGAGCAGAGACAGTTCCATTTTGTTTTACATATCAATGGTTTTCACCTCCATTAAAATAATATTCTCATTTTATTGATTTAAATGTGCTCACATGCTACCAGATATATTTAATTATATACATTATTTTTAATAAATTTATTTTTTATTTCAGCTGCCATCAAGCACTTCAGAATACGGTTCCGTAGTGTAGTGGTTATCACGTTCGCTTAACGAGCGAAAGGTCCCCGGATCGATCCCGGGCGGAACCATGTAATTTCTGTTTTGCAAGTGTACATTATACGCCTTAATTTAAATGAATATTTTCATGTCATTTATAAATGTGCTCACAAGCTATCAGATTTATTTTATTATATATGTTAGTTTAATTATTAGTTTTTTTTTTTTTTTTAGCTTTTGTCAAATTAGATGTAGTTTTTGTCCATAGTTTAGTGGTTATCACTTTAGCTTACCACGCTAAAGAGGCCCGGTTCGATTACGGGCTGAACCATGTAGTTTGCAATTCACAACTGTTGACAATATTTAGATTTGTTTAGAATAGAAATTTTTATTCATATTTCTTTCCAAGATCTGCTGCTTAAATATTAGTTTTGATGTATTGATTATTATCATTTAAAGTTAATCCTTCGCATTTTATAATTTCTTGGACACGAGGTTCCGTAGTGTAGTGGTTATCACGTTCGCTTTACACGCCAAAGGTCCCCGGTTCGATCCCGGGCGGAACCATTTAAATCTTTTTGCATGTGTACGTTTTAAGCTTCCTTTTACATGGCAATGGTTATTTTACTGCCTGAACTGTGCTCACAATTTCAATGATTTTATTGATATTATACATTATGTTTAGTTTTTATATATTTATTTTAGCTAACGTCAAATACAACAGAGTGCGGTTCCGTAGTGTAGTGGTTATCACGTTCGCTTAACACGCGAAAGGTCCCCGGTTCGATCCCGGGTGGAACCATTTAATTTTTGTTTTGCATGTGTACATTTTACGCCTTAATTGAAACGAATATATTCATTTCATTTATAAATGTGCTCACAAGCTAACAGATTTTTGTTTATTATATATGTTAGTTTAAGTATTAGATTTCTTTTATTTTTGTTAACGTTAAATAAGTGGTAGTATTGTTCCGTAGTGTAGTGGTTATCACGTTCGCTTACACACGTGAAATTTTCTCGGTTTGATCCCGAACAGAGACAGTTCCATTTTGTTTTATATATCAATGGTTTTCACCTCCATTAAAATGATATTCTCATTTTATTGATTTAAATATGCTCACATGCTACCAGATATATTTAATTATATACGTAATTTTTAATTATTTATTTTTTTATTTCAGCTACCGTCAAGCACTCTAGAATACGGTTCCGTAGTGTAGTGGTTATCACGTTCGCTTCACACGCGAAAGGTCTCCGGTTCGATCCCGGGCGGAACCATGTAATTTCTGTTTCGCAAGTGTACATTATACGCCTTAATTTAAATTAATATTTTCATTTCATTTATAAATGTGCTCACAAGCTAACAGATGTTTGTTTATTATATATGTTAGTTTAAGTATTAGATTTCTTTTATTTTAGTTAACGTTAAATAAGTGGTAGTATTGTTCCGTAGTGTAGTGGTTATCACGTTCGCTTACAGACGTGAAATTTTCTCGGTTTGATCCCGATCAGAGACAGTTCCATTTTGTTTTATATATCAATGGTTTTCACCTCTATTAAAATGATATTCTCATTTTATTGATTTAAATGTGCTCACATGCTACCATATATATTTAATTATATACGTAATTTTTAATTATTTATTTTTTATTTCAGCTACCGTCAAGCACGATAGAGTACGGTTCCGTAGTGTAGTGGTTATCACGTTCGCTTAACACGCGAATGGTCCCCGGTTCGATCCCGGGCGGAACCATGAAATTTCTGTTTTGCAAGTGTACATTATACGCCTTAATTTAAATGAATATTTTCATGTCATTTATAAATGTGCTCACAAGCTATCAGATTTATTTTATTATATATGTTAGTTTAATTATTAGTTTTTTTTTTTAGCTTTTGTCAAATTAGATGTAGTTTTTGTCCATAGTTTAGTGGTTATCACTTTAGCTTACCACGCTGAAGAGGCCCGGTTCGATTACGGGCTGAACCATGTAGTTTGCAATTCACAACTGTTGACAATATTTAGATTTGTTTAGAATAGAAATTTTTATTCATAATTCTTTCCAAGATCTGCTGCTTAAATATTAGTTTTGATGTATTGATTATTATCATTTAAAGTTAATCCTTAGCATTTTATAATTTCTTGGAAACGAGGTTCCGTAGTGTAGTGGTTATCACGTTCGCTTTACACGCCAAAGGTCCCCGGTTCGATCCCGGGCGGAACCATTTAAATTTTTTTGCATGTGTACGTTTTAGGCTTCCTTTTACATGGCAATGGTTATTTTACTGCCTGAACTGTGCTCACAATTTCAATGATTTTATTGATATTATACATTATGTTTAGTTTTTATATATTTATTTTAGCTAACGTCAAACACAACAGAGTACGGTTCCGTAGTGTAGAGGTAATCACGTTCGCTTAACATGCGAAAGGTCCCCGGTTCGATCCCGGGTGGAACCATTTAATTTTTGTTTTGCATGTGTACATTTTACGCCTTAATTGAAACGAATATTTTCATTTCATTCATAAATGTGCTCACAAGCTTACAGATTTATTTTATTATTTATATTAGTTTAAGTATTAGATTTTTTTTCATTTTAGCTAACGTTAAATAAGTGGTAGTATTTTTCCGTAGTGTAGTGGTTATCACGTTCGCGTAACACGTGAAATTTTCTCGGTTTGATCCCGAGCAGAGACAGTTCCATTTTGTTTTACATATCCATGGTTTTCACCTCCATTAAAATAATATTCTCATTTTATTGATTTAAATGTGCTCACATGCTACCAGATATATTTAATTATATACATTATTTTTAATACATTTATTTTTTATTTCAGCTGCCATCAAGCACTGCAGAATACGGTTCCGTAGTGTAGTGGTTATCATGTTCGCTTAACACGCGAAAGGGCCCCGGTTCAATCCCGGGCGGAACCATGTAATTTCTGTTTTGCAAGTGTACATTATACGCCTTAATTTAAATGAATATTTTCATGTCATTTATAAATGTGCTCACAAGCTATCAGATTTTTGTTTATTATATATGTTAGTTTAAGTATTAGATTTCTTTTATTTTTGTTAACGTTAAATAAATGGTAGTATTGTTCCGTAGTGTAGTGGTTATCACGTTCGCTTACACACGTGAAATTTTCTCGGTTTGATCCCGAACAGAGACAGTTCCATTTTGTTTTATATA
Source organism: Linyphia triangularis (assembly GCA_963978545.1). Taxonomy (NCBI): domain Eukaryota; kingdom Metazoa; phylum Arthropoda; class Arachnida; order Araneae; family Linyphiidae; genus Linyphia; species Linyphia triangularis. The sequence goes on from OZ021729.1 coordinate 40,394,282, forward strand.
TCAATGGTTTTCACCTCCATTAAAATGATATTCTCATTTTATTGATTTAAATATGCTCACATGCTACCAGATATATTTAATTATATACGTATTTTTTAATTATTTATTTTTTATTTCAGCTACCGTCAAGCACGATAGAGTACGGTTCCGTTGTGTAGTGGTTATCACGTTCGCTTCACACGCGAAAGGTCCCCGGTTCGACCCCGGGCGGAACCATGTAATTTATGTTTTGCAAGTGTACATTATACGCCTTAATTTAAATGAATATTTTCATGTCATTTATAAATGTGCTCACAAGCTATCAGATTTATTTTATTATATATGTTAGTTTAATTATTAGTTTTTTTTTTTTTTTAGCTTTTGTCAAATTAGATGTAGTTTTTGTCCATAGTTTAGTGGTTATCACTTTAGCTTACCACGCTAAAGAGGCCCGGTTCGATTACGGGCTGAACCATGTAGTTTGCAATTCACAACTGTTGACAATATTTAGATTTGTTTAGAATAGAAATTTTTATTCATAATTCTTTCCAAGATCTGCTGCTTAAATATTAGTTTTGATGTATTGATTATTATCATTTAAAGTTAATCCTTAGCATTTTATAATTTCTTGGAAACGAGGTTCCGTAGTGTAGTGGTTATCACGTTCGCTTTACACGCCAAAGGTCCCCGGTGCGATCCCGGGCGGAACCATTTAAATTTTTTTGCATGTGTACGTTTTAAGCTTCCTTTTACATGGCAATGGTTATTTTACTGCCTGAACTGTGCTCACAATTTCAATGATTTTATTGATATTATACATTATGTTTAGTTTTTATATATTTTATTTAGCTAACGTCAAACACAACAGAGTACGGTTCCGTAGTGTAGAGGTAATCACGTTCGCTTAACACGCGAAAGGTCCCCGGTTCGATCCCGGGTGGAACCATTTAATTTTTGTTTTGCATATGTACATTTTACGCCTTAATTGAAACGAATATTTTCATTTCATTCATAAATGTGCTCACAAGCTTACAGATTTATTTTATTATTTATATTAGTTTAAGTATTAGATTTTTTTTCATTTTAGCTAACGTTAAATAAGTGGTAGTATTTTTCCGTAGTGTAGTGGTTATCACGTTCGCGTAACACGTGAAATTTTCTCGGTTTGATCCCGAGCAGAGACAGTTCCATTTTGTTTTACATATCCATGGTTTTCACCTCCATTAAAATAATATTCTCATTTTATTGATTTAAATGTGCTCACATGCTACCAGATATATTTAATTATATACATTATTTTTAATAAATTTATTTTTTATTTCAGCTGCCATCAAGCACTGCAGAATACGGTTCCGTAGTGAAGTGGTTATCACGTTCGCTTAACACGCGAAAGGGCCCCGGTTCGTTCCCGGGCGGAACCATGTAATTTCTGTTTTGCAAGTGTACATTATTGCCTTAATTTAAATGAATATTTTCATGTCATTTATAAATGTGCTCACAAGCTATCAGATTTTTGTTTATTATATATGTTAGTTTAAGTATTAGATTTCTTTTATTTTAGTTAACGTTAAATAAGTGGTAGTATTGTTCCGTAGTGTAGTGGTTATCACGTTCGCTTACACACGTGAAATTTTCTCGGTTTGATCCCGAGCAGAGACAGTTCCATTTTGTTTTATATATCAATGGTTTTCGCCTCCATTAAAATGATATTCTCATTTTATTGATTTAAATGTGCTCACATGCTACCATATATATTTAATTATATACGTAATTTTTAATTATTTATTTTTTATTTCAGCTACCGTCAAGCACGATAGAGTACGGTTCCGTTGTGTAGTGGTTATCACGTTCGCTTCACACGCGAAAGGTCCCCGGTTCGACCCCGGGCTGAACCATGTAATTTATGTTTTGCAAGTGTACATTATACGCCTTAATTTAAATGAATATTTTCATGTCATTTATAAATGTGCTCACAAGCTATCAGATTTATTTTATTATATATGTTAGTTTAATTATTAGTTTTTTTTTTTTTTTTTAGCTTTTGTCAAATTAGATGTAGTTTTTGTCCATAGTTTAGTGGTTATCACTTTAGCTTACCATGCTAAAGAGGCCCGGTTCGATTACGGGCTGAACCATGTAGTTTGCAATTCACAACTGTTGACAATATTTAGATTTGTTTAGAATAGAAATTTTTATTCACAATTCTTTCCAAAATCTGCTGCTTAAATATTAGTTTTGATGTATTGATTATTATCATTTAAAGTTGATCCTTAGCATTTTATAATTTCTTGGAAACGAGGTTCCGTAGTGTAGTGGTTATCACGTTCGCTTTACACGCCAAAGGTCCCCGGTTCGATCCCGGGCGGAACCATGTAATTTCTGTTTTGCAAGTGTACATTATACGCCTTAATTTAAATGAATATTTTCATGTCATTTATAAATGTGCTCACAAGCTATCAGATTTATTTTATTATATATGTTAGTTTAATTATTAGTTTTTTTTTTTTTAGCTTTTGTCAAATTAGATGTAGTTTTTGTCCATAGTTTAGTGGTTATCACTTTAGCTTACCACGCTAAAGAGGCCCGGTTCGATTACGGGCTGAACCATGTAGTTTGCAATTCACAACTGTTGACAATATTTAGATTTGTTTAGAATAGAAATTTTTATTCATAATTCTTTCCAAGATCTGCTGCTTAAATATTAGTTTACGATGTATTGATTATTATCATTTAAAGTTAATCCTTAGCATTTTATAATTTCTTGGAAACGAGGTTCCGTAGTGTAGTGGTTATCACGTTCGCTTTACACGCCAAAGGTCCCCGGTTCGATCCCGAGCGGAACCATTTAAATTTTTTTGCATGTGTACGTTTTAGGCTTCCATTTACATGGCAATGGTTTTTTTACTGCCTGAACTGTGCTCACAATTTCAATGATTTTATTGATATTATACATTATGTTTAGTTTTTATATATTTATTTTAGCTAACGTCAAACACAACAGAGTGCGGTTCCGTAGTGTAGTGGTTATCACGTTCGCTTTACACGCCAAAGGTCCCCGGTTCGATCCCGGGTGGAACCATTTAATTTTTGTTTTGCATGTGTACATTTTACGCCTTAATTGAAACGAATATATTCATTTCATTTATAAATGTGCTCACAAGCTAACAGATTTTTGTTTATTATATATGTTAGTTTAAGTATTAGATTTCTTTTATTTTTGTTAACGTTAAATAAATGGTAGTATTGTTCCGTAGTGTAGTGGTTATCACGTTCGCTTACACACGTGAAATTTTCTCGGTTTGATCCCGAACAGAGACAGTTCCATTTTGTTTTATATATCAATGGTTTTCACCTCCATTAAAATGATATTCTCATTTTATTGATTTAAATATGCTCACATGCTACCAGATATATTTAATTATATACGTAATTTTTTATTATTTATTTTTTTATTTCAGCTACCGTCAAGCACTCTAGAATACGGTTCCGTAGTGTAGTGGTTATCACGTTCGCTTCACACGCGAAAGGTCCCCGGTTCGATCCCGGGCGGAACCATGTAATTTCTGTTTCGCAAATGTACATTATACGCCTTAATTTAAATTAATATTTTCATTTCATTTATAAATGTGCTCACAAGCTAACAGATTTTTGTTTATTATATATGTTAGTTTAAGTATTAGATTTCTTTTATTTTAGTTAACGTTAAATAAGTGGTAGTATTGTTCCGTAGTGTAGTGGTTATCACGTTCGCTTAACACGCGAAAGGTCCCCGGTTCGAACCATTTAATTTTTGTTTTGCATGTGTACATTTTACGCCTTAATTGAAACGAATATATTCATTTCATTTATAAATGTGCTCACAAGCTAACAGATTTTTGTTTATTATATATGTTAGTTTAAGTATTAGATTTCTTTTATTTTTGTTAACGTTAAATAAATGGTAGTATTGTTCCGTAGTGTAGTGGTTATCACGTTCGCTTACCCACGTGAAATTTTCTCGGTTTGATCCCGATCAGAGACAGTTCCATTTTGTTTTATATATCAATGGTTTTCACCTCCATTAAAATGATATTCTCATTTTATTGATTTAAATGTGCTCACATGCTACCATATATATTTAATTATATACGTAATTTTTAATTATTTATTTTTTATTTCAGCTACCGTCAAGCACGATGGAGTACGGTTCCGTAGTGTAGTGGTTATCACGTTCGCTTCACACGCGAAAGGTCCCCGGTTCGACCCCGGGCGGAACCATGTAATTTATGTTTTGCAAGTGTACATTATACGCCTTAATTTAAATGAATATTTTCATGTCATTTATAAATGTGCTCACAAGCTATCAGATTTATTTTATTATATATGTTAGTTTAATTACTAGTTTTTTTTCTTTTTTAGCTTTTGTCAAATTAGATGTAGTTTTTGTCCATAGTTTAGTGGTTATCACTTTAGCTTACCACGCTAAAGAGGCCCGGTTCGATTACGGGCTGAACCATGTAGTTTGCAATTCACAACTGTTGACAATATTTAGATTTGTTTAGAATAGAAATTTTTATTCATAATTCTTTCCAAGATCTGCTGCTTAAATATTAGTTTTGATGTATTGATTATTATCATTTAAAGTTAATCCTTAGCATTTTATAATTTCTTGGAAACGAGGTTCCGTAGTGTAGTGGTTATCACGTTCGCTTTACACGCCAAAGGTCCCCGGTTCGATCCCGGGCGGAACCATTTAAATTTTTTTGCATGTGTACGTTTTAGGCTTCCTTTTACATGGCAATGGTTATTTTACTGCCTGAACTGTGCTCACAATTTCAATGATTTTATTGACATTATACATTATGTTTAGTTTTTATATATTTTATTTAGCTAACGTCAAACACAACAGAGTACGGTTCCGTAGTGTAGTGGTTATCACGTTCGCTTTACACGCCAAAGGTCCCCGGTTCGATCCCGGGCGGAACCATTTAAATTTTTTTGCATGTGTACGTTTTAGGCTTCCTTTTACATGGCAATGGTTATTTTACTGCCTGAACTGTGCTCACAATTTCAATGATTTTATTGATATTATACATTATGTTTAGTTTTTATATATTTATTTTAGCTAACGTCAAACACAACAGAGTGCGGTTCCGTAGTGTAGTGGTTATCACGTTCGCTTACACACGTGAAATTTTCTCGGTTTGATCCCGAACAGAGACAGTTCCATTTTGTTTTATATATCAATGGTTTTCACCTCCATTAAAATGATATTCTCATTTTATTGATTTAAATATGCTCACATGCTACCAGATATATTTAATTATATACGTAATTTTTAATTATTTATTTTTTTATTTCAGCTACCGTCAAGCACTCTAGAATACGGTTCCGTAGTGTAGTGGTTATCACGTTCGCTTCACACGCAATAGGTCCCCGGTTCGATCCCGGGCGGAACCATGTAGTTTCTGTTTCGCAAGTGTACATTATACGCCTTAATTTAAATTAATATTTTCATTTCATTTATAAATGTGCTCACAAGCTAACAGATTTTTGTTTATTATATATGTTAGTTTAAGTATTAGATTTCTTTTATTTTAGTTAACGTTAAATAAGTGGTAGTATTGTTCCGTAGTGTAGTGGTTATCACGTTCGCTTAACACGCGAAAGGTCCCCGGTTCGAACCATTTAATTTTTGTTTTGCATGTGTACATTTTACGCCTTAATTGAAACGAATATATTCATTTCATTTATAAATGTGCTCACAAGCTAACAGATTTTTGTTTATTATATATGTTAGTTTAAGTATTAGATTTCTTTTATTTTTGTTAACGTTAAATAAATGGTAGTATTGTTCCGTAGTGTAGTGGTTATCACGTTCGCTTACACACGTGAAATTTTCTCGGTTTGATCCCGAACACAGACAGTTCCAATTTGTTTTATATATCAATGGTTTTCACCTCCATTAAAATGATATTCTCATTTTATTGATTTAAATATGCTCACATGCTACCAGATATATTTAATTATATACGTAATTTTTAATTATTTATTTTTTTATTTCAGCTACCGTCAAGCACTCTAGAATACGGTTCCGTAGTGTAGTGGTTATCACGTTCGCTTCACACGCGAAAGGTCCCCGGTTCGATCTCGGGCGGAACCATGTAATTTCTGTTTCGCAAGTGTACATTATACGCCTTAATTTAAATTAATATTTTCATTTCATTTATAAATGTGCTCACAAGCTAACAGATGTTTGTTTATTATATATGTTAGTTTAAGTATTAGATTTCTTTTATTTTAGTTAACGTTAAATAAGTGGTAGTATTGTTCCGTAGTGTAGTGGTTATCACGTTCGCTTACACACGTGAAATTTTCTCGGTTTGATCCCGAGCAGAGACAGTTCCATTTTGTTTTATATATCAATGGTTTTCGCCTCCATTAAAATGATATTCTCATTTTATTGATTTAAATGTGCTCACATGCTACCATATATATTTAATTATATACGTAATTTTTAATTATTTATTTTTTATTTCAGCTACCGTCAAGCACGATAGAGTACGGTTCCGTTGTGTAGTGGTTATCACGTTCGCTTCACACGCGAAAGGTCCCCGGTTCGACCCCGGGCGGAACCATGCAATTTATGTTTTGCAAGTGTACATTATACGCCTTAATTTAAATGAATATTTTCATGTCATTTATAAATGTGCTCACAAGCTATCAGATTTATTTTATTATATATGTTAGTTTAATTATTAGTTTTTTTTTTTTTTTTAGCTTTTGTCAAATTAGATGTAGTTTTTGTCCATAGTTTAGTGGTTATCACTTTAGCTTACCATGCTAAAGAGGCCCGGTTCGATTACGGGCTGAACCATGTAGTTTGCAATTCACAACTGTTGACAATATTTAGATTTGTTTAGAATAGAAATTTTTATTCATAATTCTTTCCAAAATATGCTGCTTAAATATTAGTTTTGATGTATTGATTATTATCATTTAAAGTTAATCCTTAGCATTTTATAATTTCTTGGAAACGAGGTTCCGTAGTGTAGTGGTTATCACGTTCGCTTTACACGCCAAAGGTCCCCGGTTCGATCCCGGGCGGAACCATGTAATTTCTGTTTTGCAAGTGTACATTATACGCCTTAATTTAAATGAATATTTTCATGTCATTTATAAATGTGCTCACAAGCTATCAGATTTATTTTATTATATATGTTAGTTTAATTATTAGTTTTTTTTTTTTTTAGCTTTTGTCAAATTAGATGTAGTTTTTGTCCATAGTTTAGTGGTTATCACTTTAGCTTACCACGCTAAAGAGGCCCGGTTCGATTACGGGCTGAACCATGTAGTTTGCAATTCACAACTGTTGACAATATTTAGATTTGTTTAGAATAGAAATTTTTATTCATAATTCTTTCCAAGATCTGCTGCTTAAATATTAGTTTACGATGTATTGATTATTATCATTTAAAGTTAATCCTTAGCATTTTATAATTTCTTGGAAACGAGGTTCCGTAGTGTAGTGGTTATCACGTTCGCTTTACACGCCAAAGGTCCCCGGTTCGATCCCGGGCGGAACCATTTAAATTTTTTTGCATGTGTACGTTTTAGGCTTCCATTTACATGGCAATGGTTATTTTACTGCCTGAACTGTGCTCACAATTTCAATGATTTTATTGATATTATACATTATGTTTAGTTTTTATATATTTATTTTAGCTAACGTCAAACACAACAGAGTGCGGTTCCGTAGTGTAGTGGTTATCACGTTCGCTTTACACGCCAAAGGTCCCCGGTTCGATCCCGGGTGGAACCATTTAATTTTTGTTTTGCATGTGTACATTTTACGCCTTAATTGAAACGAATATATTCATTTAATTTATAAATGTGCTCACAAGCTAACAGATTTTTGTTTATTATATATGTTAGTTTAAGTATTAGATTTCTTTTATTTTTGTTAACGTTAAATAAATGGTAGTATTGTTCCGTAGTGTAGTGGTTATCACGTTCGCTTACACACGTGAAATTTTCTCGGTTTGATCCCGAACAGAGACAGTTCCATTTTGTTTTATATATCAATGGTTTTCACCTCCATTAAAATGATATTCTCATTTTATTGATTTAAATATGCTCACATGCTACCAGATATATTTAATTATATACGTAATTTTTTATTATTTATTTTTTTATTTCAGCTACCGTCAAGCACTCTAGAATACGGTTCCGTAGTGTAGTGGTTATCACGTTCGCTTCACACGCGAAAGGTCCCCGGTTCGATCCCGGGCGGAACCATGTAATTTCTGTTTCGCAAATGTACATTATACGCCTTAATTTAAATTAATATTTTCATTTCATTTATAAATGTGCTCACAAGCTAACAGATTTTTGTTTATTATATATGTTAGTTTAAGTATTAGATTTCTTTTATTTTAGTTAACGTTAAATAAGTGGTAGTATTGTTCCGTAGTGTAGTGGTTATCACGTTCGCTTAACACGCGAAAGGTCCCCGGTTCGAACCATTTAATTTTTGTTTTGCATGTGTACATTTTACGCCTTAATTGAAACGAATATATTCATTTCATTTATAAATGTGCTCACAAGCTAACAGATTTTTGTTTATTATATATGTTAGTTTAAGTATTAGATTTCTTTTATTTTTGTTAACGTTAAATAAATGGTAGTATTGTTCCGTAGTGTAGTGGTTATCACGTTCGCTTACCCACGTGAAATTTTCTCGGTTTGATCCCGATCAGAGACAGTTCCATTTTGTTTTATATATCAATGGTTTTCACCTCCATTAAAATGATATTCTCATTTTATTGATTTAAATGTGCTCACATGCTACCATATATATTTAATTATATACGTAATTTTTAATTATTTATTTTTTATTTCAGCTACCGTCAAGCACGATGGAGTACGATTCCGTAGTGTAGTGGTTATCACGTTCGCTTCACACGCGAAAGGTCCCCGGTTCGACCCCGGGCGGAACCATGTAATTTATGTTTTGCAAGTGTACATTATACGCCTTAATTTAAATGAATATTTTCATGTCATTTATAAATGTGCTCACAAGCTATCAGATTTATTTTATTATATATGTTAGTTTAATTACTAGTTTTTTTTCTTTTTTAGCTTTTGTCAAATTAGATGTAGTTTTTGTCCATAGTTTAGTGGTTATCACTTTAGCTTACCACGCTAAAGAGGCCCGGTTCGATTACGGGCTGAACCATGTAGTTTGCAATTCACAACTGTTGACAATATTTAGATTTGTTTAGAATAGAAATTTTTATTCATAATTCTTTCCAAGATCTGCTGCTTAAATATTAGTTTTGATGTATTGATTATTATCATTTAAAGTTAATCCTTAGCATTTTATAATTTCTTGGAAACGAGGTTCCGTAGTGTAGTGGTTATCACGTTCGCTTTACACGCCAAAGGTCCCCGGTTCGATCCCGGGCGGAACCATTTAAATTTTTTTGCATGTGTACGTTTTAGGCTTCCTTTTACATGGCAATGGTTATTTTACTGCCTGAACTGTGCTCACAATTTCAATGATTTTATTGACATTATACATTATGTTTAGTTTTTATATATTTTATTTAGCTAACGTCAAACACAACAGAGTACGGTTCCGTAGTGTAGTGGTTATCACGTTCGCTTTACACGCCAAAGGTCCCCGGTTCGATCCCGGGCGGAACCATTTAAATTTTTTTGCATGTGTACGTTTTAGGCTTCCTTTTACATGGCAATGGTTATTTTACTGCCTGAACTGTGCTCACAATTTCAATGATTTTATTGATATTATACATTATGTTTAGTTTTTATATATTTATTTTAGCTAACGTCAAACACAACAGAGTGCGGTTCCGTAGTGTAGTGGTTATCACGTTCGCTTACACACGTGAAATTTTCTCGGTTTGATCCCGAACAGAGACAGTTCCATTTTGTTTTATATATCAATGGTTTTCACCTCCATTAAAATGATATTCTCATTTTATTGATTTAAATATGCTCACATGCTACCAGATATATTTAATTATATACGTAATTTTTAATTATTTATTTTTTTATTTCAGCTACCGTCAAGCACTCTAGAATACGGTTCCGTAGTGTAGTGGTTATCACGTTCGCTTCACACGCGAAAGGTCCCCGGTTCGATCCCGGGCGGAACCATGTAGTTTCTGTTTCGCAAGTGTACATTATACGCCTTAATTTAAATTAATATTTTCATTTCATTTATAAATGTGCTCACAAGCTAACAGATTTTTGTTTATTATATATGTTAGTTTAAGTATTAGATTTCTTTTATTTTAGTTAACGTTAAATAAGTGGTAGTATTGTTCCGTAGTGTAGTGGTTATCACGTTCGCTTAACACGCGAAAGGTCCCCGGTTCGAACCATTTAATTTTTGTTTTGCATGTGTACATTTTACGCCTTAATTGAAACGAATATATTCATTTCATTTATAAATGTGCTCACAAGCTAACAGATTTTTGTTTATTATATATGTTAGTTTAAGTATTAGATTTCTTTTATTTTTGTTAACGTTAAATAAATGGTAGTATTGTTCCGTAGTGTAGTGGTTATCACGTTCGCTTACACACGTGAAATTTTCTCGGTTTGATCCCGAACACAGACAGTTCCAATTTGTTTTATATATCAATGGTTTTCACCTCCATTAAAATGATATTCTCATTTTATTGATTTAAATATGCTCACATGCTACCAGATATATTTAATTATATACGTAATTTTTAATTTTTTATTTTTTTATTTCAGCTACCGTCAAGCACTCTAGAATACGGTTCCGTAGTGTAGTGGTTATCACGTTCGCTTCACACGCGAAAGGTCCCCGGTTCGATCTCGGGCGGAACCATGTAATTTCTGTTTCGCAAGTGTACATTATACGCCTTAATTTAAATTAATATTTTCATTTCATTTATAAATGTGCTCACAAGCTAACAGATGTTTGTTTATTATATATGTTAGTTTAAGTATTAGATTTCTTTTATTTTAGTTAACGTTAAATAAGTGGTAGTATTGTTCCGTAGTGTAGTGGTTATCACGTTCGCTTACACACGTGAAATTTTCTCGGTTTGATCCCGAGCAGAGACAGTTCCATTTTGTTTTATATATCAATGGTTTTCGCCTCCATTAAAATGATATTCTCATTTTATTGATTTAAATGTGCTCACATGCTACCATATATATTTAATTATATACGTAATTTTTAATTATTTATTTTTTATTTCAGCTACCGTCAAGCACGATAGAGTACGGTTCCGTTGTGTAGTGGTTATCACGTTCGCTTCACACGCGAAAGGTCCCCGGTTCGACCCCGGGCGGAACCATGCAATTTATGTTTTGCAAGTGTACATTATACGCCTTAATTTAAATTAATATTTTCATTTCATTTATAAATGTGCTCACAAGCTAACAGATTTTTGTTTATTATATATGTTAGTTTAAGTATTAGATTTCTTTTATTTTAGTTAACGTTAAATAAGTGGTAGTATTGTTCCGTAGTGTAGTGGTTATCACGTTCGCTTAACACGCGAAAGGTCCCCGGTTCGAACCATTTAATTTTTGTTTTGCATGTGTACATTTTACGCCTTAATTGAAACGAATATATTCATTTCATTTATAAATGTGCTCACAAGCTAACAGATTTTTGTTTATTATATATGTTAGTTTAAGTATTAGATTTCTTTTATTTTTGTTAACGTTAAATAAATGGTAGTATTGTTCCGTAGTGTAGTGGTTATCACGTTCGCTTACACACGTGAAATTTTCTCGGTTTGATCCCGAACACAGACAGTTCCAATTTGTTTTATATATCAATGGTTTTCACCTCCATTAAAATGATATTCTCATTTTATTGATTTAAATATGCTCACATGCTACCAGATATATTTAATTATATACGTAATTTTTAATTATTTATTTTTTTATTTCAGCTACCGTCAAGCACTCTAGAATACGGTTCCGTAGTGTAGTGGTTATCACGTTCGCTTCACACGCGAAAGGTCCCCGGTTCGATCTCGGGCGGAACCATGTAATTTCTGTTTCGCAAGTGTACATTATACGCCTTAATTTAAATTAATATTTTCATTTCATTTATAAATGTGCTCACAAGCTAACAGATGTTTGTTTATTATATATGTTAGTTTAAGTATTAGATTTCTTTTATTTTAGTTAACGTTAAATAAGTGGTAGTATTGTTCCGTAGTGTAGTGGTTATCACGTTCGCTTACACACGTGAAATTTTCTCGGTTTGATCCCGAGCAGAGACAGTTCCATTTTGTTTTATATATCAATGGTTTTCGCCTCCATTAAAATGATATTCTCATTTTATTGATTTAAATGTGCTCACATGCTACCATATATATTTAATTATATACGTAATTTTTAATTATTTATTTTTTATTTCAGCTACCGTCAAGCACGATAGAGTACGGTTCCGTTGTGTAGTGGTTATCACGTTCGCTTCACACGCGAAAGGTCCCCGGTTCGACCCCGGGCGGAACCATGCAATTTATGTTTTGCAAGTGTACATTATACGCCTTAATTTAAATGAATATTTTCATGTCATTTATAAATGTGCTCACAAGCTATCAGATTTATTTTATTATATATGTTAGTTTAATTATTAGTTTTTTTTTTTTTTTTAGCTTTTGTCAAATTAGATGTAGTTTTTGTCCATAGTTTAGTGGTTATCACTTTAGCTTACCATGCTAAAGAGGCCCGGTTCGATTACGGGCTGAACCATGTAGTTTGCAATTCACAACTGTTGACAATATTTAGATTTGTTTAGAATAGAAATTTTTATTCATAATTCTTTCCAAAATCTGCTGCTTAAATATTAGTTTTGATGTATTGATTATTATCATTTAAAGTTAATCCTTAGCATTTTATAATTTCTTGGAAACGAGGTTCCGTAGTGTAGTGGTTATCACGTTCGCTTTACACGCCAAAGGTCCCCGGTTCGATCCCGGGCGGAACCATGTAATTTCTGTTTTGCAAGTGTACATTATACGCCTTAATTTAAATGAATATTTTCATGTCATTTATAAATGTGCTCACAAGCTATCAGATTTATTTTATTATATATGTTAGTTTAATTATTAGTTTTTTTTTTTTTTAGCTTTTGTCAAATTAGATGTAGTTTTTGTCCATAGTTTAGTGGTTATCACTTTAGCTTACCACGCTAAAGAGGCCCGGTTCGATTACGGGCTGAACCATGTAGTTTGCAATTCACAACTGTTGACAATATTTAGATTTGTTTAGAATAGAAATTTTTATTCATAATTCTTTCCAAGATCTGCTGCTTAAATATTAGTTTACGATGTATTGATTATTATCATTTAAAGTTAATCCTTAGCATTTTATAATTTCTTGGAAACGAGGTTCCGTAGTGTAGTGGTTATCACGTTCGCTTTACACGCCAAAGGTCCCCGGTTCGATCCCGGGCGGAACCATTTAAATTTTTTTGCATGTGTACGTTTTAGGCTTCCATTTACATGGCAATGGTTATTTTACTGCCTGAACTGTGCTCACAATTTCAATGATTTTATTGATATTATACATTATGTTTAGTTTTTATATATTTATTTTAGCTAACGTCAAACACAACAGAGTGCGGTTCCGTAGTGTAGTGGTTATCACGTTCGCTTTCCACGCCAAAGGTCCCCGGTTCGATCCCGGGTGGAACCATTTAATTTTTGTTTTGCATGTGTACATTTTACGCCTTAATTGAAACGAATATATTCATTTCATTTATAAATGTGCTCACAAGCTAACAGATTTTTGTTTATTATATATGTTAGTTTAAGTATTAGATTTCTTTTATTTTTGTTAACGTTAAATAAATGGTAGTATTGTTCCGTAGTGTAGTGGTTATCACGTTCGCTTACACACGTGAAATTTTCTCGGTTTGATCCCGAACAGAGACAGTTCCATTTTGTTTTATATATCAATGGTTTTCACCTCCATTAAAATGATATTCTCATTTTATTGATTTAAATATGCTCACATGCTACCAGATATATTTAATTATATACGTAATTTTTTTTTTTTTTTTTTTTTATTTCAGCTACCGTCAAGCACTCTAGAATACGGTTCCGTAGTGTAGTGGTTATCACGTTCGCTTCACACGCGAAAGGTCCCCGGTTCGATCCCGGGCGGAACCATGTAATTTCTGTTTCGCAAATGTACATTATACGCCTTAATTTAAATTAATATTTTCATTTCATTTATAAATGTGCTCACAAGCTAACAGATTTTTGTTTATTATATATGTTAGTTTAAGTATTAGATTTCTTTTATTTTAGTTAACGTTAAATAAGTGGTAGTATTGTTCCGTAGTGTAGTGGTTATCACGTTCGCTTAACACGCGAAAGGTCCCCGGTTCGAACCATTTAATTTTTTTTTGCATGTGTACATTTTACGCCTTAATTGAAACGAATATATTCATTTCATTTATAAATGTGCTCACAAGCTAACAGATTTTTGTTTATTATATATGTTAGTTTAAGTATTAGATTTCTTTTATTTTTGTTAACGTTAAATAAATGGTAGTATTGTTCCGTAGTGTAGTGGTTATCACGTTCGCTTACACACGTGAAATTTTCTCGGTTTGATCCCGATCAGAGACAGTTCCATTTTGTTTTATATATCAATGGTTTTCACCTCCATTAAAATGATATTCTCATTTTATTGATTTAAATGTGCTCACATGCTACCATATATATTTAATTATATACGTAATTTTTAATTATTTATTTTTTATTTCAGCTACCGTCAAGCACGATGGAGTACGGTTCCGTAGTGTAGTGGTTATCACGTTCGCTTAACACGCGAAAGGTCCCCGGTTCGATCCCGGGCGGAACCATGTAATTTCTGTTTTGCAAGTGTACATTATACGCCTTAATTTAAATGAATATTTTCATGTCATTTATAAATGTGCTCACAAGCTATCAGATTTATTTTATTATATATGTTAGTTTAATTATTAGTTTTTTTTTTTTTTTTTTAGCTTTTGTCAAATTAGATGTAGTTTTTGTCCATAGTTTAGTGGTTATCACTTTAGCTTACCACGCTAAAGAGGCCCGGTTCGATTACGGGCTGAACCATGTAGTTTGCAATTCACAACTGTTGACAATATTTCGATTTGTTTAGAATAGAAATTTTTATTCATAATTCTTTCAAAGATCTGCTGCTTAAATATTAGTTTTGATGTATTGATTATTATCATTTAAAGTTAATCCTTAGCATTTTATAATTTCTTGGAAACGAGGTTCCGTAGTGTAGTGGTTATCACGTTCGCTTTTCACGCCAAAGGTCCCCGGTTCGATCCCGGGCGGAACCATTTAAATTTTTTTGCATGTGTACGTTTTAAGCTTCCTTTTACATGGCAATGGTTATTTTACTGCCTGAACTGTGCTCACAATTTCAATGATTTTATTGATATTATACATTATGTTTAGTTTTTATATATTTTATTTAGCTAACGTCAAACACAACAGAGTACGGTTCCGTAGTGTAGAGGTAATCACGTACGCTTAACACGCGAAAGGTCCCCGGTTCGATCCCGGATGGAACCAATTAATTTTTGTTTTGCATGTGTACATTTTACGCCTTAATTGAAACGAATATTTTCATTTCATTCATAAATGTGCTCACAAGCTTACAGATTTATTTTATTATTTATATTAGTTTAAGTATTAGATTTTTTTTCATTTTAGCTAACGTTAAATAAGTGGTAGTATTTTTCCGTAGTGTAGTGGTTATCACGTTCGCGTAACACGTGAAATTTTCTCGGTTTGATCCCGAGCAGAGACAGTTCCATTTTGTTTTACATATCCATGGTTTTCACCTCCATTAAAATAATATTCTCATTTTATTGATTTAAATGTGCTCACATGCTACCAGATATATTTAATTATATACATTATTTTTAATAAATTTATTTTTTATTTCAGCTGCCATCAAGCACTGCAGAATACGGTTCCGTAGTGAAGTGGTTATCACGTTCGCTTAACACGCGAAAGGGCCCCGGTTCGATCCCGGGCGGAACCATGTAATTTCTGTTTTGCAAGTGTACATTATACGCCTTAATTTAAATGAATATTTTCATGTCATTTATAAATGTGCTCACAAGCTATCAGATTTTTGTTTATTATATATGTTAGTTTAAGTATTAGATTTCTTTTATTTTAGTTAACGTTAAATAAGTGGTAGTATTGTTCCGTAGTGTAGTGGTTATCACGTTCGCTTACACACGTGAAATTTTCTCGGTTTGATCCCGAGCAGAGACAGTTCCATTTTGTTTTATATATCAATGGTTTTCGCCTCCATTAAAATGATATTCTCATTTTATTGATTTAAATGTGCTCACATGCTACCATATATATTTAATTATATACGTAATTTTTAATTATTTATTTTTTATTTCAGTTACCGTCAAGCACGATAGAGTACGGTTCCGTTGTGTAGTGGTTATCACGTTCGCTTCACACGCGAAAGGTCCCCGGTTCGACCCCGGGCGGAACCATGTAATTTATGTTTTGCAAGTGTACATTATACGCCTTAATTTAAATGAATATTTTCATGTCATTTATAAATGTGCTCACAAGCTATCAGATTTATTTTATTATATATGTTAGTTTAATTATTAGTTTTTTTTTTTTTTTTTTAGCTTTTGTCAAATTAGATGTAGTTTTTGTCCATAGTTTAGTGGTTATCACTTTAGCTTACCACGCTAAAGAGGCCCGGTTCGATTACGGGCTGAACCATGTAGTTTGCAATTCACAACTGTTGACAATATTTAGATTTGTTTAGAATAGAAATTTTTATTCATAATTCTTTCCAAGATCTGCTGCTTAAATATTAGTTTTGATGTATTGATTATTATCATTTAAAGTTAATCCTTAGCATTTTATAATTTCTTGGAAACGAGGTTCCGTAGTGTAGTGGTTATCACGTTCGCTTTACACGCCAAAGGTCCCCGGTTCGATCCCGGGCGGAACCATTTAAATTTTTTTGCATGTGTACGTTTTAGGCTTCCTTTTACATGGCAATGGTTATTTTACTGCCTGAACTGTGCTCACAATTTCAATGATTTTATTGATATTATACATTATGTTTAGTTTTTATATATTTATTTTAGCTAACGTCAAACACAACAGAGTGCGGTTCCGTAGTGTAGTGGTTATCACGTTCGCTTACACACGTGAAATTTTCTCGGTTTGATCCCGAACAGAGACAGTTCCATTTTGTTTTATATATCAATGGTTTTCACCTCCATTAAAATGATATTCTCATTTTATTGATTTAAATATGCTCACATGCTACCAGATATATTTAATTATATACGTAATTTTTAATTATTTATTTTTTTATTTCAGCTACCGTCAAGCACTCTAGAATACGGTTCCGTAGTGTAGTGGTTATCACGTTCGCTTCACACGCGAAAGGTCCCCGGTTCGATCCCGGGCGGAACCATGTAGTTTCTGTTTCGCAAGTGTACATTATACGCCTTAATTTAAATTAATATTTTCATTTCATTTATAAATGTGCTCACAAGCTAACAGATTTTTGTTTATTATATATGTTAGTTTAAGTATTAGATTTCTTTTATTTTAGTTAACGTTAAATAAGTGGTAGTATTGTTCCGTAGTGTAGTGGTTATCACGTTCGCTTAACACGCGAAAGGTCCCCGGTTCGAACCATTTAATTTTTGTTTTGCATGTGTACATTTTACGCCTTAATTGAAACGAATATATTCATTTCATTTATAAATGTGCTCACAAGCTAACAGATTTTTGTTTATTATATATGTTAGTTTAAGTATTAGATTTCTTTTATTTTTGTTAACGTTAAATAAATGGTAGTATTGTTCCGTAGTGTAGTGGTTATCACGTTCGCTTACACACGTGAAATTTTCTCGGTTTGATCCCGAACACAGACAGTTCCAATTTGTTTTATATATCAATGGTTTTCACCTCCATTAAAATGATATTCTCATTTTATTGATTTAAATATGCTCACATGCTACCAGATATATTTAATTATATACGTAATTTTTAATTATTTATTTTTTTATTTCAGCTACCGTCAAGCACTCTAGAATACGGTTCCGTAGTGTAGTGGTTATCACGTTCGCTTTACACGCCAAAGGTCCCCGGTTCGATCCCGGGCGGAACCATTTAAATTTTTTTGCATGTGTACGTTTTAAGCTTCCTTTTACATGGCAATGGTTATTTTACTGCCTGAACTGTGCTCACAATTTCAATGATTTTATTGATATTATACATTATGTTTAGTTTTTATATATTTTATTTAGCTAACGTCAAACACAACAGAGTACGGTTCCGTAGTGTAGAGGTAATCACGTACGCTTAACACGCGAAAGGTCCCCGGTTCGATCCCGGATGGAACCAATTAATTTTTGTTTTGCATGTGTACATTTTACGCCTTAATTGAAACGAATATTTTCATTTCATTCATAAATGTGCTCACAAGCTTACAGATTTATTTTATTATTTATATTAGTTTAAGTATTAGATTTTTTTTCATTTTAGCTAACGTTAAATAAGTGGTAGTATTTTTCCGTAGTGTAGTGGTTATCACGTTCGCGTAACACGTGAAATTTTCTCGGTTTGATCCCGAGCAGAGACAGTTCCATTTTGTTTTACATATCCATGGTTTTCACCTCCATTAAAATAATATTCTCATTTTATTGATTTAAATGTGCTCACATGCTACCAGATATATTTAATTATATACATTATTTTTAATAAATTTATTTTTTATTTCAGCTGCCATCAAGCACTGCAGAATACGGTTCCGTAGTGAAGTGGTTATCACGTTCGCTTAACACGCGAAAGGGCCCCGGTTCGATCCCGGGCGGAACCATGTAATTTCTGTTTTGCAAGTGTACATTATACGCCTTAATTTAAATGAATATTTTCATGTCATTTATAAATGTGCTCACAAGCTATCAGATTTTTGTTTATTATATATGTTAGTTTAAGTATTAGATTTCTTTTATTTTAGTTAACGTTAAATAAGTGGTAGTATTGTTCCGTAGTGTAGTGGTTATCACGTTCGCTTACACACGTGAAATTTTCTCGGTTTGATCCCGAGCAGAGACAGTTCCATTTTGTTTTATATATCAATGGTTTTCGCCTCCATTAAAATGATATTCTCATTTTATTGATTTAAATGTGCTCACATGCTACCATATATATTTAATTATATACGTAATTTTTAATTATTTATTTTTTATTTCAGTTACCGTCAAGCACGATAGAGTACGGTTCCGTTGTGTAGTGGTTATCACGTTCGCTTCACACGCGAAAGGTCCCCGGTTCGACCCCGGGCGGAACCATGTAATTTATGTTTTGCAAGTGTACATTATACGCCTTAATTTAAATGAATATTTTCATGTCATTTATAAATGTGCTCACAAGCTATCAGATTTATTTTATTATATATGTTAGTTTAATTATTAGTTTTTTTTTTTTTTTTAGCTTTTGTCAAATTAGATGTAGTTTTTGTCCATAGTTTAGTGGTTATCACTTTAGCTTACCACGCTAAAGAGGCCCGGTTCGATTACGGGCTGAACCATGTAGTTTGCAATTCACAACTGTTGACAATATTTAGATTTGTTTAGAATAGAAATTTTTATTCATAATTCTTTCCAAGATCTGCTGCTTAAATATTAGTTTTGATGTATTGATTATTATCATTTAAAGTTAATCCTTAGCATTTTATAATTTCTTGGAAACGAGGTTCCGTAGTGTAGTGGTTATCACGTTCGCTTTACACGCCAAAGGTCCCCGGTTCGATCCCGGGCGGAACCATTTAAATTTTTTTGCATGTGTACGTTTTAGGCTTCCTTTTACATGGCAATGGTTATTTTACTGCCTGAACTGTGCTCACAATTTCAATGATTTTATTGATATTATACATTATGTTTAGTTTTTATATATTTATTTTAGCTAACGTCAAACACAACAGAGTGCGGTTCCGTAGTGTAGTGGTTATCACGTTCGCTTACACACGTGAAATTTTCTCGGTTTGATCCCGAACAGAGACAGTTCCATTTTGTTTTATATATCAATGGTTTTCACCTCCATTAAAATGATATTCTCATTTTATTGATTTAAATATGCTCACATGCTACCAGATATATTTAATTATATACGTAATTTTTAATTATTTATTTTTTTATTTCAGCTACCGTCAAGCACTCTAGAATACGGTTCCGTAGTGTAGTGGTTATCACGTTCGCTTCACACGCGAAAGGTCCCCGGTTCGATCCCGGGCGGAACCATGTAGTTTCTGTTTCGCAAGTGTACATTATACGCCTTAATTTAAATTAATATTTTCATTTCATTTATAAATGTGCTCACAAGCTAACAGATTTTTGTTTATTATATATGTTAGTTTAAGTATTAGATTTCTTTTATTTTAGTTAACGTTAAATAAGTGGTAGTATTGTTCCGTAGTGTAGTGGTTATCACGTTCGCTTAACACGCGAAAGGTCCCCGGTTCGAACCATTTAATTTTTGTTTTGCATGTGTACATTTTACGCCTTAATTGAAACGAATATATTCATTTCATTTATAAATGTGTTCACAAGCTAACAGATTTTTGTTTATTATATATGTTAGTTTAAGTATTAGATTTCTTTTATTTTTGTTAACGTTAAATAAATGGTAGTATTGTTCCGTAGTGTAGTGGTTATCACGTTCGCTTACACACGTGAAATTTTCTCGGTTTGATCCCGAACACAGACAGTTCCAATTTGTTTTATATATCAATGGTTTTCACCTCCATTAAAATGATATTCTCATTTTATTGATTTAAATATGCTCACATGCTACCAGATATATTTAATTATATACGTAATTTTTAATTATTTATTTTTTTATTTCAGCTACCGTCAAGCACTCTAGAATACGGTTCCGTAGTGTAGTGGTTATCACGTTCGCTTCACACGCGAAAGGTCCCCGGTTCGATCCCGGGCGGAACCATGTAATTTCTGTTTCGCAAGTGTACATTATACGCCTTAATTTAAATTAATATTTTCATTTCATTTATAAATGTGCTCACAAGCTAACAGATGTTTGTTTATTATATATGTTAGTTTAAGTATTAGATTTCTTTTATTTTAGTTAACGTTAAATAAGTGGTAGTATTGTTCCGTAGTGTAGTGGTTATCACGTTCGCTTACACACGTGAAATTTTCTTCTTTTGATCCCGAGCAGAGACAGTTCCATTTTGTTTCATATATCAATGGTTTTCACCTCCATTAAAATGATATTCTCATTTTATTGATTTAAATGTGCTCACATGCTACCATATATATTTAATTATATACGTAATTTTTAATTATTTATTTTTTATTTCAGCTACCGTCAAGCACGATAGAGTACGGTTCCGTAGTGTAGTGGTTATCACGTTCGCTTAACACGCGAAAGGTCCCCGGTTCGATCCCGGGCGGAACCATGAAATTTCTGTTTTGCAAGTGTACATTATACGCCTTAATTTAAATGAATATTTTCATGTCATTTATAAATGTGCTCACAAGCTATCAGATTTATTTTATTATATATGTTAGTTTAATTATTAGTTTTTTTTTTAGCTTTTGTCAAATTAGATGTAGTTTTTGTCCATAGTTTAGTGGTTATCACTTTAGCTTACCAGGCTGAAGAGGCCCGGTTCGATTACGGGCTGAACCATGTAGATTTCAATTCACAACTGTTGACAATATTTAGATTTGTTTAGAATAGAAATTTTTGTTCATAATTCTTTCCAAGATCTGCTGCTTAAATATTAGTTTTGATGTATTGATTATTATCATTTAAAGTTAATCCTTAGCATTTTATAATTTCTTGTACATGAGGTTCCGTAGTGTAGTGGTTATCACGTTCGCTTTACACGCAAAAGGTCCCCGGTTCGATCCCGGGCGGAACCATTTAAATTTTTTTGCATGTGTACGTTTTAGGCTTCCTTTTACATGGCAATGGTTATTTTACTGCCTGAACTGTGCTCACAATTTCAATGATTTTATTGATATTATACATTATGTTTAGTTTTTATATATTTTATTTAGCTAACGTCAAACACAACAGAGTACGGTTCCGTAGTGTAGAGGTAATCACGTTCGCTTAACACGCGAAAGGTCCCCGGTTCGATCCCGGGTGGAACCATTTAATTTTTGTTTTGCATGTGTACATTTTACGCCTTAATTGAAACGAATATTTTCATTTCATTCATAAATGTGCTCACAAGCTTACAGATTTATTTTATTATTTATATTAGTTTAAGTATTAGATTTTTTTTCATTTTAGCTAACGTTAAATAAGTGGTAGTATTTTTCCGTAGTGTAGTGGTTATCACGTTCGCGTAACACGTGAAATTTTCTCGGTTTGATCCCGAGCAGAGACAGTTCCATTTTGTTTTACATATCCATGGTTTTCACCTCCATTAAAATAATATTCTCATTTTATTGATTTAAATGTGCTCACATGCTACCAGATATATTTAATTATATACATTATTTTTAATACATTTATTTTTTATTTCAGCTGCCATCAAGCACTGCAGAATACGGTTCCGTAGTGTAGTGGTTATCATGTTCGCTTAACACGCGAAAGGGCCCCGGTTCAATCCCGGGCGGAACCATGTAATTTCTGTTTTGCAAGTGTACATTATACGCCTTTATTTAAATGAATATTTTCATGTCATTTATAAATGTGCTCACAAGCTATCAGATTTATTTTATTATATATGTTAGTTTAATTATTAGTTTTTTTTTTTTAGCTTTTGTCAAATTAGATGTAGTTTTTGTCCATAGTTTAGTGGTTATCACTTTAGCTTACCACGCTAAAGAGGCCCGGTTCGATTACGGTCTGAACCATGTAGTTTGCAATTCACAACTGTTGACATTATTTAGATTTGTTTAGAATAGAAATTTTTATTCATAATTCTTTCCAAGATCTGCTGCTTAAATATTAGTTTTGATGTATTGATTATTATCATTTAAAGTTAATCCTTAGCATTTTATAATTTCTTGGAAACGAGGTTCCGAAGTGTAGTGGTTATCACGTTCGCTTTACACGCCAAAGGTCCCCGGTTCGATCCCGGGCGGAACCATTTAAATTTTTTTGCATGTGTACGTTTTAAGCTTCCTTTTACATGGCAATGGTTATTTTACTGCCTGAACTGTGCTCACAATTTCAATGATTTTATTGATATTATACATTATGTTTAGTTTTTATATATTTATTTTAGCTAACGTCAAACACAACAGAGTGCGGTTCCGTAGTGTAGTGGTTATCACGTTCGCTTAACACGCGAAAGGTCCCCGGTTCGATCCCGGGTGGAACCATTTAATTTTTGTTTTGCATGTGTACATTTTACGCCTTAATTGAAACGAATATATTCATTTCATTTATAAATGTGCTCACAAGCTAACAGATTTTTGTTTATTATATATGTTAGTTTAAGTATTAGATTTCTTTTATTTTTGTTAACGTTAAATAAATGGTAGTATTGTTCCGTAGTGTAGTGGTTATCACGTTCGCTTACACACGTGAAATTTTCTCGGTTTGATCCCGAACAGAGACAGTTCCATTTTGTTTTACATATCCATGGTTTTCACCTCCATTAAAATAATATTCTCATTTTATTGATTTAAATGTGCTCACATGCTACCAGATATATTTAATTATATACATTATTTTTAATAAATTTATTTTTTATTTCAGCTGCCATCAAGCACTGCAGAATACGGTTCCGTAGTGAAGTGGTTATCACGTTCGCTTAACACGCGAAAGGGCCCCAGTTCGTTCCCGGGCGGAACCATGTAATTTCTGTTTTGCAAGTGTACATTATTGCCTTAATTTAAATGAATATTTTCATGTCATTTATAAATGTGCTCACAAGCTATCAGATTTTTGTTTATTATATATGTTAGTTTAAGTATTAGATTTCTTTTATTTTAGTTAACGTTAAATAAGTGGTAGTATTGTTCCGTAATGTAGTGGTTATCACGTTCGTTTACACACGTGAAATTTTCTCGGTTTGATCCCGAGCAGAGACAGTTCCATTTTGTTTTATATATCAATGGTTTTCGCCTCCATTAAAATGATATTCTCATTTTATTGATTTAAATGTGCTCACATGCTACCATATATATTTAATTATATACGTAATTTTTAATTATTTATTTTTTATTTCAGCTACCGTCAAGCACGATAGAGTACGGTTCCGTTGTGTAGTGGTTATCACGTTCGCTTCACACGCGAAAGGTCCCCGGTTCGACCCCGGGCGGAACCATGTAATTTATGTTTTGCAAGTGTACATTATACGCCTTAATTTAAATGAATATTTTCATGTCATTTATAAATGTGCTCACAAGCTATCAGATTTATTTTATTATATATGTTAGTTTAATTATTAGTTTTTTTTTTTTTTTTAGCTTTTGTCAAATTAGATGTAGTTTTTGTCCATAGTTTAGTGGTTATCACTTTAGCTTACCATGCTAAAGAGGCCCGGTTCGATTACGGGCTGAACCATGTAGTTTGCAATTCACAACTGTTGACAATATTTAGATTTGTTTAGAATAGAAATTTTTATTCATAATTCTTTCCAAAATCTGCTGCTTAAATATTAGTTTTGATGTATTGATTATTATCATTTAAAGTTAATCCTTAGCATTTTATAATTTCTTGGAAACGAGGTTCCGTAGTGTAGTGGTTATCACGTTCGCTTTACACGCCAAAGGTCCCCGGTTCGATCCCGGGCGGAACCATGTAATTTCTGTTTTGCAAGTGTACATTATGCGCCTTAATTTAAATGAATATTTTCATGTCATTTATAAATGTGCTCACAAGCTATCAGATTTATTTTATTATATATGTTAGTTTAATTATTAGTTTTTTTTTTTTTAGCTTTTGTCAAATTAGATGTAGTTTTTGTCCATAGTTTAGTGGTTATCACTTTAGCTTACCACGCTAAAGAGGCCCGGTTCGATTACGGGCTGAACCATGTAGTTTGCAATTCACAACTGTTGACAATATTTAGATTTGTTTAGAATAAAAATTTTTATTCATAATTCTTTCCAAGATCTGCTGCTTAAATATTAGTTTACGATGTATTGATTATTATCATTTAAAGTTAATCCTTAGCATTTTATAATTTCTTGGAAACGAGGTTCCGTAGTGTAGTGGTTATCACGTTCGCTTTACACGCCAAAGGTCCCCGGTTCGATCCCGGGCGGAACCATTTAAATTTTTTTGCATGTGTACGTTTTAGGCTTCCATTTACATGGCAATGGTTATTTTACTGCCTGAACTGTGCTCACAATTTCAATGATTTTATTGATATTATACATTATGTTTAGTTTTTATATATTTATTTTAGCTAACGTCAAACACAACAGAGTGCGGTTCCGTAGTGTAGTGGTTATCACGTTCGCTTTCCACGCCAAAGGTCCCCGGTTCGATCCCGGGTGGAACCATTTAATTTTTGTTTTGCATGTGTACATTTTACGCCTTAATTGAAACGAATATATTCATTTCATTTATAAATGTGCTCACAAGCTAACAGATTTTTGTTTATTATATATGTTAGTTTAAGTATTAGATTTCTTTTATTTTTGTTAACGTTAAATAAATGGTAGTATTGTTCCGTAGTGTAGTGGTTATCACGTTCGCTTACACACGTGAAATTTTCTCGGTTTGATCCCGAACAGAGACAGTTCCATTTTGTTTTATATATCAATGGTTTTCACCTCCATTAAAATGATATTCTCATTTTATTGATTTAAATATGCTCACATGCTACCAGATATATTTAATTATATACGTAATTTTTTATTATTTATTTTTTTATTTCAGCTACCGTCAAGCACTCTAGAATACGGTTCCGTAGTGTAGTGGTTATCACGTTCGCTTCACACGCGAAAGGTCCCCGGTTCGATCCCGGGCGGAACCATGTAATTTCTGTTTCGCAAATGTACATTATACGCCTTAATTTAAATTAATATTTTCATTTCATTTATAAATGTGCTCACAAGCTAACAGATTTTTGTTTATTATATATGTTAGTTTAAGTATTAGATTTCTTTTATTTTAGTTAACGTTAAATAAGTGGTAGTATTGTTCCGTAGTGTAGTGGTTATCACGTTCGCTTAACACGCGAAAGGTCCCCGGTTCGAACCATTTAATTTTTGTTTTGCATGTGTACATTTTACGCCTTAATTGAAACGAATATATTCATTTCATTTATAAATGTGCTCACAAGCTAACAGATTTTTGTTTATTATATATGTTAGTTTAAGTATTAGATTTCTTTTATTTTTGTTAACGTTAAATAAATGGTAGTATTGTTCCGTAGTGTAGTGGTTATCACGTTCGCTTACACACGTGAAATTTTCTCGGTTTGATCCCGATCAGAGACAGTTATATTTTGTTTTATATATCAATGGTTTTCACCTCCATTAAAATGATATTCTCATTTTATTGATTTAAATGTGCTCACATGCTACCATATATATTTAATTATATACGTAATTTTTAATTATTTATTTTTTATTTCAGCTACCGTCAAGCACGATGGAGTACGGTTCCGTAGTGTAGTGGTTATCACGTTCGCTTAACACGCGAAAGGTCCCCGGTTCGATCCCGGGCGGAACCATGTAATTTCTGTTTTGCAAGTGTACATTATACGCCTTAATTTAAATGAATATTTTCATGTCATTTATAAATGTGCTCACAAGCTATCAGATTTATTGTATTATATATGTTAGTTTAATTATTAGTTTTTTTTTTTAGCTTTTGTCAAATTAGATGTAGTTTTTGTCCATAGTTTAGTGGTTATCACTTTAGCTTACCACGCTAAAGAGGCCCGGTTCGATTACGGGCTGAACCATGTAGTTTGCAATTCACAACTGTTGACAATATTTAGATTTGTTTAGAATAGAAATTTTTATTCATAATTCTTTCCAAGATCTGCTGCTTAAATATTAGTTTTGATGTATTGATTATTATCATTTAAAGTTAATCCTTAGCATTTTATAATTTCTTGGAAACGAGGTTCCGTAGTGTAGTGGTTATCACGTTCGCTTTACACGCCAAAGGTCCCCGGTTCGATCCCGGGCGGAACCATTTAAATTTTTTTGCATGTGTACGTTTTAAGCTTCCTTTTACATGGCAATGGTTATTTTACTGCCTGAACTGTGCTCACAATTTCAATGATTTTATTGATATTATACATTATGTTTAGTTTTTATATATTTTATTTAGCTAACGTCAAACACAACAGAGTACGGTTCCGTAGTGTAGAGGTAATCACGTACGCTTAACACGCGAAAGGTCCCCGGTTCGATCCCGGGTGGAACCAATTAATTTTTGTTTTGCATGTGTACATTTTACGCCTTAATTGAAACGAATATTTTCATTTCATTCATAAATGTGCTCACAAGCTTACAGATTTATTTTATTATTTATATTAGTTTAAGTATTAGATTTTTTTTCATTTTAGCTAACGTTAAATAAGTGGTAGTATTTTTCCGTAGTGTAGTGGTTATCACGTTCGCGTAACACGTGAAATTTTCTCGGTTTGATCCCGAGCAGAGACAGTTCCATTTTGTTTTACATATCCATGGTTTTCACCTCCATTAAAATAATATTCTCATTTTATTATGTGCTCACATGCTACAAAATAATGTGCTCACATGCTACCAGATATATTTAATTATATACATTATTTTTAATAAATTTATTTTTTATTTCAGCTGCCATCAAGCACTGCAGAATACGGTTCCGTAGTGAAGTGGTTATCACGTTCGCTTAACACGCGAAAGGGCCCCGGTTCGATCCCGGGCGGAACCATGTAATTTCTGTTTTGCAAGTGTACATTATACGCCTTAATTTAAATGAATATTTTCATGTCATTTATAAATGTGCTCACAAGCTATCAGATTTTTGTTTATTATATATGTTAGTTTAAGTATTAGATTTCTTTTATTTTAGTTAACGTTAAATAAGTGGTAGTATTGTTCCGTAGTGTAGTGGTTATCACGTTCGCTTACACACGTGAAATTTTCTCGGTTTGATCCCGAGCAGAGACAGTTCCATTTTGTTTTATATATCAATGGTTTTCGCCTCCATTAAAATGATATTCTCATTTTATTGATTTAAATGTGCTCACATGCTACCATATATATTTAATTATATACGTAATTTTTAATTATTTATTTTTTATTTCAGTTACCGTCAAGCACCATAGAGTACGGTTCCATTGTGTAGTGGTTATCACGTTCGCTTCACACGCGAAAGGTCCCCGGTTCGACCCCGGGCGGAACCATGTAATTTATGTTTTGCAAGTGTACATTATACGCCTTAATTTAAATGAATATTTTCATGTCATTTATAAATGTGCTCACAAGCTATCAGATTTATTTTATTATATATGTTAGTTTAATTATTAGTTTTTTTTTTTTTTTAGCTTTTGTCAAATTAGATGTAGTTTTTGTCCATAGTTTAGTGGTTATCACTTTAGCTTACCACGCTAAAGAGGCCCGGTTCGATTACGGGCTGAACCATGTAGTTTGCAATTCACAACTGTTGACAATATTTAGATTTGTTTAGAATAGAAATTTTTATTCATAATTCTTTCCAAGATCTGCTGCTTAAATATTAGTTTTGATGTATTGATTATTATCATTTAAAGTTAATCCTTAGCATTTTATAATTTCTTGGAAACGAGGTTCCGTAGTGTAGTGGTTATCACGTTCGCTTTACACGCCAAAGGTCCCCGGTTCGATCCCGGGCGGAACCATTTAAATTTTTTTTGCATGTG
Source organism: Linyphia triangularis (assembly GCA_963978545.1). Classification (NCBI taxonomy): domain Eukaryota; kingdom Metazoa; phylum Arthropoda; class Arachnida; order Araneae; family Linyphiidae; genus Linyphia; species Linyphia triangularis. The sequence goes on from OZ021729.1 coordinate 40,423,127, forward strand.
TACGTTTTAGGCTTCCTTTTACATGGCAATGGTTATTTTACTGCCTGAACTGTGCTCACAATTTCAATGATTTTATTGACATTATACATTATGTTTAGTTTTTATATATTTTATTTAGCTAACGTCAAACACAACAGAGTACGGTTCCGTAGTGTAGTGGTTATCACGTTCGCTTTACACGCCAAAGGTCCCCGGTTCGATCCCGGGCGGAACCATTTAAATTTTTTTGCATGTGTACGTTTTAGGCTTCCTTTTACATGGCAATGGTTATTTTACTGCCTGAACTGTGCTCACAATTTCAATGATTTTATTGATATTATACATTATGTTTAGTTTTTATATATTTATTTTAGCTAACGTCAAACACAACAGAGTGCGGTTCCGTAGTGTAGTGGTTATCACGTTCGCTTACACACGTGAAATTTTCTCGGTTTGATCCCGAACAGAGACAGTTCCATTTTGTTTTATATATCAATGGTTTTCACCTCCATTAAAATGATATTCTCATTTTATTGATTTAAATATGCTCACATGCTACCAGATATATTTAATTATATACGTAATTTTTAATTTTTTTATTTTTTTATTTCAGCTACCGTCAAGCACTCTAGAATACGGTTCCGTAGTGTAGTGGTTATCACGTTCGCTTCACACGCGAAAGGTCCCCGGTTCGATCCCGGGCGGAACCATGTAATTTCTGTTTCGCAAGTGTACATTATACGCCTTAATTTAAATTAATATTTTCATTTCATTTATAAATGTGCTCACAAGCTAACAGATTTTTGTTTATTATATATGTTAGTTTAAGTATTAGATTTCTTTTATTTTAGTTAACGTTAAATAAGTGGTAGTATTGTTCCGTAGTGTAGTGGTTATCACGTTCGCTTAACACGCGAAAGGTCCCCGGTTCGAACCATTTAATTTTTGTTTTGCATGTGTACATTTTACGCCTTAATTGAAACGAATATATTCATTTCATTTATAAATGTGCTCACAAGCTAACAGATTTTTGTTTATTATATATGTTAGTTTAAGTATTAGATTTCTTTTATTTTTGTTAACGTTAAATAAATGGTAGTATTGTTCCGTATCACGTTCGCTTACACACGTGAAATTTTCTCGGTTTGATCCCGATCAGAGACAGTTCCATTTTGTTTTATATATCAATGGTTTTCACCTCCATTAAAATGATATTCTCATTTTATTGATTTAAATGTGCTCACATGCTACCATATATATTTAATTATATACGTAATTTTTAATTATTTATTTTTTATTTCAGCTACCGTCAAGCACGATGGAGTACGGTTCCGTAGTGTAGTGGTTATCACGTTCGCTTAACATGCGAAAGGTCCCCGGTTCGATCCCGGGCGGAACCATGTAATTTCTGTTTTGCAAGTGTACATTATACGCCTTAATTTAAATGAATATTTTCATGTCATTTATAAATGTGCTCACAAGCTATCAGATTTATTTTATTATATATGTTAGTTTAATTATTAGTTTTTTTTTTTTTAGCTTTTGTCAAATTAGATGTAGTTTTTGTCCATAGTTTAGTGGTTATCACTTTAGCTTAATACGCTAAAGAGGCCCGGTTCGATTACGGGCTGAACCATGTAGTTTGCAATTCACAACTGTTGACAATATTTAGATTTGTTTAGAATAGAAATTTTTATTCATAATTCTTTCCAAGATCTGCTGCTTAAATATTAGTTTTGATGTATTGATTATTATCATTTAAAGTTAATCCTTAGCATTTTATAATTTTTTGGAAACGAGGTTCCGTAGTGTAGTGGTTATCACGTTCGCTTAACACGCGAAAGGTCCCCGGTTCGATCCCGGGTGGAACCATTTAATTTTTGTTTTGCATGTGTACATTTTACGCCTTAATTGAAACGAATATTTTCATTTCATTCATAAATGTGCTCACAAGCTTACAGATTTATTTTATTATTTATATTAGTTTAAGTATTAGATTTTTTTTCATTTTAGCTAACGTTAAATAAGTGGTAGTATTTTTCAGTAGTGTAGTGGTTATCACGTTCGCGTAACACGTGAAATTTTCTCGGTTTGATCCCGAGCAGAGACAGTTCCATTTTGTTTTACATATCCATGGTTTTCACCTCCATTAAAATAATATTCTCATTTTATTGATTTAAATGTGCTCACATGCTACCAGATATATTTAATTATATACATTATTTTTAATAAATTTATTTTTTATTTCAGCTGCCATCAAGCACTGCAGAATACGGTTCCGTAGTGAAGTGGTTATCACGTTCGCTTAACACGCGAAAGGGCCCCGGTTCGTTCCCGGGCGGAACCATGTAATTTCTGTTTTGCAAGTGTACATTATTGCCTTAATTTAAATGAATATTTTCATGTCATTTATAAATGTGCTCACAAGCTATCAGATTTTTGTTTATTATATATGTTAGTTTAAGTATTAGATTTCTTTTATTTTAGTTAACGTTAAATAAGTGGTAGTTTTGTTCCGTAGTGTAGTGGTTATCACGTTCGCTTACACACGTGAAATTTTCTCGGTTTGATCCCGAGCAGAGACAGTTCCATTTTGTTTTATATATCAATGGTTTTCGCCTCCATTAAAATGATATTCTCATTTTATTGATTTAAATGTGCTCACATGCTACCATATATATTTAATTATATACGTAATTTTTAATTATTTATTTTTTATTTCAGCTACCGTCAAGCACGGTAGAGTACGGTTCCGTTGTGTAGTGGTTATCACGTTCGCTTCACACGCGAAAGGTCCCCGGTTCGACCCCGGGCGGAACCATGTAATTTATGTTTTGCAAGTGTACATTATACGCCTTAATTTAAATGAATATTTTCATGTCATTTATAAATGTGCTCACAAGCTATCAGATTTATTTTATTATATATGTTAGTTTAATTATTAGTTTTTTTTTTTTTTAGCTTTTGTCAAATTAGATGTAGTTTTTGTCCATAGTTTAGTGGTTATCACTTTAGCTTACCACGCTAAAGAGGCCCGGTTCAATTACGGGCTGAACCATGTAGTTTGCAATTCACAACTGTTGACAATATTTAGATTTGTTTAGAATAGAAATTTTTATTTATAATTCTTTCCAAGATCTGCTGCTTAAATATTAGTTTACGATGTATTGATTATTATCATTTAAAGTTAATCCTTAGCATTTTATAATTTCTTGGAAATGAGGTTCCGTAGTGTAGTGGTTATCACGTTCGCTTTACACGCCAAAGGTCCCCGGTTCGATCCCGGGCGGAACCATTTAAATTTTTTTGCATGTGTACGTTTTAGGCTTACATTTACATGGCAATGGTTATTTTACTGCCTGAACTGTGCTCACAATTTCAATGATTTTATTGATATTATACATTATGTTTAGTTTTTATATATTTATTTTAGCTAACTTCAAACACAACAGAGTGCGGTTCCGTAGTGTAGTGGTTATCACGTTCGCTTTACACGCCAAAGGTCCCCGGTTCGATCCCGGGTGGAACCATTTAATTTTTGTTTTGCATGTGTACATTTTACGCCTTAATTGAAACGAATATATTCATTTCATTTATAAATGTGCTCACAAGCTAACAGATTTTTGTTTATTATATATGTTAGTTTAAGTATTAGATTTCTTTTATTTTTGTTAACGTTAAATAAATGGTAGTATTGTTCCGTAGTGTAGTGGTTATCACGTTCGCTTACACACGTGAAATTTTCTCGGTTTGATCCCGAACAGAGACAGTTCCATTTTGTTTTATATATCAATGGTTTTCACCTCCATTAAAATGATATTCTCATTTTATTGATTTAAATATGCTCACATGCTACCAGATATATTTAATTATATACGTAATTTTTAATTATTTATTTTTTTATTTCAGCTACCGTCAAGCACTCTAGAATACGGTTCCGTAGTGTAGTGGTTATCACGTTCGCTTCACACGCGAAAGGTCCCCGGTTCGATCCCGGGCGGAACCATGTAGTTTCTGTTTCGCAAGTGTACATTATACGCCTTAATTTAAATTAATATTTTCATTTCATTTATAAATGTGCTCACAAGCTAACAGATTTTTGTTTATTATATATGTTAGTTTAAGTATTAGATTTCTTTTATTTTAGTTAACGTTAAATAAGTGGTAGTATTGTTCCGTAGTGTAGTTGTTATCACGTTCGCTTACACACGTGAAATTTTCTCGGTTTGATCCCGAACAGAGACAGTTCCATTTTGTTTTACATATCCATGGTTTTCACCTCCATTAAAATAATATTCTCATTTTATTGATTTAAATGTGCTCACATGCTACCAGATATATTTAATTATATACATTATTTTTAATAAATTTATTTTTTATTTCAGCTGCCATCAAGCATTGCAGAATACGGTTCCGTAGTGTAGTTGTTATCACGTTCGCTTAACACGCGAAAGGTCCCCTGTTCGATCCCGGGCGGAACCATTTAATTTTTGGTTTTTCATGTCCATATTTCAAGCCTTAATTGAAACGAATATATTCATTTCATTTATAAATGTGCTCACAAGCTAACAGATTTTTGTTTATTATATATGTTAGTTTAAGTATTAGATTTCCTTTATTTTAGTTAACGTTAAATAAGTGGTAGTATTGTTCCGTAGATTAGTGGTTATCAAGTTCGCTTACACACGTGAAATTTTCTCGGTTTGATCCCGAGCAGAGACAGTTCCATTTTGTTTTACATATCCATGGTTTTCACCTCCATTAAAATAATATTCTCATTTTATTGATTTAAATGTGCTCACATGCTACCAGATATATTTAATTATATACATTATTTTTAATAAATTTATTTTTTATTTCAGCTGCCATCAAGCACTGCAGAATACGGTTCCGTAGTGAAGTGGTTATCACGTTCGCTTAACACGCGAAAGGGCCCCGGTTCGATCCCGGGCGGAACCATGTAATTTCTGTTTTGCAAGTGTACATTATACGCCTTAATTTAAATGAATATTTTCATGTCATTTATAAATGTGCTCACAAGCTATCAGATTTTTGTTTATTATATATGTTAGTTTAAGTATTAGATTTCTTTTATTTTAGTTAACGTTAAATGAGTGGTAGTATTGTTCCGTAGTGTAGTGGTTATCACGTTCGCTTACACACGTGAAATTTTCTCGGTTTGATCCCGAGCAGAGACAGTTCCATTTTGTTTTATATATCAATGGTTTTCGCCTCCATTAAAATGATATTCTCATTTTATTGATTTAAATGTGCTCACATGCTACCATATATATTTAATTATATACGTAATTTTTAATTATTTATTTTTTATTTCAGCTACCGTCAAGCACGATAGAGTACGGTTCCGTTGTGTAGTGGTTATCACGTTCGCTTCACACGCGAAAAGTCCCCGGTTCGACCCCGGGCGGAACCATGTAATTTATGTTTTGCAAGTGAACATTATACGCCTTAATTTAAATGAATATTTTCATGTCATTTATAAATGTGCTCACAAGCTATCAGATTTATTTTATTATATATGTTAGTTTAATTATTAGTTTTTTTTTTTTTTAGCTTTTGTCAAATTAGATGTAGTTTTTGTCCATAGTTTAGTGGTTATCACTTTAGCTTACCACGCTAAAGAGGCCCGGTTCGATTACGGGCTGAACCATGTAGTTTGCAATTCACAACTGTTGACAATATTTAGATTTGTTTAGAATAGAAATTTTTATTCATAATTCTTTCCAAGATCTGCTGCTTAAATATTAGTTTTGATGTATTGATTATTATCATTTAAGGTTAATCCTTAGCATTTTATAATTTCTTGGAAACGAGGTTCCGTAGTGTAGTGGTTATCACGTTCGCTTTACACGCCAAAGGTCCCCGGTTCGATCCCGGGCGGAACCATTTAAATTTTTTTGCATGTGTACGTTTTAGGCTTCCTTTTACATGGCAATGGTTATTTTACTGCCTGAACTGTGCTCACAATTTCAATGATTTTATTGATATTATACATTATGTTTAGTTTTTATATATTTATTTTAGCTAACGTCAAACACAACAGAGTGCGGTTCCGTAGTGTAGTGGTTATCACGTTCGCTTAACACGTGAAATTTTCTCGGTTTGATCCCGAACAGAGACAGTTCCATTTTGTTTTATATATCAATGGTTTTCACCTCCATTAAAATGATATTCTCATTTTATTGATTTAAATATGCTCACATGCTACCAGATATATTTAATTATATACGTAATTTTTAATTATTTATTTTTTTATTTCAGCTACCGTCAAGCACTCTAGAATACGGTTCCGTAGTGTAGTGGTTATCACGTTCGCTTCACACGCGAAAGGTCCCCGGTTCGATCCCGGGCGGAACCATGTAGTTTCTGTTTCGCAAGTGTACATTATACGCCTTAATTTAAATGAATATTTTCATTTCATTTATAAATGTGCTCACAAGCTAACAGATTTTTGTTTATTATATATGTTAGTTTAAGTATTAGATTTCTTTTATTTTAGTTAACGTTAAATAAGTGGTAGTATTGTTCCGTAGTGTAGTTGTTATCACGTTCGCTTACACACGTGAAATTTTCTCGGTTTGATCCCGAACAGAGACAGTTCCATTTTGTTTTACATATCCATGGTTTTCACCTCCATTAAAATAATATTCTCATTTTATTGATTTAAATGTGCTCACATGCTACCAGATATATTTAATTATATACATTATTTTTAATAAATTTATTTTTTATTTCAGCTGCCATCAAGCATTGCAGAATACGGTTCCGTAGTGTAGTTGTTATCACGTTCGCTTAACACGCGAAAGGTCCCCTGTTCGATCCCGGGCGGAACCATTTAATTTTTGGTTTTTCATGTCCATATTTCAAGCCTTAATTGAAACGAATATATTCATTTCATTTATAAATGTGCTCACAAGCTAACAGATTTTTGTTTATTATATATGTTAGTTTAAGTATTAGATTTCCTTTATTTTAGTTAACGTTAAATAAGTGGTAGTATTGTTCCGTAGATTAGTGGTTATCAAGTTCGCTTACACACGTGAAATTTTCTCGGTTTGATCCCGAGCAGAGACAGTTCCATTTTGTTTTACATATCCATGGTTTTCACCTCCATTAAAATAATATTCTCATTTTATTGATTTAAATGTGCTCACATGCTACCAGATATATTTAATTATATACATTATTTTTAATAAATTTATTTTTTATTTCAGCTGCCATCAAGCACTGCAGAATACGGTTCCGTAGTGAAGTGGTTATCACGTTCGCTTAACACGCGAAAGGGCCCCGGTTCGTTCCCGGGCGGAACCATGTAATTTCTGTTTTGCAAGTGTACATTATTGCCTTAATTTAAATGAATATTTTCATGTCATTTATAAATGTGCTCACAAGCTATCAGATTTTTGTTTATTATATATGTTAGTTTAAGTATTAGATTTCTTTTATTTTAGTTAACGTTAAATAAGTGGTAGTTTTGTTCCGTAGTGTAGTGGTTATCACGTTCGCTTACACACGTGAAATTTTCTCGGTTTGATCCCGAGCAGAGACAGTTCCATTTTGTTTTATATATCAATGGTTTTCGCCTCCATTAAAATGATATTCTCATTTTATTGATTTAAATGTGCTCACATGCTACCATATATATTTAATTATATACGTAATTTTTAATTATTTATTTTTTATTTCAGCTACCGTCAAGCACGATAGAGTACGGTTCCGTTGTGTAGTGGTTATCACGTTCGCTTCACACGCGAAAGGTCCCCGGTTCGACCCCGGGCGGAACCATGTAATTTATGTTTTGCAAGTGTACATTATACGCCTTAATTTAAATGAATATTTTCATGTCATTTATAAATGTGCTCACAAGCTATCAGATTTATTTTATTATATATGTTAGTTTAATTATTAGTTTTTTTTTTTTTAGCTTTTGTCAAATTAGATGTAGTTTTTGTCCATAGTTTAGTGGTTATCACTTTAGCTTACCACGCTAAAGAGGCCCGGTTCAATTACGGGCTGAACCATGTAGTTTGCAATTCACAACTGTTGACAATATTTAGATTTGTTTAGAATAGAAATTTTTATTTATAATTCTTTCCAAGATCTGCTGCTTAAATATTAGTTTACGATGTATTGATTATTATCATTTAAAGTTAATCCTTAGCATTTTATAATTTCTTGGAAACGAGGTTCCGTAGTGTAGTGGTTATCACGTTCGCTTTACACGCCAAAGGTCCCCGGTTCGATCCCGGGCGGAACCATTTAAATTTTTTTGCATGTGTACGTTTTAGGCTTACATTTACATGGCAATGGTTATTTTACTGCCTGAACTGTGCTCACAATTTCAATGATTTTATTGATATTATACATTATGTTTAGTTTTTATATATTTATTTTAGCTAACGTCAAACACAACAGAGTGCGGTTCCGTAGTGTAGTGGTTATCACGTTCGCTTTACACGCCAAAGGTCCCCGGTTCGATCCCGGGTGGAACCATTTAATTTTTGTTTTGCATGTGTACATTTTACGCCTTAATTGAAACGAATATATTCATTTCATTTATAAATGTGCTCACAAGCTAACAGATTTTTGTTTATTATATATGTTAGTTTAAGTATTAGATTTCTTTTATTTTTGTTAACGTTAAATAAATGGTAGTATTGTTCCGTAGTGTAGTGGTTATCACGTTCGCTTACACACGTGAAATTTTCTCGGTTTGATCCCGAACAGAGACAGTTCCATTTTGTTTTATATATCAATGGTTTTCACCTCCATTAAAATGATATTCTCATTTTATTGATTTAAATATGCTCACATGCTACCAGATATATTTAATTATATACGTAATTTTTTATTATTTATTTTTTTATTTCAGCTACCGTCAAGCACTCTAGAATACGGTTCCGTAGTGTAGTGGTTATCACGTTCGCTTCACACGCGAAAGGTCCCCGGTTCGATCCCGGGCGGAACCATGTAATTTCTGTTTCGCAAATGTACATTATACGCATTAATTTAAATTAATATTTTCATTTCATTTATAAATGTGCTCACAAGCTAACAGATTTTTGTTTATTATATATGTTAGTTTAAGTATTAGATTTCTTTTATTTTAGTTAACGTTAAATAAGTGGTAGTATTGTTCCGTAGTGTAGTGGTTATCACGTTCGCTTAACACGCGAAAGGTCCCCGGTTCGAACCATTTAATTTTTGTTTTGCATGTGTACATTTTACGCCTTAATTGAAACGAATATATTCATTTCATTTATAAATGTGCTCACAAGCTAACAGATTTTTGTTTATTATATATGTTAGTTTAAGTATTAGATTTCTTTTATTTTTGTTAACGTTAAATAAATGGTAGTATTGTTCCGTAGTGTAGTGGTTATCACGTTCGCTTACACACGTGAAATTTTCTCGGTTTGATCCCGATCAGAGACAGTTCCATTTTGTTTTATATATCAATGGTTTTCACCTCCATTAAAATGATATTCTCATTTTATTGATTTAAATGTGCTCACATGCTACCATATATATTTAATTATATACGTAATTTTTAATTATTTATTTTTTATTTCAGCTACCGTCAAGCACGATGGAGTACGGTTCCGTAGTGTAGTGGTTATCACGTTCGCTTAACACGCGAAAGGTCCCCGGTTCGATCCCGGGCGGAACCATGTAATTTCTGTTTTGCAAGTGTACATTATACGCCTTAATTTAAATGAATATTTTCATGTCATTTATAAATGTGCTCACAAGCTATCAGATTTATTTTATTATATATGTTAGTTTAATTGTTAGTTTTTTTTTTTTTTTTTTAGCTTTTGTCAAATTAGATGTAGTTTGTGTCCATAGTTTAGTGGTTATCACTTTAGCTTACCACGCTAAAGAGGCCCGGTTCGATTACGGGCTGAACCATGTAGTTTGCAATTCACAACTGTTGACAATATTTAGATTTGTTTAGAATAGAAATTTTTATTCATAATTCTTTCCAAGATCTGCTGCTTAAATATTAGTTTTGATGTATTGATTATTATCATTTAAAGTTAATCCTTAGCATTTTATAATTTCTTGGAAACGAGGTTCCGTAGTGTAGTGGTTATCACGTTCGCTTTACACGCCAAAGGTCCCCGGTTCGATCCCGGGCGGAACCATTTAAATATTTTTGCATGTGTACGTTTTAAGCTTCCTTTTACATGGCAATGGTTATTTTACTGCCTGAACTGTGCTCACAATTTCAATGATTTTATTGATATTATACATTATGTTTAGTTTTTATATATTTTATTTAGCTAACGTCAAACACAACAGAGTCCGGTTCCGTAGTGTAGAGGTAATCACGTTCGCTTAACACGCGAAAGGTCCCCGGTTCGATCCCAGGTGGAACCATTTAATTTTTGTTTTGCATGTGTACATTTTACGCCTTAATTGAAACGAATATTTTCATTTCATTCATAAATGTGCTCACAAGCTTACAGATTTATTTTATTATTTATATTAGTTTAAGTATTAGATTTTTTTTCATTTTAGCTAACGTTAAATAAGTGGTAGTATTTTTCCGTAGTGAAGTGGTTATCACGTTCGCGTAACACGTGAAATTTTCTCGGTTTGATCCCGAGCAGAGACAGTTCCATTTTGTTTTACATATCCATGGTTTTCACCTCCATTAAAATAATATTCTCATTTTATTGATTTAAATGTGCTCACATGCTACCAGATGTATTTAATTATATACATTATTTTTAATAAATTTATTTTTTATTTCAGCTGCCATCAAGCACTGCAGAATACGGTTCCGTAGTGAAGTGGTTATCACGTTCGCTTAACACGCGAAAGGGCCCCGGTTCGATCCCGGGCGGAACCATGTAATTTCTGTTTTGCAAGTGTACATTATACGCCTTAATTTAAATGAATATTTTCATGTCATTTATAAATGTGCTCACAAGCTATCAGATTTTTGTTTATTATATATGTTAGTTTAAGTATTAGATTTCTTTTATTTTAGTTAACGTTAAATAAGTGGTAGTATTGTTCCGTAGTGTAGTGGTTATCACGTTCGCTTACACACGTGAAATTTTCTCGGTTTGATCCCGAGCAGAGACAGTTCCATTTTGTTTTATATATCAATGGTTTTCGCCTCCATTAAAATGATATTCTCATTTTATTGATTTAAATGTGCTCACATGCTACCATATATATTTAATTATATACGTAATTTTTAATTATTTATTTTTTATTTCAGTTACCGTCAAGCACGATAGAGTACGGTTCCGTTGTGTAGTGGTTATCACGTTCGCTTCACACGCGAAAGGTCCCCGGTTCGACCCCGGGCGGAACCATGTAATTTATGTTTTGCAAGTGTACATTATACGCCTTAATTTAAATGAATATTTTCATGTCATTTATAAATGTGCTCACAAGCTATCAGATTTATTTTATTATATATGTTAGTTTAATTATTAGTTTTTTTTTTTTTTTAGCTTTTGTCAAATTAGATGTAGTTTTTGTCCATAGTTTAGTGGTTATCACTTTAGCTTACCACGCTAAAGAGGCCCGGTTCGATTACGGGCTGAACCATGTAGTTTGCAATTCACAACTGTTGACAATATTTAGATTTGTTTAGAATAGAAATTTTTATTCATAATTCTTTCCAAGATCTGCTGCTTAAATATTAGTTTTGATGTATTGATTATTATCATTTAAAGTTAATCCTTAGCATTTTATAATTTCTTGGAAACGAGGTTCCGTAGTGTAGTGGTTATCACGTTCGCTTTACACGCCAAAGGTCCCCGGTTCGATCCCGGGCGGAACCATTTAAATTTTTTTGCATGTGTACGTTTTAGGCTTCCTTTTACATGGCAATGGTTATTTTACTGCCTGAACTGTGCTCACAATTTCAATGATTTTATTGACATTATACATTATGTTTAGTTTTTATATATTTTATTTAGCTAACGTCAAACACAACAGAGTACGGTTCCGTAGTGTAGTGGTTATCACGTTCGCTTTACACGCCAAAGGTCCCCGGTTCGATCCCGGGCGGAACCATTTAAATTTTTTTGCATGTGTACGTTTTAGGCTTCCTTTTACATGGCAATGGTTATTTTACTGCCTGAACTGTGCTCACAATTTCAATGATTTTATTGATATTATACATTATGTTTAGTTTTTATATATTTATTTTAGCTAACGTCAAACACAACAGAGTGCGGTTCCGTAGTGTAGTGGTATTCACGTTCGCTTACACACGTGAAATTTTCTCGGTTTGATCCCGAACAGAGACAGTTCCATTTTGTTTTATATATCAATGGTTTTCACCTCCATTAAAATGATATTCTCATTTTATTGATTTAAATATGCTCACATGCTACCAGATATATTTAATTATATACGTATTTTTTAATTATTTATTTTTTTATTTCAGCTACCGTCAAGCACTCTAGAATACGGTTCCGTAGTGTAGTGGTTATCACGTTCGCTTCACACGCGAAAGGTCCCCGGTTCGATCGAGGGCGGAACCATGTAATTTCTGTTTCGCAAGTGTACATTATACGCCTTAATTTAAATTAATATTTTCATTTCATTTATAAATGTGCTCACAAGCTAACAGATTTTTGTTTATTATATATGTTAGTTTAAGTATTAGATTTCTTTTATTTTAGTTAACGTTAAATAAGTGGTAGTATTGTTCCGTAGTGTAGTGGTTATCACGTTCGCTTAACACGCGAAAGGTCCCCGGTTCGAACCATTTAATTTTTGTTTTGCATGTGTACATTTTACGCCTTAATTGAAACGAATATATTCATTTCATTTATAAATGTGCTCACAAGCTAACAGATTTTTGTTTATTATATATGTTAGTTTAAGTATTAGATTTCTTTTATTTTTGTTAACGTTAAATAAATGGTAGTATTGTTCCGTAGTGTAGTGGTTATCACGTTCGCTTACACACGTGAAATTTTCTCGGTTTGATCCCGATCAGAGACAGTTCCATTTTGTTTTATATATCAATGGTTTTCACCTCCATTAAAATGATATTCTCATTTTATTGATTTAAATGTGCTCACATGCTACCCTATATATTTAATTATATACGTAATTTTTAATTATTTATTTTTTATTTCAGCTACCGTCAAGCACGATGGAGTACGGTTCCGTAGTGTAGTGGTTATCACGTTCGCTTAACACGCGAAAGGTCCCCGGTTCGATCCCGGGCGGAACCATGTAATTTCTATTTTGCAAGTGTACATTATACGCCTTAATTTAAATGAATATTTTCATGTCATTTATAAATGTGCTCACAAGCTATCAGATTTATTTTATTATATATGTTAGTTTAATTATTAGTTTTTTTTTTTTTTTAGCTTTTGTCAAATTAGATGTAGTTTTTGTCCATAGTTTAGTGGTTATCACTTTAGCTTACCACGCTAAAGAGGCCCGGTTCGATTACGGGCTGAACCATGTAGTTTGCAATTCACAACTGTTGACAATATTTAGATTTGTTTAGAATAGAAATTTTTATTCATAATTCTTTCCAAGATCTGCTGCTTAAATATTAGTTTTGATGTATTGATTATTATCATTTAAAGTTAATCCTTAGCATTTTATAATTTCTTGGAAATGAGGTTCCGTAGTGTAGTGGTTATCACGTTCGCTTTACACGCCAAAGGTCCCCGGTTCGATCCCGGGCGGAACCATTTACATTTTTTTGCATGTGTACGTTTTAAGCTTCCTTTTACATGGCAATGGTTATTTTACTGCCTGAACTGTGCTCACAATTTCAATGATTTTATTGATATTATACATTATGTTTAGTTTTTATATATTTTATTTAGCTAACGTCAAACACAACAGAGTACGGTTCCGTAGTGTAGAGGTAATCACGTTCGCTTAACACGCGAAAGGTCCCCGGTTCGATCCCGGGTGGAACCATTTAATTTTTGTTTTGCATGTGTACATTTTACGCCTTAATTGAAACGAATATTTTCATTTCATTCATAAATGTGCTCACAAGCTTACAGATTTATTTTATTATTTATATTAGTTTAAGTATTAGATTTTTTTTCATTTTAGCTAACGTTAAATAAGTGGTAGTATTTTTCCGTAGTGTAGTGGTTATCACGTTCGCGTAACACGTGAAATTTTCTCGGTTTGATCCCGAGCAGAGACAGTTCCATTTTGTTTTACATATCCATGGTTTTCACCTCCATTAAAATAATATTCTCATTTTATTGATTTAAATGTGCTCACATGCTACCAGATATATTTAATTATATACATTATTTTTAATAAATTTATTTTTTATTTCAGCTGCCATCAAGCACCGCAGAATACGGTTCCGTAGTGAAGTGGTTATCACGTTCGCTTAACACGCGAAAGGGCCCCGGTTCGATCCCGGGCGGAACCATGTAATTTCTGTTTTGAATGTGTACATTATACGCCTTAATTTAAATGAATATTTTCATGTCATTTATAAATGTGCTCACAAGCTATCAGATTTTTGTTTATTATATATGTTAGTTTAAGTATTAGATTTCTTTTATTTTAGTTAACGTTAAATAAGTGGTAGTATTGTTCCGTAGTGTAGTGGTTATCACGTTCGCTTACACACGTGAAATTTTCTCGGTTTGATCCCGAGCAGAGACAGTTCCATTTTGTTTTATATATCAATGATTTTCGCCTCCATTAAAATGATATTCTCATTTTATTGATTTAAATGTGCTCACATGCTACCATATATATTTAATTATATACGTAATTTTTAATTATTTATTTTTTATTTCAGCTACCGTCAAGCACGATAGAGTACGGTTCCGTTGTGTAGTGGTTATCACGTTCGCTTCACACGCGAGAGGTCCCCGGTTCGACCCCGGGCGGAACCATGTAATTTATGTTTTGCAAGTGTACATTATACGCCTTAATTTAAATGAATATTTTCATGTCATTTATAAATGTGCTCACAAGCTATCAGATTTATTTTATTATATATGTTAGTTTAATTATTAGTTTTTTTTTTTTTAGCTTTTGTCAAATTAGATGTAGTTTTTGTCCATAGTTTAGTGGTTATCACTTTAGCTTACCACGCTAAAGAGGCCCGGTTCGATTACGGGCTGAACCATGTAGTTTTCAATTCACAACTGTTGACAATATTTAGATTTGTTTAGAATAGAAATTTTTATTCATAATTCTTTCCAAGATCTGCTGCTTAAATATTAGTTTTGATGTATTGATTATTATCATTTAAAGTTAATCCTTAGCATTTTATAATTTCTTGGAAACGAGGTTCCGTAGTGTAATGGTTATCACGTTCGCTTTACACGCCAAAGGTCCCCGGTTCGATCCCGGGCGGAACCATTTAAATTTTTTTGCATGTGTACGTTTTAGGCTTCCTTTTACATGGCAATGGTTATTTTACTGCCTGAACTGTGCTCACAATTTCAATGATTTTATTGATATTATACATTATGTTTAGTTTTTATATATTTATTTTAGCTAACGTCAAACACAACAGAGTGCGGTTCCGTAGTGTAGTGGTTATCACGTTCGCTTAACACGCGAAAGGTCCCCGGTTCGATCCCGGGTGGAACCATTTAATTTTTGTTTTGCATGTGTACATTTTACGCCTTAATTGAAACGAATATATTCATTTCATTTATAAATGTGCTCACAAGCTAACAGATTTTTGTTTATTATATATGTTAGTTTAAGTATTAGATTTCTTTTATTTTTGTTAACGTTAATTAAATGGTAGTATTGTTCCGTAGTGTAGTGGTTATCACGTTCGCTTACACACGTGAAATTTTCTCGGTTTGATCCCGAACAGAGACAGTTCCATTTTGTTTAATATATATATGGTTTTCACCTCCATTAAAATGATATTCTCATTTTATTGATTTAAATATGCTCACATGCTACCAGATATATTTAATTATATACGTAATTTTTAATTATTTATTTTTTTATTTCAGCTACCGTCAAGCACTCTAGAATACGGTTCCGTAGTGTAGTGGTTATCACGTTCGCTTAACACGCGAAAGGTCCCCGGTTCGAACCATTTAATTTTTGTTTTGCATGTGTACATTTTACGCCTTAATTGAAACGAATATATTCATTTCATTTATAAATGTGCTCACAAGCTAACAGATTTTTGTTTATTATATATGTTAGTTTAAGTATTAGATTTCTTTTATTTTTGTTAACGTTAAATAAATGGTAGTATTGTTCCGTAGTGTAGTGGTTATCACGTTCGCTTACACACGTGAAATTTTCTCGGTTTGATCCCGAACAGAGACAGTTCCATTTTGTTTTACATATCCATGGTTTTCACCTCCATTAAAATAATATTCTCATTTTATTGATTTAAATGTGCTCACATGCTACCATATATATTTAATTATATACGTAATTTTTAATTATTTATTTTTTATTTCAGCTACCGTCAAGCACGATGGAGTACGGTTCCGTAGTGTAGTGGTTATCACGTTCGCTTCACACGCGAAAGGTCCCCGGTTCGACCCCGGGCGGAACCATGTAATTTATGTTTTGCAAGTGTACATTATACGCCTTAATTTAAATGAATATTATCATGTCATTTATAAATGTGCTCACAAGCTATCAGATTTATTTTATTATATATGTTAGTTTAATTATTAGTTTTTTTTTTTTTTTTAGCTTTTGTCAAATTAGATGTAGTTTTTGTCCATAGTTTAGTGGTTATCACTTTAGCTTACCACGCTAAAGAGGCCCGGTTCGATTACGGGCTGAACTATGTAGTTTGCAATTCACAACTGTTGACAATATTTAGATTTGTTTAGAATAGAAATTTTTATTCATAATTCTTTCCAAAATCTGCTGCTTAAATATTAGTTTTGATGTATTGATTATTATCATTTAAAGTTAATCCTTAGCATTTTATAATTTCTTGGAAACGAGGTTCCGTAGTGTAGTGGTTATCACGTTCGCTTTACACGCCAAAGGTCCCCGTTTCGATCCCGGGCGGAACCATGTAATTTCTGTTTTGCAAGTGTACATTATACGCCTTAATTTAAATGAATATTTTCATGTCATTTATAAATGTGCTCACAAGCTATCAGATTTATTTTATTATATATGTTAGTTTAATTATTAGTTTTTTTTTTTTTAGCTTTTGTCAAATTAGATGTAGTTTTTGTCCATAGTTTAGTGGTTATCACTTTAGCTTACCACGCTAAAGAGGCCCGGTTCGATTACGGGCTGAACCATGTAGTTTGCAATTCACAACTGTTGACAATATTTAGATTTGTTTAGAATAGAAATTTTTATTCATAATTCTTTCCAAGATCTGCTGCTTAAATATTAGTTTACGATGTATTGATTATTATCATTTAAAGTTAATCCTTAGCATTTTATAATTTCTTGGAAACGAGGTTCCGTAGTGTAGTGGTTATCACGTTCGCTTTACACGCCAAAGGTCCCCGGTTCGATCCCGGGCGGAACCATTTAAATTTTTTTGCATGTGTACGTTTTAGGCTTCCATTTACATGGCAATGGTTATTTTACTGCCTGAACTGTGCTCACAATTTCAATGATTTTATTGATATTATACATTATGTTTAGTTTTTATATATTTATTTTAGCTAACGTCAAACACAACAGAGTGCGGTTCCGTAGTGTAGTGGTTATCACGTTCGCTTTCCACGCCAAAGGTCCCCGGTTCGATCCCGGGTGGAACCATTTAATTTTTGTTTTGCATGTGTACATTTTACGCCTTAATTGAAACGAATATATTCATTTCATTTATAAATGTGCTCACAAGCTAACAGATTTTTGTTTATTATATATGTTAGTTTAAGTATTAGATTTCTTTTATTTTTGTTAACGTTAAATAAATGGTAGTATTGTTCCGTAGTGTAGTGGTTATCACGTTCGCTTACACACGTGAAATTTTCTCGGTTTGATCCCGAACAGAGACAGTTCCATTTTGTTTTATATATCAATGGTTTTCACCTCCATTAAAATGATATTCTCATTTTATTGATTTAAATATGCTCACATGCTACCAGATATATTTAATTATATACGTAATTTTTTATTATTTATTTTTTTATTTCAGCTACCGTCAAGCACTCTAGAATACGGTTCCGTAGTGTAGTGGTTATCACGTTCGCTTCACACGCGAAAGGTCCCCGGTTCGATCCCGGGCGGAACCATGTAATTTCTGTTTCGCAAATGTACATTATACGCCTTAATTTAAATTAATATTTTCATTTCATTTATAAATGTGCTCACAAGCTAACAGATTTTTGTTTATTATATATGTTAGTTTAAGTATTAGATTTCTTTTATTTTAGTTAACGTTAAATAAGTGGTAGTATTGTTCCGTAGTGTAGTGGTTATCACGTTCGCTTAACACGCGAAAGGTCCCCGGTTCGAACCATTTAATTTTTGTTTTGCATGTGTACATTTTACGCCTTAATTGAAACGAATATATTCATTTCATTTATAAATGTGCTCACAAGCTAACAGATTTTTGTTTATTATATATGTTAGTTTAAGTATTAGATTTCTTTTATTTTTGTTAACGTTAAATAAATGGTAGTATTGTTCCGTAGTGTAGTGGTTATCACGTCCGCTTACACACGTGAAATTTTCTCGGTTTGATCCCGATCAGAGACAGTTCCATTTTGTTTTATATATCAATGGTTTTCACCTCCATTAAAATGATATTCTCATTTTATTGATTTAAATGTGCTCACATGCTACCATATATATTTAATTATATACGTAATTTTTAATTATTTATTTTTTATTTCAGCTACCGTCAAGCACGATGGAGTACGGTTCCGTAGTGTAGTGGTTATCACGTTCGCTTAACACGCGAAAGGTCCCCGGTTCGATCCCGGGCGGAACCATGTAATTTCTGTTTTGCAAGTGTACATTATACGCCTTAATTTAAATGAATATTTTCATGTCATTTATAAATGTGCTCACAAGCTATCAGATTTATTTTATTATATATGTTAGTTTAATTATTAGTTTTTTTTTTTTTTTTTTAGCTTTTGTCAAATTAGATGTAGTTTTTGTCCATAGTTTAGTGGTTATCACTTTAGCTTACCACGCTAAAGAGGCCCGGTTCGATTACGGGCTGAACCATGTAGTTTGCAATTCACAACTGTTGACAATATTTAGATTTGTTTAGAATAGAAATTTTTATTCATAATTCTTTCCAAGATCTGCTGCTTAAATATTAGTTTTGATGTATTGATTATTATCATTTAAAGTTAATCCTTAGCATTTTATAATTTCTTGGAAACGAGGTTCCGTAGTGTAGTGGTTATCACGTTCGCTTTACACGCCAAAGGTCCCCGGTTCGATCCCGGGCGGAACCATTTACATTTTTTTGCATGTGTACGTTTTAAGCTTCCTTTTACATGGCAAACACTGGTTATTTTACTGCCTGAACTGTGCTCACAATTTCAATGATTTTATTGATATTATACATTATGTTTAGTTTTTATATATTTTATTTAGCTAACGTCAAACACAACAGAGTACGGTTCCGTAGTGTAGAGGTAATCACGTACGCTTAACACGCGAAAGGTCCCCGGTTCGATCCCGGGTGAAACCAATTAATTTTTGTTTTGCATGTGTACATTTTACGCCTTAATTGAAACGAATATTTTCATTTCATTCATAAATGTGCTCACAAGCTTACAGATTTATTTTATTATTTATATTAGTTTAAGTATTAGATTTTTTTTCATTTTAGCTAACGTTAAATAAGTGGTAGTATTTTTCCGTAGTGTAGTGGTTATCACGTTCGCGTAACACGTGAAATTTTCTCGGTTTGATCCCGAGCAGAGACAGTTCCATTTTGTTTTACATATCCATGGTTTTCACCTCCATTAAAATAATATTCTCATTTTATTGATTTAAATGTGCTCACATGCTACCAGATATATTTAATTATATACATTATTTTTAATAAATTTATTTTTTATTTCAGCTGCCATCAAGCACTGCAGAATACGGTTCCGTAGTGAAGTGGTTATCACGTTCGCTTAACACGCGAAAGGGCCCCGGTTCGATCCCGGGCGGAACCATGTAATTTCTGTTTTGCAAGTGTACATTATACGCCTTAATTTAAATGAATATTTTCATGTCATTTATAAATGTGCTCACAAGCTATCAGATTTTTGTTTATTATATATGTTAGTTTAAGTATTAGATTTCTTTTATTTTAGTTAACGTTAAATAAGTGGTAGTATTGTTCCGTAGTGTAGTGGTTATCACGTTCGCTTACACACGTGAAATTTTCTCGGTTTGATCCCGAGCAGAGACAGTTCCATTTTGTTTTATATATCAATGGTTTTCGCCTCCATTAAAATGATATTCTCATTTTATTGATTTAAATGTGCTCACATGCTACCATATATATTTAATTTTATACGTAATTTTTAATTATTTATTTTTTATTTAGTTACCGTCAAGCACGATAGAGTACGGTTCCGTTGTGTAGTGGTTATCACGTTCGCTTCACACGCGAAAGGTCCCCGGTTCGACCCCGGGCGGAACCATGTAATTTATGTTTTGCAAGTGTACATTATACGCCTTAATTTAAATGAATATTTTCATGTCATTTATAAATGTGCTCACAAGCTATCAGATTTATTTTATTATATATGTTAGTTTAATTATTAGTTTTTTTTTTTTTTAGCTTTTGTCAAATTAGATGTAGTTTTTGTCCATAGTTTAGTGGTTATCACTTTAGCTTACCACGCTAAAGAGGCCCGGTTCGATTACGGGCTGAACCATGTAGTTTGCAATTCACAACTGTTGACAATATTTAGATTTGTTTAGAATAGAAATTTTTATTCATAATTCTTTCCAAGAGATGCTGCTTAAATATTAGTTTTGATGTATTGATTATTATCATTTAAAGTTAATCCTTAGCATTTTATAATTTCTTGGAAACGAGGTTACGTAGTGTAGTGGTTATCACGTTCGCTTTACACGCCAAAGGTCCCCGGTTCGATCCCGGGCGGAACCATTTAAATTTTTTTTGCATGTGTACGTTTTAGGCTTCCTTTTACATGGCAATGGTTATTTTACTGCCTGAACTGTGCTCACAATTTCAATGATTTTATTGACATTATACATTATGTTTAGTTTTTATATATTTTATTTAGCTAACGTCAAACACAACAGAGTACGGTTCCGTAGTGTAGTGGTTATCACGTTCGCTTTACACGCCAAAGGTCCCCGGTTCGATCCCGGGCGGAACCATTTAAATTTTTTTGCATGTGTACGTTTTAGGCTTCCTTTTACATGGCAATGGTTATTTTACTGCCTGAACTGTGCTCACAATTTCAATGATTTTATTGATATTATACATTATGTTTAGTTTTTATATATTTATTTTAGCTAACGTCAAACACAACAGAGTGCGGTTCCGTAGTGTAGTGGTTATCACGTTCGCTTACACACGTGAAATTTTCTCGGTTTGATCCCGAACAGAGACAGTTCCATTTTGTTTTATATATCAATGGTTTTCACCTCCATTAAAATGATATTCTCATTTTATTGATTTAAATATGCTCACATGCTACCAGATATATTTAATTATATACGTAATTTTTAATTATTTATTTTTTTATTTCAGCTACCGTCAAGCACTCTAGAATACGGTTCCGTAGTGTAGTGGTTATCACGTTCGCTTCACACGCGAAAGGTCCCCGGTTCGATCCCGGGCGGAACCATGTAATTTCTGTTTCGCAAGTGTACATTATACGCCTTAATTTAAATTAATATTTTCATTTCATTTATAAATGTGCTCACAAGCTAACAGATTTTTGTTTATTATATATGTTAGTTTAAGTATTAGATTTCTTTTATTTTAGTTAACGTTAAATAAGTGGTAGTATTGTTCCGTAGTGTAGTGGTTATCACGTTCGCTTAACACGCGAAAGGTCCCCGGTTCGAACCATTTAATTTTTGTTTTGCATGTGTACATTTTACGCCTTAATCGAAACGAATATATTCATTTCATTTATAAATGTGCTCACAAGCTAACAGATTTTTGTTTATTATATATGTTAGTTTAAGTATTAGATTTCTTTTATTTTTGTTAACGTTAAATAAATGGTAGTATTGTTCCGTAGTGTAGTGGTTATCACGTTCGCTTACACACGTGAAATTTTCTCGGTTTGATCCCGATCAGAGACAGTTCCATTTTGTTTTATATATCAATGGTTTTCACCTCCATTAAAATGATATTCTCATTTTATTGATTTAAATGTGCTCACATGCTACCATATATATTTAATTATATACGTAATTTTTAATTATTTATTTTTTATTTCAGCTACCGTCAAGCACGATGGAGTACGGTTCCGTAGTGTAGTGGTTATCACGTTCGCTTAACATGCGAAAGGTCCCCGGTTCGATCCCGGGCGGAACCATGTAATTTCTGTTTTGCAAGTGTACATTATACGCCTTAATTTAAATGAATATTTTCATGTCATTTATAAATGTGCTCACAAGCTATCAGATTTATTTTATTATATATGTTAGTTTAATTATTAGTTTTTTTTTTTTTAGCTTTTGTCAAATTAGATGTAGTTTTTGTCCATAGTTTAGTGGTTATCACTTTAGCTTAATACGCTAAAGAGGCCCGGTTCGATTACGGGCTGAACCATGTAGTTTGCAATTCACAACTGTTGACAATATTTAGATTTGTTTAGAATAGAAATTTTTATTCATAATTCTTTCCAAGATCTGCTGCTTAAATATTAGTTTTGATGTATTGATTATTTTCATTTAAAGTTAATCCTTAGCATTTTATAATTTCTTGGAAACGAGGTTCCGTAGTGTAGTGGTTATCACGTTCGCTTAACACGCGAAAGGTCCCCGGTTCGATCCCGGGTGGAACCATTTAATTTTTGTTTTGCATGTGTACATTTTACGCCTTAATTGAAACGAATATTTTCATTTCATTCATAAATGTGCTCACAAGCTTACAGATTTATTTTATTATTTATATTAGTTTAAGTATTAGATTTTTTTTCATTTTAGCTAACGTTAAATAAGTGGTAGTATTTTTCAGTAGTGTAGTGGTTATCACGTTCGCGTAACACGTGAAATTTTCTCGGTTTGATCCCGAGCAGAGACAGTTCCATTTTGTTTTACATATCCATGGTTTTCACCTCCATTAAAATAATATTCTCATTATATTGATTTAAATGTGCTCACATGCTACCAGATATATTTAATTATATACATTATTTTTAATAAATTTATTTTTTATTTCAGCTGCCATCAAGCACTGCAGAATACGGTTCCGTAGTGAAGTGGTTATCACGTTCGCTTAACACGCGAAAGGGCCCCGGTTCGATCCCGGGCGGAACCATGTAATTTCTGTTTTGCAAGTGTACATTATACGCCTTAATTTAAATGAATATTTTCATGTCATTTATAAATGTGCTCACAAGCTATCAGATTTTTATTTATTATATATGTTAGTTTAAGTATTAGATTTCTTTTATTTTAGTTAACGTTAAATGAGTGGTAGTATTGTTCCGTAGTGTAGTGGTTATCACGTTCGCTTACACACGTGAAATTTTCTCGGTTTGATCCCGAGCAGAGACAGTTCCATTTTGTTTTATATATCAATGGTTTTCGCCTCCAATAAAATGATATTCTCATTTTATTGATTTAAATGTGCTCACATGCTACCATATATATTTAATTATATACGTAATTTTTAATTATTTATTTTTTATTTCAGCTACCGTCAAGCACGATAGAGTACGGTTCCGTTGTGTAGTGGTTATCACGTTCGCTTCACACGCGAAAAGTCCCCGGTTCGACCCCGGGCGGAACCATGTAATTTATGTTTTGCAAGTGTACATTATACGCCTTAATTTAAATGAATATTTTCATGTCATTTATAAATGTGCTCACAAGCTATCAGATTTATTTTATTATATATGTTAGTTTAATTATTAGTTTTTTTTTTTTTTAGCTTTTGTCAAATTAGATGTAGTTTTTGTCCATAGTTTAGTGGTTATCACTTTAGCTTACCACGCTAAAGAGGCCCGGTTCGATTACGGGCTGAACCATGTAGTTTGCAATTCACAACTGTTGACAATATTTAGATTTGTTTAGAATAGAAATTTTTATTCATAATTCTTTCCAAGATCTGCTGCTTAAATATTAGTTTTGATGTATTGATTATTATCATTTAAAGTTAATCCTTAGCATTTTATAATTTCTTGGAAACGAGGTTCCGTAGTGTAGTGGTTATCACGTTCGCTTTACACGCCAAAGGTCCCCGGTTCGATCCCGGGCGGAACCATTTAAATTTTTTTGCATGTGTACGTTTTAGGCTTCCTTTTACATGGCAATGGTTATTTTACTAACTGAACTGTGCTCACAATTTCAATGATTTTATTGATATTATACATTATGTGTAGTTTTTATATATTTATTTTAGCTAACGTCAAACACAACAGAGTGCGGTTCCGTAGTGTAGTGGTTATCACGTTCGCTTAACACGTGAAATTTTCTCGGTTTGATCCCGAACAGAGACAGTTCCATTTTGTTTTATATATCAATGGTTTTCACCTCCATTAAAATGATATTCTCATTTTATTGATTTAAATATGCTCACATGCTACCAGATATATTTAATTATATACGTAATTTTTAATTATTTATTTTTTTATTTCAGCTACCGTCAAGCACTCTAGAATACGGTTCCGTAGTGTAGTGGTTATCACGTTCGCTTCACACGCGAAAGGTCCCCGGTTCGATCCCGGGCGGAACCATGTAGTTTCTGTTTCGCAAGTGTACATTATACGCCTTAATTTAAATTAATATTTTCATTTCATTTATAAATGTGCTCACAAGCTAACAGATTTTTGTTTATTATATATGTTAGTTTAAGTATTAGATTTCTTTTATTTTAGTTAACGTTAAATAAGTGGTAGTATTGTTCCGTAGTGTAGTTGTTATCACGTTCGCTTACACACGTGAAATTTTCTCGGTTTGATCCCGAACAGAGACAGTTCCATTTTGTTTTACATATCCATGGTTTTCACCTCCATTAAAATAATATTCTCATTTTATTGATTTAAATGTGCTCACATGCTACCAGATATATTTAATTATATACATTATTTTTAATAAATTTATTTTTTATTTCAGCTGCCATCAAGCATTGCAGAATACGGTTCCGTAGTGTAGTTGTTATCACGTTCGCTTAACACGCGAAAGGTCCCCTGTTCGATCCCGGGCGGAACCATTTAATTTTTGGTTTTTCATGTCCATATTTCAAGCCTTAATTGAAACGAATATATTCATTTCATTTATAAATGTGCTCACAAGCTAACAGATTTTTGTTTATTATATATGTTAGTTTAAGTATTAGATTTCTTTTATTTTTGTTAACGTTAAATAAATGGTAGTATTGTTCCGTAGTGTAGTGGTTATCACGTTCGCTTACACACGTGAAATTTTCTCGGTTTGATCCCGAACAGAGACAGTTCCATTTTGTTTTATATATCAATGGTTTTCACCTCCATTAAAATGATATTCTCATTTTATTGATTTAAATGTGCTCACATGCTACCATATATATTTAATTATATACGTAATTTTTAATTATTTATTTTTTATTTCAGCTACCGTCAAGCACGATGGAGTACGGTTCCGTAGTGTAGTGGTTATCACGTTCGCTTAACACGCGAAAGGTCCCCGGTTCGATCCCGGGCGGAACCATGTAATTTCTGTTTTGCAAGTGTACATTATACGCCTTAATTTAAATGAATATTTTCATGTCATTTATAAATGTGCTCACAAGCTATCAGATTTATTTTATTATATATGTTAGTTTAATTATTAGTTTTTTTTTTTTTTTTTTAGCTTTTGTCAAATTAGATGTAGTTTTTGTCCATAGTTTAGTGGTTATCACTTTAGCTTACCACGCTAAAGAGGCCCGGTTCGATTACGGGCTGAACCATGTAGTTTGCAATTCACAACTGTTGACAATATTTAGATTTGTTTAGAATAGAAATTTTTATTCATAATTCTTTCCAAGATCTGCTGCTTAAATATTAGTTTTGATGTATTGATTATTATCATTTAAAGTTAATCCTTAGCATTTTATAATTTCTTGGAAACGAGGTTCCGTAGTGTAGTGGTTATCACGTTCGCTTTACACGCCAAAGGTCCCCGGTTCGATCCCGGGCGGAACCATTTACATTTTTTTGCATGTGTACGTTTTAAGCTTCCTTTTACATGGCAAACACTGGTTATTTTACTGCCTGAACTGTGCTCACAATTTCAATGATTTTATTGATATTATACATTATGTTTAGTTTTTATATATTTTATTTAGCTAACGTCAAACACAACAGAGTACGGTTCCGTAGTGTAGAGGTAATCACGTACGCTTAACACGCGAAAGGTCCCCGGTTCGATCCCGGGTGAAACCAATTAATTTTTGTTTTGCATGTGTACATTTTACGCCTTAATTGAAACGAATATTTTCATTTCATTCATAAATGTGCTCACAAGCTTACAGATTTATTTTATTATTTATATTAGTTTAAGTATTAGATTTTTTTTCATTTTAGCTAACGTTAAATAAGTGGTAGTATTTTTCCGTAGTGTAGTGGTTATCACGTTCGCGTAACACGTGAAATTTTCTCGGTTTGATCCCGAGCAGAGACAGTTCCATTTTGTTTTACATATCCATGGTTTTCACCTCCATTAAAATAATATTCTCATTTTATTGATTTAAATGTGCTCACATGCTACCAGATATATTTAATTATATACATTATTTTTAATAAATTTATTTTTTATTTCAGCTGCCATCAAGCACTGCAGAATACGGTTCCGTAGTGAAGTGGTTATCACGTTCGCTTAACACGCGAAAGGGCCCCGGTTCGATCCCGGGCGGAACCATGTAATTTCTGTTTTGCAAGTGTACATTATACGCCTTAATTTAAATGAATATTTTCATGTCATTTATAAATGTGCTCACAAGCTATCAGATTTTTGTTTATTATATATGTTAGTTTAAGTATTAGATTTCTTTTATTTTAGTTAACGTTAAATAAGTGGTAGTATTGTTCCGTAGTGTAGTGGTTATCACGTTCGCTTACACACGTGAAATTTTCTCGGTTTGATCCCGAGCAGAGACAGTTCCATTTTGTTTTATATATCAATGGTTTTCGCCTCCATTAAAATGATATTCTCATTTTATTGATTTAAATGTGCTCACATGCTACCATATATATTTAATTTTATACGTAATTTTTAATTATTTATTTTTTATTTAGTTACCGTCAAGCACGATAGAGTACGGTTCCGTTGTGTAGTGGTTATCACGTTCGCTTCACACGCGAAAGGTCCCCGGTTCGACCCCGGGCGGAACCATGTAATTTATGTTTTGCAAGTGTACATTATACGCCTTAATTTAAATGAATATTTTCATGTCATTTATAAATGTGCTCACAAGCTATCAGATTTATTTTATTATATATGTTAGTTTAATTATTAGTTTTTTTTTTTTTTAGCTTTTGTCAAATTAGATGTAGTTTTTGTCCATAGTTTAGTGGTTATCACTTTAGCTTACCACGCTAAAGAGGCCCGGTTCGATTACGGGCTGAACCATGTAGTTTGCAATTCACAACTGTTGACAATATTTAGATTTGTTTAGAATAGAAATTTTTATTCATAATTCTTTCCAAGAGATGCTGCTTAAATATTAGTTTTGATGTATTGATTATTATCATTTAAAGTTAATCCTTAGCATTTTATAATTTCTTGGAAACGAGGTTACGTAGTGTAGTGGTTATCACGTTCGCTTTACACGCCAAAGGTCCCCGGTTCGATCCCGGGCGGAACCATTTAAATTTTTTTTGCATGTGTACGTTTTAGGCTTCCTTTTACATGGCAATGGTTATTTTACTGCCTGAACTGTGCTCACAATTTCAATGATTTTATTGACATTATACATTATGTTTAGTTTTTATATATTTTATTTAGCTAACGTCAAACACAACAGAGTACGGTTCCGTAGTGTAGTGGTTATCACGTTCGCTTTACACGCCAAAGGTCCCCGGTTCGATCCCGGGCGGAACCATTTAAATTTTTTTGCATGTGTACGTTTTAGGCTTCCTTTTACATGGCAATGGTTATTTTACTGCCTGAACTGTGCTCACAATTTCAATGATTTTATTGATATTATACATTATGTTTAGTTTTTATATATTTATTTTAGCTAACGTCAAACACAACAGAGTGCGGTTCCGTAGTGTAGTGGTTATCACGTTCGCTTACACACGTGAAATTTTCTCGGTTTGATCCCGAACAGAGACAGTTCCATTTTGTTTTATATATCAATGGTTTTCACCTCCATTAAAATGATATTCTCATTTTATTGATTTAAATATGCTCACATGCTACCAGATATATTTAATTATATACGTAATTTTTAATTATTTATTTTTTTATTTCAGCTACCGTCAAGCACTCTAGAATACGGTTCCGTAGTGTAGTGGTTATCACGTTCGCTTCACACGCGAAAGGTCCCCGGTTCGATCCCGGGCGGAACCATGTAATTTCTGTTTCGCAAGTGTACATTATACGCCTTAATTTAAATTAATATTTTCATTTCATTTATAAATGTGCTCACAAGCTAACAGATTTTTGTTTATTATATATGTTAGTTTAAGTATTAGATTTCTTTTATTTTAGTTAACGTTAAATAAGTGGTAGTATTGTTCCGTAGTGTAGTGGTTATCACGTTCGCTTAACACGCGAAAGGTCCCCGGTTCGAACCATTTAATTTTTGTTTTGCATGTGTACATTTTACGCCTTAATCGAAACGAATATATTCATTTCATTTATAAATGTGCTCACAAGCTAACAGATTTTTGTTTATTATATATGTTAGTTTAAGTATTAGATTTCTTTTATTTTTGTTAACGTTAAATAAATGGTAGTATTGTTCCGTAGTGTAGTGGTTATCACGTTCGCTTACACACGTGAAATTTTCTCGGTTTGATCCCGATCAGAGACAGTTCCATTTTGTTTTATATATCAATGGTTTTCACCTCCATTAAAATGATATTCTCATTTTATTGATTTAAATGTGCTCACATGCTACCATATATATTTAATTATATACGTAATTTTTAATTATTTATTTTTTATTTCAGCTACCGTCAAGCACGATGGAGTACGGTTCCGTAGTGTAGTGGTTATCACGTTCGCTTAACATGCGAAAGGTCCCCGGTTCGATCCCGGGCGGAACCATGTAATTTCTGTTTTGCAAGTGTACATTATACGCCTTAATTTAAATGAATATTTTCATGTCATTTATAAATGTGCTCACAAGCTATCAGATTTATTTTATTATATATGTTAGTTTAATTATTAGTTTTTTTTTTTTTAGCTTTTGTCAAATTAGATGTAGTTTTTGTCCATAGTTTAGTGGTTATCACTTTAGCTTAATACGCTAAAGAGGCCCGGTTCGATTACGGGCTGAACCATGTAGTTTGCAATTCACAACTGTTGACAATATTTAGATTTGTTTAGAATAGAAATTTTTATTCATAATTCTTTCCAAGATCTGCTGCTTAAATATTAGTTTTGATGTATTGATTATTTTCATTTAAAGTTAATCCTTAGCATTTTATAATTTCTTGGAAACGAGGTTCCGTAGTGTAGTGGTTATCACGTTCGCTTAACACGCGAAAGGTCCCCGGTTCGATCCCGGGTGGAACCATTTAATTTTTGTTTTGCATGTGTACATTTTACGCCTTAATTGAAACGAATATTTTCATTTCATTCATAAATGTGCTCACAAGCTTACAGATTTATTTTATTATTTATATTAGTTTAAGTATTAGATTTTTTTTCATTTTAGCTAACGTTAAATAAGTGGTAGTATTTTTCAGTAGTGTAGTGGTTATCACGTTCGCGTAACACGTGAAATTTTCTCGGTTTGATCCCGAGCAGAGACAGTTCCATTTTGTTTTACATATCCATGGTTTTCACCTCCATTAAAATAATATTCTCATTATATTGATTTAAATGTGCTCACATGCTACCAGATATATTTAATTATATACATTATTTTTAATAAATTTATTTTTTATTTCAGCTGCCATCAAGCACTGCAGAATACGGTTCCGTAGTGAAGTGGTTATCACGTTCGCTTAACACGCGAAAGGGCCCCGGTTCGATCCCGGGCGGAACCATGTAATTTCTGTTTTGCAAGTGTACATTATACGCCTTAATTTAAATGAATATTTTCATGTCATTTATAAATGTGCTCACAAGCTATCAGATTTTTATTTATTATATATGTTAGTTTAAGTATTAGATTTCTTTTATTTTAGTTAACGTTAAATGAGTGGTAGTATTGTTCCGTAGTGTAGTGGTTATCACGTTCGCTTACACACGTGAAATTTTCTCGGTTTGATCCCGAGCAGAGACAGTTCCATTTTGTTTTATATATCAATGGTTTTCGCCTCCAATAAAATGATATTCTCATTTTATTGATTTAAATGTGCTCACATGCTACCATATATATTTAATTATATACGTAATTTTTAATTATTTATTTTTTATTTCAGCTACCGTCAAGCACGATAGAGTACGGTTCCGTTGTGTAGTGGTTATCACGTTCGCTTCACACGCGAAAAGTCCCCGGTTCGACCCCGGGCGGAACCATGTAATTTATGTTTTGCAAGTGTACATTATACGCCTTAATTTAAATGAATATTTTCATGTCATTTATAAATGTGCTCACAAGCTATCAGATTTATTTTATTATATATGTTAGTTTAATTATTAGTTTTTTTTTTTTTTAGCTTTTGTCAAATTAGATGTAGTTTTTGTCCATAGTTTAGTGGTTATCACTTTAGCTTACCACGCTAAAGAGGCCCGGTTCGATTACGGGCTGAACCATGTAGTTTGCAATTCACAACTGTTGACAATATTTAGATTTGTTTAGAATAGAAATTTTTATTCATAATTCTTTCCAAGATCTGCTGCTTAAATATTAGTTTTGATGTATTGATTATTATCATTTAAAGTTAATCCTTAGCATTTTATAATTTCTTGGAAACGAGGTTCCGTAGTGTAGTGGTTATCACGTTCGCTTTACACGCCAAAGGTCCCCGGTTCGATCCCGGGCGGAACCATTTAAATTTTTTTGCATGTGTACGTTTTAGGCTTCCTTTTACATGGCAATGGTTATTTTACTAACTGAACTGTGCTCACAATTTCAATGATTTTATTGATATTATACATTATGTGTAGTTTTTATATATTTATTTTAGCTAACGTCAAACACAACAGAGTGCGGTTCCGTAGTGTAGTGGTTATCACGTTCGCTTAACACGTGAAATTTTCTCGGTTTGATCCCGAACAGAGACAGTTCCATTTTGTTTTATATATCAATGGTTTTCACCTCCATTAAAATGATATTCTCATTTTATTGATTTAAATATGCTCACATGCTACCAGATATATTTAATTATATACGTAATTTTTAATTATTTATTTTTTTATTTCAGCTACCGTCAAGCACTCTAGAATACGGTTCCGTAGTGTAGTGGTTATCACGTTCGCTTCACACGCGAAAGGTCCCCGGTTCGATCCCGGGCGGAACCATGTAGTTTCTGTTTCGCAAGTGTACATTATACGCCTTAATTTAAATTAATATTTTCATTTCATTTATAAATGTGCTCACAAGCTAACAGATTTTTGTTTATTATATATGTTAGTTTAAGTATTAGATTTCTTTTATTTTAGTTAACGTTAAATAAGTGGTAGTATTGTTCCGTAGTGTAGTTGTTATCACGTTCGCTTACACACGTGAAATTTTCTCGGTTTGATCCCGAACAGAGACAGTTCCATTTTGTTTTACATATCCATGGTTTTCACCTCCATTAAAATAATATTCTCATTTTATTGATTTAAATGTGCTCACATGCTACCAGATATATTTAATTATATACATTATTTTTAATAAATTTATTTTTTATTTCAGCTGCCATCAAGCATTGCAGAATACGGTTCCGTAGTGTAGTTGTTATCACGTTCGCTTAACACGCGAAAGGTCCCCTGTTCGATCCCGGGAGGAACCATTTAATTTTTGGTTTTTCATGTCCATATTTCAAGCCTTAATTGAAACGAATATATTCATTTCATTTATAAATGTGCTCACAAGCTAACAGATTTTTGTTTATTATATATGTTAGTTTAAGTATTAGATTTCTTTTATTTTTGTTAACGTTAAATAAATGGTAGTATTGTTCCGTAGTGTAGTGGTTATCACGTTCGCTTACACACGTGAAATTTTCTCGGTTTGATCCCGAACAGAGACAGTTCCATTTTGTTTTATATATCAATGGTTTTCACCTCCATTAAAATGATATTCTCATTTTATTGATTTAAATATGCTCACATGCTACCAGATATATTTAATTATATACGTAATTTTTTATTATTTATTTTTTTATTTCAGCTACCGTCAAGCACTCTAGAATACGGTTCCGTAGTGTAGTGGTTATCACGTTCGCTTCACACGCGAAAGGTCCCCGGTTCGATCCCGGGCGGAACCATGTAATTTCTGTTTTGCAAGTGTACATTATTGCCTTAATTTAAATCAATATTTTCATGTCATTTATAAATGTGCTCACAAGCTATCAGATTTTTGTTTATTATATATGTTAGTTTAAGTATTAGATTTCTTTTATTTTAGTTAACGTTAAATAAGTGGTAGTATT
The DNA here is from genome assembly GCA_963978545.1 of Linyphia triangularis. NCBI lineage: Eukaryota > Metazoa > Arthropoda > Arachnida > Araneae > Linyphiidae > Linyphia > Linyphia triangularis. Next base: position 40,455,913 of record OZ021729.1, read on the forward strand.
GTTCCGTAGTGTAGTGGTTATCACGTTCGCTTAACACGCGAAAGGTCCCCGGTTCGAACCATTTAATTTTTGTTTTGCATGTGTACATTTTACGCCTTAATTGAAACGAATATTTTCATTTCATTCATAAATGTGCTCACAAGCTTACAGATTTATTTTATTATTTATATTAGTTTAAGTATTAGATTTTTTTTCATTTTAGCTAACGTTAAATAAGTGGTAGTATTTTTCCGTAGTGTAGTGGTTATCACGTTCGCGTAACACGTGAAATTTTCTCGGTTTGATCCCGAGCAGAGACAGTTCCATTTTGTTTTACATATCCATGGTTTTCACCTCCATTAAAATAATATTCTCATTTTATTGATTTAAATGTGCTCACATGCTACCAGATATATTTAATTATATACATTATTTTTAATAAATTTATTTTTTATTTCAGCTGCCATCAAGCACTGCAGAATACGGTTCCGTAGTGAAGTGGTTATCACGTTCGCTTAACACGCGAAAGGGCCCCGGTTCGTTCCCGGGCGGAACCATGTAATTTCTGTTTTGCAAGTGTACATTATTGCCTTAATTTAAATCAATATTTTCATGTCATTTATAAATGTGCTCACAAGCTATCAGATTTTTGTTTATTATATATGTTAGTTTAAGTATTAGATTTCTTTTATTTTAGTTAACGTTAAATAAGTGGTAGTATTGTTCCGTAGTGTAGTGGTTATCACGTTCGCTTACACACGTGAAATTTTCTCGGTTTGATCCCGAGCAGAGACAGTTCCATTTTGTTTTATATATCAATGGTTTTCGCCTCCATTAAAATGATATTCTCATTTTATTGATTTAAATGTGCTCACATGCTACCATATATATTTAATTATATACGTAATTTTTAATTATTTATTTTTTATTTCAGCTACCGTCAAGCACGATAGAGTACGGTTCCGTTGTGTAGTGGTTATCACGTTCGCTTCACACGCGAAAGGTCCCCGGTTCGACCCCGGGCGGAACCATGTAATTTATGTTTTGCAAGTGTACATTATACGCCTTAATTTAAATGAATATTTTCATGTCATTTATAAATGTGCTCACAAGCTATCAGATTTATTTTATTATATATGTTAGTTTAATTATTAGTTTTTTTTTTTTTAGCTTTTGTCAAATTAGATGTAGTTTTTGTCCATAGTTTAGTGGTTATCACTTTAGCTTACCACGCTAAAGAGGCCCGGTTCAATTACGGGCTGAACCATGTAGTTTGCAATTCACAACTGTTGACAATATTTAGATTTGTTTAGAATAGAAATTTTTATTTATAATTCTTTCCAAGATCTGCTGCTTAAATATTAGTTTACGATGTATTGATTATTATCATTTAAAGTTAATCCTTAGCATTTTATAATTTCTTGGAAACGAGGTTCCGTAGTGTAGTGGTTATCACGTTCGCTTTACACGCCAAAGGTCCCCGGTTCGATCCCGGGCGGAACCATTTAAATTTTTTTGCATGTGTACGTTTTAGGCTTACATTTACATGGCAATGGTTATTTTACTGCCTGAACTGTGCTCACAATTTCAATGATTTTATTGATATTATACATTATGTTTAGTTTTTATATATTTATTTTAGCTAACGTCAAACACAACAGAGTGCGGTTCCGTAGTGTAGTGGTTATCACGTTCGCTTTACACGCCAAAGGTCCCCGGTTCGATCCCGGGTGGAACCATTTAATTTTTGTTTTGCATGTGTACATTTTACGCCTTAATTGAAACGAATATATTCATTTCATTTATAAATGTGCTCACAAGCTAACAGATTTTTGTTTATTATATATGTTAGTTTAAGTATTAGATTTCTTTTATTTTTGTTAACGTTAAATAAATGGTAGTATTGTTCCGTAGTGTAGTGGTTATCACGTTCGCTTACACACGTGAAATTTTCTCGGTTTGATCCCGATCAGAGACAGTTCCATTTTGTTTTATATATCAATGGTTTTCACCTCCATTAAAATGATATTCTCATTTTATTGATTTAAATGTGCTCACATGCTACCATATATATTTAATTATATACGTAATTTTTAATTATTTATTTTTTATTTCAGCTACCGTCAAGCACGATGGAGTACGGTTCCGTAGTGTAGTGGTTATCACGTTCGCTTAACACGCGAAAGGTCCCCGGTTCGATCCCGGGCGGAACCATGTAATTTCTGTTTTGCAAGTGTACATTATACGCCTTAATTTAAATGAATATTTTCATGTCATTTATAAATGTGCTCACAAGCTATCAGATTTATTTTATTATATATGTTAGTTTAATTATTAGTTTTTTTTTTTTTTTAGCTTTTGTCAAATTAGATGTAGTTTTTGTCCATAGTTTAGTGGTTATCACTTTAGCTTACCACGCTAAAGAGGCCCGGTTCGATTACGGGCTGAACCATGTAGTTTGCAATTCACAACTGTTGACAATATTTAGATTTGTTTAGAATAGAAATTTTTATTCATAATTCTTTCCAAGATCTGCTGCTTAAATATTAGTTTTGATGTATTGATTATTATCATTTAAAATTAATCCTTAGCATTTTATAATTTCTTGGAAACGAGGTTCCGTAGTGTAGTGGTTATCACGTTCGCTTTACACGCCAAAGGTCCCCGGTTCGATCCCGGGCGGAACCATTTACATTTTTTTGCATGTGTACGTTTTAAGCTTCCTTTTACATGGCAAACACTGGTTATTTTACTGCCTGAACTGTGCTCACAATTTCAATGATTTTATTGATATTATACATTATGTTTAGTTTTTATATATTTTATTTAGCTAACGTCAAACACAACAGAGTACGGTTCCGTAGTGTAGAGGTAATCACGTTCGCTTAACACGCGAAAGGTCCCCGGTTCGATCCCGGGTGGAACCATTTAATTTTTGTTTTGCATGTGTACATTTTACGCCTTAATTGAAACGAATATTTTCATTTCATTCATAAATGTGCTCACAAGCTTACAGATTTATTTTATTATTTATATTAGTTTAAGTATTAGATTTTTTTTCATTTTAGCTAACGTTAAATAAGTGGTAGTATTTTTCCGTAGTGTAGTGGTTATCACGTTCGCGTAACACGTGAAATTTTCTCGGTTTGATCCCGAGCAGAACCAGTTCCATTTTGTTTTACATATCCATGGTTTTCACCTCCATTAAAATAATATTCTCATTTTATTGATTTAAATGTGCTCACATGCTACCAGATATATTTAATTATATACATTATTTTTAATAAATTTATTTTTTATTTCAGCTGCCATCAAGCACTGCAGAATACGGTTCCGTAGTGAAGTGGTTATCACGTTCGCTTAACACGCGAAAGGGCCCCGGTTCGATCCCGGGCGGAACCATGTAATTTCTGTTTTGAAAGTGTACATTATACGCCTTAATTTAAATGAATATTTTCATGTCATTTATAAATGTGCTCACAAGCTATCAGATTTTTGTTTATTATATATGTTAGTTTAAGTATTAGATTTCTTTTATTTTAGTTAACGTTAAATAAGTGGTAGTATTGTTCCGTAGTGTAGTGGTTATCACGTTCGCTTACACACGTGAAATTTTCTCGGTTTGATCCCGAGCAGAGACAGTTCCATTTTGTTTTATATATCAATGATTTTCGCCTCCATTAAAATGATATTCTCATTTTATTGATTTAAATGTGCTCACATGCTACCATATATATTTAATTATATACGTAATTTTTAATTATTTATTTTTTATTTCAGCTACCGTCAAGCACGATAGAGTACGGTTCCGTTGTGTAGTGGTTATCACGTTCGCTTCACACGCGAGAGGTCCCCGGTTCGACCCCGGGCGGAACCATGTAATTTATGTTTTGCAAGTGTACATTATACGCCTTAATTTAAATGAATATTTTCATGTCATTTATAAATGTGCTCACAAGCTATCAGATTTATTTTATTATATATGTTAGTTTAATTATTAGTTTTTTTTTTTTTTAGCTTTTGTCAAATTAGATGTAGTTTTTGTCCATAGTTTAGTGGTTATCACTTTAGCTTACCACGCTAAAGAGGCCCGGTTCGATTACGGGCTGAACCATGTAGTTTGCAATTCACAACTGTTGACAATATTTAGATTTGTTTAGAATAGAAATTTTTATTCATAATTCTTTCCAAGATCTGCTGCTTAAATATTAGTTTTGATGTATTGATTATTATCATTTAAAGTTAATCCTTAGCATTTTATAATGTCTTGGAAACGAGGTTCCGTAGTGTAATGGTTATCACGTTCGCTTTACACGCCAAAGGTCCCCGGTTCGATCCCGGGCGGAACCATTTAAATTTTTTTGCATGTGTACGTTTTAGGCTTCCTTTTACATGGCAATGGTTATTTTACTGCCTGAACTGTGCTCACAATTTCAATGATTTTATTGATATTATACATTATGTTTAGTTTTTATATATTTATTTTAGCTAACGTCAAACACAACAGAGTGCGGTTCCGTAGTGTAGCGGTTATCACGTTCGCTTAACACGCGAAAGGTCCCCGGTTCGATCCGGAACCATTTAATTTTTGTTTTGCATGTGTACATTTTACGCCTTAATTGAAACGAATATATTCATTTCATTTATAAATGTGCTCACAAGCTAACAGATTTTTGTTTATTATATATGTTAGTTTAAGTATTAGATTTCTTTTATTTTTGTTAACGTTAAATAAATGGTAGTATTGTTCCGTAGTGTAGTGGTTATCACGTTCGCTTACACACATGAAATTTTCTCGGTTTGATCCCGAACAGAGACAGTTCCATTTTGTTTTATATATCAATGGTTTTCACCTCCATTAAAATGATATTCTCATTTTATTGATTTAAATGTGCTCACATGCTACCAGATATATTTAATTATATACGTAATTTTTAATTATTTATTTTTTTATTTCAGCTACCGTCAAGCACTCTAGAATACGGTTCCGTAGTGTAGTGGTTATCACGTTCGCTTCACACGCGAAAGGTCCCCGGTTCGATCCCGGGCGGAACCATGTAATTTCTGTTTCGCAAGTGTACATTATACGCCTTAATTTAAATGAATATTTTCATTTCATTTATAAATGTGCTCACAAGCTATCAGATTTTTGTTTATTATATATGTTAGTTTAAGTATTAGATTTCTTTTATTTTAGTTAACGTTAAATAAGTGGTAGTATTGTTCCGTAGTGTAGTGGTTATCACGTTCGTTTACACACGTGAAATTTTCTCGGTTTGATCCCGATCAGAGACAGTTCCATTTTGTTTTATATATCAATGGTTTTCACCTCCATTAAAATGATATTCTCATTTTATTGATTTAAATGTGCTCACATGCTACCATATATATTTAATTATATGCGTAATTTTTAATTATTTATTTTTTATTTCAGCTACCGTCAAGCACGGTAGAGTATGGTTCCGTAGTGTAGCGGTTATCACGTTCGCTTCACACGCGAAAGGTCCCCGGTTCGATCCCGGGCGGAACCATGTAATTTCTGTTTTGCAAGTGTACATTATACGCCTTAATTTAAATGAATATTTTCATTTCAGTTATAAATGTGCTCACAAGCTAACAGATTTTTGTTTATTATATCTGTTAGTTTAAGTATTAGATTTCTTTTATTTTAGTTAACGTTAAATAAGTGGTAGTATTGTTCCGTAGATTAGTGGTTATCAAGTTCGCTTACACACGTGAAATTTTCTCGGTTTGATCCCGAGCAGAGACAGTTCCATTTTGTTTTATATATCAATGGTTTTCGCCTCCATTAAAATGATATTCTCATTTTATTGATTTAAATGTGCTCACATGCTACCATATATATTTAATTATATACGTAATTTTTAATTATTTATTTTTTATTTCAGCTACCGTCAAGCACGATAGAGTACGGTTCCGTTGTGTAGAGGTAATCACGTTCGCTTAACACTCGAAAGGTCCCCGGTTCGATCCCGGGTGGAACCATTTAATTTTTGTTTTGCATGTGTACATTTTACGCCTTAATTGAAACGAATATTTTCATTTCATTCATAAATGTGCTCACAAGCTTACAGATTTATTTTATTATTTATATTAGTTTAAGTATTAGATTTTTTTTCATTTTAGCTAACGTTAAATAAGTGGTAGTATTTTTCCGTAGTGTAGTGGTTATCACGTTCGCGTAACACGTGAAATTTTCTCGGTTTGATCCGAGCAGAGACAGTTCCATTTTGTTTTACATATCCATGGTTTTCACCTCCATTAAAATAATATTCTCATTTTATTGATTTAAATGTGCTCACATGCTACCAGATATATTTAATTATATACATTATTTTTAATAAATTTATTTTTTATTTCAGCTGCCATCAAGCACTCTAGAATACGGTTCCGTAGTGTAGTGGTTATCACGTTCGCTTCACACGCGAAAGGTCCCCGGTTCGATCCCGGGCGGAACCATGTAATTTCTGTTTCGCAAGCGTACATTATACGCCTTAATTTAAATTAATATTTTCATTTCATTTATAAATGTGCTCACAAGCTAACAGATTTTTGTTTATAATATATGTTAGTTTAAGTATTAGATTTCTTTTATTTTTGTTAACGTTAAATAAATGGTAGTATTGTTCCGTAGTGTAGTGGTTATCACGTTCGCTTACACACGTGAAATTTTCTCGGTTTGATCCCGAACAGAGACAGTGCCATTTTGTTTTATATATCAATGGTTTTCACCTCCATTAAAATGATATTCTCATTTTATTGATTTAAATATGCTCACATGCTACCAGATATATTTAATTATATAGGTAATTTTTAATTTTTTTTTTTTTTTATTTCATCTACCGTCAAGCACTCTAGAATACGGTTCCGTAGTGTAGTGGTTATCACGTTCGCTTCACACGCGAAATGTCCCCGGTTCGATCCCGGGCGGAACCTTGTAATTTCTGTTTCGCAAGCGTACATTATACGCCTTAATTTAAATTAATATTTTCATTTCATTTATAAATGTGCTCACAAGCTAACAGATTTTTGTTTATTATATATGTTAGTTTAAGTATTAGATTTCTTTTATTTTTGTTAACGTTAAATAAATGGTAGTATTGTTCCGTAGTGTAGTGGTTATCACGTTCGCTTACACACGTGAAATTTTCTCGGTTTGATCCCGAGCAGAGACAGTTCCATTTTGTTTTATATATCAATGGTTTTCGCCTCCATTAAAATGATATTCTCATTTTATTGATTTAAATGTGCTCACATGCTACCATATATATTTAATTATATACGTAATTTTTAATTATTTATTTTTTATTTCAGCTACCGTCAAGCACGATAGAGTACGGTTCCGTTGTGTAGTGGTTATCACGTTCGCTTCACACGCGAAAGGTCCCCGGTTCGACCCCGGGCTGAACCATGTAATTTATGTTTTGCAAGTGTACATTATACGCCTTAATTTAAATGAATATTTTCATGTCATTTATAAATGTGCTCACAAGCTATCAGATTTATTTTATTATATATGTTAGTTTAATTATTAGTTTTTTTTTTTTTTTAGCTTTTGTCAAATTAGATGTAGTTTTTGTCCATAGTTTAGTGGTTATCACTTTAGCTTACCACGCTAAAGAGGCCCGGTTCGATTACGGGCTGAACCATGTAGTTTGCAATTCACAACTGTTGACAATATTTAGATTTGTTTAGAATAGAAATTTTTATTCATAATTCTTTCCAAGATCTGCTGCTTAAATATTAGTTTTGATGTATTGATTATTATTATTTAAAGTTAATCCTTAGCATTTTATAATTTCTTGGAAACGAGGTTCCGTAGTGTAGTGGTTATCACGTTCGCTTTACTCGCCAAAGGTCACCGGTTCGATCCCGGGCGGAACCATTTAAATTTTTTTGCATGTGTACGTTTTAAGCTTCCTTTTACATGGCAATGGTTATTTTACTGCCTGAACTGTGCTCACAATTTCAATGATTTTATTGATATTATACATTATGTTTAGTTTTTATATATTTATTTTAGCTAACGTCAAACACAACAGAGTGCGGTTCCGTAGTGTAGTGGTTATGACGTTCGCTTTACACGCCAAAGGTCCCCGGTTCTATCCCGGGTGGAACAATTTAATTTTTGTTTTGCATGTGTACATTTTACGCCTTAATTTAAACGAATATATTCATTTCATTTATAAATGTGCTCACAAGCTAACAGATTTTTGTTTATTATATATGTTAGTTTAAGTATTAGATTTCTTTTATTTTTGTTAACGTTAAATAAATGGTAGTATTGTTCCGTAGTGTAGTGGTTATCACGTTCGCTTACACACGTGAAATTTTCTCGGTTTGATCCCGAACAGAGACAGTTCCATTTTGTTTTATATATCAATGGTTTTCACCTCCATTAAAATGATATTCTCATTTTATTGATTTAAATATGCTCACATGCTACCAGATATATTTAATTATATACGTAATTTTTAATTATTTATTTTTTTATTTCATCTACCGTCAAGCACTCTAGAATACGGTTCCGTAGTGTAGTGGTTATCACGTTCGCTTCACACGCGAAAGGTCCCCGGTTCGATCCCGGGCGGAACCATGTAATTTCTGTTTCGCAAGCGTACATTATACGCCTTAATTTAAATTAATATTTTCATTTCATTTATAAATGTGCTCACAAGCTAACAGATTTTTGTTTATTATATATGTTAGTTTAAGTATTAGATTTCGTTTATTTTTGTTAACGTTAAATAAATGGTAGTATTGTTCCGTAGTGTAGTGGTTATCACGTTCGCTTACACACGTGAAATTTTCTCGGTTTGATCCCGAACAGAGACAGTTCCATTTTGTTTTATATATCAATGGTTTTCACCTCCATTAAAATGATATTCTCATTTTATTGATTTAAATATGCTCACATGCTACCAGATATATTTAATTATATACGTAATTTTTAATTATTTATTTTTTATTTCAGCTACCGTCAAGCACGATGGAGTACGGTTCCGTAGTGTAGTGGTTATCACGTTCGCCTAACACGCGAAAGGTCCCCGGTTCGATCCCGGGCGGAACCATGTAATTTCTGTTTTGCAAGTGTACATTATACGCCTTAATTTAAATGAATATTTTCATGTCATTTATAAATGTGCTCACAAGCTATCAGATTTATTTTATTATATATGTTAGTTTAATTATTAGTTTTTTTTTTTTTTTTTTTAGCTTTTGTCAAATTAGATGTAGTTTTTGTCCATAGTTTAGTGGTTATCACTTTAGCTTACCACGCTAAAGAGGCCCGGTTCAATTACGGGCTGAACCATGTAGTTTGCAATTCACAACTGTTGACAATATTTAGATTTGTTTAGAATAGAAATTTTTATTTATAATTCTTTCCAAGATCTGCTGCTTAAATATTAGTTTACGATGTATTGATTATTATCATTTAAAGTTAATCCTTAGCATTTTATAATTTCTTGGAAACGAGGTTCCGTAGTGTAGTGGTTATCACGTTCGCTTTACACGCCAAAGGTCCCCGGTTCGATCCCGGGCGGAACCATTTAAATTTTTTTGCATGTGTACGTTTTAGGCTTCCTTTTACATGGCAATGGTTATTTTACTGCCTGAACTGTGCTCACAATTTCAATGATTTTATTGATATTATACATTATGTTTAGTCTTTATATATTTTATTTAGCTAACGTCAAACACAACATAGTACGGTTCCGTAGTGTAGAGGTAATCACGTTCGCTTAACACGCGAAAGGTCCCCGGTTCGATCCCGGGTGGAACCATTTAATTTCTGTTTTGCAAGTGTACATTATACGCCTTAATTTAAATGAATATTTTCATGTCATTTATAAATGTGCTCACAAGCTATCAGATTTTTGTTTATTATATATGTTAATTTAAGTATTAGATTTCTTTTATTTTAGTTAACGTTAAATGAGTGGTAGTATTGTTCCGTAGTGTAGTGGTTATCACGTTCGCTTACACACGTGAAATTTTCTCGGTTTGATCCCGAGCAGAGACAGTTCCATTTTGTTTTATATATCAATGGTTTTCACCTCCATTAAAATGATATTCTCATTTTATTGATTTAAATGTGCTCACATGCTACCAGATATATTTAATTATATACGTAATTTTTAATTATTTATTTTTTATTTCAGCTACCGTCAAGCACTTAAGAATACGGTTCCGTAGTGTAGTTGTTATCACGTTCGCTTAACACGCGAAAGGTCCCCTGTTCGATCCCGGGCGGAACCATGTAATTTCATTTTGCAAGTATACATTATACGCCTTAATTTAAATGAATATTTTCATGTCATTTATAAATGTGCTCACAAGCTATCAGATTTATTTTATTATATATGTTAGTTTAATTATTAGTTTTTTTTTTTTTTTAGCTTTTGTCAAATTAGATGTAGTTTTTGTCCATAGTTTAGTGGTTATCACGTTCGTTTACACACGTGAAATTTTCTCGGTTTGATCCCGATCAGAGACAGTTCCATTTTGTTTTATATATCAATGGTTTTCACCTCCATTAAAATGATATTCTCATTTTATTGATTTAAATGTGCTCACATGCTACCATATATATTTAATTATATGCGTAATTTTTAATTATTTATTTTTTATTTCAGCTACTGTCAAGCACGATAGAGTATGGTTCCGTAGTGTAGCGGTTATCACGTTCGCTTCACACGCGAAAGGTCCCCGGTTCGATCCCGGGCGGAACCATGTAATTTCTGTTTTGCAAGTGTACATTATACGCCTTAATTTAAATTAATATTTTCATTTCAGTTATAAATGTGCTCACAAGCTAACAGATTTTTGTTTATTATATATGTTAGTTTAAGTATTAGATTTCCTTTATTTTAGTTAACGTTAAATAAGTGGTAGTATTGTTCCGTAGATTAGTGGTTATCAAGTTCGCTTACACACGTGAAATTTTCTCGGTTTGATCCCGAGCAGAGACAGTTCCATTTTGTTTTACATATCCATGGTTTTCACCTCCATTAAAATAATATTCTCATTTTATTGATTTAAATGTGCTCACATGCTACCAGATATATTTAATTATATACATTATTTTTAATAAATTTATTTTTTATTTCAGCTGCCATCAAGCACTGCAGAATACGATTCCGTAGTGAAGTGGTTATCACGTTCGCTTAACACGCGAAAGGGCCCCGGTTCGTTCCCGGGCGGAACCATGTAATTTCTGTTTTGCAAGTGTACATTATTGCCTTAATTTAAATGAATATTTTCATGTCATTTATAAATGTGCTCACAAGCTATCAGATTTTTGTTTATTATATATGTTAGTTTAAGTATTAGATTTCTTTTATTTTAGTTAACGTTAAATAAGTGGTAGTATTGTTCCGTAGTGTAGTGGTTATCACGTTCGCTTACACACGTGAAATTTTCTCGGTTTGATCCCGAGCAGAGACAGTTCCATTTTGTTTTATATATCAATGGTTTTCGCCTCCATTAAAATGATATTCTCATTTTATTGATTTAAATGTGCTCACATGCTACCATATATATTTAATTATATACGTAATTTTTAATTATTTATTTTTTATTTCAGCTACCGTCAAGCACGATGGAGTACGGTTCCGTAGTGTAGTGGTTATCACGTTCCCTTAACACGCGAAAGGTCCCCGGTTCGATCCCGGGCGGAACCATGTAATTTCTGTTTTGCAAGTGTACATTATACGCCTTAATTTAAATGAATATTTTCATGTCATTTATAAATGTGCTCACAAGCTATCAGATTTATTTTATTATATATGTTAGTTTAATTATTAGTTTTTTTTTTTTTTTTTTTAGCTTTTGTCAAATTAGATGTAGTTTTTGTCCATAGTTTAGTGGTTATCACTTTAGCTTACCACGCTAAAGAGGCCCGGTTCAATTACGGGCTGAACCATGTAGTTTGCAATTCACAACTGTTGACAATATTTAGATTTGTTTAGAATAGAAATTTTTATTTATAATTCTTTCCAAGATCTGCTGCTTAAATATTAGTTTACGATGTATTGATTATTATCATTTAAAGTTAATCCTTAGCATTTTATAATTTCTTGGAAACGAGGTTCCGTAGTGTAGTGGTTATCACGTTCGCTTTACACGCCAAAGGTCCCCGGTTCGATCCCGGGCGGAACCATTTAAATTTTTTTGCATGTGTACGTTTTAGGCTTCCATTTACATGGCAGGGGTTATTTTACTGCCTGAACTGTGCTCACAATTTCAATGATTTTATTGATATTATACATTATGTTTAGTTTTTATATATTTATTTTAGCTAACGTCAAACACAACAGAGTGCGGTTCCGTAGTGTAGTGGTTATCACGTTCGCTATACACGCCAAAGGTCCCCGGTTCGATCCCGGGTGGAACCATTTAATTTTTGTTTTGCATGTGTACATTTTACGCCTTAATTGAAACGAATATATTCATTTCATTTATAAATGTGCTCACAAGCTAACAGATTTTTGTTTATTATATATGTTAGTTTAAGTATTAGATTTCTTTTATTTTTGTTAACGTTAAATAAATGGTAGTATTGTTCCGTAGTGTAGTGGTTATCACGTTCGCTTACACACGTGAAATTTTCTCGGTTTGATCCCGATCAGAGACAGTTCCATTTTGTTTTATATATCAATGGTTTTCACCTCCATTAAAATGATATTCTCATTTTATTGATTTAAATGTGCTCACATGCTACCATATATATTTAATTATATACGTAATTTTTAATTATTTATTTTTTATTTCAGCTACCGTCAAGCACGATGGAGTACGGTTCCGTAGTGTAGTGGTTATCACGTTCGCTTAACACGCGAAAGGTCCCCGGTTCGATCCCGGGCGGAACCATGTAATTTCTGTTTTGCAAGTGTACATTATACGCCTTAATTTAAATGAATATTTTCATGTCATTTATAAATGTGCTCACAAGCTATCAGATTTATTTTATTATATATGTTAGTTTAATTATTAGTTTTTTTTTTTTTTTTTTTAGCTTTTGTCAAATTAGATGTAGTTTTTGTCCATAGTTTAGTGGTTATCACTTTAGCTTACCACGCTAAAGAGGCCCGGTTCGATTACGGGCTGAACCATGTAGTTTGCAATTCACAACTGTTGACAATATTTAGATTTGATTAGAATAGAAATTTTTATTCATAATTCTTTCCAAGATCTGCTGCTTAAATATTAGTTTTGATGTATTGATTATTATCATTTAAAGTTAATCCTTAGCATTTTATAATTTCTTGGAAACGAGGTTCCGTAGTGTAGTGGTTATCACGTTCGCTTTACACGCCAAAGGTCCCCGGTTCGATCCCGGGCGGAACCATTTAAATTTTTTTGCATGTGTACGTTTTAAGCTTCCTTTTACATGGCAATGGTTATTTTACTGCCTGAACTGTGCTCAAAATTTCAATGATTTTATTGATATTATACATTATGTTTAGTTTTTATATATTTTATTTAGCTAACGTCAAACACAACAGAGTACGGTTCCGTAGTGTAGAGGTAATCACGTTCGCTTAAAACGCGAAAGGTCCCCGGTTCGATCCCGGGTGGAACCATTTAATTTTTGTTTTGCATGTGTACATTTTACGCCTTAATTGAAACGAATATTTTCATTTCATTCATAAATGTGCTCACAAGCTTACAGATTTATTTTATTATTTATATTAGTTTAAGTATTAGATTTTTTTTCATTTTAGCTAACGTTAAATAAGTGGTAGTATTTTTCCGTAGTGTAGTGTTTATCACGTTCGCGTATCACGTGAAATTTTCTCGGTTTGATCCCGAGCAGAGACAGTTCCATTTTGTTTTACATATCCATGGTTTTCACCTCCATTAAAATAATATTCTCATTTTATTGATTTAAATGTGCTCACATGCTACCAGATATATTTAATTATATACATTATTTTTAATAAATTTATTTTTTATTTCAGCTGCCATCAAGCACTGCAGAATACGGTTCCGTAGTGAAGTGGTTATCACGTTCGCTTAACACGCGAAAGGGCCCCGGTTCGATCCCGGGCGGAACCATGTAATTTCTGTTTTGCAAGTGTACATTATACGCCTTAATTTAAATGAATATTTTCATGTCATTTATAAATGTGCTCACAAGCTATCAGATTTTTGTTTATTATATATGTTAGTTTAAGTATTAGTTTTCTTTTATTTTAGTTAACGTTAAATAAGTGGTAGTATTGTTCCGTAGTGTAGTGGTTATCACGTTCGCTTACACACGTGAAATTTTCTCGGTTTGATACCGAGCAGAGACAGTTCCATTTTGTTTTACATATCCATGGTTTTCGCCTCCATTAAAATGATATTCTCATTTTATTGATTTAAATGTGCTCACATGCTACCATATATATTTAATTATATACGTAATTTTTAATTATTTATTTTTTATTTCAGTTACCGTCAAGCACGATAGAGTACGGTTCCGTTGTGTAGTGGTTATCACGTTCGCTTCACACGCGAAAGGTCCCCGGTTCGACCCCGGGCGGAACCATGTAATTTATGTTTTGCAAGTGTACATTATACGCCTTAATTTAAATGAATATTTTCATGTCATTTATAAATGTGCTCACAAGCTATCAGATTTATTTTATTATATATGTTAGTTTAATTATTAGTTTTTTTTTTTTTTTAGCTTTTGTCAAATTAGATGTAGTTTTTGTCCATAGTTTAGTGGTTATCACTTTAGCTTACCACGCTAAAGAGGCCCGGTTCGATTACGGGCTGAACCATGTAGTTTGCAATTCACAACTGTTGACAATATTTAGATTTGTTTAGAATAGAAATTTTTATTCATAATTCTTTCCAAGATCTGCTGCTTAAATATTAGTTTTGATGTATTGATTATTATCATTTAAAGTTAATCCTTAGCATTTTATAATTTCTTTTAAACGAGGTTCCGTAGTGTAGTGTGATATCACGTTCGCTTTACACGCCAAAGGTCCCCGGTTCGATCCCGGGCGGAACCATTTAAATTTTTTTGCATGTGTACGTTTTAGGCTTCCTTTTACATGGCAATGGTTATTTTACTGCCTGAACTGTGCTCACAATTTCAATGATTTTATTGACATTATACATTATGTTTAGTTTTTATATATTTTATTTAGCTAACGTCAAACACAACAGAGTACGGTTCCGTAGTGTAGTGGTTATCACGTTCGCTTTACACGCCAAAGGTCCCCGGTTCGATCCCGGGCGGAACCATTTAAATTTTTTTGCATGTGTACGTTTTAGGCTTCCTTTTACATGGCAATGGTTATTTTACTGCCTGAACTGTGCTCACAATTTCAATGATTTTATTGATATTATACATTATGTTTAGTTTTTATATATTTATTTTAGCTAACGTCAAACACAACAGAGTGCGTTTCCGTAGTGTAGTGGTTATCACGTTCGCTTAACACGCGAAAGGTCCCCGGTTCGATCCCGGGTGGAACCATTTAATTTTTGTTTTGCATGTGTACATTTTACGCCTTAATTGAAACGAATATATTCATTTCATTTATAAATGTGCTCACAAGCTAACAGATTTTTGTTTATTATATATGTTAGTTTAAGTATTAGATTTCTTTTATTTTTGTTAACGTTAAATAAATGGTAGTATTGTTTCGTAGTGTAGTGGTTATCACGTTCGCTTACACACGTGAAATTTTCTCGGTTTGATCCCGAACAGAGACAGTTCCATTTTGTTTTATATATCAATGGTTTTCACCTCCATTAAAATGATATTCTCATTTTATTGATTTAAATATGCTCACATGCTACCAGATATATTTAATTATATACGTAATTTTTAATTATTTATTTTTTTATTTCAGCTACCGTCAAGCACTCTAGAATACGGTTCCGTAGTGTAGTGGTTATCACGTTCGCTTCACACGCGAAAGGTCCCCGGTTCGATCCCGGGCGGAACCATGTAGTTTCTGTTTCGCAAGTGTACATTATACGCCTTAATTTAAATTAATATTTTCATTTCATTTATAAATGTGCTCACAAGCTAACAGATTTTTGTTTATTATATATGTTAGTTTAAGTATTAGATTTCTTTTATTTTAGTTAACGTTAAATAAGTGGTAGTATTGTTCCGTAGTGTAGTGGTTATCACGTTCGCTTAACACGCGAAAGGTTCCCGGTTCGAACCATTTAATTTTTGTTTTGCATGTGTACATTTTACGCCTTAATTGAAACGAATATATTCATTTCATTTATAAATGTGCTCACAAGCTAACAGATTTTTGTTTATTATATATGTTAGTTTAAGTATTAGATTTCTTTTATTTTTGTTAACGTTAAATAAATGATAGTATTGTTCCGTAGTGTAGTGGTTATCACGTTCGCTTACACACGTGAAATTTTCTCGGTTTGATCCCGAACACAGACAGTTCCATTTTGTTTTATATATCAATGGTTTTCACCTCCATTAAAATGATATTCTCATTTTATTGATTTAAATATGCTCACATGCTACCAGATATATTTAATTATATACGTAATTTTTAATTATTTATTTTTTTATTTCAGCTACCGTCAAGCACTCTAGAATACGGTTCCGTAGTGTAGTGGTTATCACGTTCGCTTCACACGCGAAAGGTCCCCGGTTCGATCCCGGGCGGAACCATGTAATTTCTGTTTCGCAAGTGTACATTATACGCCTTAATTTAAATGAATATTTTCATGTCATTTGTAAATGTGCTCACAAGCTATCAGATTTATTTTATTATATATGTGAGTTTAATTATTAGTTTTTTTTTTTAGCTTTTGTCAAATTAGATGTAGTTTTTGTCCATAGTTTAGTGGTTATCACTTTAGCTTACCACGCTGAAGAGGCCCGGTTCGATTACGGGCTGAACCATGTAGTTTTCAATTCACAACTGTTGACAATATTTAGATTTGTTTAGAATAGAAATTTTTATTCATAATTCTTTCCAAGATCTGCTGCTTAAATATTAGTTTTGATGTATTGATTATTATCATTTAAAGTTAATCCTTACCATTTTATAATTTGTTGAACACGAGGTTCCGTAGTGTAGTGGTTATCACGTTCGCTTTACACGCGAAAGGTCCCCGGTTCGATCCCGGGTGGAACCATTTATTTTTTGTTTTGCATGTGTAAATTTTACGCCTTAATTTAAACGAATATTTTCATTTCATTCATAAATGTGCTCACAAGCTTACAGATTTATTTTATTATTTATATTAGTTTAAGTATTAGATTTTTTTTCATTTTAGCTAACGTTAAATAAGTGGTAGTATTTTTCCGTAGTGTAGTGGTTATCACGTTCGCGTAACACGTGAAATTTTCTCGGTTTGATCCCGAGCAGAGACAGTTCCATTTTGTTTTACATATCAATGGTTTTCACCTCCATTAAAATAATATTATCATTTTATTGATTTAAATGTTCTCACATGCTACCAGATATATTTAATTATATACATTATTTTAAATAAATTTATTTTTTATTTCAGCTGCCATCAAGCACTTCAGAATACGGTTCCGTAGTGTAGTGGTTATCACGTTCGCTTCACACGCGAAAGGTCCCCGGTTCGATCCCGGGCGGAACCATGTAATTTCTGTTTTGCAAGTGTACACTATACGCCTTAATTTAAATGAATATTTTCATGTCATTTATAAATGTGCTCACAAGCTATCAGATTTATTTTATTATATATGTTAGTTTAATTATTAGTTTTTTTTTTTTTAGCTTTTGTCAAATTAGATGTAGTTTTTGTCCATAGTTTAGTGGTTATCACTTTAGCTTACCACGCTAAAGAGGCCCGGTTCGATTACGGGCTGAACCATGTAGTTTGCAATTCACAACTGTTGACAATATTTAGATTTGTTTAGAATAGAAATTTTTATTCATAATTCTTTCCAAGATCTGCTGCTCAAATATTAGTTTTGATGTATTGATTATTATCATTTAAAGTTAATCCTTAGCATTTTTTAATTTCTTGGAAACGAGGTTCCGTAATGTAGTGGTTATCACGTTCGCTTTACACGCGAAAGGTCCCCGGTTCGATCCGGAACCATTTAATTTTTGTTTTGCATGTGTACATTTTACGCCTTAATTGAAACGAATATATTCATTTCATTTATAAATGTGCTCACAATCTAACAGATTTTTGTTTATTATATATGTTAGTTTAAGTATTAGATTTCTTTTATTTTTGTTAACGTTAAATAAATGGTAGTATTGTTCCGTAGTGTAGTGGTTATCACGTTCGCTTACACACATGAAATTTTCTCGGTTTGATCCCGAACAGAGACAGTTCCATTTTGTTTTATATATCAATGGTTTTCACCTCCATTAAAATGATATTCTCATTTTATTGATTTAAATGTGCTCACATGCTACCAGATATATTTAATTATATACGTAATTTTTAATTATTTATTTTTTTATTTCAGCTACCGTCAAGCACTCTAGAATACGGTTCCGTAGTGTAGTGGTTATCACGTTCGCTTCACACGCGAAAGGTCCCCGGTTCGATCCCGGGCGGAACCATGTAATTTCTGTTTCGCAAGTGTACATTATACGCCTTAATTTAAATGAATATTTTCATTTCATTTATAAATGTGCTCACAAGCTATCAGATTTTTGTTTATTATATATGTTAGTTTAAGTATTAGATTTCTTTTATTTTAGTTAACGTTAAATAAGTGGTAGTATTGTTCCGTAGTGTAGTGGTTATCACGTTCGTTTACACACGTGAAATTTTCTCGGTTTGATCCCGATCAGAGACAGTTCCATTTTGTTTTATATATCAATGGTTTTCACTTCCATTAAAATGATATTCTCATTTTATTGATTTAAATGTGCTCACATGCTACCATATATATTTAATTATATGCGTAATTTTTAATTATTTATTTTTTATTTCAGCTACCGTCAAGCACGATAGAGTATGGTTCCGTAGTGTAGCGGTTATCACGTTCGCTTCACACGCGAAAGGTCCCCGGTTCGATCCCGGGCGGAACCATGTAATTTCTGTTTTGCAAGTGTACATTATACGCCTTAATTTAAATGAATATTTTCATTTCAGTTATAAATGTGCTCACAAGCTAACAGATTTTTGTTTATTATATATGTTAGTTTAAGTATTAGATTTCTTTTATTTTAGTTAACGTTAAATAAGTGGTAGTATTGTTCCGTAGATTAGTGGTTATCAAGTTCGCTTACACACGTGAAATTTTCTCGGTTTGATCCCGAGCAGAGACAGTTCCATTTTGTTTTATATATCAATGGTTTTCGCCTCCATTAAAATGATATTCTCATTTTATTGATTTAAATGTGCTCACATGCTACCATATATATTTAATTATATACGTAATTTTTAATTATTTATTTTTTATTTCAGCTACCGTCAAGCACGATAGAGTACGGTTCCGTTGTGTAGAGGTAATCACGTTCGCTTAACACTCGAAAGGTCCCCGGTTCGATCCCGGGTGGAACCATTTAATTTTTGTTTTGCATGTGTACATTTTACGCCTTAATTGAAACGAATATTTTCATTTCATTCATAAATGTGCTCACAAGCTTACAGATTTATTTTATTATTTATATTAGTTTAAGTATTAGATTTTTTTTCATTTTAGCTAACGTTAAATAAGTGGTAGTATTTTTCCGTAGTGTAGTGGTTATCACGTTCGCGTAACACGTGAAATTTTCTCGGTTTGATCCGAGCAGAGACAGTTCCATTTTGTTTTACATATCCATGGTTTTCACCTCCATTAAAATAATATTCTCATTTTATTGATTTAAATGTGCTCACATGCTACCAGATATATTTAATTATATACATTATTTTTAATAAATTTATTTTTTATTTCAGCTGCCATCAAGCACTGCAGAATACGGTTCCGTAGTGAAGTGGTTATCACGTTCGCTTAACACGCGAAAGGGCCCCGGTTCGATCCCGGGTGGAACCATTTAATTTTGGTTTTGCATGTGTACATTTTACGCCTTAATTTAAACGAATATATTCATTTCATTTATAAATGTGCTCACAAGCTAACAGATTTTTGTTTATTATATATGTTAGTTTAAGTATTAGATTTCTTTTATTTTTGTTAACGTTAAATAAATGGTAGTATTGTTCCGTAGTGTAGTGGTTATCACGTTCGCTTACACACGTGAAATTTTCTCGGTTTGATCCCGAACAGAGACAGTTCCATTTTGTTTTATATATCAATGGTTTTCACCTCCATTAAAATGATATTCTCATTTTATTGATTTAAATATGCTCACATGCTACCAGATATATTTAATTATATACGTAATTTTTAATTATTTATTTTTTTATTTCATCTACCGTCAAGCACTCTAGAATACGGTTCCGTAGTGTAGTGGTTATCACGTTCGCTTCACACGCGAAAGGTCCCCGGTTCGATCCCGGGCGGAACCATGTAATTTCTGTTTCGCAAGCGTACATTATACGCTTTAATTTAAATTAATATTTTCATTTCATTTATAAATGTGCTCACAAGCTAACAGATTTTTGTTTATTATATATGTTAGTTTAAGTATTAGATTTCTTTTATTTTTGTTAACGTTAAATAAATGGTAGTATTGTTCCGTAGTGTAGTGGTTATCACGTTCGCTTACACACGTGAAATTTTCTCGGTTTGATCCCGAACAGAGACAGTTCCATTTTGTTTTATATATCAATGGTTTTCACCTCCATTAAAATGATATTCTCATTTTATTGATTTAAATATGCTCACATGCTACCAGATATATTTAATTATATACGTAATTTTTAATTATTTATTTTTTATTTCAGCTACCGTCAAGCACGATGGAGTACGGTTCCGTAGTGTAGTGGTTATCACGTTCGCTTAACACGCGAAAGGTCCCCGGTTCGATCCCGGGCGAACCATGTAATTTCTGTTTTGCAAGTGTACATTATACGCCTTAATTTAAATGAATATTTTCATGTCATTTATAAATGTGCTCACAAGCTATCAGATTTATTTTATTATATATGTTAGTTTAATTATTAGTTTTTTTTTTTTTAGCTTTTGTCAAATTAGATGTAGTTTTTGTCCATTGTTTAGTGGTTATCACTTTAGCTTACCACGCTAAAGAGGCCCGGTTCGATTACGGGCTGAACCATGTAGTTTGCAATTCACAACTGTTGACAATATTTAGATTTGTTTAGAATAGAAATTTTTAATCATAATTCTTTCCAAGATCTGCTGCTTAAATATTAGTTTTGATGTATTGATTATTATCATTTAAAGTTAATCCTTAGCATTTTATAATTTCTTGGAAACGAGGTTCCGTAGTGTAGTGGTTATCACGTTCGCTTTACACGCCAAAGGTCCCCGGTTCGATCCCGGGCGGAACCATTTAAATTTTTTTGCATGTGTACGTTTTAAGCTTCCTTTTACATGATAATGGTTATTTTACTGCCTGAACTGTGCTCACAATTTCAATGATTTTATTGATATTATACATTATGTTTAGTTTTTATATATTTATTTTAGCTAACGTCAAACACAACAGAGTGCGGTTCCGTAGTGTAGTGGTTATCACGTTCGCTTTACACGCCAAAGGTCCCCGGTTCGATCCCGGGCGGAACCATTTAAATTTTTTTGCATGTGTACGTTTTAGGCTTCCTTTTACATGGCAATGGTTATTTTACTGCCTGAACTGTGCTCACAATTTCAATGATTTTATTGATATTATACATTATGTTTAGTCTTTATATATTTTATTTAGCTAACGTCAAACACAACAGAGTACGGTTCCGTAGTGTAGAGGTAATCACGTTCGCTTAACACGCGAAAGGTCCCCGGTTCGATCCCGGGTGGAACCATTTAATTTTTGTTTTGCATGTGTACATTTTACGCCTTAATTGAAACGAATATTTTCATTTCATTCATAAATGTGCTCACAAGCTTACAGATTTATTTTATTATTTATATTAGTTTAAGTATTAGATTTTTTTTCATTTTAGCTAACGTTAAATAAGTGGTAGTATTTTTCCGTAGTGTAGTGGTTATCACGTTCGCGTAACACGTGAAATTTTCTCGGTTTGATCCCGAGCAGAGACAGTTCCATTTTGTTTTACATATCCATGGTTTTCACCTCCATTAAAATAATATTCTCATTTTATTGATTTAAATGTGCTCACATGTTACCAGATATATTTAATTATATACATTATTTTTAATAAATTTATTTTTTCTTTCAGCTGCCATCAAGCACTGCAGAATACGGTTCCGTAGTGAAGTGGTTATCACGTTCGCTTAACACGCGAAAGGGCCCCGGTTCGATCCCGGGCGGAACCATGTAATTTCTGTTTTGCAAGTGTACATTATACGCCTTAATTTAAATGAATATTTTCATGTCATTTATAAATGTGCTCACAAGCTATCAGATTTTTGTTTATTATATATGTTAGTTTAAGTATTAGATTTCTTTTATTTTAGTTAACGTTAAATAAGTGGTAGTATTGTTCCGTAGTGTAGTGGTTATCACGTTCGCTTACACACGTGAAATTTTCTCGGTTTGATCCCGAGCAGAGACAGTTCCATTTTGTTTTATATATCAATGGTTTTCGCCTCCATTAAAATGATATTCTCATTTTATTGATTTAAATGTGCTCACATGCTACCATATATATTTAATTATATACGTAATTTTTAATTATTTATTTTTTATTTCAGCTACCGTCAAGCACGATAGAGTACGGTTCCGTTGTGTAGTGGTTATCACGTACGCTTCACACGCGAAAGGTCCCCGGTTCGACCCCGGGCGGAACCATGTAATTTATGTTTTGCAAGTGTACATTATACGCCTTAATTTAAATGAATATTTTCATGTCATTTATAAATGTGCTCACAAGCTATCAGATTTATTTTATTATATATGTTAGTTTAATTATTAGTTTTTTTTTTTTTTTTAGCTTTTGTCAAATTAGATGTAGTTTTTGTCCATAGTTTAGTGGTTATCACTTTAGCTTACCACGCTAAAGAGGCCCGGTTCGATTACGGGCTGAACCATGTAGTTTGCAATTCACAACTGTTGACAATATTTAGATTTGTTTAGAATAGAAATTTTTATTCGTAATTCTTTCCAAGATCTGCTGCTTAAATATTAGTTTTGATGTATTGATTATTATCATTTAAAGTTAATCTTTAGCATTTTATAATTTCTTGGAAACGAGGTTCCGTAGTGTAGTGGTTATCACGTTCGCTTTGCACGCCAAAGGTCGCCGGTTCGATCCCGGGCGGAACCATTTAAATTTTTTTGCATGTTTACGTTTTAGGCTTCCTTTTACATGGCAATGGTTATTTTACTGCCTGAACTGTGCTCACAATTTCAATGATTTTATTGATATTATACATTATGTTTAGTCTTTATATATTTTATTTAGCTAACGTCAAACACAACAGAGTACGGTTCCGTAGTGTAGAGGTAATCACGTTCGCTTAACACGCGAAAGGTCCCCGGTTCGATCCCGGGTGGAACCATTTAATTTTTGTTTTGCATGTGTACATTTTACGCCTTAATTGAAACGAATATTTTCATTTCATTCATAAATGTGCTCACAAGCTTACAGATTTATTTTATTATTTATATTAGTTTAAGTATTAGATTTTTTTTCATTTTAGCTAACGTTAAATAAGTGGTAGTATTTTTCCGTAGTGTAGTGGTTATCACGTTCGCGTAACACGTGAAATTTTCTCGGTTTGATCCCGAGCAGAGACAGTTCCATTTTGTTTTACATATCCATGGTTTTCACCTCCATTAAAATAATATTCTCATTTTATTGATTTAAATGTGCTCACATGTTACCAGATATATTTAATTATATACATTATTTTTAATAAATTTATTTTTTATTTCAGCTGCCATCAAGCACTGCAGAATACGGTTCCGTAGTGAAGTGGTTATCACGTTCGCTTAACACGCGAAAGGGCCCCGGTTCGATCCCGGGCGGAACCATGTAATTTCTGTTTTGCAAGTGTACATTATACGCCTTAATTTAAATGAATATTTTCATGTCATTTATAAATGTGCTCACAAGCTATCAGATTTTTGTTTATTATATATGTTAGTTTAAGTATTAGATTTCTTTTATTTTAGTTAACGTTAAATAAGTGGTAGTATTGTTCCGTAGTGTAGTGGTTATCACGTTCGCTTACACACGTGAAATTTTCTCGGTTTGATCCCGAGCAGAGACAGTTCCATTTTGTTTTATATATCAATGGTTTTCGCCTCCATTAAAATGATATTCTCATTTTATTGATTTAAATGTGCTCACATGCTACCATATATATTTAATTATATACGTAATTTTTAATTATTTATTTTTTATTTCAGCTACCGTCAAGCACGATAGAGTACGGTTCCGTTGTGTAGTGGTTATCACGTACGCTTCACACGCGAAAGGTCCCCGGTTCGACCCCGGGCGGAACCATGTAATTTATGTTTTGCAAGTGTACATTATACGCCTTAATTTAAATGAATATTTTCATGTCATTTATAAATGTGCTCACAAGCTATCAGATTTATTTTATTATATATGTTAGTTTAATTATTAGTTTTTTTTTTTTTTTTAGCTTTTGTCAAATTAGATGTAGTTTTTGTCCATAGTTTAGTGGTTATCACTTTAGCTTACCACGCTAAAGAGGCCCGGTTCGATTACGGGCTGAACCATGTAGTTTGCAATTCACAACTGTTGACAATATTTAGATTTGTTTAGAATAGAAATTTTTATTCGTAATTCTTTCCAAGATCTGCTGCTTAAATATTAGTTTTGATGTATTGATTATTATCATTTAAAGTTAATCTTTAGCATTTTATAATTTCTTGGAAACGAGGTTCCGTAGTGTAGTGGTTATCACGTTCGCTTTGCACGCCAAAGGTCGCCGGTTCGATCCCGGGCGGAACCATTTAAATTTTTTTGCATGTTTACGTTTTAGGCTTCCTTTTACATGGCAATGGTTATTTTACTGCCTGAACTGTGCTCACAATTTCAATGATTTTATTGATATTATACATTATGTTTAGTTTTTATATATTTTATTTAGCTAACGTCAAACACAACAGAGTACGGTTCCGTAGTGTATTGGTTATCACGTTCGCTTTACACGCCAAAGGTCCCCGGTTCGATCCCGGGCGGAACCATTTAAATTTTTTTGCATGTGTACGTTTTAGGCTTCCTTTTACATGGCAATGGTTATTTTACTGCCTGAACTGTGCTCACAATTTCAATGATTTTATTGATATTATACATTATGTTTAGTTTTTATATATTTATTTTAGCTAACGTCAAACACAACAGAGTGCGGTTCCGTAGTGTAGTGGTTATCACGTTCGCTTAACACGCGAAAGGTCCCCGATTCGATCAAGGGTGGAACCATTTAATTTTTGTTTTGCATGTGTACATTTTACGCCTTAATTGAAACGAATATATTCATTTCATTTATAAATGTGCTCACAAGCTAACAGATTTTTGTTTATTATATATGTTAGTTTAAGTATTAGATTTCTTTTATTTTTGTTAACGTTAAATAAATGGTAGTATTGTTCCGTAGTGTAGTGGTTATCACGTTCGCTTACACACGTGAAATTTTCTCGGTTTGATCCCGAACAGAGACAGTTCCATTTTGTTTTATATATCAATGGTTTTCACCTCCATTAAAATGATATTCTCATTTTATTGATTTAAATATGCTCACATGCTACCAGATATATTTAATTATATACGTAATTTTTAATTATTTATTTTTTTATTTCAGCTACCGTCAAGCACTCTAGAATACGGTTCCGTAGTGTAGTGGTTATCACGTTCGCTTCACACGCGAAAGGTCCCCGGTTCGATCCCGGGCGGAACCATGTAATTTCTGTTTCGCAAGTGTACATTATACGCCTTAATTTAAATGAATATTTTCATTTCATTTATAAATGTGCTCACAAGCTAACAGATTTTTGTTTATTATATATGTTAGTTTAAGTATTAGATTTCTTTTATTTTAGTTAACGTTAAATAAGTGGTAGTATTGTTCCGTAGTGTAGTGGTTATCACGTTCGTTTACACACGTGAAATTTTCTCGGTTTGATCCCGATCAGAGACAGTTCCATTTTGTTTTATATATCAATGGTTTTCACCTCCATTAAAATAATATTCTCATTTTATTGATTTAAATGTGCTCACATGCTACCAGATATATTTAGTTATATACGTAATTTTTAATTATTTATTTTTTATTTCAGCTACCGTCAAGCACTTAAGAATGCGGTTCCGTAGTGTAGTTGTTATCACGTTCGCTTAACACGCGAAAGGTCCCCTGTTCGATCCCGGGCGGAACCATTTAATTTTTGGTTTTTCATGTCCATATTTCAAGCCTTAATTGAAACGAATATATTCATTTCATTTATAAATGTGCTCACAAGCTAACAGATTTTTGTTTATTATATATGTTAGTTTAAGTATTAGATTTCCTTTATTTTAGTTAACGTTAAATAAGTGGTAGTATTGTTCCGTAGATAAGTGGTTATCAAGTTCGCTTAAACACGTGAAATTTTCTCGGTTTGATCCCGAGCAGAGACAGTTCCATTTTGTTTTACATATCAATGGTTTTCACCTCCATTAAAATGATATTCTCATTTTATTGATTTAAATGTGCTCACATGCTACCAGATATATTTAATTATATACGTAATTTTTAATTATTTATTTTTTATTTCAGCTACCGTCAAGAACGATAGAGTACGGTTCCGTAGTGTAGTGGTTATCACGTTTGCTTAACACGCGAAAGGTCCCCGGTTCGATCCCGGGCGGAACCATGTAATTTCTGTTTTGCAAGTGTACATTATACGCCTTAATTTAAATGAATATTTTCATGTCATTTATAAATGTGCTCACAAGCTATCAGATTTATTTTATTATATATGTTAGTTTAATCATTAGTTTTTTTTTTTTTAAGCTTTTGTCAAATTAGATGTAGTTTTTGTCCATAGTTTAGTGGTTATCACTTTAGCTTACCACGCTGAAGAGGCTCGGTTCGATCCCGTGCGGAACCATGTAATTTTTGTTTTGCATGTGTACATTTTACGCCTTAATTGAAACGAATATTTTCATTTCATTCATAAATGTGCTCACAAGCTTACAGATTTATTTTATTATTTATATTAGTTTAAGTATTAGATTTTTTTTCATTTTAGCTAACGTTAAATAAGTGGTAGTATTTTTCCGTAGTGTAGTGGTTATCACGTTCGCGTAACACGTGAAATTTTCTCGGTTTGATCCCGAGCAGAGACAGTTCCATTTTGTTTTACATATCAATGGTTTTCACCTCCATTAAAATAATATTCTCATTTTATTGATTTAAATGTGCTCACATGCTACCAGATATATTTAATTATATACATTATTTTTAATAAATTTATTTTTTATTTCAGCTGCCATCTAGCACTGCAGAATACGGTTCCGTACTGTAGTGGTTATCACGTTCGCTTAACACGCGAAAGGTCCCCGGTTCGACCCCGGGCGGAACCATGTAATATCTGTTTTGCAAGTGTACATTATACGCCTTAATTTAAATGAATATTTTCATGTCATTTATAAATGTGCTCACAAGCTATCAGATTTATTTTATTATATATGTTAGTTTAATTATTAGTTTTTTTTTTTTTTTAGCTTTTGTCAAATTAGATGTAGTTTTTGTCCATAGTTTAGTGGTTATCACTTTAGCTTACCACGCTAAAGAGGCCCGGTTCGATTACGGGCTGAACCATGTAGTTTGCAATTCACAACTGTTGACAATATTTAGATTTGTTTAGAATAGAAATTTTTATTCATAATTCTTTCCAAGATCTGCTGCTTAAATATTAGTTTTGATGTATTGATTATTATAATTTAAAGTTAATCCTTAGCATTTTATAATTTCTTGGAAACGAGGTTCCGTAGTGTAGTGGTTATCACGTTCGCTTTACACGCCAAAGGTCCCCGGTTCGATCCCGGGCGGAACCATTTAAATTTTTTTGCATGTGTACGTTTTAAGCTTCCTTTTACATGGCAATGGTTATTTTACTGCCTGAACTGTGCTCACAATTTCAATGATTTTATTGATATTATACATTATGTTTAGTTTTTATATATTTATTTTAGCTAACGTCAAACACAACAGAGTGCGGTTCCGTAGTGTAATGGTTATCACGTTCGCTTAACACGCGAAAGGTCCCCGGTTCGATCCGGAACCATTTAATTTTTGTTTTGCATGTGTACATTTTACGCCTTAATTGAAACGAATATATTCATTTCATTTATAAATGTGCTCACAAGCTAACAGATTTTTGTTTATTATATATGTTAGTTTAAGTATTAGATTTCTTTTATTTTTGTTAACTTTAAATAAATGGTAGTATTGTTCCGTAGTGTAGTGGTTATCACGTTCGCTTACACACATGAAATTTTCTCGGTTTGATCCCGAACAGAGACAGTTCCATTTTGTTTTATATATCAATGGTTTTCACCTCCATTAAAATGATATTCTCATTTTATTGATTTAAATGTGCTCACATGCTACCAGATATATTTAATTATATACGTAATTTTTAATTATTTATTTTTTTATTTCAGCTACCGTCAAGCACTCTAGAATACGGTTCCGTAGTGTAGTGGTTATCACGTTCGCTTCACACGCGAAAGGTCCCCGGTTCGATCCCGGGCGGAACCATGTAATTTCTGTTTCGCAAGTGTACATTATACGCCTTAATTTAAATGAATATTTTCATTTCATTTATAAATGTGCTCACAAGCTAACAGATTTTTGTTTATTATATATGTTAGTTTAAGTATTAGATTTCTTTTATTTTAGTTAACGTTAAATAAGTGGTAGTATTGTTCCGTAGTGTAGTGGTTATCACGTTCGTTTACACACGTGAAATTTTCTCGGTTTGATCCCGATCAGAGACAGTTCCATTTTGTTTTATATATCAATGGTTTTCACCTCCATTAAAATGATATTCTCATTTTATTGATTTAAATGTGCTCACATGCTACCATATATATTTAATTATATGCGTAATTTTTAATTATTTATTTTTTATTTCAGCTACCGTCAAGCACGATAGAGTACGGTTCCGTAGTGTAGTGGTTATCACGTTCGCTTCACACGCGAAAGGTCCCCGGTTCGATCACGGGCGGAACCATGTAATTTCTGTTTTGCAAGTGTACATTATACGTCTTAATTTAAATGAATATTTTCATTTCAGTTATAAATGTGCTCACAAGCTAACAGATTTTTGTTTATTATATATGTTAGTTTAAGTATTAGATTTCTTTTATTTTAGTTAACGTTAAATAAGTGGTAGTATTGTTCCGTAGTGTAGTGGTTATCACGTTCGCTTACACACTTGAAATTTTCTCGGTTTGATCCCGAGCAGAGACAGTTCCATTTTGTTTTACATATCCATGGTTTTCACCTCCATTAAAATAATATTCTCATTTTATTGATTTAAATGTGCTCACATGCTACCAGATATATTTAATTATATACATTATTTTTAATAAATTTATTTTTTATTTCAGCTGCCATCAAGCATTGCAGAATACGGTTCCGTAGTGTAGTGGTTATCACGTTTGCTTAACACGCGAAAGGGCCCCGGTTCGATCCCGGGCGGAACCATGTAATTTCTGTTTTGCAAGTGTACATTATACGCCTTAATTTAAATGAATATTTTCATGTCATTTATAAATGTGCTCACAAGCTATCAGATTTTTGTTTATTATATATGTTAGTTTAAGTATTAGATTTCTTTTATTTTAGTTAACGTTAAATAAGTGGTAGTATTTTTCCGTAGTGTAGTGGTTATCACGTTCGCTAACACACGTGAAATTTTCTCGGTTTGATCCCGAGCAGAGACAGTTCCATTTTGTTTTATATATCAATGGTTTTCGCCTCCATTAAAATGATATTCTCATTTTATTGATTTAAATGTGCTCACATGCTACCATATATATTTAATTATATACGTAATTTTTAATTATTTATTTTTTATTTCAGCTACCGTCAAGCACGATAGAGTACGGTTCCGTAGTGTAGTGGTTATCACGTTCGCTTCACACGCGAAAGGTCCCCGGTTCGACCCCGGGCGGAACCATGTAATTTCTGTTTTGCAAGTGTACATTATACGCCTTAATTTAAATGAATATTTTCATGTCATTTATAAATGTGCTCAGAAGCTATCAGATTTAGTTTATTATATATGTTAGTTTAATTATTAGTTTTTTTTTTTTTTTTTTTAGCTTTTGTCAAATTAGATGTAGTTTTTGTCCATAGTTTAGTGGTTATCACTTTAGCTTACCACGCTGAAGAGGCCCGGTTCGATTACGGGCTGAACCATGTAGTTTTCAGTTCACAACTGTTGACAATATTTAGATTTGTTTAGAATAGAAATTTTTATTCATAATTCTTTCCAAGATCTGCTGCTTAAATATTAGTTTTGATGTATTGATTATTATCATTTAAAGTTAATCCTTAGCATTTTATAATTTGTTGGACACGAGGTTCCGTAGTGTAGTGGTTATCACGTTCGCTTTACACGCCAAAGGTCCCCGGTTCGATCCCGGGCGGAACCATTTAATTTTTTTTGCATGCGTACGTTTTAGGCTTCCTTTTACATGGCAATGGTTATTTTACTGCCTGAACTGTGCTCACAATTTCAATGATTTTATTGATATTATACATTATGTTTAGTTTTTATATATTTATTTTAGCTAACGTCAAACACAACAGAGTGCGGTTCCGTAGTGTAGTGGTTATCACGTTCGCTTAACACGCGATAGGTCCCCGGTTCGATCCCGGGAGGAACCATTTACTTTTTGTTTTGCATGTGTACATTTTACGCCTTAATTGAAACGAATATATTCATTTCATTTATAAATGTACTCACAAGCTAACAGATTTTTGTTTATTATATATGTTAGTTTAAGTATTAGATTTCTTTTATTTTTGTTAACGTTAAATAAATGGTAGTATTGTTCCGTAGTGTAGTGGTTATCACGTTCGCTTACACACGTGAAATTTTCTCGGTTTGATCCCGAACAGAGACAGTTCCATTTTTTTTATATATCAATGGTTTTCACCTCCATTAAAATGATATTCTCATTTTATTGATTTAAATATGCTCACCTGCTACCAGATATATTTAATTATATACGTAATTTTTAATTTTTAATTTTTTTATTTCAGCTACCGTCAAGCACGATGGAGTATGGTTCCGTTGTGTAGTGGTTATCACGTTCGATTAACACGCGAAAGGTCCCCGGTTCGATCCCGGGCGGAACCATGTAATTTCTGTTTTGCAAGTGTACATTATACGCCTTAATTTAAATGAATATTTTCATGTCATTTATAAATGTGCTCACAAGCTATCAGATTTATTTTATTATATATGTCAGTTTAATTATTAGTTTTTTTTTTTTTTAGCTTTTGTCAAATTAGATGTAGTTTTTGTCCATAGTTTAGTGGTTATCACTTTAGCTTACCACGCTGAAGAGGCCCGGTTCGATTACGGGCTGAACCATGTAGTTTTCAATTCACAACTGTTGACAATATTTAGATTTGTTTAGAATAGAAATTTTTATTCATAATTCTTTCCAAGATCTGCTGCTTAAATATTAGTTTTGATGTATTGATTATTATCATTTAAAGTTAATCCTTAGCATTTTATAATTTGTTGAACACGAGGTTCCGTAGTGTAGTGGTTATCACGTTCGCTTTACACGCGAAAGGTCCCCGGTTCGATCCCGGGTGGAACCATTTAATTTTTGTTTTGCATGTGTACATTTTACGCCTTAATTGAAACGAATATTTTCATTTCATTCATAAATGTGCTCACAAGCTTACAGATTTATTTTATTATTTATATTAGTTTAAGTATTAGATTTTTTTTCATTTTAGCTAACGTTAAATAAGTGGTAGTATTTTTCCGTAAAGTAGTGGTTATCACGTTCGCGTAACACGTGAAATTTTCTCGGTTTGATCCCGAGCAGAGACAGTTCCATTTTGTTTTACATATCAATGGTTTTCACCTCCATTAAAATAATATTCTCATTTTATTGATTTAAATGTGCTCACATGCTACCAGATATATTTAATTATATACATTATTTTAAATAAATTTATTTTTTATTTCAGCTGCCATCAAGCACTTCAGAATACGGTTCCGTAGTGTAGTGGTTATCACGTTCGCTTCACACGCGAAAGGTCCCCGGTTCGATTCCGGGCGGAACCATGTAATTTTTGGTTTTTCATGTCCATATTTCAAGCCTTAATTGAAACGAATATATTCATTTCATTTATAAATGTGCTCACAAGCTAACAGATTTTTGTTTATTATATATGTTAGTTTAAGTATTAGATTTCCTTTATTTTAGTTAACGTTAAATAAGTGGTAGTATTGTTCCGTAGATTAGTGGTTATCAAGTTCGCTTACACACGTGAAATTTTCTCGGTTTGATCCCGAGCAGAGACAGTTCCATTTTGTTTTACATATCAATGGTTTTCACCTCCATAAAAATGATATTCTCATTTTATTGATTTAAATGTGCTCACATGCTACCAGATATATTTAATTATATACGTAATTTTTAATTATTTATTTTTTATTTCAGCTACCGTCAAGAACGATAGAGTACGGTTCCGTAGTGTAGTGGTTATCACGTTTGCTTAACACGCGAAAGGTCCCCGGTTCGATCCCGGGCGGAACCATGTAATTTCTGTTTTGCAAGTGTACATTATACGCCTTAATTTAAATGAATATTTTCATGTCATTTATAAATGTGCTCACAAGCTATCAGATTTATTTTATTATAAATGTTAGTTTAATTATTAGTTTTTTTTTTTTTTTTTAGCTTTTGTCAAATTAGATGTAGTTTTTGTCCATAGTTTAGTGGTTATCACTTTAGCTTACCACGCTGAAGAGGCCCGGTTCGATCCCGTGCGGAACCATGTAATTTTTGTTTTGCATGTGTACGTTTTACGCCTTAATTGAAACGAATATTTTCATTTCATTCATAAATGTGCTCACAAGCTTACAGATTTATTTTATTATTTATATTAGTTTAAGTATTAGATTTTTTTTCATTTTAGCTAACGTTAAATAAGTGGTAGTATTTTTCCGTAGTGTAGTGGTTATCACGTTCGCGTAACACGTGAAATTTTCTCGGTTTGATCCCGAGCAGAGACAGTTCCATTTTGTTTTACATATCAATGGTTTTCACCTCCATTAAAATAATATTCTCATTTTATTGATTTAAATGTGCTCACATGCTACCAGATATATTTAATTATATACATTATTTTTAATAAATTTATTTTTTATTTCAGCTGCCATCAAGCACTGCAGAATACGGTTCCGTAGTGAAGTGGTTATCACGTTCGCTTAACACGCGAAAGGGCCCCGGTTCGATCCCGGGCGGAACCATGTAATTTCTGTTTTGCAAGTGTACATTATACGCCTTAATTTAAATGAATATTTTCATGTCCTTTATAAATGTGCTCACAAGCTATCAGATTTTTGTTTATTATATATGTTAGTTTAATTATTAGTTTTTTTTTTTTTAGCTTTTGTCAAATTAGATGTAGTTTTTGTCCATAGTTTAGTGGTTATCACTTTAGCTTACCACGCTAAAGAGGCCCGGTTCGATTACGGGCTGAACCATGTAGTTTGCAATTCACAACTGTTGACAATATTTAGATTTGTTTAGAATAGAAATTTTTATTCATAATTCTTTCCAAGATCTGCTGCTTAAATATTAGTTTTGATGTATTGATTATTATCATTTAAAGTTAATCCTTAGCATTTTATAATTTCTTGGAAACGAGGTTCCGTAGTGTAGTGGTTATCACGTTCGCTTTACACGCCAAAGGTCCCCGGTTCGATCCCGGGCGGAACCATTTAAATTTTTTTGCATGTGTACGTTTTAAGCTTCCTTTTACATGGCAATGGTTATTTTACTGCCTGAACTGTGCTAACAATTTCAATGATTTTATTGATATTATACATTATGTTTAGTTTTTATATATTTATTTTAGCTAACGTCAAACACAACAGAGTACGGTTCCGTAGTGTAATGGTTATCACGTTCGCTTAACACGCGAAAGGTCCCCGGTTCGATCCGGAACCATTTAATTTTTGTTTTGCATGTGTACATTTTACGATTTAATTGAAACGAATATATTCATTTCATTTATAAATGTGCTCACAAGCTAACAGATTTTTGTTTATTATATATGTTAGTTTAAGTATTAGATTTCTTTTATTTTTGTTAACGTTAAATAAATGGTAGTATTGTTCCGTAGTGTAGTGGTTATCACGTTCGCTTACACACGTGACATTTTCTCGGTTTGATCCCGAGCAGAGACAGTTCCATTTTGTTTTACATATCAATGGTTTTCACCTCCATTAAAATGATATTCTCATTTTATTGATTTAAATGTGCTCACATGCTACCAGATATATTTAATTATATACGTAATTTTTAATTATTTATTTTTTATTTCAGCTACCGTCAAGAACGATAGAGTACGGTTCCGTAGTGTAGTGGTTATCACGTTTGCTTAACATGCGAAAGGTCCCCGGTTCGATCCCGGGCGGAACCATGTAATTTCTGTTTTGCAAGTGTACATTATACGCCTTAATTTAAATGAATATTTTCATGTCATTTATAAATGTGCTCACAAGCTATCAGATTTATTTTATTATATATGTTAGTTTAATTATTAGTTTTTTTTTTTTTTTTAGCTTTTGTCAAATTAGATGTAGTTTTTGTCCATAGTTTAGTGGTTATCACTTTAGCTTACCACGCTGAAGAGGCCCGGTTCGATCCCGTGCGGAACCATGTAATTTTTGTTTTGCATGTGTACATTTTACGCCTTAATTGAAACGAATATTTTCATTTCATTCATAAATGTGCTCACAAGCTTACAGATTTATTTTATTATTTATATTAGTTTAAGTATTAGATTTTTTTTCATTTTAGCTAACGTTAAATAAGTGGTAGTATTTTTCCGTAGTGTAGTGGTTATCACGTTCGCGTAACACGTGAAATTTTCTCGGTTTGATCCCGAGCAGAGACAGTTCCATTTTGTTTTACATATCAATGGTTTTCACCTCCATTAAAATAATATTCTCATTTTATTGATTTAAATGTGCTCACATGCTACCAGATATATTTTATTATATACATTATTTTTAATAAATTTATTTTTTATTTCAGCTGCCATCAAGCACTGCAGAATACGGTTCCGTACTGTAGTGGTTATCACATTCGCTTAACACGCGAAAGGTCCCCGGTTCGACCCCGGGCGGAACCATGTAATATCTGTTTTGCAAGTGTACATTATACGCCTTAATTTAAATGAATATTTTCATGTCATTTATAAATGTGCTCACAAGCTATCAGATTTATTTTATTATATATGTTAGTTTAATTATTAGTTTTTTTTTTTTTTAGCTTTTGTCAAATTAGATGTAGTTTTTGTCCATAGTTTAGTGGTTATCACTTTAGCTTACCACGCTAAAGAGGCCCGGTTCGATTACGGGCTGAACCATGTAGTTTGCAATTCACAACTGTTGACAATATTTAGATTTGTTTAGAATAGAAATTTTTATTCATAATTCTTTCCAAGATCTGCTGCTTAAATATAAGTTTTGATGTATTGATTATTATCATTTAAAGTTAATCCTCAGCATTTTATAATTTCTTGGAAACGAGGTTCCGTAGTGTAGTGGTTATCACGTTCGCTTTACACGCCAAAGGTCCCCGGTTCGATCCCGGGTGGAACCATTTATATTTTTATGCATGTGTACGTTTTAAGCTTCCTTTTACATGGCAATGGTTATTTTACTGCCTGAACTGTGCTCACAATTTCAATGATTTTATTGATATTATGCATTATGTTTAGTTTTTATATATTTATTTTAGCTAACGTCAAACACAACAGAGTGCGGTTCCGTAGTGTAATGGTTATCACGTTCGCTTAACACGCGAAAGGTCCCCGGTTCGATCCGGAACCATTTAATTTTTGTTTTGCATGTGTACATTTTACGCCTTAATTGAAACGAATATATTCATTTCATTTATAAATGTGCTCACAAGCTAACAGATTTTTGTTTATTATATATGTTAGTTTAAGTATTAGATTTCTTTTTTTTTTGTTAACGTTAAATAATTGGTAGTATTGTTCCGTAGTGTAGTGGTTATCACGTTCGCTTACACACATGAAATTTTCTCGGTTTGATCCCGAACAGAGACAGTTCCATTTTGTTTTATATATCAATGGTTTTCACCTCCATTAAAATGATATTCTCATTTTATTGATTTAAATGTGCTCACATGCTACCAGATATATTTAATTATATACGTAATTTTTAATTATTTATTTTTTTATTTCAGCTACCGTCAAGCACTCTAGAATACGGTTCCGTAGTGTAGTGGTTATCACGTTCGCTTCACACGCGAAAGGTCCTAGGTTCGATCCCGGGCGGAACCATGTAATTTCCGTTTCGCAAGTGTACATTATACGCCTTAATTTAAATGAATATTTTCATTTCATTTATAAATGTGCTCACAAGCTAACAGATTTTTGTTTATTATATATGTTAGTTTAAGTATTAGATTTCTTTTATTTTAGTTAACGTTAA
The DNA here is from genome assembly GCA_963978545.1 of Linyphia triangularis. NCBI lineage: Eukaryota > Metazoa > Arthropoda > Arachnida > Araneae > Linyphiidae > Linyphia > Linyphia triangularis. The sequence goes on from OZ021729.1 coordinate 40,492,626, forward strand.
ATAAGTGGTAGTATTGTTCCGTAGTGTAGTGGTTATCACGTTCGTTTACACACGTGAAATTTTCTCAGTTTGATCCCGATCAGAGACAGTTCCATTTTGTTTTATACATCAATGGTTTTCACCTCCATTAAAATGATATTCTCATTTTATTGATTTAAATGTGCTCACATGCTACCAGATATATTTAATTATATACGTAATTTTTAATTATTTATTTTTTATTTCAGCTACCGTCAAGCACTTAAGAATACGGTTCCGTAGTGTAGTTGTTATCACGTTCGCTTAACACGCGAAAGGTCTCCTGTTCGATCCCGGGCGGAACCATTTAATTTTTGGTTTTTCATGTCCATATTTCAAGCCTTAATTGAAACGAATATATTCATTTCATTTATAAATGTGCTCACAAGCTAACTGATTTTTGTTTATTATATATGTTAGTTTAAGTATTAGATTTCCTTTATTTTAGTTAACGTTAAATAAGTGGTAGTATTGTTCCGTAGATTAGTGGTTATCAAGTTCGCTTACACACGTGAAATTTTCTCGGTTTGATCCCGAGCAGAGACAGTTCCATTTTGTTTTACATATCAATGGTTTTCACCTCCATTAAAATGATATTCTCATTTTATTGATTTAAGTGTGCTCACATGCTACCAGATATATTTAATTATATACGTAATTTTTAATTATTTATTTTTTTATTTCAGTTACCGTCAAGCACTGTAGAATACGGTTCCGTAGTGTAGTGGTTATCACGTTCGGTTAACACGCGAAAGATCCCCGGTTCGATCCCGGGCGGAACCATGTAATTCCTGTTTTGCAAGTGTACATTATACGCCTTAATTTAAATGAATATTTTCATGTCATTTATAAATGTGCTCACAAGCTATCAGATTTATTTTATTATATATGTTAGTTTAATTATTAGTTTTTTTTTTTAGCTTTTGTCAAATTAGATGTAGTTTTTGTCCATAGTTTAGTGGTTATCACTTTAGCTTACCACGCTGAAGAGGCCCGGTGCGATTACGGGCTGAATCATGTAGTTTGCAATTCACAACTGTTGACAATATTTAGATTTGTTTAGAATAGAAATTTTTATTCATAATTCTTTCCAAGATCTGCTGCTTAAATATTAGTTTTGATGTATTGATTATTATCATTTAAAGTTAATCCTTAGCATTTTATAATTTGTTGGACACGAGGTTCCGTAGTGTAGTGGTTATCACGTTCGCTTTACACGCCAAAGGTCCCCGGTTCGATCCCGGGCGGAACCATTTAAATTTTTTTGCATGTGTACGTTTTAGGCTTCCTTTTACATGGCAATGGTTATTTTACTGCCTGAACTGTGCTCACAATTTCAATGATTTTATTGATATTATACATTATGTTTAGTTTTTATATATTTTATTTATCTAACGTCAAACACAACAGAGTACGGTTCCGTAGTGTAGAGGTAATCACGTTCGCTTAACACGCGAAAGGTCCCCGGTTCGATCCCGGGTGGAACCATTTAATTTTTGTTTTGCATGTGTACATTTTACGCCTTAATTGAAACGAATATTTTCATTTCATTCATAAATGTGCTCACAAGCTTACAGATTTATTTTATTATTTATATTAGTTTATGTATTAGATTTTTTTTCATTTTAGCTAACGTTAAATAAGTGGTAGTATTTTTCCGTAGTGTAGTGGTTATCACGTTCGCGTAACACGTGAAATTTTCTCGGTTTGATCCCGAGCAGAGACAGTTCCATTTTGTTTTACATATCCATGGTTTTCACCTCCATTAAAATAATATTCTCATTTTATTGATTTAAATGTGCTCACATGCTACCAGATATATTTAATTATATACATTATTTTTAATACATTTATTTTTTATTTCAGCTGCCATCAAGCACTGCAGAATACGGTTCCGTAGTGTAGTGGTTATCACGTTCGCTTACACACGTGAAATTTTCTCGGTTTGATCCCGAGCAGAGACAGTTCCATTTTGTTTTACATATCCATGGTTTTCACCTCCATTAAAATAATATTATCATTTTATTGATTTAAATGTGCTCACATGCTACCAGATATATTTAATGATATACATTATTTTTAATACATTTATTTTTTATTTCAGCTGCCATCAAGCACTGCAGAATACGGTTCCGTAGTGTAGTGGTTATCACGTTCGCTTAACACGCGAAAGGGCCCCGGTTCGATCCCGGGCGGAACCATGTAATTTCTGTTTTGCAAGTGTACATTATACGCCTTAATTTAAATGAATATTTTCATGTCATTTATAAATGTGCTCACAAGCTATCAGATTTTTGTTTATTATATATGTTAGTTTAAGTATTAGATTTCTTTTATTTTAGTTGACGTTAAATAAGTGGTACTATTGTTCCGTAGTGTAGTGGTTATCACGTTCGCTTACACACGTGAAATTTTCTCGGTTTGATCCCGAGCAGAGACAGTTCCATTTTGTTTTACGTATCCATGGTTTTCACCTCCATTAAAATAATATTCTCATTTTATTGATTTAAATGTGCTCACATGCTACCATATATATTTAATTATATACGTAATTTTTAATTATTTATTTTTTATTTCAGCTACCGTCAAGCACGATAGAGTACGGTTCCGTTGTGTATTGGTTATCACGTTCGCTTCACACGCGAAAGGTACCCGGTTCGACCCCGGGCGGAACCATGTAATTTCTGTTTTGCAAGTGTACATTATACGCCTTAATTTAAATGAATATTTTCATGTCATTTATAAATGTGCTCACAAGCTATCAGATTTATTTTATTATATATGTTAGTTTAATTATTAGTTTTTTTTTTTAAGCTTTTGTCAAATTAGATGTAGTTTTTGTCCATAGTTTAGTGGTTATCACTTTAGCTTACCACGCTCAAGAGGCCCGGTTCGATTATGGTCTGAACCATGTAGTTTGCAATTCACAACTGTTGACAATATTTAGATTTGTTTAGAATAGAAATTTTTATTCATAATTCTTTCCAAGATCTGCTGCTTAAATATTAGTTTTGATGTATTGATTAATATCATTTAAAGTTAATCCTTAGCATTTTATAATTTCTTGGAAACGAGGTTCCGTAGTGTAGTGGTTATCACGTTCGCTTTACACGCCAAAGGTCCCCGGTTCGATCCCGGGCGGAACCATTTAAATTTTTTTGCATGTGTACGTTTTAGGCTTCCTTTTACATGGCAATGGTTATTTTACTGCCTGAACTGTGCTCACAATTTCAATGATTTTATTGATATTATACATTATGTTTAGTTTTTATATATTTATTTTAGCTAACGTCAAACACAACAGAGTGCGGTTCCGTAGTGTAGTGGTTATCACGTTCGCTTAACACGCGAAAGGTCCCTGGTTCGATCCCGGGTGGAACCATTTAATTTTTGTTTTGCATGTGTACATTTTACGCCTTAATTGAAACGAATATATTCATTTCATTTATAAATGTGCTCACAAGCTAACAGATTTTTGTTTATTATATATGTTAGTTTAAGTATTAGATTTCTTTTATTTTTGTTAACGTTAAATAAATGGTAGTATTGTTCCGTAGTGTAGTGGTTATCACGTTCGCTTACACACGTGAAATTTTCTCGGTTTGATCCCGAACAGAGACAGTTCCATTTTGTTTTATATATCAATGGTTTTCACCTCCATTAAAATGATATTCTCATTTTATTGATTTAAATATGCTCACATGCTACCAGATATATTTAATTATATACGTAATTTGTAATTATTTATTTTTTATTTCAGCTACCGTCAAGCACGATGGAGTACGGTTCCGTAGTGTAGTGGTTATCACGTTCGCTTAACACGCGAAAGGTCCCCGGTGCGATCCCGGGCGGAACCATGTAAATTCTGTTTTGCAAGTGTACATTATACGCCTTAATTTAAATGAATATTTTCATGTCATTTATAAATGTGCTCAGAAGCTATCAGATTTATTTTATTATATATGTTAGTTTAATTATTAGTTTTTTTTTTTTTTTTTAGCTTTTGTCAAATTAGATGTAGTTTTTGTCCATAGTTTAGTGGTTATCACTTTAGCTTACCACGCTGAAGAGGCCCGGTTCGATTACGGGCTGAACCATGTAGTTTTCAATTCACAACTGTTGACAATATTTAGATTTGTTTAGAATAGAAATTTTTATTCATAATTCTTTCCAAGATCTGCTGCTTAAATATTAGTTTTGATGTATTGATTATTATCATTTAAAGTTAATCCTTAGCATTTTATAATTTGTTGAACACGAGGTTCCGTAGTGTTGTGGTTATCACGTTCGCTTAACACGCGAAAGGTCCCCGGTTCGATCCCGGGTGGAACCATGTAATTTCTGTTTCGCGAGTGTACATTATACGCCATAATTTAAATTAATATTTTCATTTCATTTATAAATGTGCTCACAAGCTAACAGAAGTTTGTTTATTATATATGTTAGTTTAAGTATTAGATTTCTTTTATTTTAGTTAACGTTAAATAAGTGGTAGTATTGTTCCGTAGTGTAGTGGTTATCACGTTCGCTTACACACGTGAAATTTTCTCGGTTTGATCCCGAGCAGAGACAGTTCCATTTTGTTTTACATATCCATGGTTTTCACCTCCATTAAAATAATATTCTCATTATATTGATTTAAATGTGCTCACATGCTACCAGATGTATTTAATTATATACATTATTTTTAATAAATTTATTTTTTATTTCAGCTGCCATCAAGCACTGCAGAATACGGTTCCGTAGTGAAGTGGTTATCACGTTCGCTTAACACGCGAAAGGGACCCGGTTCGATCCCGGGCGGAACCATGTAATTTCTGTTTTGCAAGTGTACATTATACGCCTTAATTTAAATGAATATTTTCATGTCATTTATAAATGTGCTCAGAAGCTATCAGATTTATTTTATTATATATGTTAGTTTAATTATTAGTTTTTTTTTTTTTTTTTAGCTTTTGTCAAATTAGATGTAGTTTTTGTCCATAGTTTAGTGGTTATCACTTTAGCTTACCACGCTGAAGAGGCCCGGTTCGATTACGGGCTGAACCATGTAGTTTTCAATTCACAACTGTTGACAATATTTAGATTTGTTTAGAATAGAAATTTTTATTCATAATTCTTTCCAAGATCTGCTGCTTAAATATTAGTTTTGATGTATTGATTATTATCATTTAAAGTTAATCCTTAGCATTTTATAATTTGTTGAACACGAGGTTCCGTAGTGTTGTGGTTATCACGTTCGCTTAACACGCGAAAGGTCCCCGGTTCGATCCCGGGTGGAACCATGTAATTTCTGTTTCGCGAGTGTACATTATACGCCTTAATTTAAATTAATATTTTCATTTCATTTATAAATGTGCTCACAAGCTAACAGAAGTTTGTTTATTATATATGTTAGTTTAAGTATTAGATTTCTTTTATTTTAGTTAACGTTAAATAAGTGGTAGTATTGTTCCGTAGTGTAGTGGTTATCACGTTCGCTTACACACGTGAAATTTTCTCGGTTTGATCCCGAGCAGAGACAGTTCCATTTTGTTTTACATATCCATGGTTTTCACCTCCATTAAAATAATATTCTCATTATATTGATTTAAATGTGCTCACATGCTACCAGATGTATTTAATTATATACATTATTTTTAATAAATTTATTTTTTATTTCAGCTGCCATCAAGCACTGCAGAATACGGTTCCGTAGTGAAGTGGTTATCACGTTCGCTTAACACGCGAAAGGGACCCGGTTCGATCCCGGGCGGAACCATGTAATTTCTGTTTTGCAAGTGTACATTATACGCCTTAATTTAAATGAATATTTTCATGTCATTTATAAATGTGCTCACCAGCTATCAGATTTTTGTTTATTATATATGTTAGTTTAAGTATTAGATTTTTTTTCATTTTAGCTAACGTTAAATAAGTGGTAGTATTGTTCCGTAGTGTAGTGGTTATCACGTTCGCTTCACACGCGAAATGTCCCCGGTTCGATCCCGGGCGGAACCATGTAATTTTTGTTTTGCAAGTGTACATTATACGCCTTAATTTAAATGAATATTTTCATGTCATTTATTAATGTGCTCACAAGCTATCAGATTTATTTTATTATATATGTTAGTTTAATTATTAGTTTTTTTTTTTTTTTTTTTTTTTTTAGCTTTTGTCAAATTAGATGTAGTTTTTGTCCATAGTTTAGTGGTTATCACTTTAGCTTACCACGCTGAAGAGGCCCGGTTCGATTACGGGCTGAACCATGTAGTTTTCAATTCACAACTGTTGACAATATTTAGATTTGTTTAGAATAGAAATTTTTATTCATAATTCTTTCCAAGATCTGCTGCTTAAATATTAGTTTTGATGTATTGATTATTATCATTTAAAGTTAATCCTTAGCATTTTATAATTTGTTGAACACGAGGTTCCGTAGTGTTGTGGTTATCACGTTCGCTTAACACGCGAAAGGTCCCCGGTTCGATCCCGGGTGGAACCATTTAATTTTTGTTTTGCATGTGTACATTTTACGCCTTAATTCAAACGAATATTTTCATTTCATTCATAAATGTGCTCACAAGCTTACAGATTTATTTTATTATTTATATTAGTTTATGTATTAGATTTTTTTTCATTTTAGCTAACGTTAAATAAGTGGTAGTATTTTTCCGTAGTGTAGTGGTTATCACGTTCGCGTAACACGTGAAATTTTCTCGGTTTGATCCGAGCAGAGACAGTTCCATTTTGTTTTACATATCCATGGTTTTCACCTCCATTAAAATAATATTCTCATTTTATTGATTTAAATGTGCTCACATGCTACCAGATATATTTAATTATATACATTATTTTTAATACATTTATTTTTTATTTCAGCTGCCATCAAGCACTGCAGAATACGGTTCCGTAGTGTAGTGGTTATCACGTTCGCTTACACACGTGAAATTTTCTCGGTTTGATCCCGAGCAGAGACAGTTCCATTTTGTTTTACATATCCATGGTTTTCACCTCCATTAAAATAATATTCTCATTTTATTGATTTAAATATGCTCACATGCTACCAGATATATTTAATGATATACATTATTTTTAATACATTTATTTTTTATTTCAGCTGCCATCAAGCACTGCAGTTGGTTGGTTGTACTCAGATTATCTGGCGCCGTCAGCATCACGAGGGCTATAATGCGCCGAAACATTTCGTCATTTAACAAACCAACATACATTTACAAACACCCATGCCAAACACGGGACTCGAACCCGCAACCTCGCGGTCTAGAAGCCAGCATGCTAACCACTATACCGTTCAAGCACTGCAGAATACGGTTCCGTAGTGTAGTGGTTATCACGTTCGCTTAACACGCGAAAGGGCCCCGGTTCGATCCCGGGCGGAACCATGTAATTTCTGTTTTGCAAGTGTACATTATACGCCTTAATTTAAATGAATATTTTCATGTCATTTATAAATGTGCTCACAAGCTATCAGATTTATTTTATTATATATGTTAGTTTAATTATTAGTTTTTTTTTTTTTTAGCTTTTGTCAAATTAGATGTAGTTTTTGTCCATAGTTTAGTGGTTATCACTTTAGCTTACCACGCTAAAGAGGCCCGGTTCGATTACGGTCTGAACCATGTAGTTTGCAATTCACAACTGTTGACAATATTTAGATTTGTTTAGAATAGAAATTTTTATTCATAATTCTTTCCAAGATCTGCTGCTTAAATATTAGTTTTGATGTATTGATTATTATCATTTAAAGTTAATCCTTAGCATTTTATAATTTCTTGGAAACGAGGTTCCGCAGTGTAGTGGTTATCACGTTCGCTTTACACGCCAAAGGTCCCCGGTTCGATCCCTGGCGGAACCATTTAAATTTTTTTGCATGTGTACGTTTTAAGCTTCCTTTTACATGGCAATGGTTATTTTACTGCCTGAACTGTGCTCACAATTTCAATGATTGTATTGATATTATACATTATGTTTAGTTTTTATATATTTATTTTAGCTAACGTCAAACACAACAGAGTGCGGTTCCGTAGTGTAGTGGTTATCACGTTCGCTTAACACGCGAAAGGTCCCCGGTTCGATCCCGGGTGGAACCATTTAATTTTTGTTTTGCATGTGTACATTTTACGCCTTAATTGAAACGAATATTTTCATTTCATTCATAAATGTGCTCACAAGCTTACAGATTTATTTTATTATTTATATTAGTTTAAGTATTAGATTTTTTTTCATTTTAGCTAACGTTAAATAAGTGGTAGTATTTTTCCGTAGTGTAGTGGTTATCACGTTCGCTTAACACGCGAAAGGTCCCTGGTTCGATCCCGGGTGGAACCATTTAATTTTTGTTTTGCATGTGTACATTTTACGCCTTAATTGAAACGAATATATTCATTTCATTTATAAATGTGCTCACAAGCTAACAGAATTTTGTTTATTATATATGTTAGTTTAAGTATTAGATTTCTTTTATTTTTGTTAACGTTAAATAAATGGTAGTATTGTTCCGTAGTGTAGTGGTTATCACGTTCGCTTACACACGTGAAATTTTCTCGGTTTGATCCCGAACAGAGACAGTTCCATTTTGTTTTATATATCAATGGTTTTCACCTCCATTAAAATGATATTCTCATTTTATTGATTTAAATGTGCTCACATGCTACCATATATATTTAATTATATACGTAATTTTTAATTATTTATTTTTTATTTCAGCTACCGTCAAGCACGATGGAGTACGGTTCCGTAGTGTAGTGGTTATCACGTTCGCTTAACACGCGAAAGGTCCCCGGTGCGATCCCGGGCGGAACCATGTAATTTCTATTTTGCAAGTGTACATTATACGCCTTAATTTAAATGAATATTTTCATGTCATTTATAAATGTGCTCAGAAGCTATCAGATTTATTTTATTATATATGTTAGTTTAATTATTAGTTTTTTTTTTTTTTTTTTAGCTTTTGTCAAATTAGATGTAGTTTTTGTCCATAGTTTAGTGGTTATCACTTTAGCTTACCACGCTGAAGAGGCCCGGTTCGATTACGGGCTGAACCATGTAGTTTTCAATTCACAACTGTTGACAATATTTAGATTTGTTTAGAATAGAAATTTTTATTCATAACTAGCTGACCCGGCGAACTTCGTTCCGCCTTAATGGCAATAAATAAGCAGTTTGTGTTTTTTTTTATTGGAAAAAATACAAAAAAATTAAATACCTACATTAATCATTCATTATTATTTCTGTATTTTAGTACATAGGTTGCTCTTCACTTAAGTACCTTGTGATACACGACATTTTTTGTTTTATTATCAGGCGCAAAAACAAACAACGCAGATGGTCTTCCGACCCGTGAACATGCCACGTATAATTGACCATGGGAAAAACATGAATGTTCTAGATTTAAACCACAAACTTTTAAGGATTGGCCTTGTGATTTGTTGATAGTCATGGCAAATGCAAGACGTATCGGAAATTGAAGTCTTTTAAATTCAAACGGCATATCGGTTGGGATCATCGGGATCTTCGGAATAAGAACTTCCTCACCTTTGAATTTTCCTATCATTATCGTAGCGTATATTACATTGCTCATCAATTTTCTAACCACCAAACGCGTACCGTTGCACAGTTTTGGTTGGTTTATGTTTCGAAGCATGATTACTACGGAGCCAACCTTTAGGCGTAAATTGTGCGGTGGTAAGCCAGGCACGTCCAAAGAGTTTAAAAATTCAATTGGATAGTTGGTGGCTTCATCTTCATTTGTGATGCAGTCAATAGATTTAAATGTATGCCTTGTTCCAATGATCTTATTTTGAATTATGTAGTTCAGGTCATCTACATATTTATTCTTAGCCGCTAAAATTGCTCGCTCACTCAACCATTCATTATTTTTGTAGTTAGAAATAATGTTTGGAAATACATTGTTGATAAGTTCGTCTTTTGATGAGACAAAATTACAGAAATTATTTGGAAATGATATTAATCCGCTCGATTCATCGACAGGTACTTGACCATTACCGATAGTCAGCAATTGCTCCGAGAAATCTTCAGCAGATGTATCATTAAGCAATGTAACTCTCATGTTTGTTGTCAGCTGCAGTTTCTTCACATAGCGCCATAGATTTGACGATTTGAGGCAAGCGTTTATTTCGTCGGCAGCCGTAGATCTTGGAATTACTGGCAGTATTTGGCGGAAATCGCCAGACAGTAAAATCATTGCTCCTCCAAAACATCTCGAGTCATTGCGTAAATCTTTTAATGTTCGGTTAAGTGCTTCTAATGCACGTTTATGCGCCATTGTGCATTCGTCCCAGATGATGATTTTCGATGCCGCTAAAACTTTGGCCATTGCTGAGTGTTTTGCAATATTACACGTTGGTTCTTCAATAGTTTGAAGATTTAACGGTAATTTTAATGCTGAATGAGCCGTACGGCATCCTTCTAACAATGTGGCTGCTATTCCAGAAGAAGCAACTGCAACCGCTATGTTGGATCTCGCCCGAACAGTTGCTAAAACTAATGACATGAGGAATGTCTTGCCAGTTCCACCAGGGGCATCTAGGAAATATATACCACCATTTTCATCATCGATTGCCTTCATTAAAGTATCATAAACTTCCTTTTGTTGGTAATTCAACAGGGGTACATTCGTTTGAACTACTAAATCTAATTCCTGGTGATCATATTCACGTTCCCGTTCCAATTCTCGATTAAATGCGTCATTCATTTCACGATATGGCGCTGGCATTCCTAACCTGATTAATAAATTACCGCACATGAGGTAACACATATCTTCGATCAAGAGTAAAGCACGATTATGTATCTCCTCATTCATCTCAATATCGTGATTTCTGGAACTGACACGAATTTGATGTAAAATATCTTCTGACATATTATCCTTGTATTTGTGCCACAGGTTACATGGGTTTGATGGAAAACATGTCGAAATTATGATAGCGAATAATGTGCATATCTGACTTGGAGATGCAGAGATAATGGCTTCAGCGATTGTCGTATCCCAATGGGTATCGTTTTCTAATAAGTTCAATTCTTCACATGCAGCACGATATGTTGGGAATATTACACCATTAACAGTTCGTAGTGTCTCAAATGACGTTGGCCCACGCACATTTACCAGCAACAACCGCAAATAGAAACATTCATCATTCTTTGGATGAACTGTATACATACGACCAAGAGCATCAGTAGAACGCACATCTGGATACCCAGGAACTGCATCGCCTTGCTTCCGTCTTTGAAAATTCTTCGATGAAGCATTCCAAGTATAATAACGTGGCATCTCCGAGTAAAGCAAAGTTCGTGCAAACTGATCGCTTTGGCAGATTGCAAAAAAACTGGTCAATGTAGTTGTTGGAGGTGTTTCAGCACGTTGCGTAGCATTCGAAGCCGTGAAATATACTCGTTGACCATTCTCCAGATGCACCGCCAAATGCATAACAGTAGGATGACGTTCGTGAATGGGAAATGCGAATATACGCCAAATCGCTTCATTACAGTTCACATAACGACCAACTTGATAACGTGAAATTTCATCGTTGGTATTCGAGGATTGCAATCCAAAAACTGCCATATCACTGCCTTTCGTGACATATTTGCAAATATATTTTATGGACTTAACTGAATTGCAGTATTCAACGTTGCAATGTGTCTTGAACGTTTTAGAAATAAGTGGCGAATATGGAACAATCCAACTGTTGTCGACAACGAAATCCATTCTTTTCACTTTCGTTGTGACAGTTCGACCGTTGTCATCTGGTGATCGACGCCGATACAGCGGATAACCATCGTTGCCAGTGATAGTCTCCGCCGTTAATTTCCGTGGATATCGTTTAGAGCACTTTCCATCGACCATGCAAGGTGATTGGGGATTGATGGCACCACACGGTCCATGAATCATATTAGTAGTAACAACATCATGTAGGTCTGGATCGACTTCATGATCAGGAATCTCGGCACATATGATATCATCTATTTGGTCAGGCTGAATTCTTTCCACTAACCAAATAAGAATGTGTGAGTGCGGCAGGCCTCGCTTTTGCCATTCGATTGAATACATCCAGCATCGAGTGTCTCCAAAGACGCGTTGTTTAACAATAAAGTTCATCAGGGACCGAATTTTTTGCCTGAATATACGTGCTGTGATGTCGTTTCTATCACTTGATGTTTGTCCGGGAAGCAGCAATTGAGTAATTTCTATCCATTTTGGATTACAGGTGAAAGTAATAAAGAGATCTGGCCGACAGTAATGACGAACATATGTCATTGCATCTTGTGCATATTCATGCATATGACGTGGACTACCAATGTACGTCGCCGGCAGAATAGTTAATCGACCAATATTAGCTGCATTTTCTTCAGTACTAACTGCATCACGTAAATGGATGTACTCCTCAGAACGCAGTTTGGCTTGGTTCAACCTAATGAATGTTAAACGTTCCGTTTCTATTTTTACATACATGTCAACGCAATACTGCTGAAACAATCGACGAAACCGCATCAAATAGTTGTCAGCATTTTGACGAATCATCAAACGATATGCGTAATAATTCATTGAGCTAACTTTCTTTGTAGTTTCTTCACCTGAAATTAAAAATTTGATAATTAACCATTTCAAAGGCAAACAATACAGACATTAACCATTTTTTTAATAAGCATTATTTTAAATCAGTGTCTTTCACAAATAAATGAAATAAATTATGATACTGATACTCACCATTCAATGGATTTATCATTTTAATATTAAAATAATATCCATCTTCTCCTTGCCAAAACATCAGCGGGTATTGCAATGCGTCATATGATCGATGAGTTTCAGATATTTGTTGCAGTTGCCCAGTATCGCGACGTGTAAGCACAATATCGCGTTTTTCCAATTGTTCACCAACAATCAGGATGGCAACTTCGTCTAATGTTGGAGCATTAAATGTGCGTTCATGTGTTCCAGATGGTCGTTTATCTGCTTTGATGACAACTTTATAGTCATCACTTGGCATGCGCTCTAAGCATTCTTAAACAACCTGACCAACGCATGATGTTCATGAAGCAGACACTGCAAGTCTTGAAGAATTGCTCGCTTCATTCCTGCATTGATCCCTAGGCGTCGATCAAGTTGTTCTTCCATGTTGCCCATGAAATATATTTGTAAAAATTTATTCTGTGTATCTTCGAAAGGTAGTAATGATCCAATTCGATGGTGAATCTGTCCTTGTATCTACAAAATAAAAACCAGACAGTATTAACTGGGTTATAAACACTTTTTTCGGTGGGAAAGTAGAGTTCAGAATTAGCAAATATTTTTGGGTGGGAGAGTAGAGTTCAGAATTAGCAAATATAATACATACCAATAGATAAAGTAAGTTATTCTTTAACTACATTCTATGTAAGTACAAAAATAAATACCTTAAATGTCGGATTAAATCCTCGTTCTTCGATAATATCTGCCCCAAATGACGTCATTTGGAAACAACCATTGTATTTTTGAGTGTTTGCAAGAAAGTGGCGTGATTCTTGTGTTTCGCCACAAAGCAATGAATACAATGGCTCATGTGGCGGAGTCAACAACGGTAATTTCACTTTACCATTAAGGCAGCATAATCCAGCCGTTTCTCCGGAAAACTTTAATGCACCACAATACTCACAAACAACGTCCATTTGCCCAATACAAACGCTAGGATGCAAGCTGTAATCATTGCTGCAATCGTATCGAAACGCTGCTCGATTCAAATCAGCACTTGATAAATATCTTGTTCTGCGTCGCAAATTATCTATTTGTTGACCTCTGTTGTTCGCTCGACGATTCCGCATTGCCAACCGAGCTGTTTCACGGGCTGCTTCACTTTGCTCTCGTGATTGAGAAGCACGAAGTCGAGCCATACTATCGCGGCGCTGTTCACGTGCAATTTCTTGTTCTTCTTCAGTCCTTTCATTTGCAGTATTTCGTATTCTTCTTGCATTACGGCTTTGTCGGGAAAGATTCGATCGTCTTGCTCGCGGCATTATTAATTAAACTTCACTTCACTTCAATTCACCTAAAAATTTATTTCAAAACTCAAATTTTCAACCATACCGAGTTTTATAAATATCAAATTGTCATCTATACGTCATTACATAGCTGTCATTATACGTCAATTACATAGCTATCATTTGCGTTTTGTTATTCCAAGTCTGATTCTTTTTTGTTATACCACGTTTTATAGTGACTGACGTTTCATGTAAAGTCACACGGGAACGCTGTCGAACGGGATAAAAAGTATCTTATGTCCGTCTCCTGGCTCTAAGCTACCTCCATACCAATTTTCACCCAAATCTGTTCTGCCGTTCTTGAGTTATAAGTGGTGTAACTAACACGACTTTCTTTTATATATATAGATATACGTAATTTTTAATTATTTATTTTTTATTTCAGCTACCGTCAAGAACGATAGAGTACGGTTCCGTAGTGTAGTGGTTATCACGTTTGCTTAACACGCGAAAGGTCCCCGGTTCGATCCCGGGCGGAACCATGTAATTTCTGTTTTGCAAGTGTACATTATACGCCTTAATTTAAATGAAAATTTTCATGTCATTTATAAATGTGCTCACAAGCTATCAGATTTATTTTATTATATATGTTAGTTTAATGATTAGTTTTTTTTTTTTTTTTTTTAGCTTTTGTCAAATTAGATGTAGTTTTTGTCCATAGTTTAGTGGTTATCACTTTAGCTTACCATACTGAAGAGGCCCGGTTCGATCCCGTGCGGAACCATGTAATTTTTGTTTTGCATGTGTACATTTTACGCCTTAATTGAAACGAATATTTTCATTTCATTCATAAATGTGCTCACAAGCTTACAGATTTATTTTATTATTTATATTAGTTTAAGTATTAGATTTTTTTTCATTTTAGCTAACGTTAAATAAGTGGTAGTATTGTTCCGTAGATTAGTGGTTATCAAGTTCGCTTACACACGTGAAATTTTCTCGGTTTGATCCCGAGCAGAGACAGTTCCATTTTGTTTTACATATCAATGGTTTTCACCTCCATTAAAATGATATTCTCATTTTATTGATTTAAATGTGCTCACATGCTACCAGATATATTTAATTATATACGTAATTTTTAATTATTTATTTTTTATTTCAGCTACCGTCAAGAACGATAGAGTACGGTTCCGTAGTGTAGTGGTTATCACGTTTGCTTAACACGCGAAAGGTCCCCGGTTCGATCCCGGGCGGAACCATGTAATTTCTGTTTTGCAAGTGTACATTATACGCCTTAATTTAAATGAATATTTTCATGTCATTTATAAATGTGCTCACAAGCTATCATATTTATTTTATTATATATGTTAGTTTAATTATTAGTTTTTTTTTTTTTAGCTTTTGTCAAATTAGATGTAGTTTTTGTCCATAGTTTAGTGGTTATCACTTTAGCTTACCACGCTAAAGAGGCCCGGTTCGATTACGGGCTGAACCATGTAGTTTGCAATTCACAACTGTTGACAATATTTAGATTTGTTTAGAATAGAAATTTTTATTCATAATTCTTTCCAAGATCTGCTGCTTAAATATTAGTTTTGATGTATTGATTATTATCATTTAAAGTTAATCCTTAGCATTTTATAATTTCTTGGAAACTAGGTTCCGTAGTGTAGTGGTTATCACGTTCGCTTTACACGCCAAAGGTCCCCGGTTCGATCCCGGGCGGAACCATTTAAATTTTTTTGCATGTGTACGTTTTAAGCTTCCTTTTACATGGCAATGGTTATTTTACTGCCTGAACTGTGCTCAAAATTTCAATGATTTTATTGATATTATACATTATGTTTAGTTTTTATATATTTATTTTAGCTAACGTCAAACACAACAGAGTGCGGTTCCGTAGTGTAATGGTTATCACGTTCGCTTAACACGCGAAAGGTCCCCGGTTCGATCCGGAACCATTTAATTTTTGTTTTGCATGTGTACATTTTACGCCTTAATTGAAACGAATATATTCATTTCATTTATAAATGTGCTCACAAGCTAACAGATTTTTGTTTATTATATATGTTAGTTTAAGTATTAGATTTCTTTTATTTTTGTTAACTTTAAATAAATGGTAGTATTGTTCCGTAGTGTAGTGGTTATCACGTTCGCTTACACACATGAAATTTTCTCGGTTTGATCCCGAACAGAGACAGTTCCATTTTGTTTTATATATCAATGGTTTTCACCTCCATTAAAATGATATTCTCATTTTATTGATTTAAATGTGCTCACTTGCTACCAGATATATTTAATTATATACGTAATTTTTAATTATTTATTTTTTTATTTCAGCTACCGTCAAGCACTCTAGAATACAGTTCCGTAGTGTAGTGGTTATCACGTTCGCTTCACACGCGAAAGGTCCCCGGTTCGATCCCGGGCGGAACCATGTAATTTCTGTTTCGCAAGTGTACATTATACGCCTTAATTTAAATTAATATTTTCATTTCATTTATAAATGTGCTCACAAGCTAACAGATTTTTGTTTATTATATATGTTAGTTTAAGTATTAGATTTCTTTTATTTTAGTTAACGTTAAATAAGTGGTAGTATTGTTCCGTAGTGTAGTGGTTATCACGTTCGTTTACACACGTGAAATTTTCTCGGTTTGATCCCGATCAGAGACAGTTCCATTTTGTTTTATATATCAATGGTTTTCACCTCCATTAAAATGATATTCTCATTTTATTGATTTAAATGTGCTCACATGCTACCAGATATATTTAATTATATACGTAATTTTTAATTATTTATTTTTTATTTCAGCTACCGTCAAGCACTTAAGAATACGGTTCCGTAGTGTAGTTGTTATCACGTTCGCTTAACACGCGAAAGGTCCCCTGTTCGATCCCGGGCGGAACCGTTTAATTTTTGGTTTTTCATGTCCATATTTCAAGCCTTAATTGAAACGAATATATTCATTTCATTTATAAATGTGCTCACAAGCTAACAGATTTTTGTTTATTATATATGTTAGTTTAAGTATTAGATTTCCTTTATTTTAGTTAACGTTAAATAAGTGGTAGTATTGTTCCGTAGATTAGTGGTTATCAAGTTCGCTTACACACGTGAAATTTTCTCGGTTTGATCCCGAGCAGAGACAGTTCCATTTTGTTTTACATATCAATGGTTTTCACCTCCATTAAAATGATATTCTCATTTTATTGATTTAAATGTGCTCACATGCTACCAGATATATTTAATTATATACGTAATTTTTAATTATTTATTTTTTATTTCAGCTACCGTCAAGAACGATAGAGTACGGTTCCGTAGTGTAGTGGTTATCACGTTTGCTTAACACGCGAAAGGTCCCCGGTTCGATCCCGGGCGGAACCATGTAATTTCTGTTTTGCAAGTGTACATTATACGCCTTAATTTAAATGAATATTTTCATGTCATTTATAAATGTGCTCACAAGCTATCAGATTTATTTTATTATATATGTTAGTTTAATTATTAGTTTTTTTTTTTTTTAGCTTTTGTCAAATTAGATGTAGTTTTTGTCCATAGTTTAGTGGTTATCACTTTAGCTTACCACGCTGAAGAGGCCCGGTTCGATCCCGTGCGGAACCATGTAATTTTTGTTTTGCATGTGTACATTTTACGCCTTAATTGAAACGAATATTTTCATTTCATTCATAAATGTGCTCACAAGCTTACAGATTTATTTTATTATTTATATTAGTTTATGTATTAGATTTTTTTTCATTTTAGCTAACGTTAAATAAGTGGTAGTATTTTTCCGTAGTGTAGTGGTTATCACGTTCGCGTAACACGTGAAATTTTCTCGGTTTGATCCGAGCAGAGACAGTTCCATTTTGTTTTACATATCCATGGTTTTCACCTCCATTAAAATAATATTCTCATTTTATTGATTTAAATGTGCTCACATGCTACCAGATATATTTAATTATATACATTATTTTTAATAAATTTATTTTTTATTTCAGCTGCCATCAAGCACTGCAGAATACGGTTCCGTAGTGTAGTGGTTATCACGTTCGCTTAACACGCGGAAGGGCCCCGGTTCGATCCCGGGCGGAACCATGTAATTTCTGTTTTGCAAGTGTACATTATACGCCTTAATTTAAATGAATATTTTCATGTCATTTATAAATGTGCTCACAAGCTATCAGATTTTTGTTTATTATATATGTTAGTTTAAGTATTAGATTTCTTTTATTTTAGTTAACGTTAAATAAGTGGTAGTATTTTTCCGTAGTGTAGTGGTTATCACGTTCGCTTACACACGTGAAATTTTCTCGGTTTGATCCCGAGCAGAGACAGTTCCATTTTGTTTTACATATCCATGGTTTTCACCTCCATTAAAATAATATTCTCATTTTATTGATTTAAATGTGCTAACATGCTACCAGATATATTTAATTATATACATTATTTTTAATACATTTATTTTTTATTTCAGCTGCCATCAAGCACTGCAGAATACGGTTCCGTAGTGTAGTGGTTATCATGTTCGCTTACACACGTGAAATTTTCTCGGTTTGATCCCGAGCAGAGACAGTTCCATTTTGTTTTACATATCCATGGTTTTCACCTCCATTAAAATAATATTCTCATTTTATTGATTTAAATATGCTCACATGCTACCAGATATATTTAATGATATACATTATTTTTAATACATTTATTTTTTATTTCAGCTGCCATCAAGCACTGCAGAATACGGTTCCGTAGTGTAGTGGTTATCACGTTCGCTTAACACGCGAAAGGGCCCCGGTTCGATCCCGTGCGGAACCATGTAATTTCTGTTTCGCAAGTGTACATTATACGCCTTAATTTAAATTAATATTTTCATTTCATTTATAAATGTGCTCACAAGCTAACAGATTTTTGTTTATTATATATGTTAGTTTAAGTATTAGATTTCTTTTATTTTAGTTAACGTTAAATAAGTGGTAGTATTGTTCCGTAGTGTAGTGGTTATCACGTTCGCTTAACACGCGAAAGGTCCCCGGTTCGAACCATTTAATTTTTGTTTTGCATGTGTACATTTTACGCCTTAATTGAAACGAATATATTCATTTCATATATAAATGTGCTCACAAGCTAAC
This sequence comes from Linyphia triangularis, assembly GCA_963978545.1. NCBI lineage: Eukaryota > Metazoa > Arthropoda > Arachnida > Araneae > Linyphiidae > Linyphia > Linyphia triangularis. The sequence goes on from OZ021729.1 coordinate 40,511,739, forward strand.
AGATTTTTGTTTATTATATATGTTAGTTTAAGTATTAGATTTCTTTTATTTTTGTTAACGTTAAATAAATGGTAGTATTGTTCCGTAGTGTAGTGGTTATCACGTTCGCTTACACACGTGAAATTTTCTCGGTTTGATCCCGAACAGAGACAGTTCCATTTTGTTTTATATATCAATGGTTTTCACCTCCATTAAAATGATATTCTCATTTTATTGATTTAAATGTGCTCACATGCTACCATATATATTTAATTATATACGTAATTTTTAATTATTTATTTTTTATTTCAGCTACCGTCAAGCACGATGGAGTACGGTTCCGTAGTGTAGTCGTTATCACGTTCGCTTAACACGCGAAAGGTCCCCGGTTCGATCCCGGGCGGAACCATGTAATTTCTGTTTTGCAAGTGTACATTATACGCCTTAATTTAAATGAATATTTTCATGTCATTTATAAATGTGCTCACAAGCTATCAGATTTATTTTATTATATATGTTAGTTTAATTATTAGGTTTTTTTTTTTTAGCTTTTGTCAAATTAGATGTAGTTTTTGTCCATAGTTTAGTGGTTATCACTTTAGCTTACCACGCTAAAGAGGCCCGGTTCGATTACGGGCTGAACCATGTAGTTTGCAATTCACAACTGTTGACAATATTTAGATTTGTTTAGAATAGAAATTTTTATTCATAATTCTTTACAAGATCTGCTGCTTAAATATTAGTTTTGATGTATTGATTATTATCATTTAAATTAATCCTTAGCATTTTATAATTTCTTGGACACGAGGTTCCGTAGTGTAGTGGTTATCACGTTCGCTTTACACGCCAAAGGTCCCCGGTTCGATCCCGGGCGGAACCATTTAAATATTTTTGCATGTGTACGTTTAAGGCTTCCTTTTACATGGCAATGGTTATTTTACTGCCTGAACTGTGCTCACAATTTCAATGATTTTATTGATATTATACATTATGTTTAGTTTTTATATATTTATTTTAGCTAACGTCAAACACAACAGAGTGCGGTTCCGTAGTGTAGTGGTTATCACGTTCGCTTAACACGCGAAAGGTCCCCGGTTCGATCCCGGGTGGAACCATTTAATTTTTGTTTTGCATGTGTACATTTTACGCCTTAATTGAAACGAATATATTCATTTCATTTATAAATGTGCTCACAAGCTAACAGATTTTTGTTTATTATATATGTTAGTTTAAGTATTAGATTTCTTTTATTTTTGTTAACGTTAAATAAATGGTAGTATTGTTCCGTAGTGTAGTGGTTATCACGTTCGCTTACACACGTGAAATTTTCTCGGTTTGATCCCGAACAGAGACAGTTCCATTTTGTTTTATATATCAATGGTTTTCACCTCCATTAAAATGATATTCTCATTTTATTGATTTAAATATGCTCACATGCTACCAGATATATTTAATTATATACGTAATTTTTAATTATTTATTTTTTTATTTCAGCTACCGTCAAACACAACAGAGTGCGGTTCCGTAGTGTAGTGGTTATCACGTTCGCTTAACACGCGAAAGGTCCCCGGTTCGATCCCGGGCGGAACCATGTAATTTCTGTTTCGCAAGTGTACATTATACGCCTTAATTTAAATTAATATTTTCATTTCATTTATAAATGTGCTCACAAGCTAACAGATTTTTGTTTATTATATATGTTAGTTTAAGTATTAGATTTCTTTTATTTTAGTTAACGTTAAATAAGTGGTAGTATTGTTCCGTAGTGTAGTGGTTATCACGTTCGCTTAACACGCGAAAGGTCCCCGGTTCGAACCATTTAATTTTTGTTTTGCATGTGTACATTTTACGCCTTAATTGAAACGAATATATTCATTTCATATATAAATGTGCTCACAAGCTAACAGATTTTTGTTTATTATATATGTTAGTTTAAGTATTAGATTTCTTTTATTTTTGTTAACGTTAAATAAATGGTAGTATTGTTCCGTAGTGTAGTGGTTATCACGTTCGCTTACACACGTGAAATTTTCTCGGTTTGATCCCGAACAGAGACAGTTCCATTTTGTTTTATATATCAATGGTTTTCACCTCCATTAAAATGATATTCTCATTTTATTGATTTAAATGTGCTCACATGCTACCATATATATTTAATTATATACGTAATTTTTAATTATTTATTTTTTATTTCAGCTACCGTCAAGCACGATGGAGTACGGTTCCGTAGTGTAGTCGTTATCACGTTCGCTTAACACGCGAAAGGTCCCCGGTTCGATCCCGGGCGGAACCATGTAATTTCTGTTTTGCAAGTGTACATTATACGCCTTAATTTAAATGAATATTTTCATGTCATTTATAAATGTGCTCACAAGCTATCAGATTTATTTTATTATATATGTTAGTTTAATTATTAGGTTTTTTTTTTTTAGCTTTTGTCAAATTAGATGTAGTTTTTGTCCATAGTTCAGTGGTTATCACTTTAGCTTACCACGCTAAAGAGGCCCGGTTCGATTACGGGCTGAACCATGTAGTTTGCAATTCACAACTGTTGACAATATTTAGATTTGTTTAGAATAGAAATTTTTATTCATAATTCTTTCCAAGATCTGCTGCTTAAATATTAGTTTTGATGTATTGATTATTATCATTTAAAGTTAATCCTTAGCATTTTATAATTTCTTGGAAACGAGGTTCCGTAGTGTAGTGGTTATCACGTTCGCTTTACACGCCAAAGGTCCCCGGTTCGATCCCGGGCGGAACCATTTAAATTTTTTTGCATGTGTACGTTTTAAGCTTCCTTTTACATGGCAATGGTTATTTTACTGCCTGAACTGTGCTCACAATTTCAATGATTTTATTGATATTATACATTATGTTTAGTTTTTATATATTTATTTTAGCTAAGATCAAACACAACAGAGTGCGGTTCCGTAGTGTAGTGGTTATCACGTTCGCTTTACACGCCAAAGGTCCCCGGTTCGATCCCGGGTGGAACCATTTAATTTTTGTTTTGCTTGTGTACATTTTACGCCTTAATTGAAACGAATATTTTCATTTCATTCATAAATGTGCTCACAAGCTTACAGATTTATTTTATTATTTATATTAGTTTAAGTATTAGATTTTTTTTCATTTTAGCTAACGTTAAATAAGTGGTAGTATTTTTCCGTAGTGTAGTGGTTATCACGTTCGCGTAACACGTGAAATTTTCTCGGTTTGATCCCGAGCAGAGACAGTTCCATTTTGTTTTATATATCAATGGTTTTCGCCTCCATTAAAATGATATTCTCATTTTATTGATTTAAATGTGCTCACATGCTACCATATATATTTAATTATATACGTAATTTTTAATTATTTATTTTTTATTTCAGCTACCGTCAAACACTCTAGAATACGGTTCCGTAGTGTAGTGGTTATCACGTTCGCTTCACACGCGAAAGGTCCCCGGTTCGATCCCGGGCGGAACCATGTAATTTCTGTTTCGCGAGTGTACATTATACGCCTTAATTTAAATTAATATTTTCATTTCATTTATAAATGTGCTCACAAGCTAACAGATGTTTGTTTATTATATATGTTAGTTTAAGTATTAGATTTCTTTTATTTTAGTTAACGTTAAATAAGTGGTAGTATTGTTCCGTAGTGTAGTGGTTATCACGTTCGCTTACACACGTGAAATTTTCTCGGTTTGATCCCGAGCAGAGACAGTTCCATTTTGTTTTACATATCCATGGTTTTCACCTCCATTAAAATAATATTCTCATTATATTGATTTAAATGTGCTCACATGCTACCAGATGTATTTAATTATATACATTATTTTTAATAAATTTATTTTTTATTTCAGCTGCCATCAAGCACTGCAGAAGACGGTTCCGTAGTGAAGTGGTTATCACGTTCGCTTAACACGCGAAAGGGACCCGGTTCGATCCCGGGCGGAACCATGTAATTTCTGTTTTGCAAGTGTACATTATACGCCTTAATTGAAACGAATATATTCATTTCATTTATAAATGTGCTCACAAGCTAACAGATTTTTGTTTATTATATATGTTAGTTTAAGTATTAGATTTCTTTTATTTTTGTTAACGTTAAATAAATGGTAGTATTGTTCCGTAGTGTAGTGGTTATCACGTTCGCTTACACACGTGAAATTTTCTCGGTTTGATCCCGAACAGAGACAGTTCCATTTTGTTTTATATATCAATGGTTTTCACCTCCATTAAAATGATATTCTCATTTTATTGATTTAAATATGCTCACATGCTACCAGATATATTTAATTATATACGTAATTTGTAATTATTTATTTTTTATTTCAGCTACCGTCAAGCACGATGGAGTACGGTTCCGTAGTGTAGTGGTTATCACGTTCGCTTAACACGCGAAAGGTCCCCGGTGCGATCCCGGGCGGAACCATGTAAATTCTGTTTTGCAAGTGTACATTATACGCCTTAATTTAAATGAATATTTTCATGTCATTTATAAATGTGCTCAGAAGCTATCAGATTTATTTTATTATATATGTTAGTTTAATTATTAGTTTTTTTTTTTTTTTTTAGCTTTTGTCAAATTAGATGTAGTTTTTGTCCATAGTTTAGTGGTTATCACTTTAGCTTACCACGCTGAAGAGGCCCGGTTCGATTACGGGCTGAACCATGTAGTTTTCAATTCACAACTGTTGACAATATTTAGATTTGTTTAGAATAGAAATTTTTATTCATAATTCTTTCCAAGATCTGCTGCTTAAATATTAGTTTTGATGTATTGATTATTATCATTTAAAGTTAATCCTTAGCATTTTATAATTTGTTGAACACGAGGTTCCGTAGTGTTGTGGTTATCACGTTCGCTTAACACGCGAAAGGTCCCCGGTTCGATCCCGGGTGGAACCATGTAATTTCTGTTTCGCGAGTGTACATTATACGCCTTAATTTAAATGAATATTTTCATGTCATTTATAAATGTGCTCACCAGCTATCAGATTTTTGTTTATTATATATGTTAGTTTAAGTATTAGATTTTTTTTCATTTTAGCTAACGTTAAATAAGTGGTAGTATTGTTCCGTAGTGTAGTGGTTATCACGTTCGCTTACACACGTGAAATTTTCTCGATTTGAACCCGAGCAGAGACAGTTCCATTTTGTTTTATATATCATTGGTTTTCGCCTCCATTAAAATGATATTCTCATTTTATTGATTTAAATGTGCTCACATGCTACCATATATATTTAATTATATACATTATTTTTAATAAATTTATTTTTTATTTCAGCTACCGTCAAGCACTTCAGAATACGGTTCCGTAGTGTAGTGGTTATCACGTTCGCTTAACACGCGAAAAGTCCCCGGTTCGATCCCGGGCGGAACCATGTAATTTCTGTTTTGCAAGTGTACATTATACGCCTTAATTTAAATGAATATTTTCATGTCATTTATAAATGTGCTCACAAGCTATCAGATTTTTGTTTATTATATATGTTAGTTTAAGTATTAGATTTCTTTTATTTTAGTTAACGTTAAATAAGTGGTAGTATTATTCCGTAGTGTAGTGGTTATCATGTTCTCTTACACACGTGAAATTTTCTCGGTTTGATCCCGAGCAGAGACAGTTCCATTTTGTTTTATATATCAATGGTTTTCACCTCCATTAAAATTATATTCTCATTTTATTGATTTAAATGTGCTCACATGCTACCAGATATATTTAATTATATACGTAATTTGTAATTATTTATTTTTTTATTTCAGCTACCGTCAAGCACTCTAGAATACGGTTCCGTAGTGTAGTGGTTATCACGTTCGCTTCACACGCGAAATGTCCCCGGTTCGATCCCGGGCGGAACCATGTAATTTTTGTTTTGCAAGTGTACATTATACGCCTTAATTTAAATGAATATTTTCATGTCATTTATTAATGTGCTCACAAGCTATCAGATTTATTTTATTATATATGTTAGTTTAATTATTAGTTTTTTTTTTTTTTTTTTTTTTTAGCTTTTGTCAAATTAGATGTAGTTTTTGTCCATAGTTTAGTGGTTATCACTTTAGCTTACCACGCTGAAGAGGCCCGGTTCGATTACGGGCTGAACCATGTAGTTTTCAATTCACAACTGTTGACAATATTTAGATTTGTTTAGAATAGAAATTTTTATTCATAATTCTTTCCAAGATCTGCTGCTTAAATATTAGTTTTGATGTATTGATTATTATCATTTAAAGTTAATCCTTAGCATTTTATAATTTGTTGAACACGAGGTTCCGTAGTGTTGTGGTTATCACGTTCGCTTAACACGCGAAAGGTCCCCGGTTCGATCCCGGGTGGAACCATTTAATTTTTGTTTTGCATGTGTACATTTTACGCCTTAATTCAAACGAATATTTTCATTTCATTCATAAATGTGCTCACAAGCTTACAGATTTATTTTATTATTTATATTAGTTTATGTATTAGATTTTTTTTCATTTTAGCTAACGTTAAATAAGTGGTAGTATTTTTCCGTAGTGTAGTGGTTATCACGTTCGCGTAACACGTGAAATTTTCTCGGTTTGATCCGAGCAGAGACAGTTCCATTTTGTTTTACATATCCATGGTTTTCACCTCCATTAAAATAATATTCTCATTTTATTGATTTAAATGTGCTCACATGCTACCAGATATATTTAATTATATACATTATTTTTAATACATTTATTTTTTATTTCAGCTGCCATCAAGCACTGCAGAATACGGTTCCGTAGTGTAGTGGTTATCACGTTCGCTTACACACGTGAAATTTTCTCGGTTTGATCCCGAGCAGAGACAGTTCCATTTTGTTTTACATATCCATGGTTTTCACCTCCATTAAAATAATATTCTCATTTTATTGATTTAAATATGCTCACATGCTACCAGATATATTTAATGATATACATTATTTTTAATACATTTATTTTTTATTTCAGCTGCCATCAAGCACTGCAGAATACGGTTCCGTAGTGTAGTGGTTATCACGTTCGCTTAACACGCGAAAGGTCCCCGGTTCGATCCCGGGCGGAACCATGTAATTTCTGTTTTGCAAGTGTACATTATACGCCTTAATTTAAATGAATATTTTCATGTCATTTATAAATGTGCTCACAAGCTATCAGATTTATTTTATTATATATGTTAGTTTAATTATTAGTTTTTTTTTTTTTTAGCTTTTGTCAAATTAGATGTAGTTTTTGTCCATAGTTTAGTGGTTATCACTTTAGCTTACCACGCTAAAGAGGCCCGGTTCGATTACGGTCTGAACCATGTAGTTTGCAATTCACAACTGTTGACAATATTTAGATTTGTTTAGAATAGAAATTTTTATTCATAATTCTTTCCAAGATCTGCTGCTTAAATATTAGTTTTGATGTATTGATTATTATCATTTAAAGTTAATCCTTAGCATTTTATAATTTCTTGGAAACGAGGTTCCGCAGTGTAGTGGTTATCACGTTCGCTTTACACGCCAAAGGTCCCCGGTTCGATCCCGGGCGGAACCATTTAAATTTTTTTGCATGTGTACGTTTTAAGCTTCCTTTTACATGGCAATGGTTATTTTACTGCCTGAACTGTGCTCACAATTTCAATGATTTTATTGATATTATACATTATGTTTAGTTTTTATATATTTATTTTAGCTAACGTCAAACACAACAGAGTGCGGTTCCGTAGTGTAGTGGTTATCACGTTCGCTTAACACGCGAAAGGTCCCCGGTTCGATCCCGGGTGGAACCATTTAATTTTTGTTTTGCATGTGTACATTTTACGCCTTAATTGAAACGAATATTTTCATTTCATTCATAAATGTGCTCACAAGCTTACAGATTTATTTTATTATTTATATTAGTTTAAGTATTAGATTTCTTTTATTTTTGTTAACGTTAAATAAATGGTAGTATTGTTCCGTAGTGTAGTGGTTATCACGTTCGCTTACACACGTGAAATTTTCTCGATTTGAACCCGAGCAGAGACAGTTCCATTTTGTTTTATATATCATTGGTTTTCGCCTCCATTAAAATGATATTCTCATTTTATTGATTTAAATGTGCTCACATGCTACCATATATATTTAATTATATACATTATTTTTAATAAATTTATTTTTTATTTCAGCTACCGTCAAGCACTTCAGAATACGGTTCCGTAGTGTAGTGGTTATCACGTTCGCTTAACACGCGAAAAGTCCCCGGTTCGATCCCGGGCGGAACCATGTAATTTCTGTTTTGCAAGTGTACATTATACGCCTTAATTTAAATGAATATTTTCATGTCATTTATAAATGTGCTCACAAGCTATCAGATTTTTGTTTATTATATATGTTAGTTTAAGTATTAGATTTCTTTTATTTTAGTTAACGTTAAATAAGTGGTAGTATTATTCCGTAGTGTAGTGGTTATCATGTTCTCTTACACACGTGAAATTTTCTCGGTTTGATCCCGAGCAGAGACAGTTCCATTTTGTTTTATATATCAATGGTTTTCACCTCCATTAAAATTATATTCTCATTTTATTGATTTAAATGTGCTCACATGCTACCAGATATATTTAATTATATACGTAATTTGTAATTATTTATTTTTTTATTTCAGCTACCGTCAAGCACTCTAGAATACGGTTCCGTAGTGTAGTGGTTATCACGTTCGCTTCACACGCGAAATGTCCCCGGTTCGATCCCGGGCGGAACCATGTAATTTTTGTTTTGCAAGTGTACATTATACGCCTTAATTTAAATGAATATTTTCATGTCATTTATTAATGTGCTCACAAGCTATCACATTTATTTTATTATATATGTTAGTTTAATTATTAGTTTTTTTTTTTTTTTTTTTTTTAGCTTTTGTCAAATTAGATGTAGTTTTTGTCCATAGTTTAGTGGTTATCACTTTAGCTTACCACGCTGAAGAGGCCCGGTTCGATTACGGGCTGAACCATGTAGTTTTCAATTCACAACTGTTGACAATATTTAGATTTGTTTAGAATAGAAATTTTTATTCATAATTCTTTCCAAGATCTGCTGCTTAAATATTAGTTTTGATGTATTGATTATTATCATTTAAAGTTAATCCTTAGCATTTTATAATTTGTTGAACACGAGGTTCCGTAGTGTTGTGGTTATCACGTTCGCTTAACACGCGAAAGGTCCCCGGTTCGATCCCGGGTGGAACCATTTAATTTTTGTTTTGCATGTGTACATTTTACGCCTTAATTCAAACGAATATTTTCATTTCATTCATAAATGTGCTCACAAGCTTACAGATTTATTTTATTATTTATATTAGTTTATGTATTAGATTTTTTTTCATTTTAGCTAACGTTAAATAAGTGGTAGTATTTTTCCGTAGTGTAGTGGTTATCACGTTCGCGTAACACGTGAAATTTTCTCGGTTTGATCCGAGCAGAGACAGTTCCATTTTGTTTTACATATTCATGGTTTTCACCTCCATTAAAATAATATTCTCATTTTATTGATTTAAATGTGCTCACATGCTACCAGATATATTTAATTATATACATTATTTTTAATACATTTATTTTTTATTTCAGCTGCCATCAAGCACTGCAGAATACGGTTCCGTAGTGTAGTGGTTATCACGTTCGCTTACACACGTGAAATTTTCTCGGTTTGATCCCGAGCAGAGACAGTTCCATTTTGTTTTACATATCCATGGTTTTCACCTCCATTAAAATAATATTCTCATTTTATTGATTTAAATATGCTCACATGCTACCAGATATATTTAATGATATACATTATTTTTAATACATTTATTTTTTATTTCAGCTGCCATCAAGCACTGCAGAATACGGTTCCGTAGTGTAGTGGTTATCACGTTCGCTTAACACTCGAAAGGGCCCCGGTTCGATCCCGGGCGGAACCATGTAATTTCTGTTTTGCAAGTGTACATTATACGCCTTAATTTAAATGAATATTTTCATGTCATTTATAAATGTGCTCACAAGCTATCAGATTTATTTTATTATATATGTTAGTTTAATTATTATTTTTTTTTTTTTTTAGCTTTTGTCAAATTAGATGTAGTTTTTGTCCATAGTTTAGTGGTTATCACTTTAGCTTACCACGCTAAAGAGGCCCGGTTCGATTACGGTCTGAACCATGTAGTTTGCAATTCACAACTGTTGACAATATTTAGATTTGTTTAGAATAGAAATTTTTATTCATAATTCTTTCCAAGATCTGCTGCTTAAATATTAGTTTTGATGTATTGATTATTATCATTTAAAGTTAATCCTTAGCATTTTATAATTTCTTGGAAACGAGGTTCCGCAGTGTAGTGGTTATCACGTTCGCTTTACACGCCAAAGGTCCCCGGTTCGATCCCGGGCGGAACCATTTAAATTTTTTTGCATGTGTACGTTTTAAGCTTCCTTTTACATGGCAATGGTTATTTTACTGCCTGAACTGTGCTCACAATTTCAATGATTTTATTGATATTATACATTATGTTTAGTTTTTATATATTTATTTTAGCTAACGTCAAACACAACAGAGTGCGGTTCCGTAGTGTAGTGGTTATCACGTTCGCTTAACACGCGAAAGGTCCCCGGTTCGATCCCGGGTGGAACCATTTAATTTTTGTTTTGCATGTGTACATTTTACGCCTTAATTGAAACGAATATTTTCATTTCATTCATAAATGTGCTCACAAGCTTACAGATTTATTTTATTATTTATATTAGTTTAAGTATTAGATTTTTTTTCATTTTAGCTAACGTTAAATAAGTGGTAGTATTTTTCCGTAGTGTAGTGGTTATCACGTTCGCTTAACACGCGAAAGGTCCCTGGTTCGATCCCGGGTGGAACCATTTAATTTTTGTTTTGCATGTGTACATTTTACGCCTTAATTGAAACGAATATATTCATTTCATTTATAAATGTGCTCACAAGCTAACAGATTTTTGTTTATTATATATGTTAGTTTAAGTATTAGATTTCTTTTATTTTTGTTAACGTTAAATAAATGGTAGTATTGTTCCGTAGTGTAGTGGTTATCACGTTCGCTTACACACGTGAAATTTTTTTCGGTTTGATCCCGATCAGAGACAGTTCCATTTTGTTTTATATATCAATGGTTTTCACCTCCATTAAAATGATATTCTCATTTTATTGATTTAAATGTGCTCACATGCTACCATATATATTTAATTATATACGTAATTTTTAATTATTTATTTTTTATTTCAGCTACCGTCAAGCACGATGGAGTACGGTTCCGTAGTGTAGTGGTTATCACGTTCGCTTAACACGCGAAAGGTCCCCGGTGCGATCCCGGGCGGAACCATGTAATTTCTATTTTGCAAGTGTACATTATACGCCTTAATTTAAATGAATATTTTCATGTCATTTATAAATGTGCTCAGAAGCTATCAGATTTATTTTATTATATATGTTAGTTTAATTATTAGTTTTTTTTTTTTTTTTTTAGCTTTTGTCAAATTAGATGTAGTTTTTGTCCATAGTTTAGTGGTTATCACTTTAGCTTACCACGCTGAAGAGGCCCGGTTCGATTACGGGCTGAACCATGTAGTTTTCAATTCACAACTGTTGACAATATTTAGATTTGTTTAGAATAGAAATTTTTATTCATAACTAGCTGACCCGGCGAACTTCGTTCCGCCTTAATGGCAATAAATAAGCAGTTTGTGTTTTTTTTTATTGGAAAAAATACAAAAAAATTAAATACCTACATTAATCATTCATTATTATTTCTGTATTTTAGTACATAGGTTGCTCTTCACTTAAGTACCTTGTGATACACGACATTTTTTGTTTTATTATCAGGCGCAAAAACAAACAACGCAGATGGTCTTCCGACCCGTGAACATGCCACGTATAATTGACCATGGGAAAAACATGAATGTTCTAGATTTAAACCACAAACTTTTAAGGATTGGCCTTGTGATTTGTTGATAGTCATGGCAAATGCAAGACGTATCGGAAATTGAAGTCTTTTAAATTCAAACGGCATATCGGTTGGGATCATCGGGATCTTCGGAATAAGAACTTCCTCACCTTTGAATTTTCCTATCATTATCGTAGCGTATATTACATTGTTCATCAATTTTCTAACCACCAAACGCGTACCGTTGCACAGTTTTGGTTGGTTTATGTTTCGAAGCATGATTACTACGGAGCCAACCTTTAGGCGTAAATTGTGCGGTGGTAAGCCAGGCACGTCCAAAGAGTTTAAAAATTCAATTGGATAGTTGGTGGCTTCATCTTCATTTGTGATGCAGTCAATAGATTTAAATGTATGCCTTGTTCCAATGATCTTATTTTGAATTATGTAGTTCAGGTCATCTACATATTTATTCTTAGCCGCTAAAATTGCTCGCTCACTCAACCATTCATTATTTTTGTAGTTAGAAATAATGTTTGGAAATACATTGTTGATAAGTTCGTCTTTTGATGAGACAAAATTACAGAAATTATTTGGAAATGATATTAATCCGCTCGATTCATCGACAGGTACTTGACCATTACCGATAGTCAGCAATTGCTCCGAGAAATCTTCAGCAGATGTATCATTAAGCAATGTAACTCTCATGTTTGTTGTCAGCTGCAGTTTCTTCACATAGCGCCATAGATTTGACGATTTGAGGCAAGCGTTTATTTCGTCGGCAGCCGTAGATCTTGGAATTACTGGCAGTATTTGGCGGAAATCGCCAGACAGTAAAATCATTGCTCCTCCAAAACATCTCGAGTCATTGCGTAAATCTTTTAATGTTCGGTTAAGTGCTTCTAATGCACGTTTATGCGCCATTGTGCATTCGTCCCAGATGATGATTTTCGATGCCGCTAAAACTTTGGCCATTGCTGAGTGTTTTGCAATATTACACGTTGGTTCTTCAATAGTTTGAAGATTTAACGGTAATTTTAATGCTGAATGAGCCGTACGGCATCCTTCTAACAATGTGGCTGCTATTCCAGAAGAAGCAACTGCAACCGCTATGTTGGATCTCGCCCGAACAGTTGCTAAAACTAATGACATGAGGAATGTCTTGCCAGTTCCACCAGGGGCATCTAGGAAATATATACCACCATTTTCATCATCGATTGCCTTCATTAAAGTATCATAAACTTCCTTTTGTTGGTAATTCAACAGGGGTACATTCGTTTGAACTACTAAATCTAATTCCTGGTGATCATATTCACGTTCCCGTTCCAATTCTCGATTAAATGCGTCATTCATTTCACGATATGGCGCTGGCATTCCTAACCTGATTAATAAATTACCGCACATGAGGTAACACATATCTTCGATCAAGAGTAAAGCACGATTATGTATCTCCTCATTCATCTCAATATCGTGATTTCTGGAACTGACACGAATTTGATGTAAAATATCTTCTGACATATTATCCTTGTATTTGTGCCACAGGTTACATGGGTTTGATGGAAAACATGTCGAAATTATGATAGCGAATAATGTGCATATCTGACTTGGAGATGCAGAGATAATGGCTTCAGCGATTGTCGTATCCCAATGGGTATCGTTTTCTAATAAGTTCAATTCTTCACATGCAGCACGATATGTTGGGAATATTACACCATTAACAGTTCGTAGTGTCTCAAATGACGTTGGCCCACGCACATTTACCAGCAACAACCGCAAATAGAAACATTCATCATTCTTTGGATGAACTGTATACATACGACCAAGAGCATCAGTAGAACGCACATCTGGATACCCAGGAACTGCATCGCCTTGCTTCCGTCTTTGAAAATTCTTCGATGAAGCATTCCAAGTATAATAACGTGGCATCTCCGAGTAAAGCAAAGTTCGTGCAAACTGATCGCTTTGGCAGATTGCAAAAAAACTGGTCAATGTAGTTGTTGGAGGTGTTTCAGCACGTTGCGTAGCATTCGAAGCCGTGAAATATACTCGTTGACCATTCTCCAGATGCACCGCCAAATGCATAACAGTAGGATGACGTTCGTGAATGGGAAATGCGAATATACGCCAAATCGCTTCATTACAGTTCACATAACGACCAACTTGATAACGTGAAATTTCATCGTTGGTATTCGAGGATTGCAATCCAAAAACTGCCATATCACTGCCTTTCGTGACATATTTGCAAATATATTTTATGGACTTAACTGAATTGCAGTATTCAACGTTGCAATGTGTCTTGAACGTTTTAGAAATAAGTGGCGAATATGGAACAATCCAACTGTTGTCGACAACGAAATCCATTCTTTTCACTTTCGTTGTGACAGTTCGACCGTTGTCATCTGGTGATCGACGCCGATACAGCGGATAACCATCGTTGCCAGTGATAGTCTCCGCCGTTAATTTCCGTGGATATCGTTTAGAGCACTTTCCATCGACCATGCAAGGTGATTGGGGATTGATGGCACCACACGGTCCATGAATCATATTAGTAGTAACAACATCATGTAGGTCTGGATCGACTTCATGATCAGGAATCTCGGCACATATGATATCATCTATTTGGTCAGGCTGAATTCTTTCCACTAACCAAATAAGAATGTGTGAGTGCGGCAGGCCTCGCTTTTGCCATTCGATTGAATACATCCAGCATCGAGTGTCTCCAAAGACGCGTTGTTTAACAATAAAGTTCATCAGGGACCGAATTTTTTGCCTGAATATACGTGCTGTGATGTCGTTTCTATCACTTGATGTTTGTCCGGGAAGCAGCAATTGAGTAATTTCTATCCATTTTGGATTACAGGTGAAAGTAATAAAGAGATCTGGCCGACAGTAATGACGAACATATGTCATTGCATCTTGTGCATATTCATGCATATGACGTGGACTACCAATGTACGTCGCCGGCAGAATAGTTAATCGACCAATATTAGCTGCATTTTCTTCAGTACTAACTGCATCACGTAAATGGATGTACTCCTCAGAACGCAGTTTGGCTTGGTTCAACCTAATGAATGTTAAACGTTCCGTTTCTATTTTTACATACATGTCAACGCAATACTGCTGAAACAATCGACGAAACCGCATCAAATAGTTGTCAGCATTTTGACGAATCATCAAACGATATGCGTAATAATTCATTGAGCTAACTTTCTTTGTAGTTTCTTCACCTGAAATTAAAAATTTGATAATTAACCATTTCAAAGGCAAACAATACAGACATTAACCATTTTTTTAATAAGCATTATTTTAAATCAGTGTCTTTCACAAATAAATGAAATAAATTATGATACTGATACTCACCATTCAATGGATTTATCATTTTAATATTAAAATAATATCCATCTTCTCCTTGCCAAAACATCAGCGGGTATTGCAATGCGTCATATGATCGATGAGTTTCAGATATTTGTTGCAGTTGCCCAGTATCGCGACGTGTAAGCACAATATCGCGTTTTTCCAATTGTTCACCAACAATCAGGATGGCAACTTCGTCTAATGTTGGAGCATTAAATGTGCGTTCATGTGTTCCAGATGGTCGTTTATCTGCTTTGATGACAACTTTATAGTCATCACTTGGCATGCGCTCTAAGCATTCTTAAACAACCTGACCAACGCATGATGTTCATGAAGCAGACACTGCAAGTCTTGAAGAATTGCTCGCTTCATTCCTGCATTGATCCCTAGGCGTCGATCAAGTTGTTCTTCCATGTTGCCCATGAAATATATTTGTAAAAATTTATTCTGTGTATCTTCGAAAGGTAGTAATGATCCAATTCGATGGTGAATCTGTCCTTGTATCTACAAAATAAAAACCAGACAGTATTAACTGGGTTATAAACACTTTTTTCGGTGGGAAAGTAGAGTTCAGAATTAGCAAATATTTTTGGGTGGGAGAGTAGAGTTCAGAATTAGCAAATATAATACATACCAATAGATAAAGTAAGTTATTCTTTAACTACATTCTATGTAAGTACAAAAATAAATACCTTAAATGTCGGATTAAATCCTCGTTCTTCGATAATATCTGCCCCAAATGACGTCATTTGGAAACAACCATTGTATTTTTGAGTGTTTGCAAGAAAGTGGCGTGATTCTTGTGTTTCGCCACAAAGCAATGAATACAATGGCTCATGTGGCGGAGTCAACAACGGTAATTTCACTTTACCATTAAGGCAGCATAATCCAGCCGTTTCTCCGGAAAACTTTAATGCACCACAATACTCACAAACAACGTCCATTTGCCCAATACAAACGCTAGGATGCAAGCTGTAATCATTGCTGCAATCGTATCGAAACGCTGCTCGATTCAAATCAGCACTTGATAAATATCTTGTTCTGCGTCGCAAATTATCTATTTGTTGACCTCTGTTGTTCGCTCGACGATTCCGCATTGCCAACCGAGCTGTTTCACGGGCTGCTTCACTTTGCTCTCGTGATTGAGAAGCACGAAGTCGAGCCATACTATCGCGGCGCTGTTCACGTGCAATTTCTTGTTCTTCTTCAGTCCTTTCATTTGCAGTATTTCGTATTCTTCTTGCATTACGGCTTTGTCGGGAAAGATTCGATCGTCTTGCTCGCGGCATTATTAATTAAACTTCACTTCACTTCAATTCACCTAAAAATTTATTTCAAAACTCAAATTTTCAACCATACCGAGTTTTATAAATATCAAATTGTCATCTATACGTCATTACATAGCTGTCATTATACGTCAATTACATAGCTATCATTTGCGTTTTGTTATTCCAAGTCTGATTCTTTTTTGTTATACCACGTTTTATAGTGACTGACGTTTCATGTCAAGTCACACGGGAACGCTGTCGAACGGGATAAAAAGTATCTTATGTCCGTCTCCTGGCTCTAAGCTACCTCCATACCAATTTTCACCCAAATCTGTTCTGCCGTTCTTGAGTTATAAGTGGTGTAACTAACACGACTTTCTTTTATATATATAGATATACGTAATTTTTAATTATTTATTTTTTATTTCAGCTACCGTCAAGAACGATAGAGTACGGTTCCGTAGTGTAGTGGTTATCACGTTTGCTTAACACGCGAAAGGTCCCCGGTTCGATCCCGGGCGGAACCATGTAATTTCTGTTTTGCAAGTGTACATTATACGCCTTAATTTAAATGAAAATTTTCATGTCATTTATAAATGTGCTCACAAGCTATCAGATTTATTTTATTATATATGTTAGTTTAATGATTAGTTTTTTTTTTTTTTTTTTTAGCTTTTGTCAAATTAGATGTAGTTTTTGTCCATAGTTTAGTGGTTATCACTTTAGCTTACCATACTGAAGAGGCCCGGTTCGATCCCGTGCGGAACCATGTAATTTTTGTTTTGCATGTGTACATTTTACGCCTTAATTGAAACGAATATTTTCATTTCATTCATAAATGTGCTCACAAGCTTACAGATTTATTTTATTATTTATATTAGTTTAAGTATTAGATTTTTTTTCATTTTAGCTAACGTTAAATAAGTGGTAGTATTGTTCCGTAGATTAGTGGTTATCAAGTTCGCTTACACACGTGAAATTTTCTCGGTTTGATCCCGAGCAGAGACAGTTCCATTTTGTTTTACATATCAATGGTTTTCACCTCCATTAAAATGATATTCTCATTTTATTGATTTAAATGTGCTCACATGCTACCAGATATATTTAATTATATACGTAATTTTTAATTATTTATTTTTTATTTCAGCTACCGTCAAGAACGATAGAGTACGGTTCCGTAGTGTAGTGGTTATCACGTTTGCTTAACACGCGAAAGGTCCCCGGTTCGATCCCGGGCGGAACCATGTAATTTCTGTTTTGCAAGTGTACATTATACGCCTTAATTTAAATGAATATTTTCATGTCATTTATAAATGTGCTCACAAGCTATCATATTTATTTTATTATATATGTTAGTTTAATTATTAGTTTTTTTTTTTTTAGCTTTTGTCAAATTAGATGTAGTTTTTGTCCATAGTTTAGTGGTTATCACTTTAGCTTACCACGCTAAAGAGGCCCGGTTCGATTACGGGCTGAACCATGTAGTTTGCAATTCACAACTGTTGACAATATTTAGATTTGTTTAGAATAGAAATTTTTATTCATAATTCTTTCCAAGATCTGCTGCTTAAATATTAGTTTTGATGTATTGATTATTATCATTTAAAGTTAATCCTTAGCATTTTATAATTTCTTGGAAACTAGGTTCCGTAGTGTAGTGGTTATCACGTTCGCTTTACACGCCAAAGGTCCCCGGTTCGATCCCGGGCGGAACCATTTAAATTTTTTTGCATGTGTACGTTTTAAGCTTCCTTTTACATGGCAATGGTTATTTTACTGCCTGAACTGTGCTCAAAATTTCAATGATTTTATTGATATTATACATTATGTTTAGTTTTTATATATTTATTTTAGCTAACGTCAAACACAACAGAGTGCGGTTCCGTAGTGTAATGGTTATCACGTTCGCTTAACACGCGAAAGGTCCCCGGTTCGATCCGGAACCATTTAATTTTTGTTTTGCATGTGTACATTTTACGCCTTAATTGAAACGAATATATTCATTTCATTTATAAATGTGCTCACAAGCTAACAGATTTTTGTTTATTATATATGTTAGTTTAAGTATTAGATTTCTTTTATTTTTGTTAACTTTAAATAAATGGTAGTATTGTTCCGTAGTGTAGTGGTTATCACGTTCGCTTACACACATGAAATTTTCTCGGTTTGATCCCGAACAGAGACAGTTCCATTTTGTTTTATATATCAATGGTTTTCACCTCCATTAAAATGATATTCTCATTTTATTGATTTAAATGTGCTCACTTGCTACCAGATATATTTAATTATATACGTAATTTTTAATTATTTATTTTTTTATTTCAGCTACCGTCAAGCACTCTAGAATACAGTTCCGTAGTGTAGTGGTTATCACGTTCGCTTCACACGCGAAAGGTCCCCGGTTCGATCCCGGGCGGAACCATGTAATTTCTGTTTCGCAAGTGTACATTATACGCCTTAATTTAAATTAATATTTTCATTTCATTTATAAATGTGCTCACAAGCTAACAGATTTTTGTTTATTATATATGTTAGTTTAAGTATTAGATTTCTTTTATTTTAGTTAACGTTAAATAAGTGGTAGTATTGTTCCGTAGTGTAGTGGTTATCACGTTCGTTTACACACGTGAAATTTTCTCGGTTTGATCCCGATCAGAGACAGTTCCATTTTGTTTTATATATCAATGGTTTTCACCTCCATTAAAATGATATTCTCATTTTATTGATTTAAATGTGCTCACATGCTACCAGATATATTTAATTATATACGTAATTTTTAATTATTTATTTTTTATTTCAGCTACCGTCAAGCACTTAAGAATACGGTTCCGTAGTGTAGTTGTTATCACGTTCGCTTAACACGCGAAAGGTCCCCTGTTCGATCCCGGGCGGAACCGTTTAATTTTTGGTTTTTCATGTCCATATTTCAAGCCTTAATTGAAACGAATATATTCATTTCATTTATAAATGTGCTCACAAGCTAACAGATTTTTGTTTATTATATATGTTAGTTTAAGTATTAGATTTCCTTTATTTTAGTTAACGTTAAATAAGTGGTAGTATTGTTCCGTAGATTAGTGGTTATCAAGTTCGCTTACACACGTGAAATTTTCTCGGTTTGATCCCGAGCAGAGACAGTTCCATTTTGTTTTACATATCAATGGTTTTCACCTCCATTAAAATGATATTCTCATTTTATTGATTTAAATGTGCTCACATGCTACCAGATATATTTAATTATATACGTAATTTTTAATTATTTATTTTTTATTTCAGCTACCGTCAAGAACGATAGAGTACGGTTCCGTAGTGTAGTGGTTATCACGTTTGCTTAACACGCGAAAGGTCCCCGGTTCGATCCCGGGCGGAACCATGTAATTTCTGTTTTGCAAGTGTACATTATACGCCTTAATTTAAATGAATATTTTCATGTCATTTATAAATGTGCTCACAAGCTATCAGATTTATTTTATTATATATGTTAGTTTAATTATTAGTTTTTTTTTTTTTTAGCTTTTGTCAAATTAGATGTAGTTTTTGTCCATAGTTTAGTGGTTATCACTTTAGCTTACCACGCTGAAGAGGCCCGGTTCGATCCCGTGCGGAACCATGTAATTTTTGTTTTGCATGTGTACATTTTACGCCTTAATTGAAACGAATATTTTCATTTCATTCATAAATGTGCTCACAAGCTTACAGATTTATTTTATTATTTATATTAGTTTATGTATTAGATTTTTTTTCATTTTAGCTAACGTTAAATAAGTGGTAGTATTTTTCCGTAGTGTAGTGGTTATCACGTTCGCGTAACACGTGAAATTTTCTCGGTTTGATCCGAGCAGAGACAGTTCCATTTTGTTTTACATATCCATGGTTTTCACCTCCATTAAAATAATATTCTCATTTTATTGATTTAAATGTGCTCACATGCTACCAGATATATTTAATTATATACATTATTTTTAATAAATTTATTTTTTATTTCAGCTGCCATCAAGCACTGCAGAATACGGTTCCGTAGTGTAGTGGTTATCACGTTCGCTTAACACGCGGAAGGGCCCCGGTTCGATCCCGGGCGGAACCATGTAATTTCTGTTTTGCAAGTGTACATTATACGCCTTAATTTAAATGAATATTTTCATGTCATTTATAAATGTGCTCACAAGCTATCAGATTTTTGTTTATTATATATGTTAGTTTAAGTATTAGATTTCTTTTATTTTAGTTAACGTTAAATAAGTGGTAGTATTTTTCCGTAGTGTAGTGGTTATCACGTTCGCTTACACACGTGAAATTTTCTCGGTTTGATCCCGAGCAGAGACAGTTCCATTTTGTTTTACATATCCATGGTTTTCACCTCCATTAAAATAATATTCTCATTTTATTGATTTAAATGTGCTAACATGCTACCAGATATATTTAATTATATACATTATTTTTAATACATTTATTTTTTATTTCAGCTGCCATCAAGCACTGCAGAATACGGTTCCGTAGTGTAGTGGTTATCATGTTCGCTTACACACGTGAAATTTTCTCGGTTTGATCCCGAGCAGAGACAGTTCCATTTTGTTTTACATATCCATGGTTTTCACCTCCATTAAAATAATATTCTCATTTTATTGATTTAAATATGCTCACATGCTACCAGATATATTTAATGATATACATTATTTTTAATACATTTATTTTTTATTTCAGCTGCCATCAAGCACTGCAGAATACGGTTCCGTAGTGTAGTGGTTATCACGTTCGCTTAACACGCGAAAGGGCCCCGGTTCGATCCCGTGCGGAACCATGTAATTTCTGTTTCGCAAGTGTACATTATACGCCTTAATTTAAATTAATATTTTCATTTCATTTATAAATGTGCTCACAAGCTAACAGATGTTTGTTTATTATATATGATAGTTTAAGTATTAGATTTCTTTTATTTTAGTTAACTTTAAATAAGTGGTAGTATTGTTCCGTAGTGTAGTGGTTATCACGTTCGCTTACAGACGTGAAATTTTCTCGGTTTGATCCCGATCAGAGACAGTTCCATTTTGTTTTATATATCAATGGTTTTCACCTCCATTAAAATGATATTCTCATTTTATTGATTTAAATGTGCTCACATGCTACCATATATATTTAATTATATACGTAATTTTTAATTATTTATTTTTTATTTCAGCTACCGTCAAGCACGATAGAGTACGGTTCCGTAGTGTAGTGGTTATCACGTTCGCTTAACACGCGAAAGGTCCCCGGTTTGATCCCGGGCGGAACCATGAAATTTCTGCTTTGCAAGTGTACATTATACGCCTTAATTTAAATGAATATTTTCATGTCATTTATAAATGTGCTCACAAGCTATCAGATTTATTTTATTATATATGTTAGTTTAATTATTAGGTTTTTTTTTTTAGCTTTTGTCAAATTAGATGTAGTTTTTGTCCATAGTTTAGTGGTTATCACTTTAGCTTACCACGCTGAAGAGGCCCGGTTCGATTACGGGCTGAACCATGTAGTTTGCAATTCACAACTGTTGACAATATTTAGATTTGTTTAGAATAGAAATTTTTATTCATAATTCTTTACAAGATCTGCTGCTTAAATATTAGTTTTGATGTATTGATTATTATCATTTAAATTAATCCTTAGCATTTTATAATTTCTTGGACACGAGGTTCCGTAGTGTAGTGGTTATCACGTTCGCTTTACACGCCAAAGGTCCCCGGTTCGATCCCGGGCGGAACCATTTAAATTTTTTTGCATGTGTACGTTTAAGGCTTCCTTTTACATGGCAATGGTTATTTTACTGCCTGAACTGTGCTCACAATTTCAATGATTTTATTGATATTATACATTATGTTTAGTTTTTATATATTTATTTTAGCTAACGTCAAACACAACAGAGTGCGGTTCCGTAGTGTAGTGGTTATCACGTTCGCTTAACACGCGAAAGGTCCCCGGTTCGATCCCGGGTGGAACCATTTAATTTTTGTTTTGCATGTGTACATTTTACGCCTTAATTGAAACGAATATATTCATTTCATTTATAAATGTGCTCACAAGCTAACAGATTTTTGTTTATTATATATGTTAGTTTAAGTATTAGATTTCTTTTATTTTTGTTAACGTTAAATAAATGGTAGTATTGTTCCGTAGTGTAGTGGTTATCACGTTCGCTTACACACGTGAAATTTTCTCGGTTTGATCCCGAACAGAGACAGTTCCATTTTGTTTTATATATCAATGGTTTTCACCTCCATTAAATTGATATTCTCATTTTATTGATTTAAATATGCTCACATGCTACCAGATATATTTAATTATATACGTAATTTTTAATTATTTATTTTTTTATTTCAGCTACCGTCAAACACAACAGAGTGCGGTTCCGTAGTGTAGTGGTTATCACGTTCGCTTAACACGCGAAAGGTCCCCGGTTCGATCCCGGGCGGAACCATGTAATTTCTGTTTCGCAAGTGTACATTATACGCCTTAATTTAAATTAATATTTTCATTTCATTTATAAATGTGCTCACAAGCTAACAGATTTTTGTTTATTATATATGTTAGTTTAAGTATTAGATTTCTTTTATTTTAGTTAACGTTAAATAAGTGGTAGTATTGTTCCGTAGTGTAGTGGTTATCACGTTCGCTTAACACGCGAAAGGTCCCCGGTTCGAACCATTTAATTTTTGTTTTGCATGTGTACATTTTACGCCTTAATTGAAACGAATATATTCATTTCATATATAAATGTGCTCACAAGCTAACAGATTTTTGTTTATTATATATGTTAGTTTAAGTATTAGATTTCTTTTATTTTTGTTAACGTTAAATAAATGGTAGTATTGTTCCGTAGTGTAGTGGTTATCACGTTCGCTTACACACGTGAAATTTTCTCGGTTTGATCCCGAACAGAGACAGTTCCATTTTGTTTTATATATCAATGGTTTTCACCTCCATTAAAATGATATTCTCATTTTATTGATTTAAATGTGCTCACATGCTACCATATATATTTAATTATATACGTAATTTTTAATTATTTATTTTTTATTTCAGCTACCGTCAAGCACGATGGAGTACGGTTCCGTAGTGTAGTCGTTATCACGTTCGCTTAACACGCGAAAGGTCCCCGGTTCGATCCCGGGCGGAACCATGTAATTTCTGTTTTGCAAGTGTACATTATACGCCTTAATTTAAATGAATATTTTCATGTCATTTATAAATGTGCTCACAAGCTATCAGATTTATTTTATTATATATGTTAGTTTAATTATTAGTTTTTTTTTTTTTTAGCTTTTGTCAAATTAGATGTAGTTTTTGTCCATAGTTTAGTGGTTATCACTTTAGCTTACCACGCTAAAGAGGCCCGGTTCGATTACGGGCTGAACCATGTAGTTTGCAATTCACAACTGTTGACAATATTTAGATTTGTTTAGAATAGAAATTTTTATTCATAATTCTTTCCAAGATCTGCTGCTTAAATATTAGTTTTGATGTATTGATTATTATCATTTAAAGTTAATCCTTAGCATTTTATAATTTCTTGGAAACTAGGTTCCGTAGTGTAGTGGTTATCACGTTCGCTTTACACGCCAAAGGTCCAGGGTTCGATCCCGGGCGGAACCATTTAAATTTTTTTGCATGTGTACGTTTTAAGCTTCCTTTTACATGGCAATGGTTATTTTACTGCCTGAACTGTGCTCAAAATTTCAATGATTTTATTGATATTATACATTATGTTTAGTTTTTATATATTTATTTTAGCTAACGTCAAACACAACAGAGTGCGGTTCCGTAGTGTAATGGTTATCACGTTCGCTTAACACGCGAAAGGTCCCCTGTTCGATCCCGGGCGGAACCGTTTAATTTTTGGTTTTTCATGTCCATATTTCAAGCCTTAATTGAAACGAATATATTCATTTCATTTATAAATGTGCTCACAAGCTAACAGATTTTTGTTTATTATATATGTTAGTTTAAGTATTAGATTTCCTTTATTTTAGTTAACGTTAAATAAGTGGTAGTATTGTTCCGTAGATTAGTGGTTATCAAGTTCGCTTACACACGTGAAATTTTCTCGCTTTGATCCCGAGCAGAGACAGTTCCATTTTGTTTTACATATCAATGGTTTTCACCTCCATTAAAATGATATTCTCATTTTATTGATTTAAATGTGCTCACATGCTACCAGATATATTTAATTATATACGTAATTTTTAATTATTTATTTTTTATTTCAGCTACCGTCAAGAACGATAGAGTACGGTTCCGTAGTGTAGTGGTTATCACGTTTGCTTAACACGCGAAAGGTCCCCGGTTCGATCCCGGGCGGAACCATGTAATTTCTGTTTTGCAAGTGTACATTATACGCCTTAATTTAAATGAATATTTTCATGTCATTTATAAATGTGCTCACAAGCTATCAGATTTATTTTATTATATATGTTAGTTTAATTATTAGTTTTTTTTTTTTTTTAGCTTTTGTCAAATTAGATGTAGTTTTTGTCCATAGTTTAGTGGTTATCACTTTAGCTTACCACGCTGAAGAGGCCCGGTTCGATCCCGTGCGGAACCATGTAATTTTTGTTTTGCATGTGTACATTTTACGCCTTAATTGAAACGAATATTTTCATTTCATTCATAAATGTGCTCACAAGCTTACAGATTTATTTTATTATTTATATTAGTTTATGTATTAGATTTTTTTTCATTTTAGCTAACGTTAAATAAGTGGTAGTATTTTTCCGTAGTGTAGTGGTTATCACGTTCGCTTACACACGTGAAATTTTCTCGGTTTGATCCCGAGCAGAGACAGTTCCATTTTGTTTTACATATCCATGGTTTTCACCTCCATTAAAATAATATTCTCATTTTATTGATTTAAATGTGCTAACATGCTACCAGATATATTTAATTATATACATTATTTTTAATACATTTATTTTTTATTTCAGCTGCCATCAAGCACTGCAGAATACGGTTCCGTAGTGTAGTGGTTATCATGTTCGCTTACACACGTGAAATTTTCTCGGTTTGATCCCGAGCAGAGACAGTTCCATTTTGTTTTACATATCCATGGTTTTCACCTCCATTAAAATAATATTCTCATTTTATTGATTTAAATATGCTCACATGCTACCAGATATATTTAATGATATACATTATTTTTAATACATTTATTTTTTATTTCAGCTGCCATCAAGCACTGCAGAATACGGTTCCGTAGTGTAGTGGTTATCACGTTCGCTTAACACGCGAAAGGGCCCCGGTTCGATCCCGGGCGGAACCATGTAATTTCTGTTTCGCAAGTGTACATTATACGCCTTAATTTAAATTAATATTTTCATTTCATTTATAAATGTGCTCACAAGCTAACAGATGTTTGTTTATTATATATGATAGTTTAAGTATTAGATTTCTTTTATTTTAGTTAACTTTAAATAAGTGGTAGTATTGTTCCGTAGTGTAGTGGTTATCACGTTCGCTTACAGACGTGAAATTTTCTCGGTTTGATCCCGATCAGAGACAGTTCCATTTTGTTTTATATATCAATGGTTTTCACCTCCATTAAAATGATATTCTCATTTTATTGATTTAAATGTGCTCACATGCTACCATATATATTTAATTATATACGTAATTTTTAATTATTTATTTTTTATTTCAGCTACCGTCAAGCACGATAGAGTACGGTTCCGTAGTGTAGTGGTTATCACGTTCGCTTAACACGCGAAAGGTCCCCGGTTTGATCCCGGGCGGAACCATGAAATTTCTGCTTTGCAAGTGTACATTATACGCCTTAATTTAAATGAATATTTTCATGTCATTTATAAATGTGCTCACAAGCTATCAGATTTATTTTATTATATATGTTAGTTTAATTATTAGGTTTTTTTTTTTAGCTTTTGTCAAATTAGATGTAGTTTTTGTCCATAGTTTAGTGGTTATCACTTTAGCTTACCACGCTGAAGAGGCCCGGTTCGATTACGGGCTGAACCATGTAGTTTGCAATTCACAACTGTTGACAATATTTAGATTTGTTTAGAATAGAAATTTTTATTCATAATTCTTTACAAGATCTGCTGCTTAAATATTAGTTTTGATGTATTGATTATTATCATTTAAATTAATCCTTAGCATTTTATAATTTCTTGGACACGAGGTTCCGTAGTGTAGTGGTTATCACGTTCGCTTTACACGCCAAAGGTCCCCGGTTCGATCCCGGGCGGAACCATTTAAATTTTTTTGCATGTGTACGTTTAAGGCTTCCTTTTACATGGCAATGGTTATTTTACTGCCTGAACTGTGCTCACAATTTCAATGATTTTATTGATATTATACATTATGTTTAGTTTTTATATATTTATTTTAGCTAACGTCAAACACAACAGAGTGCGGTTCCGTAGTGTAGTGGTTATCACGTTCGCTTAACAAGCGAAAGGTCCCCGGTTCGATCCCGGGTGGAACCATTTAATTTTTGTTTTGCATGTGTACATTTTACGCCTTAATTGAAACGAATATATTCATTTCATTTATAAATGTGCTCACAAGCTAACAGATTTTTGTTTATTATATATGTTAGTTTAAGTATTAGATTTCTTTTATTTTTGTTAACGTTAAATAAATGGTAGTATTGTTCCGTAGTGTAGTGGTTATCACGTTCGCTTACACACGTGAAATTTTCTCGGTTTGATCCCGAACAGAGACAGTTCCATTTTGTTTTATATATCAATGGTTTTCACCTCCATTAAAATGATATTCTCATTTTATTGATTTAAATGTGCTCACATGCTACCATATATATTTAATTATATACGTAATTTTTAATTATTTATTTTTTATTTCAGCTATCGTCAAGCACGATGGAGTACGGTTCCGTAGTGTAGTCGTTATCACGTTCGCTTAACACGCGAAAGGTCCCCGGTTCGATCCCGGGCGGAACCATGTAATTTCTGTTTTGCAAGTGTACATTATACGCCTTAATTTAAATGAATATTTTCATGTCATTTATAAATGTGCTCACAAGCTATCAGATTTATTTTATTATATATGTTAGTTTAATTATTAGGTTTTTTTTTTTTAGCTTTTGTCAAATTAGATGTAGTTTTTGTCCATAGTTTAGTGGTTATCACTTTAGCTTACCACGCTAAAGAGGCCCGGTTCGATTACGGGCTGAACCATGTAGTTTGCAATTCACAACTGTTGACAATATTTAGATTTGTTTAGAATAGAAATTTTTATTCATAATTCTTTCCAAGATCTGCTGCTTAAATATTAGTTTTGATGTATTGATTATTATCATTTAAAGTTAATCCTTAGCATTTTATAATTTCTTGGAAACGAGGTTCCGTAGTGTAGTGGTTATCACGTTCGCTTTACACGCCAAAGGTCCCCGGTTCGATCCCGGGCGGAACCATTTAAATTTTTTTGCATGTGTACGTTTTAAGCTTCCTTTTACATGGCAATGGTTATTTTACTGCCTGAACTGTGCTCACAATTTCAATGATTTTATTGATATTATACATTATGTTTAGTTTTTATATATTTATTTTAGCTAACGTCAAACACAACAGAGTGCGGTTCCGTAGTGTAGTGGTTATCACGTTCGCTTTACACGCCAAAGGTCCCCGGTTCGATCCCGGGCAGAACCATTTAAATTTTTTTGCATGTGTACGTTTTAGGCTTCCTTTTACATGGCAATGGTTATTTTACTGCCTGAACTGTGCTCACAATTTCAATGATTTTATTGATATTATACATTATGTTTAGTTTTTATATATTTTATTTAGCTAACGTCAAACACAACAGAGTACGGTTCCGTAGTGTAGAGGTAATCACGTTCGCTTAACACGCGAAAGGTCCCCGGTTCGATCCCGGGTGGAACCATTTAATTTTTGTTTTGCTTGTGTACATTTTACGCCTTAATTGAAACGAATATTTTCATTTCATTCATAAATGTGCTCACAAGCTTACAGATTTATTTTATTATTTATATTAGTTTAAGTATTAGATTTTTTTTCATTTTAGCTAACGTTAAATAAGTGGTAGTATTTTTCCGTAGTGTAGTGGTTATCACGTTCGCGTAACACGTGAAATTTTCTCGGTTTGATCCCGAGCAGAGACAGTTCCATTTTGTTTTACATATCCATGGTTTTCACCTCCATTAAAATAATATTCTCATTTTATTGATTTAAATGTACTCACATGCTACCAGATATATTTAATTATATACATTATTTTTAATAAATTTATTTTTTATTTCAGCTGCCATCAAGCACTGCAGAATACGGTTCCGTAGTGAAGTGGTTATCACGTTCGCTTAACACGCGGAAGGGCCCCGGTTCGATCCCGGGCGGAACCATGTAATTTCTGTTTTGCAAGTGTACATTATACGCCTTAATTTAAATGAATATTTTCATGTCATTTATAAATGTGCTCACAAGCTATCAGATTTATTTTATTATATATGTTAGTTTAATTATTAGTTTTTTTTTTTTTTTTTAGCTTTTGTCAAATTAGATGTAGTTTTTGTCCATAGTTTAGTGGTTATCACTTTAGCTTACCACGCTAAAGAGGCCCGGTTCGATTACGGGCTGAACCATGTAGTTTGCAATTCACAACTGTTGACAATATTTAGATTTGTTTAGAATAGAAATTTTTATTCATAATTCTTTCCAAGATCTGCTGCTTAAATATTAGTTTTGATGTATTGATTATTATCATTTAAAGTTAATCCTTAGCATTTTATAATTTCTTGGAAACGAGGTTCCGTAGTGTAGTGGTTATCACGTTCGCTTTACACGCCAAAGGTCCCCGGTTCGATCCCGGGCGGAACCATTTAAATTTTTTTGCATGTGTACGTTTTAGGCTTCCTTTTACATGGCAATGGTTATTTTACTGCCTGAACTGTGCTCACAATTTCAATGATTTTATTGATATTATACATTATGTTTAGTTTTTATATATTTTATTTAGCTAACGTCAAACACAACAGAGTACGGTTCCATAGTGTAGTGGTTATCACGTTCGGTTTACACGCCAAAGGTCCCCGGTTCGATCCCGGGCGGAACCATTTAAATTTTTTTGCATGTGTACGTTTTAGGCTTCCTTTTACATGGCAATGGTTATTTTACTGCCTGAACTGTGCTCACAATTTCAATGATTTTATTGATATTATACATTATGTTTAGTTTTTATATATTTATTTTAGCTAACGTCAAACACAACAGAGTGCGGTTCCGTAGTGTAGTGGTTATCACGTTCGCTTAACACGCGAAAGGTCACCGGTTCGATCCCGGGTGGAACCATTTAATTTTTGTTTTGCATGTGTACATTTTACGCCTTAATTGAAACGAATATATTCATTTCATTTATAAATGTGCTCACAAGCTAACAGATTTTTGTTTATTATATATGTTAGTTTAAGTATTAGATTTCTTTTATTTTTGTTAACGTTAAATAAATGGTAGTATTGTTCCGTAGTGTAGTGGTTATCACGTTCGCTTACACACGTGAAATTTTCTCGGTTTGATCCCGATCAGAGACAGTTCCATTTTGTTTTATATATCAATGGTTTTCACCTCCATTAAAATGATATTCTCATTTTATTGATTTAAATGTGCTCACATGCTACCATATATATTTAATTATATACGTAATTTTTAATTATTTATTTTTTATTTCAGCTACCGTCAAGCACGATGGAGTACGGTTCCGTAGTGTAGTGGTTATCACGTTCGCTTAACATGCGAAAGGGCCCCGGTTCGATCCCGGGCGGAACCATATAATTTCTGTTTTGCAAGTGTACATTATACGCCTTAATTTAAATGAATATTTTCATGTCATTTATAAATGTGCTCACAAGCTATCAGATTTATTTTATTATATATGTTAGTTTAATTATTAGGTTTTTTTTTTTTAGCTTTTGTCAAATTAGATGTAGTTTTTGTCCATAGTTTAGTGGTTATCACTTTAGCTTACCACGCTAAAGAGGCCCGGTTCGATTACGGGCTGAACCATGTAGTTTGCAATTCACAACTGTTGACAATATTTAGATTTGTTTAGAATAGAAATTTTTATTCATAATTCTTTCCAAGATCTGCTGCTTAAATATTAGTTTTGATGTATTGATTATTATCATTTAAAGTTAATCCTTAGCATTTTATAATTTCTTGGAAACGAGGTTCCGTAGTGTAGTGGTTATCACGTTCGCTTTACACGCCAAAGGTCCCCGGTTCGATCCCGGGCGGAACCATTTAAATTTTTTTGCATGTGTACGTTTTAGGCTTCCTTTTACATGGCAATGGTTATTTTACTGCCTGAACTGTGCTCACAATTTCAATGATTTTATTGATATTATACATTATGTTTAGTTTTTATATATTTTATTTAGCTAACGTCAAACGCAACAGAGTACGGTTCCGTAGTGTAGTGGTTATCACGTTCGCTTTACACGCCAAAGGTCCCCGGTTCGATCCCGGGCGGAACCATTTAAATTTTTTTGCATGTGTACGTTTTAGGCTTCCTTTTACATGGCAATGGTTATTTTACTGCCTGAACTGTGCTCACAATTTCAATGATTTTATTGATATTATACATTATGTTTAGTTTTTATATATTTATTTTAGCTAACGTCAAACACAACAGAGTGCGGTTCCGTAGTGTAGTGGTTATCACGTTCGCTTAACACGCGAAAGATCCCCGGTTCGATCCCGGGTGGAACCATTTAATTTTTGTTTTGCATGTGTACATTTTACGCCTTAATTGAAACGAATATATTCATTTCATTTATAAATGTGCTCACAAGCTAACAGATTTTTGTTTATTATATATGTTAGTTTAAGTATTAGATTTCTTTTATTTTTGTTAACGTTAAATAAATGGTAGTATTGTTCCGTAGTGTAGTGGTTATCACGTTCGCTTACACACGTGAAATTTTCTCGGTTTGATCCCGATCAGAGACAGTTCCATTTTGTTTTATATATCAATGGTTTTCACCTCCATTAAAATGATATTCTCATTTTATTGATTTAAATGTGCTCACATGCTACCATATATATTTAATTATATACGTAATTTTTAATTATTTATTTTTTATTTCAGCTACCGTCAAGCACGATGGAGTACGGTTCCGTAGTGTAGTGGTTATCACGTTCGCTTAACATGCGAAAGGTCCCCGGTTCGATCCCGGGCGGAACCATGTAATTTCTGTTTTGCAAGTGTACATTATACGCCTTAATTTAAATGAATATTTTCATGTCATTTATAAATGTGCTCACAAGCTATCAGATTTTTTTTATTATATATGTTAGTTTAATTATTAGTTTTTTTTTGTTTTTTTTTAGCTTTTGTCAAATTAGATGTAGTTTTTGTCCATAGTTTAGTGGTTATCACTTTAGCTTACCACGCTAAAGAGGCCCGGTTCGATTACGGGCTGAACCATGTAGTTTGCAATTCACAACTGTTGACAATATTTAGATTTGTTTAGAATAGAAATTTTTATTCATAATTCTTTCCAAGATCTGCTGCTTAAATATTAGTTTTGATGTATTGATTATTATCATTTAATGTTAATCCTTAGCATTTTATAATTTCTTGGAAACGAGGTTCCGTAGTGTAGTGGTTATCACGTTCGCTTTACACGCCAAAGGTCCCCGGTTCGATCCCGGGCGGAACCATTTAAATTTTTTTGCATGTGTACGTTTTAGGCTTCCTTTTACATGGCAATGGTTATTTTACTGCCTGAACTGTGCTCACAATTTCAATGATTTTATTGATATTATACATTATGTTTAGTTTTTATATATTTATTTTAGCTAACGTCAAACACAACAGAGTGCGGTTCCGTAGTGTAGTGGTTATCACGTTCGCTTAACACGCGAAAGGTCACCGGTTCGATCCCGGGTGGAACCATTTAATTTTTGTTTTGCATGTGTACATTTTACGCCTTAATTGAAACGAATATATTCATTTCATTTATAAATGTGCTCACAAGCTAACAGATTTTTGTTTATTATATATGTTAGTTTAAGTATTAGATTTCTTTTATTTTTGTTAACGTTAAATAAATGGTAGTATTGTTCCGTAGTGTAGTGGTTATCACGTTCGCTTACACACGTGAAATTTTCTCGGTTTGATCCCGATCAGAGACAGTTCCATTTTGTTTTATATATCAATGGTTTTCACCTCCATTAAAATGATATTCTCATTTTATTGATTTAAATGTGCTCACATGCTACCATATATATTTAATTATATACGTAATTTTTAATTATTTATTTTTTATTTCAGCTACCGTCAAGCACGATGGAGTACGGTTCCGTAGTGTAGTGGTTATCACGTTCGCTTAACATGCGAAAGGTCCCCGGTTCGATCCCGGGCGGAACCATGTAATTTCTGTTTTGCAAGTGTACATTATACGCCTTAATTTAAATGAATATTTTCATGTCATTTATAAATGTGCTCACAAGCTATCAGATTTTTTTTATTATATATGTTAGTTTAATTATTAGTTTTTTTTTTTTTTAGCTTTTGTCAAATTAGATGTAGTTTTTGTCCATGGTTTAGTGGTTATCACTTTAGCTTACCACGCTAAAGAGGCCCGGTTCGATTACGGGCTGAACCATGTAGTTTGCAATTCACAACTGTTGACAATATTTAGATTTGTTTAGAATAGAAATTTTTAGTCATAATTCTTTCCAAGATCTGCTGCTTAAATATTAGTTTTGATGTATTGATTATTATCATTTAAAGTTAATCCTTAGCATTTTATAATTTCTTGGAAACGAGGTTCCGTAGTGTAGTGGTTATCACGTTCGCTTTACACGCCAAAGGTCCCCGGTTCGATCCCGGGCGGAACCATTTAAATTTTTTTGCATGTGTACGTTTTAAGCTTCCTTTTACATGGCAATGGTTATTTTACTGCCTGAACTGTGCTCACAATTTCAATGATTTTATTGAGGATATACATTATGTTTAGTTTTTATATATTTATTTTAGCTAACGTCAAACACAACAGAGTGCGGTTCCGTAGTGTAGTGGTTATCACGTTCGCTTCACACGCGAAAGGTCCCCGGTTCGATCCCGGGCGGAACCATGTAATTTCTGTTTCGCAAGTGTACATTATACGCCTTAATTTAAATTAATATTTTCATTTCATTTATAAATGTGCTCACAAGCTAACAGATGTTTGTTTATTATATATGTTAGTTTAAGTATTAGATTTCTTTTATTTTAGTTAACGTTAAATAAGTGGTAGTATTGTTCCGTAGTGTAGTGGTTATCACGTTCGCTTACACACGTGAAATTTTCTCGGTTTGATCCCGAGCAGAGACAGTTCCATTTTGTTTTACATATCCATGGTTTTCACCTCCATTAAAATAATATTCTCATTATATTGATTTAAATGTGCTCACATGCTACCAGATATATTTAATTATATACATTATTTTTAATAAATTTATTTTTTATTTCAGCTGCCATCAAGCACTGCAGAATACGGTTCCGTAGTGAAGTGGTTATCACGTTCGCTTAACACGCGAAAGGGACCCTGTTCGATCCCGGGCGGAACCATGTAATTTCTGTTTTGCAAGTGTACATTATACGCCTTAATTTAAATGAATATTTTCATGTCATTTATAAATGTGCTCACCAGCTATCAGATTTTTGTTTATTATATATGTTAGTTTAAGTATTAGATTTTTTTTCATTTTAGCTAACGTTAAATAAGTGGTAGTATTGTTCCGTAGTGTAGTGGTTATCACGTTCGCTTACACACGTGAAATTTTCTCGATTTGAACCCGAGCAGAGACAGTTCCATTTTGTTTTATATATCATTGGTTTTCGCCTCCATTAAAATGATATTCTCATTTTATTGATTTAAATGTGCTCACATGCTACCATATATATTTAATTATATACATTATTTTTAATAAATTTATTTTTTATTTCAGCTACCGTCAAGCACTTAAGAATACGGTTCCGTAGTGTAGTGGTTATCACGTTCGCTTAACACGCGAAAAGTCCCCGGTTCGATCCCGGGCGGAACCATGTAATTTCTGTTTTGCAAGTGTACATTATACGCCTTAATTTAAATGAATATTTTCATGTCATTTATAAATGTGCTCACAAGCTATCAGATTTTTGTTTATTATATATGTTAGTTTAAGTATTAGATTTCTTTTATTTTAGTTAACGTTAAATAA
Organism: Linyphia triangularis; assembly: GCA_963978545.1. Lineage (NCBI taxonomy): Eukaryota > Metazoa > Arthropoda > Arachnida > Araneae > Linyphiidae > Linyphia > Linyphia triangularis. Next base: position 40,546,426 of record OZ021729.1, read on the forward strand.
ATGGTAGTATTATTCCGTAGTGTAGTGGTTATCATGTTCTCTTACACACGTGAAATTTTCTCGGTTTGATCCCGAACAGAGACAGTTCCATTTTGTTTTATATATCAATGGTTTTCACCTCCATTAAAATTATATTCTCATTTTATTGATTTAAATGTGCTCACATGCTACCAGATATATTTAATTATATACGTAATTTGTAATTATTTATTTTTTTATTTCAGCTACCGTCAAGCACTCTAGAATACGGTTCCGCAGTGTAGTGGTTATCACGTTCGCTTAACACGCGAAAGGTCCCCGGTTCGATCCCGGGTGGAACCATTTAATTTTTGTTTTGCATGTGTACATTTTACGCCTTAATTGAAACGAATATATTCATTTCATTTATAAATGTGCTCACAAGCTAACAGATTTTTGTTTATTATATATGTTAGTTTAAGTATTAGATTTCTTTTATTTTTGTTAACGTTAAATAAATGGTAGTATTGTTCCGTAGTGTAGTGGTTATCACGTTCGCTTACACACGTGAAATTTTCTCGGTTTGATCCCGATCAGAGACAATTCCATTTTGTTTTATATATCAATGGTTTTCACCTCCATTAAAATGATATTCTCATTTTATTGATTTAAATGTGCTCACATGCTACCATATATATTTAATTATATACGTAATTTTTAATTATTTATTTTTTATTTCAGCTACCGTCAAGCACGATGGAGTACGGTTCCGTAGTGTAGTGGTTATCACGTTCGCTTAACATGCGAAAGGTCCCCGGTTCGATCCCGGGCGGAACCATGTAATTTCTGTTTTGCAAGTGTACATTATACGCCTTAATTTAAATGAATATTTTCATGTCATTTATAAATGTGCTCACAAGCTATCAGATTTTTTTTATTATATATGTTAGTTTAATTATTAGTTTTTTTTTTTTTTTAGCTTTTGTCAAATTAGATGTAGTTTTTGTCCATGGTTTAGTGGTTATCACTTTAGCTTACCACGCTAAAGAGGCCCGGTTCGATTACGGGCTGAACCATGTAGTTTGCAATTCACAACTGTTGACAATATTTAGATTTGTTTAGAATAGAAATTTTTAGTCATAATTCTTTCCAAGATCTGCTGCTTAAATATTAGTTTTGATGTATTGATTATTATCATTTAAAGTTAATCCTTAGCATTTTATAATTTCTTGGAAACGAGGTTCCGTAGTGTAGTGGTTATCACGTTCGCTTTACACGCCAAAGGTCCCCGGTTCGATCCCGGGCGGAACCATTTAAATTTTTTTGCATGTGTACGTTTTAAGCTTCCTTTTACATGGCAATGGTTATTTTACTGCCTGAACTGTGCTCACAATTTCAATGATTTTATTGAGGATATACATTATGTTTAGTTTTTATATATTTATTTTAGCTAACGTCAAACACAACAGAGTGCGGTTCCGTAGTGTAGTGGTTATCACGTTCGCTTCACACGCGAAAGGTCCCCGGTTCGATCCCGGGCGGAACCATGTAATTTCTGTTTCGCAAGTGTACATTATACGCCTTAATTTAAATTAATATTTTCATTTCATTTATAAATGTGCTCACAAGCTAACAGATGTTTGTTTATTATATATGTTAGTTTAAGTATTAGATTTCTTTTATTTTAGTTAACGTTAAATAAGTGGTAGTATTGTTCCGTAGTGTAGTGGTTATCACGTTCGCTTACACACGTGAAATTTTCTCGGTTTGATCCCGAGCAGAGACAGTTCCATTTTGTTTTACATATCCATGGTTTTCACCTCCATTAAAATAATATTCTCATTATATTGATTTAAATGTGCTCACATGCTACCAGATATATTTAATTATATACATTATTTTTAATAAATTTATTTTTTATTTCAGCTGCCATCAAGCACTGCAGAATACGGTTCCGTAGTGAAGTGGTTATCACGTTCGCTTAACACGCGAAAGGGACCCTGTTCGATCCCGGGCGGAACCATGTAATTTCTGTTTTGCAAGTGTACATTATACGCCTTAATTTAAATGAATATTTTCATGTCATTTATAAATGTGCTCACCAGCTATCAGATTTTTGTTTATTATATATGTTAGTTTAAGTATTAGATTTTTTTTCATTTTAGCTAACGTTAAATAAGTGGTAGTATTGTTCCGTAGTGTAGTGGTTATCACGTTCGCTTACACACGTGAAATTTTCTCGATTTGAACCCGAGCAGAGACAGTTCCATTTTGTTTTATATATCATTGGTTTTCGCCTCCATTAAAATGATATTCTCATTTTATTGATTTAAATGTGCTCACATGCTACCATATATATTTAATTATATACATTATTTTTAATAAATTTATTTTTTATTTCAGCTACCGTCAAGCACTTCAGAATACGGTTCCGTAGTGTAGTGGTTATCACGTTCGCTTAACACGCGAAAAGTCCCCGGTTCGATCCCGGGCGGAACCATGTAATTTCTGTTTTGCAAGTGTACATTATACGATTTAATTTAAATGAATATTTTCATGTCATTTATAAATGTGCTCACAAGCTATCAGATTTATTTTATTATATATGTTAGTTTAATTATTAGTTTTTTTTTTTTTTTTTTTTTTTTAGCTTTTGTCAAATTAGATGTAGTTTTTGTCCATAGTTTAGTGGTTATCACTTTAGCTTACCACGCTGAAGAGGCCCGGTTCGATTACGGGCTGAACCATGTAGTTTTCAATTCACAACTGTTGACAATATTTAGATTTGTTTAGAATAGAAATTTTTATTCATAATTCTTTCCAAGATCTGCTGCTTAAATATTAGTTTTGATGTATTGATTATTATCATTTAAAGTTAATCCTTAGCATTTTATAATTTGTTGAACACGAGGTTCCGTAGTGTAGTGGTTATCACGTTCGCTTTACACGCGAAAGGTCCCCGGTTCGATCCCGGGTGGAACCATTTAATTTTTGTTTTGCATGTGTACATTTTACGCCTTAATTGAAACGAATATTTTCATTTCATTCATAAATGTGCTCACAAGCTTACAGATTTATTTTATTATTTATATTAGTTTAAGTATTAGATTTTTTTTCATTTTAGCTAACGTTAAATAAGTGGTAGTATTTTTCCGTAGTGTAGTGGTTATCACGTTCGCGTAACACGTGAAATTTTCTCGGTTTGATCCCGAGCAGAGACAGTTCCATTTTGTTTTACATATCAATGGTTTTCACCTCCATTAAAATAATATTCTCATTTTATTGATTTAAATGTGCTCACATGCTACCAGATATATTTAATTATATACATTATTTTTAATAAATTTATTTTTTATTTCAGCTGCCATCAAGCACTTCAGAATACAGTTCCGTAGTGTAGTGGTTATCACGTTCGCTTCACACGCGAAAGGTCACCGGTTCGATCCCGGGCGGAACCATGTAATTTCTGTTTTGCAAGTGTACACTATACGCCTTAATTTAAATGAATATTTTCATTTCATTTATAATTGTGCTCACAAGCTAACAGATTTTTGTTTATTATATATGTTAGTTTAAGTATTAGATTTCTTTTATTTTAGTTAACGTTAAATAAGTGGTAGTATTGTTCCGTAGTGTAGTTGTTATCACGTTCGCTTAACACGCGAAAGGTCCCCTGTTCGATCCCGGGCGGAACCATTTAATTTTAGGTTTTTCATGTCCATATTTCAAGCCTTAATTGAAACGAATATATTCATTTCATTTATAAATGTGCTCACAAGCTAACAGATTTTTGTTTATTATATATGTTAGTTTAAGTATTAGATTTCCTTTATTTTAGTTAACGTTAAATAAGTGGTAGTATTGTTCCGTAGATTAGTGGTTATCAAGTTCGCTTACACACGTGAAATTTTCTCCGTTTGATCCCGAGCAGAGACAGTTCCATTTTGTTTTACATATCAATGGTTTTCACCTCCATTAAAATGATATTCCCATTTTATTGATTTAAATGTGCTCACATGCTACCAGATATATTTAATTATATACGTAATTTTTAATTATTTATTTTTTATTTCAGCTACCGTCAAGAACGATAGAGTACGGTTCCGTAGTGTAGTGGTTATCACGTTTGCTTAACACGCGAAAGGTCCCCGGTTCGATCCCGGGCGGAACCATGTAATTTCTGTTTTGCAAGTGTACATTATACGCCTTAATTTAAATGAATATTTTCATGTCATTTATAAATGTGTTCAGAAGCTATCAGATTTATTTTATTATATATGTTAGTTTAATTATTAGTTTTTTTTTTAGCTTTTGTCAAATTAGATGTAGTTTTTGTCCATAGTTTAGTGGTTATCACTTTAGCTTACCACGCTGAAGAGGCCCGGTTCGATCCCGTGCGGAACCATGTAATTTTTGTTTTGCATGTGTACATTTTACGCCTTAATTGAAACGAATATTTTCATTTCATTCATAAATGTGCTCACAAGCTTACAGATTTATTTTATTATTTATATTAGTTTAAGTATTAGATTTTTTTTCATTTTAGCTAACGTTAAATAAGTGGTAGTATTTTTCCGTAGTGTAGTGGTTATCACGTTCGCGTAACACGTGAAATTTTCTCGGTTTGATCCCGCGTAGAGACAGTTCCATTTTGTTTTACATATCAATGGTTTTCACCTCCATTAAAATAATATTCTCATTTTATTGATTTAAATGTGCTCACATGCTACCAGATATATTTAATTATATACATTATTTTTAATAAATTTATTTTTTATTTCAGCTGCCATCAAGCACTTCAGAATACGGTTCCGTAGTGTAGTGGTTATCACGTTCGCTTCACACGCGAAAGGTCCCCGGTTCGATCCCGGGCGGAACCATGTAATGTCTGTTTTGCAAGTGTACACTATACGCCTTAATTTAAATGAATATTTTCATTTCATTTATAAATGTGCTCACAAGCTAACAGATTTTTGTTTATTATATATGTTAGTTTAAGTATTAGATTTCTTTTATTTTAGTTAACGTTAAATAAGTGGTAGTATTGTTCCGTAGTGTAGTGGTTATCACGTTCGCTTACACACGTGAAATTTTCTCGGTTTGATCCCGAGCAGAGACAGTTCCATTTTGTTTTATATATCAATGGTTTTCACCTCCATTAAAATGATATTCTCATTTTATTGATTTAAATGTGCTCACATGCTACCAGATATATTTAAATATATACGTAATTTTTAATTATTTATTTTTTATTTAAGCTACCGTCAAGCACTTAAGAATACGGTTCCGTAGTGTAGTTGTTATCACGTTCGCTTAACACGCGAAAGATCCCCTGTTCGATCCCGGGCGGAACCATTTAATTTTAGGTTTTTCATGTCCATATTTCAAGCCTTAATTGAAACGAATATATTCATTTCATTTATAAATGTGCTCACAAGCTAACAGATTTTTGTTTATTATATATGTTAGTTTAAGTATTAGATTTCCTTTATTTTAGTTAACGTTAAATAAGTGGTAGTATTGTTCCGTAGATTAGTGGTTATCAAGTTCGCTTACACACGTGAAATTTTCTCGGTTTGATCCCGAGCAGAGACAGTTCCATTTTGTTTTACATATCAATGGTTTTCACCTCCATTAAAATGATATTCTCATTTTATTGATTTAAATGTGCTCACATGCTACCAGATATATTTAATTATATACGTAATTTTTAATTATTTATTTTTTATTTCAGCTACCGTCAAGAACGATAGAGTACGGTTCCGTAGTGTAGTGGTTATCACGTTTGCTTAACACGCGAAAGGTCCCCGGTTCGATCCCGGGCGGAACCATGTAATTTCTGTTTTGCAAGTGTACATTATACGCCTTAATTTAAATGAATATTTTCATGTCATTTATAAATGTGCTCACAAGCTATCAGATTTATTTTATTATATATGTTAGTTTAATTATTAGTTTTTTTTTTTTTAGCTTTTGTCAAATTAGATGTAGTTTTTGTCCATAGTTTAGTGGTTATCACTTTAGCTTACCACGCTAAAGAGGCCCGGTTCGATTACGGGCTGAACCATGTAGTTTTCAATTCACAACTGTTGACAATATTTAGATTTGTTTAGAATAGAAATTTTTATTCATAATTCTTTCCAAGATCTGCTGCTTAAATATTAGTTTTGATGTATTGATTATTATCATTTAAAGTTAATCCTTAGCATTTTATAATTTCTTGGAAACGAGGTTCCGTAGTGTAGTGGTTATCACGTTCGCTTTACACGCCAAAGGTCCCCGGTTCGATCCCGGGCGGAACCATTTAAATTTTTTTGCATGTGTACGTTTTAGGCTTCCTTTTACATGGCAATGGTTATTTTACTGCCTGAACTGTGCTCACAATTTCAATGATTTTATTGATATTATACATTATGTTTAGTTTTTATATATTTTATTTAGCTAACGTCAAACACAACAGAGTACGGTTCCGTAGTGTAGAGGTAATCACGTTCGCTTAACACGCGAAAGGTCCCCGGTTCGATCCCGGGTGGAACCATTTAATTTTTGTTTTGCATGTGTACATTTTACGCCTTAATTGAAACGAATATTTTCATGTCATTCATAAATGTGCTCACAAGCTTACAGATTTATTTTATTATTTATATTAGTTTAAGTATTAGATTTTTTTTCATTTTAGCTAACGTTAAATAAGTGGTAGTATTTTTCCGTAGTGTAGTGGTTATCACGTTCGCGTAACACGTGAAATTTTCTCGGTTTGATCCCGAGCAGAGACAGTTCCATTTTGTTTTACATATCCATGGTTTTCACCTCCATTAAAATAATATTCTCATTTTATTGATTTAAATGTGCTCACATGCTACCAGATATATTTAATTATATACATTATTTTTAATAAATTTATTTTTTATTTCAGCTGCCATCAAGCACTGCAGAATACGGTTCCGTAGTGAAGTGGTTATCACGTTCGCTTAACACGCGAAAGGGACCCGGTTCGATCCCGGGCGGAACCATGTAATTTCTGTTTTGCAAGTGTACATTATACGCCTTAATTTAAATGAATATTTTCATGTCATTTATAAATGTGCTCACAAGCTATCAGATTTTTGTTTATTATATATGTTAGTATAAGTATTAGATTTTTTTTCATTTTAGTTAACGTTAAATAAGTGGTAGTATTATTCCGTAGTGTAGTGGTTATCATGTTCGCTTACACACGTGAAATCTTCTCGGTTTGATCCCGAACAGAGACAGTTCCATTTTGTTTTATATATCAATGGTTTTCACCTCCATTAAAATGATATTCTCATTTTATTGATTTAAATGTGCTCACATGCTACCATATATATTTAATTATATACGTAATTTTTAATTATTTATTTTTTATTTCAGCTACCGTCAAGCACGATAGAGTACGGTTCCGTAGTGTAGTGGTTATCACGTTCGCTTCACACGCGAAAGGTCCCCGGTTCGACCCCGGGCGGAACCATGTAATTTCTGTTTTGCAAGTGTACATTAGACGCCTTAATTTAAATGAATATTTTCATGTCATTTATAAATGTGCTCACAAGCTATCAGATTTATTTTATTATATATGTTAGTTTAATTATTAGTTTTTTTTTTTTTAGCTTTTGTCAAATTAGATGTAGTTTTTGTCCATAGTTTAGTGGTTATCACTTTAGCTTACCACGCTAAAGAGGCCCGGTTCGATTACGGGCTGAACCATGTAGTTTGCAATTCACAACTGTTGACAATATTTAGATTTGTTTAGAATAGAAATTTTTATTCATAATTCTTTACAGGATCTGCTGCTTAAATATTAGTTTTGATGTATTGATTATTATCATTTAAAGTTAATCCTTAGCATTTTATAATTTCTTGGAAACGAGGTTCCGTAGTGTAGTGGTTATCACGTTCGCTTTACACGCCAAAGGTCCCCGGTTAGATCCCGGGCGGAACCATTTAAATTTTTTTGCATGTGTACGTTTTAGGCTTCCTTTTACATGGCAATGGTTATTTTACTGCCTGAACTGTGCTCACAATTTCAATGATTTTATTGATATTATACATTATGTTTAGTTTTTATATATTTTATTTAGCTAACGTCAAACACAACAGAGTACGGTTCCGTAGTGTAGAGGTAATCACGTTCGCTTAACACGCGAAAGGTCCCCGGTTCGATCCCGGGTGGAACCATTTAATTTTTGTTTTGCATGTGTACATTTTCGCCTTAATTGAAACGAATATTTTCATTTCATTCATAAATGTTCTCACAAGCTAACAGATTTTTGTTTATTATATATGTTAGTTTAAGTATTAGATTTCTTTTATTTTAGTTAACGTTAAATAAGTGGTAGTATTGTTCCGTAGTGTAGTGGTTATCACGTTCGCTTACACACGTGAAATTTTCTCGGTTTGATCCCGATCAGAGACAGTTCCATTTTGTTTTATATATCAATGGTTTTCACCTCCATTAAAATGATATTCTCATTTTATTGATTTAAATGTTCTCACATGCTACCAGATATATTTAATTATATACGTAATTTTTAATTATTTATTTTTTATTTCAGCTACCGTCAAGCACTTAAGAATACGGTTCCGTAGTGTAGTTGTTATCACGTTCGCTTAACACGCGAAAGGTCCCCTGTTCGATCCCGGGCGGAACCATTTAATTTTTGGTTTTTCATGTCCATATTTCAAGCCTTAATTGAAACGAATATATTCATTTCATTTATAAATGTGCTCACAAGCTAACAGATTTTTGTTTATTATATATGTTAGTTTAAGTATTAGATTTCCTTTATTTTAGTTAACGTTAAATAAGTGGTAGTCTTGTTCCGTAGATTAGTGGTTATCAAGTTCGCTTACACACGTGAAATTTTCTCGGTTTGATCCCGAGTAGAGACAGTTCCATTTTGTTTTACATATCAATGGTTTTCACCTCCATTAAAATGATATTCTCATTTTATTGATTTAAATGTGCTCAGATGCTACCAGATATATTTAATTATATACGTAATTTTTAATTATTTATTTTTTTATTTCAGTTACCGTCAAGCACTCTAGAATACGGTTCCGTAGTGTAGTGGTTATCACGTTCGCTTAACACGCGAAAGGTCCCCGGTTCGATCCCGGGCGGAACCATGTAATTCCTGTTTTGCAAGTGTACATTATACGCCTTAATTTAAATGAATATTTTCATGTCATTTATAAATGTGCTCACAAGCTATCAGATTTATTTTATTATATATGTTAGTTTAATTATTAGTTTTTTTTTTTTTTTTTTTTAGCTTTTGTCAAATTAGATGTAGTTTTTGTCCATAGTTTAGTGGTTATCACTTTAGCTTACCACGCTAAAGAGGCCCGGTTCGATTACGGGCTGAACCATGTAGTTTGCAATTCACAACTGTTGACAATATTTAGATTTGTTTCGAATAGAAATTTTTATTCATAATTCTTTCCAAGATCTGCTGCTTAAATATTAGTTTTGATGTATTGATTATTATCATTTAAAGTTAATCCTTAGCATTTTATAATTTCTTGGACACGAGGTTCCGTAGTGTAGTGGTTATCACGTTCGCTTTGCACGACAAAGGTCCCCGGTTCGATCCCGGGCGGAACCATTTAAATTTTTTTGCATGTGTAGGTTTTAGGCTTCCTTTTACATGGCAATGGTTATTTTACTGCCTGAACTGTGCTCACAATTTCAATGATTTTATTGATATTATACATTATGTTTAGTTTTTATATATTTATTTAAGCTAACGTCAAACACAACAGAGTGCGGTTCCGTAGTGAGGTGGTTATCACGTTCGCTTAACACGCGAAAGGTCCCCGGTTCGATCCCGGGTGGAACCATTTAATTTTTGTTTTGCATGTGTACATTTTACGCCTTAATTGAAACGAATATATTCATTTCATTTATAAATGTGCTCACAAGCTAACAGATTTATTTTATTATTTATATTAGTTTAAGTATTAGATTTTTTTTCATTTTAGCTAACGTTAAATCAGTGGTAGTATTGTTCCGTAGTGTAGTGGTTATCACGTTCGCTTACACACGTGAAATTTTCTCGGTTTGATCCCGATCAGAGACAGTTCCATTTTGTTTTATATATCAATGGTTTTCACCTCCATTAAAATAATATTCTCATTTTATTGATTTAAATGTGCTCACATGCTACCAGATATATTTAATTATATACATTATTTTTAATAAATTTATTTTTTATTTCAGCTGCCATCAAGCACTGCAGAATACGGTTCCGTACTGTAGTGGTTATCACGTTCGCTTAACACGCGAAAGGTCCCCGGTTCGACCCCGGGCGGAACCATGTAATTTCTGTTTTGCAAGTGTACATTATACGCCTTAATTTAAATGAATATTTTCCTGTCATTTATAAATGTGCTCACAAGCTATCAGATTTTTTTTATTATATATGTTAGTTTAATTATTAGTTTTTTTTTTTTTTAGCTTTTGTCAAATTAGATGTAGTTTTTGTCCATAGTTTAGTGGTTATCACTTTAGCTTACCACGCTAAAGAGGCCCGGTTCGATTACGGGCTGAACCATGTAGTTTGCAATTCACAACTGTTGACAATATTTAGATTTGTTTAGAATAGAAATTTTTATTCATAATTCTTTCCAAGATCTGCTGCTTAAATATTAGTTTTGATGTATTGATTATTATCATTTAAAGTTAATCCTTAGCATTTTATAATTTCTCGGAAACGAGGTTCCGTAGTGTAGTGGTTATCACGTTCGCTTTACACGCCAAAGGTCCCCGGTTCGATCCCGGGCGGACCCATTTAATTTTTTTTGCATGTGTACGTTTTAAGCTTCCTTTTACATGGCAATGGTTATTTTACTGCCTGAACTGATTTCTTTTATTTTAGTTAACGTTAAATAAGTGGTAGTATTGTTCGGTAGTGTAGTGGTTATCACGTTCGTTTACACACGTGAAATTTTCTCGGTTTGATCCGGATCAGAGACAGTTCCATTTTGTTTTATATATCAATGGTTTTCACCTCCATTAAAATGATATTCTCATTTTATTGATTTAAATGTGCTCACATGCTACCATATATATTTAATTATATGCGTAATTTTTAATTATTTATTTTTTATTTCAGCTACCGTCAAGCACGATAGAGTACATTTCCGTAGTGTAGTGGTTATCACGTTCGCTTCACACGCGAAAGGTCCCCGGTTCGATCCCGGGCGGAACCATGTACTTTCTGTTTTGCAAGTGTACTTTATACGCCTTAATTTAAATGAATATTTTCATTTCAGTTATAAATGTGCTCACAAGCTAACAGATTTTTGTTTATTATATATGTTAGTTTAAGTATTAGATTTCTTTTATTTTAGTTAACGTTAAATAAGTGGTAGTATTGTTCCGTAGTGTAGTGGTTATCACGTTCGCTTACACACGTGAAATTTTCTCGGTTTGATCCCGAGCAGAGACAGTTCCATTTTGTTTTACATATCCATGGTTTTCACCTCCATTAAAATAATATTCTCATTTTATTGATTTAAATGTGCTCACATGCTACCAGATATATTTAATTATATACATTATTTTTAATAAATTTATTTTTTATTTCAGCTGCCATCAAGCATTGCAGAATACGGTTCCGTAGTGTAGTGGTTATCACGTTCGCTTAACACGCGAAAGGGCCCCGGTTCGATCCCGGGCGGAACCATGTAATTTCTGTTTTGCAAGTGTACATTATACGCCTTAATTTAAATGAATATATTCATGTCATTTATAAATGTGCTCACAAGCTATCAGATTTTTGTTTATTATATATGTTAGTTTAAGTATTAGATTTCTTTTATTTTAGTTAACGTTAAATAAGTGGTAGTATTGTTCCGTAGTGTAGTGGTTATCACGTTCGCTTAACACGCGAAAGGTCCCCTGTTCGATCCCGGGCGGAACCATTTAATTTTTGGTTTTTCATGTCCATATTTCAAGCCTTAATTGAAACGAATATATTCATTTCATTTATATATGTGCGCACAAGCTAACAGATTTTTGTTTATTATATATGTTAGTTTAAGTATTAGATTTCTTTTATTTTTGTTAACGTTAAATAAATGGTAGTATTGTTCCGTAGTGTAGTGGTTATCACTTTCGCTTTACACGCCAAAGGTCCCCGGTTCGATCCCGGGCGGAACCATTTAAATTTTTTTGCATGTGTACGTTTTAGGCTTCCTTTTACATGGCAATGGTTATTTTACTGCCTGAACTGTGCTCACAATTTCAATGATTTTATTGATATTATACATTATGTTTAGTTTTTATATATTTTATTTAGCTACCGTCAAGCACTCTAGAATACGGTTCCGTAGTGTAGTGGTTATCACGTTCGCTTCACACGCGAAAGGTCCCCGGTTCGATCCCGGGCGGAACCATGTAATTTCTGTTTCGCAAGTGTACATTATACGCCTTAATTTAAATTAATATTTTCATTTCATTTATAAATGTGCTCACAAGCTAACAGATTTTTGTTTATTATATATGTTAGTTTAAGTATTAGATTTCTTTTATTTTAGTTAACGTTAAATAAGTGGTAGTATTGTTCCGTAGTGTAGTGGTTATCACGTTCGCTTACACACGTGAAATTTTCTCGGTTTGATCTCGATCAGAGACAGTTCCATTTTTGTTTTATATATCAATGGTTTTCACCTCCATTAAAATGATATTCTCATTTTATTGATTTAAATGTGCTCACATGCTACCATATATATTTAATTATATACGTAATTTTTAATTATTTATTTTTTATTTTCCGTCAAGCACGATAGAGTACGGATCAGTAGTGTAGTGGTTATCACGTTCGCTTAACACGCGAAAGGTCCCCTGTTCGATCCCGGGCGGAACCATGTAATTTCTGTTTTGCAAGTGTACATTATACGCCTTAATTTAAATGAATATTTTCATGTCATTTATAAATGTGCTCACAAGCTATCAGATTTATTTTATTATATATGTTAGTTTAATTATTAGTTTTTTTTTTTTTTTAGCTTTTGTCAAATTAGATGTAGTTTTTGTCCATAGTTTAGTGGTTATCACTTTAGCTTACCACGCTAAAGAGGCCCGGTTCGATTAAGGGCTGAACCATGTAGTTTGCAATTCACAACTGTTGACAATATTTAGATTTGTTTAGAATAGAAATTTTTATTCATAATTCTTTCCAAGATCTGCTGCTTAAATATTAGTTTTGATGTATTGATTATTATCATTTAAAGTTAATCCTTAGCATTTTATAATTTCTTGGAAAACGATTTTCCGTAGTGTAGTGGTTATCACGTTCGCTTTACACGCCAAAGGTCCCCGGTTCGATCCCGGGCGGAACCATTTAAATTTTTTTGCATGTGTACGTTTTAAGCTTCCTCTTTCATGGTAATGGTTATTTTACTGCCTGAACTGTGCTCACAATTTCAATGATTTTATTGATATTATACATTATGTTTAGTTTTTATATATTTATTTTAGCTAACGTCAAACACAACAGAGTGCGGTTCCGTAGTGTAGTGGTTATCACGTTCGCTTAACACGCGAAAGGTCCCCGGTTCGATCCCGGGTGGAACCATTTAATTTTTGTTTTGCATGTGTACATTTTACGCCTTAATTGAAACGAATATATTCATTTCATTTATAAATGTGCTCACAAGCTAACAGATTTTTGTTTATTATATATGTTAGTTTAAGTATTAGATTTCTTTTATTTTTGTTAACGTTAAATAAATGGTAGTATTGTTCCGTAGTGTAGTGGTTATCACGTTCGCTTAACACGTGAAAGGTCCCCGGTTCGATCCCGGGCGGAACCATGTAATTCCTGTTTTGCAAGTGTACATTATACGCCTTAATTTAAATGAATATTTTCATGTCATTTATAAATGTGCTCACAAGCTATCAGATTTATTTTATTATATATGTTAGTTTAATTATTAGTTTTTTTTTTTTTTTAGCTTTTGTCAAATTAGATGTAGTTTTTGTCCATAGTTTAGTGGTTATCACTTTAGCTTACCACGCTAAAGAGGCCCGGTTCGATTAAGGGCTGAACCATGTAGTTTGCAATTCACAACTGTTGACAATATTTAGATTTGTTTGGAATAGAAATTTTTATTCATAATTCTTTCCAAGATCTGCTGCTTAAATATTAGTTTTGATGTATTGATTATTATCATTTAAAGTCAATCCTTAGCATTTTATAATTTCTTGGAAAACGAGGTTCCGTAGTGTAGTGGTTATCACGTTCGCTTTACACGCCAAAGGTCCCCGGTTCGATCCCGGGCGGGACCATTTAAATTTTTTTGCATGTGTACGTTTTAAGCTTCCTTTTACATGGTAATGGTTATTTTACTGCCTGAACTGTGCTCACAATTTCAATGATTTTATTGATATTATACATTATGTTTAGTTTTTATATATTTATTTTAGCTAACGTCAAACACAACAGAGTGCGGTTCCGTAGTGTAGTGGTTATCACGTTCGCTTAACACGCGAAAGGTCCCCAGTTCGATCCCGGGTGGAACCATTTAATTTTTGTTTTGCATGTGTACATTTTACGCCTTAAATGAAACGAATATATTCATTTCATTTATAAATGTGCTCACAAGCTAACAGATTTTTGTTTATTATATATGTTAGTTTAAGTATTAGATTTCTTTTATTTTTGTTAACGTTAAATAAATGGTAGTATTGTTCCGTAGTGTAGTGGTTATCACGTTCGCTTACACACGTGAAATTTTCTCGGTTTGATCCCGAACAGAGACAGTTCCATTTTGTTTTACATATCCATGGTTTTCACCTCCATTAAAATAATATTCTCATTTTATTGATTTAAATATGCTCACATGCTACCAGATATATTTAATTATATACGTAATTTTTAATTATTTATTTTTTTATTTCAGCTACCGTCAAGCACTCTAGAATACGGTTCCGTAGTGTAGTGGTTATCACGTTCGCTTCACACGCGAAAGGTCCCCGGTTCGATCCCGGGCGGAACCATGTAATTTCTGTTTCGCAAGTGTACATTATACGCCTTAATTTAAATTAATATTTTCATTTCATTTATAAATGTGCTCACAAGCTAACAGATTTTTGTTTATTATATATGTTAGTTTAAGTATTGGATTTCTTTTATTTTTGTTAACGTTAAATAAATGGTAGTATTGTTCCGTAGTGTAGTGGTTATCACGTTCGCGTAACACGTGAAATTTTCTCGGTTTGATCCCGAGCAGAGACAGTTCCATTTTGTTTTACATATCAATGGTTTTCACCTCCATTAAAATAATATTCTCATTTTATTGATTTAAATGTGCTCACATGCTACCAGATATATTTAATTATATACATTATTTTTAATAAATTTATTTTTTATTTCAGCTGCCATAGAGCACTTCAGAATACGGTTCCGTAGTGTAGTGGTTATCACGTTCGCTTCACACGCGAAAGGTCCCCGGTTCGATCCCGGGCGGAACCATGTAATTCCTGTTTTGCGAGTGTACACTATACGCCTTAATTTAAATGAATATTTTCATTTCATTTATAAATGTGCTCACAAGCTAACAGATTTTTGTTTATTATATATGTTAGTTTAAGTATTAGATTTCTTTTATTTTAGTTAACGTTAAATAAGTGGTAGTATTGTTCCGTAGTGTAGTGGTTATCACGTTCGCTTACACACGTGAAGTTTTCTCGGTTTGATCCCGAACAGAGACAGTTCCATTTTGTTTTATATATCAATGGTTTTCACCTCCATTAAAAATATATTCTCATTTTATTGATTTAAATGTGCTCACATGCTACCATATATATTTAATTATATACGTAATTTTTAATTATTTATTTTTTATTTCAGCTACCGTCAAGCACGATAGAGTACGGTTCCGTAGTGTAGTGGTTATCACGTTCGCTTCGCACGCGAAAGGTCCCCGGTTCGACCCCGGGCGGAACCATGTAAATTCTGTTTTGCAAGTGTACATTAGACGCCTTAATTTAAATGAATATTTTCATGTCATTTATAAATGTGCTCACAAGCTATCAGATTTATTTTATTATATATGTTAGTTTAATTATTAGTTTTTTTTTTTTTTAGCTTTTGTCAAATTAGATGTAGTTTTTGTCCATAGTTTAGTGGTTATCACTTTAGCTTACCACGCTGAAGAGGCCCGGTTCGATTACGGGCTGAACCATGTAGTTTGCAATTCACAACTGTTGACAATATTTAGATTTGTTTAGAATAGAAATTTTTATTCATAATTCTTTCCAAGATCTGCTGCTTAAATATTAGTTTTGATGTATTGATTATTATCATTTAAAGTTAATCCTTAGCATTTTATAATTTCTTGGACACGAGGTTCCGAAGTGTAGTGGTTATCACGTTCGCTTTACACGCCAAAGGTCCCCGGTTCGATCCCGGGCGGAACCATTTAAATTTTTTTGCATGTGTACGTTTTAGGCTTCCTTTTTCATGGCAATGGTTATTTTACTGCCTGAACTGTGCTCACAATTTCAATGATTTTATTGATATTATACATTATGTTTAGTTTTTATATATTTTATTTAGCTAACGTCAAACACAACAGAGTACGGTTCCGTAGTGTAGAGGTAATCACGTTCGCTTAACACGCGAAAGGTACCCGGTTCGATCCCGGGTGGAACCATTTAATTTTTGTTTTGCATGTGTACATTTTACGCCTTAATTAAAACGAATATTTTCATTTCATTCATAAATGTGCTCACAAGCTTACAGATTTATTTTATTATTTATATTAGTTTAAGTATTAGATTTTTTTTCATTTTAGCTAACGTTAAATAAGTGGTAGTATTTTTCCGTAGTGTAGTGGTTATCACGTTCGCGTAACACGTGAAATTTTCTCGGTTTGATCCCGAGCAGAGACAGTTCCATTTTGTTTTACATATCCATGGTTTTCACCTCCATTAAAATAATATTCTCATTTTATTGATTTAAATATGCTCACATGCTACCAGATATATTTAATTATATACGTAATTTTTAATTATTTATTTTTTTATTTCAGCTACCGTCAAGCACTCTAGAATACGGTTCCGTAGTGTAGTGGTTATCACGTTCGCTTCACACGCGAAAGGTCCCCGGTTCGATCCCGGGCGGAACCATGTAATTTCTGTTTCGCAAGTGTACATTATACGCCTTAATTTAAATTAATATTTTCATTTCATTTATAAATGTGCTCACAAGCTAACAGATTTTTGTTTATTATATATGTTAGTTTAAGTATTGGATTTCTTTTATTTTTGTTAACGTTAAATAAATGGTAGTATTGTTCCGTAGTGTAGTGGTTATCACGTTCGCGTAACACGTGAAATTTTCTCGGTTTGATCCCGAGCAGAGACAGTTCCATTTTGTTTTACATATCAATGGTTTTCACCTCCATTAAAATAATATTCTCATTTTATTGATTTAAATGTGCTCACATGCTACCAGATATATTTAATTATATACATTATTTTTAATAAATTTATTTTTTATTTCAGCTGCCATAGAGCACTTCAGAATACGGTTCCGTAGTGTAGTGGTTATCACGTTCGCTTCACACGCGAAAGGTCCCCGGTTCGATCCCGGGCGGAACCATGTAATTCCTGTTTTGCGAGTGTACACTATACGCCTTAATTTAAATGAATATTTTCATTTCATTTATAAATGTGCTCACAAGCTAACAGATTTTTGTTTATTATATATGTTAGTTTAAGTATTAGATTTCTTTTATTTTAGTTAACGTTAAATAAGTGGTAGTATTGTTCCGTAGTGTAGTGGTTATCACGTTCGCTTACACACGTGAAGTTTTCTCGGTTTGATCCCGAACAGAGACAGTTCCATTTTGTTTTATATATCAATGGTTTTCACCTCCATTAAAATGATATTCTCATTTTATTGATTTAAATGTGCTCACATGCTACCAGATATATTTAATTATATACGTAATTTTTAATTATTTATTTTTTATTTCAGCTACCGTCAAGCACTTCAGAATACGGTTCCGTAGTGTAGTGGTTATCACGTTCGCTTCACACGCGAAAGGTCCCCGGTTCGATCCCGGGCGGAGCCATGTAATTCCTGTTTTGCGAGTGTACACTATACGCCTTAATTTAAATGAATATTTTCATTTCATTTATAAATGTGCTCACAAGCTAACAGATTTTTGTTTATTATATATGTTAGTTTAAGTATTAGATTTCTTTTATTTTAGTTAACGTTAAATAAGTGGTAGTATTGTTCCGTAGTGTAGTGGTTATCACGTTCGCTTACACACGTGAAGTTTTCTCGGTTTGATCCCGAACAGAGACAGTTCCATTTTGTTTTATATATCAATGGTTTTCACCTCCATTAAAATGATATTCTCATTTTATTGATTTAAATGTGCTCACATGCTACCAGATATATTTAATTATATACGTAATTTTTAATTATTTATTTTTTATTTCAGCTACCGTCAAGCACTTAAGAATACGGTTCCGTAGTGTAGTGGTTATCACGTTCGCTTAACACGCGAAAGGTCCCCTGTTCAAACCCTGGCTGAACCATTTAATTTTTGGTTTTTCATGTCCATATTTCAAGCCTTAATTGAAACGAATATATTCATTTCATTTATAAATGTGCTCACAAGCTAACAGATTTTTGTTTATTATATATGTTAGTTTAAGTATTAGATTTCCTTTATTTTAGTTAACGTTAAATAAGTGGTAGTATTGTTCCGTAGATTAGTGGTTATAAAGTTCGCTTACACACGTGAAATTTTCTCGGTTTGATCCCGAGCAGAGACAGTTCCATTTTGTTTTACATATCAATGGTTTTCAACTCCATTAAAATGATATTCTCATTTTATTGAATTAAATGGGCTCACATGCTACCAGATATATTTAATTATATACGTATTTTTTAATTATTTATTTTTTATTTCAGCTACCGTCAAGCACGATAGAGTACGGTTCCGTTGTGTAGTGGTTATCACGTTCGCTTCACACGCGAAAGGTCCCCGGTTCGACCCCGGGCGGAACCATGT
This sequence comes from Linyphia triangularis, assembly GCA_963978545.1. Taxonomy (NCBI): domain Eukaryota; kingdom Metazoa; phylum Arthropoda; class Arachnida; order Araneae; family Linyphiidae; genus Linyphia; species Linyphia triangularis. The sequence goes on from OZ021729.1 coordinate 40,565,446, forward strand.
AATTTATGTTTTGCAAGTGTACATTATACGCCTTAGATTAAATGAATATTTTCATGTCATTTATAAATGTGCTCACAAGCTATCAGATTTATTTTATTATATATGTTAGTTTAATTATTAGTTTTTTTTTTTTAGCTTTTGTCCATAGTTTAGTGGTTATCACTTTAGCTTACCACGCTAAAGAGGCCCGGTTCGATTACGGGCTGAACCATGTAGTTTGCAATTCACAACTGTTGACAATATTTAGATTTGTTTAGAATAGAAATTTTTATTCATAATTCTTTCCAAGATCTGCTGCTTAAATATTAGTTTTGATGTATTGATTATTATCATTTAAAGTTAATCCTTAGCATTTTATAATTTCTTGGAAAACGAGGTTCCGTAGTGTAGTGGTTATCACGTTCGCTTTACACGCCAAAGGTCCCCGGTTCGATCCCGGGCAGAACCATTTAAATTTTTTTGCATGTGTACGTTTAAGGCTTCCTTTTACATGGCAATGGTTATTTTACTGCCTGAACTGTGCTCACAATTTCAATGATTTTATTGATATTATACATTATGTTTAGTTTTTATATATTTTATTTAGCTAACGTCAAACACAACAGAGTACGGTTCCGTAGTGTAGAGGTAATCACGTTCGCTTAACACGCGAAAGGTCCCCGGTTCGATCCCGGGTGGAACCATTTAATTTTTGTTTTGCATGTGTACATTTTACGCCTTAATTGAAACGAATATTTTCATTTCATTCATAAATGTGCTCACAAGCTAAGAGATTTTTGTTTATTATATATGTTAGTTTAAGTATTAGATTTCTTTTATTTTTGTTAACGTTAAATAAATGGTAGTATTGTTCCGTAGTGTAGTGGTTATCAAGTTCGCGTAACACGTGAAATTTTCTCGGTTTGATCCCGAGCAGAGACAGTTCCATTTTGTTTTACATATCAATGGTTTTCACCTCCATTAAAATAATATTCTCATTTTATTGATTTAAATGTGCTCACATGCTACCAGATATATTTAATTATATACATTATTTTTAATAAATTTATTTTTTATTTCAGCTGCCATAGAGCACTTCAGAATACGGTTCCGTAGTGTAGTGGTTATCACGTTCGCTTCACACGCGAAAGGTCCCCGGTTCGATCCCTGGCGGAACCATGTAATTCCTGTTTTGCGAGTGTACACTATACGCCTTAATTTAAATGAATATTTTCATTTCATTTATAAATGTGCTCACAAGCTAACAGATTTTTGTTTAATATATATGTTAGTTTAAGTATTAGATTTCTTTTATTTTAGTTAACGTTAAATAAGTGGTAGTATTGTTCCGTAGTGTAGTGGTTATCACGTTCGCTTACACACGTGAAATTTTCTCGGTTTGATCCCGAACAGAGACAGTTCCATTTTGTTTTATATATCAATGGTTTTCACCTCCATTAAAATGATATTCTCATTTTATTGATTTAAATGTGCTCACATGCTACCAGATATATTTAATTATATACGTAATTTTTAATTATTTATTTTTTATTTCAGCTACCGTCAAGCACTTAAGAATACGGTTCCGTAGTGTAGTGGTTATCACGTTCGCTTAACACGCGAAAGGTCCCCTGTTCAAACCCTGGCGGAACCATTTAATTTTTGGTTTTTCATGTCCATATTTCAAGCCTTAATTGAAACGAATATATTCATTTCATTTATAAATGTGCTCACAAGCTAACAGATTTTTGTTTAATATATATGTTAGTTTAAGTATTAGATTTCTTTTATTTTAGTTAACGTTAAATAAGTGGTAGTATTGTTCCGTAGTGTAGTGGTTATCACGTTCGCTTACACACGTGAAATTTTCTCGGTTTGATCCCGAACAGAGACAGTTCCATTTTGTTTTATATATCAATGGTTTTCACCTCCATTAAAATGATATTCTCATTTTATTGAATTAAATGGGCTCACATGCTACCAGATATATTTAATTATATACGTAATTTTTAATTATTTATTTTTTATTTCAGCTACCGTCAAGCACGATAGAGTACGGTTCCGTTGTGTAGTGGTTATCACGTTCGCTTCACACGCGAAAGGTCCCCGGTTCGACCCCGGGCGGAACCATGTAATTTATGTTTTGCAAGTGTACATTATACGCCTTAATTTAAATGAATATTTCCATGTCATTTATAAATGTACTCACAAGCTATCAGATTTATTTTATTATATATGTTAGTTTAATTATTAGTTGTTTTTTTTTAGCTTTTGTCAAATTAGATGTAGTTTTTGTCCATAGTTTAGTGGTTATCACTTTAGCTTACCACGCTAAAGAGGCCCGGTTCGATTACGGGCTGAACCATGTAGTTTGCAATTCACAACTGTTGACAATATTTAGATTTGTTTAGAATAGAAATTTTTATTCATAATTCTTTCCAAGATCTGCTGCTTAAATATTAGTTTTGATGCATTGATTATTATCATTTAAAGTTAATCCTTAGCATTTTATAATTCCTTGGAAAACGAGGTTCCGTAGTGTTGTGGTTATCACGTTCGCTTTACACGCCAAAGGTCCCCGGTTCGATCCCGGGCGGAACCATTTAAATTTTTTTGCATGTGTACGTTTTAAGCTTCCTTTTACATGGCAATGGTTATTTTACTGCCTGAACTGTGCTCACAATTTCAATGATTTTATTGATATTATACATTATGTTTAGTTTTTATATATTTATTTTAGCTAACGTCAAACACAACAGAGTGCGGTTCCGTAGTGTAGTGGTTATCACGTTCGCTTAACACGCGAAAGGTCCCCGGTTCGATCCCGGGTGGAACCATTTAATTTTTGTTTTGCATGTGTGCATTTTACGCCTTAATTTAAACGAATATATTCATTTCATTTATAAATGTGCTCACAAGCTAACAGATTTTTGTTTATTATATATGTTAGTTTAAGTATTAGATTTCTTTTATTTTTGTTAACGTTAAATAAATGGTAGTATTGTTCCGTAGTGTAGTGGTTATCACGTTCGCTTACACACGTGAAATTTTCTCGGTTTGATCCCGAACAGAGACAGTTCCATTTTGTTTTATATATCAATAGTTTTCACCTCCATTAAAATGATATTCTCATTTTATTGATTTAAATGTGCTCACATGCTACCATATATATTTAATTATATACGTAATTTTTAATTATTTATTTTTTTATTTCAGCTACCGTCAAGCACTCTAAAATACGGTTCCGTAGTGTAGTGGTTATCACGTTCGCTTACAAACGTGAAATTTTCTCGGTTTGATCCCGATCAGAGACGGTTCCATTTTGTTTTATATATCAATGGTTTTCACCTCCATTAAAATGATATTCTCATTTTATTGATTTAAATGTGCTCACATGCTACCATATATATTTAATTATATACGTAATTTTTAATTATTTATTTTTTTATTTCAGCTACCGTCAAGCACTCTAGAATACGGTTCCGTAGTGTAGTGGTTATCACGTTCGTTTCACACACGAAGGGTCCCTGGTTCGATCCCGGGCGGAACCATGTAATTTCTGTTTTGCAAGTGTACATTATACGCCTTAATTTAAATGAATATTTTCATGTCATTTATAAATGTGCTCACAAGCTATCAGATTTATTTTATTATATATAATAGTTTAATTATTAGTTTTTTTTTTTTTTTTAGCTTTTGTCAAATTAGATGTAGTTTTTGTCCATAGTTTAGTGGTTATCACTTTAGCTTACCACGCTGAAGAGGCCCGGTTCGATTACGGGCTGAACCATGTAGTTTTCAATTCACAACTGTTGACAATATTTAGATTTGTTTAGAATAGAAATTTTTATTCATAATTCTTTCAAAGATCTGCTGCTTAAATATTAGTTTTGATGTATTGATTATTATCATTTAAAGTTAATCCTTAGCATTTTATAATTTGTTGGACACGAGGTTCCGTAGTGTAGTGGTTATCACGTTCGCTTTACACGCGAAAGGTCCCCGGTTCGATCCCGGGTGGAACCATTTAATTTTTGTTTTGCATGTGTACATTTTACGCCTTAATTGAAACGAATATTTTCATTTCATTCATAAATGTGCTCACAAGCTTACAGATTTATTTTATTATTTATATTAGTTTAAGTATTAGATTTTTTTTTTCATTTTAGCTAACGTTAAATAAGTGGTAGTATTTTTCCGTAGTTTAGTAGTTATCACGTTCGCGTAATACGTGAAATTTTCTCGGTTTGATCCCGAGCAGAGACAGTTCCATTTTGTTTTACATATCAATGGTTTTCACCTCCATTAAAATAATATTCTCATTTTATTGATTTAAATGTGCTCACATGCTACCAGATATATTTAATTATATACATTATTTTTAATAAATTTATTTTTTATTTCAGCTGCCATCAAGCACTTCAAAATACGGTTCCGTAGTGTAGTGGTTATCACGTTCGCTTCACACGCGAAAGGTCCCCGGTTCGATCCCGGGCGGAACCATGTAATTTCTGTTTTGCAAGTGTACACTATACGCCTTAATTTAAATGAATATTTTCATTTCATTTATAAATGTGCTCACAAGCTAACAGATTTTTGTTTATTATATATGTTAGTTTAAGTATTAGATTTCCTTTATTTTAGTTAACGTTAAATAAGTGGTAGTATTGTTCCGTAGATTAGTGGTTATCAAGTTCGCTTACACACGTGAAATTTTCTCGGTTTGATCCCGAGCAGAGACAGTTCCATTTTGTTTTACATATCAATGGTTTTCACCTCCATTAAAATGATATTCTCATTTTATTGAATTAAATGGGCTCACATGCTACCAGATATATTTAATTATATACGTAATTTTTAATAATTTATTTTTTATTTCAGCTACCGTCAAGCACGATAGAGTACGGTTCCGTAGTGTAGTGGTTATCACTTTCGCTTAACACGCGAAAGGTCCCCGGTTCGATCCCGGGCGGAACCATGTAATTTCTGTTTTGCAAGTGTACATTATACGCCTTAATTTAAATGAATATTTTCATGTCATTTATAAATGTGCTCACAAGCTATCAGATTTATTTTATTATATATGTTAGTTTAATTATTAGTTTTTTTTTTTTTTAGCTTTTGTCAAATTAAATGTAGTTTTTGTCCATAGTTTAGTGGTTATCACTTTAGCTTACCACGCTAAAGAGGCCCGTTTCGATTACGGGCTGAACCATGTAGTTTTCAATTCACAACTGTTGACAATATTTAGATTTGTTTAGAATAGAAATTTTTATTCATAATTCTGTCCAAGATCTGCTGCTTAAATATTAGTTTTGATGTATTGATTATTATCATTTAAAGTTAATCCTTAGCATTTTATAATTTCGTGGACACGAGGTTCCGTAGTGTAGTGGTTATCACGTTCGCTTTACACGCAAAAGGTCCCCGGTTCGATCCCGGGCGGAACCATTTAAATTTTTTTGCATGTGTACGTTTTAGGCTTCCTTTTACATGGCAATGGTTATTTTACTGCCTGAACTGTGCTCACAATTTCAATGATTTTATTGATATTATACATTATGTTTAGTTTTTATATATTTATTTTAGCTAACGTCAAACACAACAGAGTGCGGTTCCGTAGTGTAGTGGTTATCACGTTCCCTTAACACGCGAAAGGTCCCCTGTTCGATCCCGGGTGGAACCATTTAATTTTTGTTTTGCATGTGTACATTTTACGCCTTAGTTGAAACGAATATATTCATTTCATTTATAAATGTGCTCACAAGCTAACAGATTTTTGTTTATTATATATGTTAGTTTAAGTATTAGATTTCTTTTATTTTTGTTAACGTTAAATAAATGGTAGTATTGTTCCGTAGTGTAGTGGTTATCACGTTCGCTTACACACGTGAAATTTTCTCGGTTTGATCCCGATCAGAGACGGTTCCATTTTGTTTTATATATCAATGGTTTTCACCTCCATTAAAATGATATTCTCATTTTATTGATTTAAATGTGCTCACATGCTACCATATATATTTAATTATATACGTAATTTTTAATTATTTATTTTTTATTTCAGCTACCGTCAAGCACGATAGAGTACGGTTCCGTAGTGTAGTGGTTATCACGTTCGCTTAACACGCGAAAGGTCCCCGGTTCGATCCCGGGCGAAACCATGTAATTTCTGTTTCGCAAGTGTACATTATACGCCTTAATTTAAATTAATATTTTCATTTCATTTATAAATGTGCTCACAAGCTAACAGATTTTTGTTTATTATATATGTTAGTTTAAGTATTAGATTTCTTTTATTTTAGTTAACATTAAATAAGTGGTAGTATTGTTCCGTAGTGTAGTGGTTATCACGTTCGCTTACACACGTGAAATTTTCTCGGTTTGATCCCGATCAGAGACGGTTCCATTTTGTTTTATATATCAATGGTTTTCACCTCCATTAAAATGATATTCTCATTTTATTGATTTAAATGTGCTCACATGCTACCATATATATTTAATTATATACGTAATTTTTAATTATTTATTTTTTATTTCAGCTACCGTCAAGCACGATAGAGTACGGTTCCGTAGTGTAGTGGTTATCACGTTCGCTTAACACGCGAAAGGTCCCCGGTTCGATCCCGGGCGGAAACATGTAATTTCTGTTTTGCAAGTGTACATTATACGCCTTAATTTAAATGAATATTTTCATGTCATTTATAAATGTGCTCACAAGCTATCAGATTTATTTTATTATATATGTTAGTTTAATTATTAGTTTTTTTTTTTTTTTAGCTTTTGTCAAATTAGATGTAGTTTTTGTCCATAGTTTAGTGGTTATCACTTTAAGCTTACCACGCTGAAGAGGCCCGGTTCGATTACGGGCTGAACCATGTAGTTTTCAATTCACAACTGTTGACAATATTTAGATTTGTTTAGAATAGAAATTTTTATTCATAATTCTTTCCAAGATCTGCTGCTTAAATATTAGTTTTGATGTATTGATTATTATCATTTAAAGTTAATCCTTAGCATTTTATAATTTGTTGGACACGAGGTTCCGTAGTGTAGTGGTTATCACGTTCGCTTTACACGCCAAAGGTCCCCAGTTCGATCCCGGGCAGAACCATTTAAATTTTTTTGCATGTGTACGTTTAAGGCTTACTTTTACATGGCAATGGTTATTTTACTGCCTGAACTGTGCTCACAATTTCAATGATTTTATTGATATTATACATTATGTTTAGTTTTTATATATTTTATTTAGCTAACGTCAAACACAACAGAGTACGGTTCCGTAGTGTAGAGGTAATCACGTTCGCTTAACACGCGAAAGGTCCCCGGTTCGATCCCGGGTGGAACCATTTAATTTTTGTTTTGCATGTGTACATTTTACGCCTTAATTGAAACGAATATTTTCATTTCATTCATAAATGTGCTCACAAGCTAACAGATTTTTGTTTATTATATATGTTAGTTTAAGTATTAGATTTCTTTTATTTTTGTTAACGTTAAATAAATGGTAGTATTGTTCCGTAGTGTAGTGGTTATCACGTTCGCTTACACACGTGAAATTTTCTCGGTTTGATCCCGATCAGAGACAGTTCCATTTTGTTTTATATATCAATGGTTTTCACCTCCATTAAAATGATATTCTCATTTTATTGATTTAAATGTGCTCACATGCTACCAGATATATTTAATTATATACGTAATTTGTAATTATTTATTTTTTTATTTCAGCTACCGTCAAGCACTCTAGAATACGGTTCCGTAGTGTAGTGGTTATCACGTTCGCTTCACACGCGAAAGGTCCCTGTTTCGATCCCGGGCGGAACCATGTAATTTTTGTTTTGCAAGTGTACATTATACGCCTTAATTTAAATGAATATTTTCATGTCATTTATAAATGTGCTCACAAGCTATCAGAATTATTTTATTATATATGTTAGTTTAATTATTAGTTTTTTTTTTAGTTTTTGTCAAATTAGATGTAGTTTTTGTCCATAGTTTAGTGGTTATCACTTTAGCTTACCACGCTGAAGAGGCCCGGTTCGATTACGGGCTGAACCATGTAGTTTTCAATTCACAACTGTTGACAATATTTAGATTTGTTTAGAATAGAAATTTTTATTCATAATTCTTTCCGAGATCTGCTACTTAAATATTAGTTTTGATGTATTGATTATTATCATTTAAAGTTAATCCTTAGCATTTTATAATTTGTTGGACACGAGGTTCCGTAGTGTAGTGGTTATCACGTTCGCTTTACACGCGAAAGGTCAACGGTTCGATCCCGGGTGGAACCATTTAATTTTTGTTTTGCTTGTGTACATTTTACGCCTTAATTGAAACGAATATATTCATTTCATTTATAAATGTGCTCACAAGCTAACAGATTTTTGTTTATTATATATGTTAGTTTAAGTATTAGATTTCTTTTATTTTTGTTAACGTTAAATAAATGGTAGTATTGTTCCGTAGTGTAGTGGTTATGACTTTCGCTTACACACGTGAAATTTTCTCAATTTGATCCCGAACAGAGACAGTTCCATTTTGTTTTATATATCAATGGTTTTCACCTCCATTAAAATGATATTCTCATTTTATTGATTTAAATGTGCTCACATGCTACCAGATATATTTAATTATATACGTAATTTTTAATTATTTATTTTTTTATTTCAGTTACCGTCAAGCACTCTAGAATACGGTTCCGTAGTGTAGTGGTTATCACGTTCGCTTCACACGCGAAAGGTCCCCGGTTCGATCCCGGGCGAAACCATGTAATTTCTGTTTCGCAAGTGTACATTATACGCCTTAATTTAAATTAATATTTTCATTTCATTTATAAATGTGCTCACAAGCTAACAGATTTTTGTTTATTATATATGTTAGTTTAAGTATTAGATTTCTTTTATTTTAGTTAACATTAAATAAGTGGTAGTATTGTTCCGTAGTGTAGTGGTTATCACGTTCGCTTACACACGTGAAATTTTCTCGGTTTGATCCCGATCAGAGACGGTTCCATTTTGTTTTATATATCAATGGTTTTCACCTCCATTAAAATGATATTCTCATTTTATTGATTTAAATGTGCTCACATGCTACCATATATATTTAATTATATACGTAATTTTTAATTATTTATTTTTTATTTCAGCTGCCATCAAGCACTGCAGAATACGGTTCCGTAGTGTAGTGGTTATCACGTTCGCTTAACACGCAAAAGGGCCCCGGTTCGATCCCGGGCGGAACCATGTAATTTCTGTTTTGCAAGTGTACATTATACGCCTTAATTTAAATGAATATTTTCATGTCATTTATAAATGTGCTCACAAGCTATCAGATTTTTGTTTATTATATATGTTAGTTTAAGTATTAGATTTCTTTTATTTTTGTTAACGTTAAATAAATGGTAGTATTGTTCCGTAGTGTAGTGGTTATCACGTTCGCTTACACACGTGAAATTTTCTCGGTTTGATCCCGAACAGAGACAGTTCCATTTTGTTTTATATATCAATGGTTTTCACCTCCATTAAAATGATATTCTCATTTTATTGATTTAAATATGCTCACATGCTACCAGATATATTTAATTATATACGTAATTTTTAATTATTTATTTTTTTATTTCAGCTACCGTCAAGCACTCTAGAATACGGTTCCGTAGTGTAGTGGTTATCACGTTCGCTTCACACGCGAAAGGTCCCCGGTTCGATCCCGGGCGGAACCATGTAATTTCTGTTTCGCAAGTGTACATTATACGCCTTAATTTAAATTAATATTTTCATTTCATTTATAAATGTGCTCACAAGCTAACAGATTTTTGTTTATTATATATGTTAGTTTAAGTATTAGATTTCTTTTATTTTAGTTAACGTAAATAAGTGGTAGTATTGTTCCGTAGTGTAGTGGTTATCACGTTCGCTTACACACGTGAAATTTTCTCGGTTTGATCCCGATCAGAGACAGTTCCATTTTGTTTTATATATCAATGGTTTTCACCTCCATTAAAATGATATTCTCATTTTATTGATTTAAATGTGCTCACATGCTACCATATATATTTAATTATATACGTAATTTTTAATTATTTATTTTTTATTTCAGCTACCGTCAAGCACGATAGAGTACGGTTCCGTAGTGTAGTGGTTATCACGTTCGCTTAACACGCGAAAGGTCCCCGGTTCGATCCCGGGCGGAACCATGTAATTTCTGTTTTGCAAGTGTACATTATACGCCTTAATTTAAATGAATATTTTCATGTCATTTATAAATGTGCTCACAAGCTATCAGATTTATTTTATTATATATGTTAGTTTAATTATTAGTTTTTTTTTTTTTTTTTTTAGCTTTTGTCAAATTAGATGTAGTTTTTGTCCATAGTTTAGTGGTTATCACTTTAGCTTACCACGCTTAAGAGGCCCGGTTCGATTACGGGCTGAACCATGTAGTTTTCAATTCACAACTGTTGACAATATTTAGATTTGTTTAGAATAGAAATTTTTATTCATAATTCTTTCCAAGATCTGCTGCTTAAATATTAGTTTTGATGTATTGATTATTATCATTTAAAGTTAATCCTTAGCATTTTATAATTTGTTGGACACGAGGTTCCGTAGTGTAGTGGTTATCACGTTCGCTTTACACGCCAAAGGTCCCCTGTTCGATCCCGGGCAGAACCATTTAAATTTTTTTGCATGTGTACGTTTAAGGCTTCCTTTTACATGGCAATGGTTATTTTACTGCCTGAACTGTGCTCACAATTTCAATGATTTTATTGATATTATACATTATGTTTAGTTTTTATATATTTATTTTAGCTAACGTCAAACACAACAGAGTGCGGTTCCGTAGTGTAGTGGTTATCACGTTCGCTTAACACGTGAAATTTTCTCGGTTTGATCCCGAGCAGAGACAGTTCCATTTTGTTTTACATATCAATGGTTTTTACCTCCATTAAAATAATATTCTCATTTTATTGATTTAAATGTGCTCACATGCTACCAGATATATTTAATTATATACATTATTTTTAATAAATTTATTTTTTATTTCAGCTGCCATAGAGCACTTCAGAATACGGTTCCGTAGTGTAGTGGTTATCACGTTCGCTTAACACGCGAAAGGTCCCCTGTTCAAACCCTGGCGGAACCATTTAATTTTTGGTTTTTCATGTCCATATTTCAAGCCTTAATTGAAACGAATATATTCATTTCATTTATAAATGTGCTCACAAGCTAACAGATTTTTGTTTATTATATATGTTAGTTTAAGTATTAGATTTCCTTTATTTTAGTTAACGTTAAATAAGTGGTAGTATTGTTCCGTAGTGTAGTGGTTATCACGTTCGCTTTATATGCCAAAGGTCCCCGGTTCGATCCCGGGCGGAACCATTTAAATTTTTTTGCATGTGTACGTTTTAAGCTTCCTTTTACATGGCAATGGTTATTTTACTGCCTGAACTGTGCTCACAATTTCAATGATTTTATTGATATTATACATTATGTTTAGTTTTTATATATTTATTTTAGCTAACGTCAAACACAACAGAGTGCGGTTCCGTAGTGTAATGGTTATCACGTTCGCTTAACACGCGAAAGGTCCCCGGTTCGATCCGGAACCATTTAATTTTTGTTTTGCATGTGTACATTTTACGCCTTAATTAAAACGAATATATTCATTTCATTTATAAATGTGCTCACAATCTAACAGATTTTTGTTTATTATATATGTTAGTTTAAGTATTAGATTTCTTTTATTTTTGTTAACGTTAAATAAATGGTAGTATTGTTCCGTAGTGTAGTGGTTATCACTTTCGCTTACACACATGAAATTTTCTCGGTTTGATCCCGAACAGAGACAGTTCCATTTTGTTTTATATATCAATGGTTTTCACCTCCATTAAAATGATATTCTCATTTTATTGATTTAAATGTGCTCACATGCTACCAGATATATTTAATTATATACGTAATTTTTAATTATTTATTTTTTTATTTCAGCTACCGTCAAGCACTCTAGAATACGGTTCCGTAGTGTAGTGGTTATCACGTTCGCTTCACACGCGAAAGGTCCCCGGTTCGATCCCGGGCGGAACCATGTAATTTCTGTTTCGCAAGTGTACATTATACGCCTTAATTTAAATGAATATTTTCATTTCATTTATAAATGTGCTCACAAGCTATCAGATTTTTGTTTATTATATATGTTAGTTTAAGTATTAGATTTCTTTTATTTTAGTTAACGTTAAATAAGTGGTAGTATTGTTCCGTAGTGTAGTGGTTATCACGTTCGTTTACACACGTGAAATTTTCTCGGTTTGATCCCGATCAGAGACAGTTCCATTTTGTTTTATATATCAATGGTTTTCACCTCCATTAAAATGATATTCTCATTTTATTGATTTAAATGTGCTCACATGCTACCATATATATTTAATTATATGCGTAATTTTTAATTATTTATTTTTTATTTCAGCTACCGTCAAGCACGGTAGAGTATGGTTCCGTAGTGTAGCGGTTATCACGTTCGCTTCACACGCGAAAGGTCCCCGGTTCGATCCCGGGCGAAACCATGTAATTTCTGTTTCGCAAGTGTACATTATACGCCTTAATTTAAATTAATATTTTCATTTCATTTATAAATGTGCTCACAAGCTAACAGATTTTTGTTTATTATATATGTTAGTTTAAGTATTAGATTTCTTTTATTTTAGTTAACATTAAATAAGTGGTAGTATTGTTCCGTAGTGTAGTGGTTATCACGTTCGCTTACACACGTGAAATTTTCTCGGTTTGATCCCGATCAGAGACGGTTCCATTTTGTTTTATATATCAATGGTTTTCACCTCCATTAAAATGATATTCTCATTTTATTGATTTAAATGTGCTCACATGCTACCATATATATTTAATTATATACGTAATTTTTAATTATTTATTTTTTATTTCAGCTGCCATCAAGCACTGCAGAATACGGTTCCGTAGTGTAGTGGTTATCACGTTCGCTTAACACGCAAAAGGGCCCCGGTTCGATCCCGGGCGGAACCATGTAATTTCTGTTTTGCAAGTGTACATTATACGCCTTAATTTAAATGAATATTTTCATGTCATTTATAAATGTGCTCACAAGCTATCAGATTTTTGTTTATTATATATGTTAGTTTAAGTATTAGATTTCTTTTATTTTTGTTAACGTTAAATAAATGGTAGTATTGTTCCGTAGTGTAGTGGTTATCACGTTCGCTTACACACGTGAAATTTTCTCGGTTTGATCCCGAACAGAGACAGTTCCATTTTGTTTTATATATCAATGGTTTTCACCTCCATTAAAATGATATTCTCATTTTATTGATTTAAATATGCTCACATGCTACCAGATATATTTAATTATATACGTAATTTTTAATTATTTATTTTTTTATTTCAGCTACCGTCAAGCACTCTAGAATACGGTTCCGTAGATTAGTGGTTATCACGTTCGCTTCACACGCGAAAGGTCCCCGGTTCGATCCCGGGCGGAACCATGTAATTTCTGTTTCGCAAGTGTACATTATACGCCTTAATTTAAATTAATATTTTCATTTCATTTATAAATGTGCTCACAAGCTAACAGATTTTTGTTTATTATATATGTTAGTTTAAGTATTAGATTTCTTTTATTTTAGTTAACGTAAATAAGTGGTAGTATTGTTCCGTAGTGTAGTGGTTATCACGTTCGCTTACACACGTGAAATTTTCTCGGTTTGATCCCGATCAGAGACAGTTCCATTTTGTTTTATATATCAATGGTTTTCACCTCCATTAAAATGATATTCTCATTTTATTGATTTAAATGTGCTCACATGCTACCATATATATTTAATTATATACGTAATTTTTAATTATTTATTTTTTATTTCAGCTACCGTCAAGCACGATAGAGTACGGTTCCGTAGTGTAGTGGTTATCACGTTCGCTTAACACGCGAAAGGTCCCCGGTTCGATCCCGGGCGGAACCATGTAATTTCTGTTTTGCAAGTGTACATTATACGCCTTAATTTAAATGAATATTTTCATGTCATTTATAAATGTGCTCACAAGCTATCAGATTTATTTTATTATATATGTTAGTTTAATTATTAGTTTTTTTTTTTTTTTTTTAGCTTTTGTCAAATTAGATGTAGTTTTTGTCCATAGTTTAGTGGTTATCACTTTAGCTTACCACGCTTAAGAGGCCCGGTTCGATTACGGGCTGAACCATGTAGTTTTCAATTCACAACTGTTGACAATATTTAGATTTGTTTAGAATAGAAATTTTTATTCATAATTCTTTCCAAGATCTGCTGCTTAAATATTAGTTTTGATGTATTGATTATTATCATTTAAAGTTAATCCTTAGCATTTTATAATTTGTTGGACACGAGGTTCCGTAGTGTAGTGGTTATCATGTTCGCTTTACACGCCAAAGGTCCCCTGTTCGATCCCGGGCAGAACCATTTAAATTTTTTTGCATGTGTACGTTTAAGGCTTCCTTTTACATGGCAATGGTTATTTTACTGCCTGAACTGTGCTCACAATTTCAATGATTTTATTGATATTATACATTATGTTTAGTTTTTATATATTTATTTTAGCTAACGTCAAACACAACAGAGTGCGGTTCCGTAGTGTAGTGGTTATCACGTTCGCTTAACACGTGAAATTTTCTCGGTTTGATCCCGAGCAGAGACAGTTCCATTTTGTTTTACATATCAATGGTTTTTACCTCCATTAAAATAATATTCTCATTTTATTGATTTAAATGTGCTCACATGCTACCAGATATATTTAATTATATACATTATTTTTAATAAATTTATTTTTTATTTCAGCTGCCATAGAGCACTTCAGAATACGGTTCCGTAGTGTAGTGGTTATCACGTTCGCTTAACACGCGAAAGGTCCCCTGTTCAAACCCTGGCGGAACCATTTAATTTTTGGTTTTTCATGTCCATATTTCAAGCCTTAATTGAAACGAATATATTCATTTCATTTATAAATGTGCTCACAAGCTAACAGATTTTTGTTTATTATATATGTTAGTTTAAGTATTAGATTTCCTTTATTTTAGTTAACGTTAAATAAGTGGTAGTATTGTTCCGTAGTGTAGTGGTTATCACGTTCGCTCTATATGCCAAAGGTCCCCGGTTCGATCCCGGGCGGAACCATTTAAATTTTTTTGCATGTGTACGTTTTAAGCTTCCTTTTACATGGCAATGGTTATTTTACTGCCTGAACTGTGCTCACAATTTCAATGATTTTATTGATATTATACATTATGTTTAGTTTTTATATATTTATTTTAGCTAACGTCAAACACAACAGAGTGCGGTTCCGTAGTGTAATGGTTATCACGTTCGCTTAACACGCGAAAGGTCCCCGGTTCGATCCGGAACCATTTAATTTTTGTTTTGCATGTGTACATTTTACGCCTTAATTAAAACGAATATATTCATTTCATTTATAAATGTGCTCACAATCTAACAGATTTTTGTTTATTATATATGTTAGTTTAAGTATTAGATTTCTT
Source organism: Linyphia triangularis (assembly GCA_963978545.1). Classification (NCBI taxonomy): domain Eukaryota; kingdom Metazoa; phylum Arthropoda; class Arachnida; order Araneae; family Linyphiidae; genus Linyphia; species Linyphia triangularis. The sequence goes on from OZ021729.1 coordinate 40,580,962, forward strand.
TTATTTTTGTTAACGTTAAATAAATGGTAGTATTGTTCCGTAGTGTAGTGGTTATCACTTTCGCTTACACACATGAAATTTTCTCGGTTTGATCCCGAACAGAGACAGTTCCATTTTGTTTTATATATCAATGGTTTTCACCTCCATTAAAATGATATTCTCATTTTATTGATTTAAATGTGCTCACATGCTACCAGATATATTTAATTATATACGTAATTTTTAATTATTTATTTTTTTATTTCAGCTACCGTCAAGCACTCTAGAATACGGTTCCGTAGTGTAGTGGTTATCACGTTCGCTTCACACGCGAAAGGTCCCCGGTTCGATCCCGGGCGGAACCATGTAATTTCTGTTTCGCAAGTGTACATTATACGCCTTAATTTAAATGAATATTTTCATTTCATTTATAAATGTGCTCACAAGCTATCAGATTTTTGTTTATTATATATGTTAGTTTAAGTATTAGATTTCTTTTATTTTAGTTAACGTTAAATAAGTGGTAGTATTGTTCCGTAGTGTAGTGGTTATCACGTTCGTTTACACACGTGAAATTTTCTCGGTTTGATCCCGATCAGAGACAGTTCCATTTTGTTTTATATATCAATGGTTTTCACCTCCATTAAAATGATATTCTCATTTTATTGATTTAAATGTGCTCACATGCTACCATATATATTTAATTATATGCGTAATTTTTAATTATTTATTTTTTATTTCAGCTACCGTCAAGCACGGTAGAGTATGGTTCCGTAGTGTAGCGGTTATCACGTTCGCTTCACACGCGAAAGGTCCCCGGTTCGATCCCGGGCGGAACCATGTAATTTCTGTTTTGCAAGTGTACATTATACGCCTTAATTTAAATGAATATTTTCATTTCAGTTATAAATGTGCTCACAAGCTAACAAATTTTTGTTTATTATATCTGTTAGTTTAAGTATTAGATTTCTTTTATTTTAGTTAACGTTAAATAAGTGGTAGTATTGTTCCGTAGATTAGTGGTTATCAAGTTCGCTTACACACGTGAAATTTTCTCGGTTTGATCCCGAGCAGAGACAGTTCCATTTTGTTTTATATATCAATGGTTTTCGCCTCCATTAAAATGATATTCTCATTTTATTGATTTAAATGTGCTCACATGCTACCATATATATTTAATTATATACGTAATTTTTAATTATTTATTTTTTATTTCAGCTACCGTCAAGCACGATAGAGTACGGTTCCGTTGTGTAGAGGTAATCACGTTCGCTTAACACTCGAAAGGTCCCCGGTTCGATCCCGGGTGGAACCATTTAATTTTTGTTTTGCATGTGTACATTTTACGCCTTAATTGAAACGAATATTTTCATTTCATTCATAAATGTGCTCACAAGCTTACAGATTTATTTTATTATTTATATTAGTTTAAGTATTAGATTTTTTTTCATTTTAGCTAACGTTAAATAAGTGGTAGTATTTTTCCGTAGTGTAGTGGTTATCACGTTCGCGTAACACGTGAAATTTTCTCGGTTTGATCCGAGCAGAGACAGTTCCATTTTGTTTTACATATCCATGGTTTTCACCTCCATTAAAATAATATTCTCATTTTATTGATTTAAATGTGCTCACATGCTACCAGATATATTTAATTATATACATTATTTTTAATAAATTTATTTTTTATTTCAGCTGCCATCAAGCACTCTAGAATACGGTTCCGTAGTGTAGTGGTTATCACGTTCGCTTCACACGCGAAAGGTCCCCGGTTCGATCCCGGGCGGAACCATGTAATTTCTGTTTCGCAAGCGTACATTATACGCCTTAATTTAAATTAATATTTTCATTTCATTTATAAATGTGCTCACAAGCTAACAGATTTTTGTTTATAATATATGTTAGTTTAAGTATTAGATTTCTTTTATTTTTGTTAACGTTAAATAAATGGTAGTATTGTTCCGTAGTGTAGTGGTTATCACGTTCGCTTACACACGTGAAATTTTCTCGGTTTGATCCCGAACAGAGACAGTGCCATTTTGTTTTATATATCAATGGTTTTCACCTCCATTAAAATGATATTCTCATTTTATTGATTTAAATATGCTCACATGCTACCAGATATATTTAATTATATAGGTAATTTTTAATTTTTTTTTTTTTATTTCATCTACCGTCAAGCACTCTAGAATACGGTTCCGTAGTGTAGTGGTTATCACGTTCGCTTCACACGCGAAAGGTCCCCGGTTCGATCCCGGGCGGAACCATGTAATTTCTGTTTCGCAAGCGTACATTATACGCCTTAATTTAAATTAATATTTTCATTTCATTTATAAATGTGCTCACAAGCTAACAGATTTTTGTTTATTATATATGTTAGTTTAAGTATTAGATTTCTTTTATTTTTGTTAACGTTAAATAAATGGTAGTATTGTTCCGTAGTGTAGTGGTTATCACGTTCGCTTACACACGTGAAATTTTCTCGGTTTGATCCCGAGCAGAGACAGTTCCATTTTGTTTTATATATCAATGGTTTTCGCCTCCATTAAAATGATATTCTCATTTTATTGATTTAAATGTGCTCACATGCTACCATATATATTTAATTATATACGTAATTTTTAATTATTTATTTTTTATTTCAGCTACCGTCAAGCACGATAGAGTACGGTTCCGTTGTGTAGTGGTTATCACGTTCGCTTCACACGCGAAAGGTCCCCGGTTCGACCCCGGGCTGAACCATGTAATTTATGTTTTGCAAGTGTACATTATACGCCTTAATTTAAATGAATATTTTCATGTCATTTATAAATGTGCTCACAAGCTATCAGATTTATTTTATTATATATGTTAGTTTAATTATTAGTTTTTTTTTTTTTTTTAGCTTTTGTCAAATTAGATGTAGTTTTTGTCCATAGTTTAGTGGTTATCACTTTAGCTTACCACGCTAAAGAGGCCCGGTTCGATTACGGGCTGAACCATGTAATTTGCAATTCACAACTGTTGACAATATTTAGATTTGTTTAGAATAGAAATTTTTAATCATAATTCTTTCCAAGATCTGCTGCTTAAATATTAGTTTTGATGTGTTGATTATTATCATTTAAAGTTAATCCTTAGCATTTTATAATTTCTTGGAAACGAGGTTCCGTAGTGTAGTGGTTATCACGTTCGCTTTACACGCCAAAGGTCCCCGGTTCGATCCCGGGCGGAACCATTTAAATTTTCTTGCATGTGTACGTTTTAAGCTTCCTTTTACATGATAATGGTTATTTTACTGCCTGAACTGTGCTCACAATTTCAATGATTTTATTGATATTATACATTATGTTTAGTTTTTATATATTTATTTTAGCTAACGTCAAACACAACAGAGTGCGGTTCCGTAGTGTAGTGGTTATCACGTTCGCTTTACACGCCAAAGGTCCCCGGTTCGATCCCGGGCGGAACCATTTAAATTTTTTTGCATGTGTACGTTTTAGGCTTCCTTTTACATGGCAATGGTTATTTTACTGCCTGAACTGTGCTCACAATTTCAATGATTTTATTGATATTATACATTATGTTTAGTCTTTATATATTTTATTTAGCTAACGTCAAACACAACAGAGTACGGTTCCGTAGTGTAGAGGTAATCACGTTCGCTTAACACGCGAAAGGTCCCCGGTTCGATCCCGGGTGGAACCATTTAATTTTTGTTTTGCATGTGTACATTTTACGCCTTAATTGAAACGAATATTTTCATTTCATTCATAAATGTGCTCACAAGCTTACAGATTTATTTTATTATTTATATTAGTTTAAGTATTAGATTTTTTTTCATTTTAGCTAACGTTAAATAAGTGGTAGTATTTTTCCGTAGTGTAGTGGTTATCACGTTCGCGTAACACGTGAAATTTTCTCGGTTTGATCCCGAGCAGAGACAGTTCCATTTTGTTTTACATATCCATGGTTTTCACCTCCATTAAAATAATATTCTCATTTTATTGATTTAAATGTGCTCACATGCTACCAGATATATTTAATTATATACATTATTTTTAATAAATTTATTTTTTATTTCAGCTGCCATCAAGCACTGCAGAATACGGTTCCGTAGTGAAGTGGTTATCACGTTCGCTTAACACGCGAAAGGGCCCCGGTTCGATCCCGGGCGGAACCATGTAATTTCTGTTTTGCAAGTGTACATTATACGCCTTAATTTAAATGAATATTTTCATGTCATTTATAAATGTGCTCACAAGCTATCAGATTTTTGTTTATTATATATGTTAGTTTAAGTATTAGATTTCTTTTATTTTAGTTAACGTTAAATAAGTGGTAGTATTGTTCCGTAGTGTAGTGGTTATCACGTTCGCTTACACACGTGAAATTTTCTCGGTTTGATCCCGAGCAGAGACAGTTCCATTTTGTTTTATATATCAATGGTTTTCGCCTCCATTAAAATGATATTCTCATTTTATTGATTTAAATGTGCTCACATGCTACCATATATATTTAATTATATACGTAATTTTTAATTATTTATTTTTTATTTCAGCTACCGTCAAGCACGATAGAGTACGGTTCCGTTGTGTAGTGGTTATCACGTACGCTTCACACGCGAAAGGTCCCCGGTTCGACCCCGGGCGGAACCATGTAATTTATGTTTTGCAAGTGTACATTATACGCCTTAATTTAAATGAATATTTTCATGTCATTTATAAATGTGCTCACAAGCTATCAGATTTATTTTATTATATATGTTAGTTTAATTATTATTTTTTTTTTTTTTTTTAGCTTTTGTCAAATTAGATGTAGTTTTTGTCCATAGTTTAGTGGTTACCACTTTAGCCTACCACGCTAAAGAGGCCCGGTTCGATTACGGGCTGAACCATGTAGTTTGCAATTCACAACTGTTGACAATATTTAGATTTGTTTAGAATAGAAATTTTTATTCGTAATTCTTTCCAAGATCTGCTGCTTAAATATTAGTTTTGATGTATTGATTATTATCATTTAAAGTTAATCTTTAGCATTTTATAATTTCTTGGAAACGAGGTTCCGTAGTGTAGTGGTTATCACGTTCGCTTTGCACGCCAAAGGTCGCCGGTTCGATCCCGGGCGGAACCATTTAAATTTTTTTGCATGTTTACGTTTTAGGCTTCCTTTTACATGGCAATGGTTATTTTACTGCCTGAACTGTGCTCACAATTTCAATGATTTTATTGATATTATACATTATGTTTAGTTTTTATATATTTTATTTAGCTAACGTCAAACACAACAGAGTACGGTTCCGTAGTGTAGTGGTTATCACGTTCGCTTTACACGCCAAAGGTCCCCGGTTCGATCCCGGGCGGAACCATTTAAATTTTTTTGCATGTGTACGTTTTAGGCTTCCTTTTACATGGCAATGGTTATTTTACTGCCTGAACTGTGCTCACAATTTCAATGATTTTATTGATATTATACATTATGTTTAGTTTTTATATATTTATTTTAGCTAACGTCAAACACAACAGAGTGCGGTTCCGTAGTGTAGTGGTTATCACGTTCGCTTAACACGCGAAAGGTCCCCGATTCGATCAAGGGTGGAACCATTTAATTTTTGTTTTGCATGTGTACATTTTACGCCTTAATTGAAACGAATATATTCATTTCATTTATAAATGTGCTCACAAGCTAACAGATTTTTGTTTATTATATATGTTAGTTTAAGTATTAGATTTCTTTTATTTTTGTTAACGTTAAATAAATTTTAGTATTGTTCCGTAGTGTAGTGGTTATCACGTTCGCTTACACACGTGAAATTTTCTCGGTTTGATCCCGAACAGAGACAGTTCCATTTTGTTTTATATATCAATGGTTTTCACCTCCATTAAAATGATATTCTCATTTTATTGATTTAAATATGCTCACATGCTACCAGATATATTTAATTATATACGTAATTTTTAATTATTTATTTTTTTATTTCAGCTACCGTCAAGCACTCTAGAATACGGTTCCGTAGTGTAGTGGTTATCACGTTCGCTTCACACGCGAAAGGTCCCCGGTTCGATCCCGGGCGGAACCATGTAATTTCTGTTTCGCAAGTGTACATTATACGCCTTAATTTAAATTAATATTTTCATTTCATTTATAAATGTGCTCACAAGCTAACAGATTTTTGTTTATTATATATGTTAGTTTAAGTATTAGATTTCTTTTATTTTAGTTAACGTTAAATAAGTGGTAGTATTGTTCCGTAGTGTAGTGGTTATCACGTTCGCTTAACACGCGAAAGGTCCCCGGTTCGAACCATTTAATTTTTGTTTTGCATGTGTACATTTTACGCCTTAATTGAAACGAATATATTCATTTCATTTATAAATGTGCTCACAAGCTAACAGATTTTTGTTTATTATATATGTTAGTTTAAGTATTAGATTTCTTTTATTTTTGTTAACGTTAAATAAATGGTAGTATTGTTCCGTAGTGTAGTGGTTATCACGTTCGCTTACACACGTGAAATTTTCTCGGTTTGATCCCGATCAGAGACAGTTCCATTTTGTTTTATATATCAATGGTTTTCACCTCCATTAAAATGATATTCTCATTTTATTGATTTAAATGTGCTCACATGCTACCATATATATTTAATTATATACGTAATTTTTAATTATTTATTTTTTATTTCAGCTACCGTCAAGCACGATGGAGTACGGTTCCGTAGTGTAGTGGTTATCACGTTCGCTTAACACGCGAAAGGTCCCCGGTTCGATCCCGGGCGGAACCATGTAATTTCTGTTTTGCAAGTGTACATTATACGCCTTAATTTAAATGAATATTTTCATGTCATTTATAAATGTGCTCACAAGCTATCAGATTTATTTTATTATATATGTTAGTTTAATTATTAGTTTTTTTTTTTTTAGCTTTTGTCAAATTAGATGTAGTTTTTGTCCATAGTTTAGTGGTTATCACTTTAGCTTACCACGCTGAAGAGGCCCGGTTCGATTACGGGCTGAACCATGTAGTTTTCAATTCACAACTGTTGACAATATTTAGATTTGTTTAGAATAGAAATTTTTATTCATAATTCTTTCCAAGATCTGCTGCTTAAATATTAGTTTTGATGTATTGATTATTATCATTTAAAGTTAATCCTTAGCATTTTATAATTTGTTGAACACGAGGTTCCGTAGTGTAGTGGTTATCACGTTCGCTTTACACGCGAAAGGTCCCCGGTTCGATCCCGGGTGGAACCATTTAATTTTTGTTTTGCATGTGTACATTTTACTCCTTAATTGAAACGAATATTTTCATTTCATTCATAAATGTGCTCACAAGCTTACAGATTTATTTTATTATTTATATTAGTTTAAGTATTAGATTTTTTTTCATTTTAGCTAACGTTAAATAAGTGGTAGTATTTTTCCGTAGTGTAGTGGTTATCACGTTCGCGTAACACGTGAAATTTTCTCGGTTTGATCCCGAGCAGAGACAGTTCCATTTTGTTTTACATATCAATGGTTTTCACCTCCATTAAAATAATATTCTCATTTTATTGATTTAAATGTGCTCACATGCTACCAGATATATTTAATTATATACATTATTTTAAATAAATTTATTTTTAATTTCAGCTGCCATCAAGCTCTTCAGAATACGGTTCCGTAGTGTAGTGGTTATCACGTTCGCTTCACACGCGAAAGTCCCCGGTTCGATCCCGGGCGGAACCATGTAATTTCTGTTTTGCAAGTGTACACTATACGCCTTAATTTAAATGAATATTTTCATTTCATTTATAAATGTGCTCACAAGCTAACAGATTTTTGTTTATTATATATGTTAGTTTAAGTATTAGATTTCTTTTATTTTAGTTAACGTTAAATAAGTGGTAGTATTGTTCCGTAGTGTAGTGGTTATCACGTTCGCTTACACACGTGAAATTTTCTCGGTTTGATCCCGAGCAGAGACAGTTCCATTTTGTTTTATATATCAATGGTTTTCACCTCCATTAAAATGATATTCTCATTTTATTGATTTAAATGTGCTCACATGCTACCAGATATATTTAATTATATACGTAATTTTTAATTATTTATTTTTTATTTCAGCTACCGTCAAGCACTTAAGAATACGGTTCCGTAGTGTAGTTGTTATCACGTTCGCTTAACACGCGAAAGGTCCCCTGTTCGATCCCGGGCGGAACCATTTAATTTTTGGTTTTTCATGTCCATATTTCAAGCCTTAATTGAAACGAATATATTCATTTCATTTATAAATGTGCTCACAAGCTAACAGATTTTTGTTTATTATATATGTTAGTTTAAGTATTAGATTTCCTTTATTTTAGTTAACGTTAAATAAGTGGTAGTATTGTTCCGTAGATTAGTGGTTATAAAGTTCGCTTACACACGTGAAATTTTCTCGGTTTGATCCCGAGCAGAGACAGTTCCATTTTGTTTTACATATCAATGGTTTTCACCTCCATTAAAATGATATTCTCATTTTATTGATTTAAATGTGCTCACATGCTACCAGATATATTTAATTATATACGTAATTTTTAATTATTTATTTTTTATTTCAGCTACCGTCAAGAACGATAGAGTACGGTTCCGTAGTGTAGTGGTTATCACGTTTGCTTAACACGCGAAAGGTCCCCGGTTCGATCCCGGGCGGAACCATGTAATTTCTGTTTTGCAAGTGTACATTATACGCCTTAATTTAAATGAATATTTTCATGTCATTTATAAATGTGCTCACAAGCTATCAGATTTATTTTATTATATATGTTAGTTTAATTATTAGTTTTTTTTTTTTTTTAGCTTTTGTCAAATTAGATGTAGTTTTTGTCCATAGTTTAGTGGTTATCACTTTAGCTTACCACGCTGAAGAGGCCCGGTTCGATCCCGTGCGGAACCATGTAATTTTTGTTTTGCATGTGTACATTTTACGAATTAATTGAAACGAATATTTTCATTTCATTCATAAATGTGCTCACAAGCTTACAGATTTATTTTATTATTTATATAAGTTTAAGTATTAGATTTTTTTTCATTTTAGCTAACGTTAAATAAGTGGTAGTATTTTTCCGTTGTGTAGTGGTTATCACGTTCGCGTAACACGTGAAATTTTCTCGGTTTGATCCCGAGCAGAGACAGTTCCATTTTGTTTTACATATCAATGGTTTTCACCTCCATTAAAATAATATTCTCATTTTATTGATTTAAATGTGCTCACATGCTACCAGATATATTTAATTATATACATTATTTTTAATAAATTTATTTTTTATTTCAGCTGCCATCAAGCACTGCAGAATACGGTTCCGTACTGTAGTGGTTATCACGTTCGCTTAACACGCGAAAGGTCCCCGGTCCGACCCCGGGCGGAACCATGTAATTTCTGTTTTGCAAGTGTACATTATACGCCTTAATTTAAATGAATATTTTCATGTCATTTATAAATGTGCTCACAAGCTATCAGATTTATTTTATTATATATGTTAGTTTAATTATTAGTTTTTTTTTTTTTTTTAGCTTTTGTCAAATTAGATGTAGTTTTTGTCCATAGTTTAGTGGTTATCACTTTAGCTTACCACGCTAAAGAGGCCCGGTTCGATTACGGGCTGAACCATATAGTTTGCAATTCACAACTGTTGACAATATTTAGATTTGTTTATAATAGAAATTTTTATTCATAATTCTTTCCAAGATCTGCTGCTTAAATATTAGTTTTGATGTATTGATTATTATCATTTAAAGTTAATCCTTAGCATTTTATAATTTCTTGGAAACGAGGTTCCGTAGTGTAGTGGTTATCACGTTCGCATTGCACGCCAAAGGTCCCCGGTTCGATCCCGGGCGGAACCATTTAAATTTTTTTGCATGTGTACGTTTTAAGCTTCCTTTTACATGGCAATGGTTATTTTACTGCCTGAACTGTGCTCACAATTTCAATGATTTTATTGATATTATACATTATGTTTAGTTTTTATATATTTATTTTAGCTAACGTCAAACACAACAGAGTGCGGTTCCGTAGTGTAATGGTTATCACGTTCGCTTAACACGCGAAAGGTCCCCGCTTCGATCCGGAACCATTTAATTTTTGTTTTGCATGTGTACATTTTACGCCTTAATTGAAACGAATATATTCATTTCATTTATAAATGTGCTCACAAGCTAACAGATTTTTGTTTATTATATATGTTAGTTTAAGTATTAGATTTCTTTTATTTTTGTTAACGTTAAATAAATGGTAGTATTGTTCCGTAGTGTAGTGGTTATCACGTTCGCTTACACACATGAAATTTTCTCGGTTTGATCCCGAACAGAGACAGTTCCATTTTGTTTTATATATCAATGGTTTTCACCTCCATTAAAATGATATTCTCATTTTATTGATTTAAATGTGCTCACATGCTACCAGATATATTTAATTATATACGTAATTTTTAATTATTTATTTTTTTATTTCAGCTACCGTCAAGCACTCTAGAATACGGTTCCGTAGTGTAGTGGTTATCACGTTCGCTTCACACGCGAAAGGTCCCCGGTTCGATCCCGGGTGGATCCATTTAATTTTTGTTTTGCATGTGTACATTTTACGCCTTAATTGAAACGAATATTTTCATTTCATTCATAAATGTGCTCACAAGCTTACAGATTTATTTTATTATTTATATAAGTTTAAGTATTAGATTTTTTTTCATTTTAGCTAACGTTAAATAAGTGGTAGTATTTTTCCGTTGTGTAGTGGTTATCACGTTCGCGTAACACGTGAAATTTTCTCGGTTTGATCCCGAGCAGAGACAGTTCCATTTTGTTTTACATATTAATGGTTTTCACCTCCATTAAAATAATATTCTCATTTTATTGATTTAAATGTGCTCACATGCTACCAGATATATTTAGTTATATACGTAATTTTTAATTATTTATTTTTTATTTCAGCTACCGTCAAGCACTTAAGAATACGGTTCCGTAGTGTAGTTGTTATCACGTTCGCTTAACACGCGAAAGGTCCCCTGTTCGATCCCGGGCGGAACCATTTAATTTTTGGTTTTTCATGTCCATATTTCAAGCCTTAATTGAAACGAATATATTCATTTCATTTATAAATGTGCTCACAAGCTAACAGATTTTTGTTTATTATATATGTTAGTTTAAGTATTAGATTTCCTTTATTTTAGTTAACGTTAAATAAGTGGTAGTATTGTTCCGTAGATAAGTGGTTATCAAGTTCGCTTAAACACGTGAAATTTTCTCGGTTTGATCCCGAGCAGAGACAGTTCCATTTTGTTTTACATATCAATGGTTTTCACCTCCATTAAAATGATATTCTCATTTTATTGATTTAAATGTGCTCACATGCTACCAGATATATTTAATTATATACGTAATTTTTAATTATTTATTTTTTATTTCAGCTACCGTCAAGAACGATAGAGTACGGTTCCGTAGTGTAGTGGTTATCACGTTTGCTTAACACGCGAAAGGTCCCCGGTTCGATCCCGGGCGGAACCATGTAATTTCTGTTTTGCAAGTGTACATTATACGCCTTAATTTAAATGAATATTTTCATGTCATTTATAAATGTGCTCACAAGCTATCAGATTTATTTTATTATATATGTTAGTTTAATTATTAGTTTCTTTTTTTTTTAAGCTTTTGTCAAATTAGATGTAGTTTTTGTCCATAGTTTAGTGGTTATCACTTTAGCTTACCACGCTGAAGAGGCTCGGTTCGATCCCGTGCGGAACCATGTAATTTTTGTTTTGCATGTGTACATTTTACGCCTTAATTGAAACGAATATTTTCATTTCATTCATAAATGTGCTCACAAGCTTACAGATTTATTTTATTATTTATATTAGTTTAAGTATTAGATTTTTTTTCATTTTAGCTAACGTTAAATAAGTGGTAGTATTTTTCCGTAGTGTAGTGGTTATCACGTTCGCGTAACACGTGAAATTTTCTCGGTTTGATCCCGAGCAGAGACAGTTCCATTTTGTTTTACATATCAATGGTTTTCACCTCCATTAAAATAATATTCTCATTTTATTGATTTAAATGTGCTCACATGCTACCAGATATATTTAATTATATACATTATTTTTAATAAATTTATTTTTTATTTCAGCTGCCATCAAGCACTGCAGAATACGGTTCCGTACTGTAGTGGTTATCACGTTCGCTTAACACGCGAAAGGTCCCCGGTTCGACCCCGGGCGGAACCATGTAATATCTGTTTTGCAAGTGTACATTATACGCCTTAATTTAAATGAATATTTTCATGTCATTTATAAATGTGCTCACAAGCTATCAGATTTATTTTATTATATATGTTAGTTTAATTATTAGTTTTTTTTTTTTTTAGCTTTTGTCAAATTAGATGTAGTTTTTGTCCATAGTTTAGTGGTTATCACTTTAGCTTACCACGCTAAAGAGGCCCGGTTCGATTACGGGCTGAACCATGTAGTTTGCAATTCACAACTGTTGACAATATTTAGATTTGTTTAGAATAGAAATTTTTATTCATAATTCTTTCCAAGATCTGCTGCTTAAATATTAGTTTTGATGTATTGATTATTATAATTTAAAGTTAATCCTTAGCATTTTATAATTTCTTGGAAACGAGGTTCCGTAGTGTAGTGGTTATCACGTTCGCTTTACACGCCAAAGGTCAACGGTTCGATCCCGGGCGGAACCATTTAAATTTTTTTGCATGTGTACGTTTTAAGCTTCCTTTTACATGGCAATGGTTATTTTACTGCCTGAACTGTGCTCACAATTTCAATGATTTTATTGATATTATACATTATGTTTAGTTTTTATATATTTATTTTAGCTAACGTCAAACACAACAGAGTGCGGTTCCGTAGTGTAATGGTTATCACGTTCGCTTAACACGCGAAAGGTCCCCGGTTCGATCCGGAACCATTTAATTTTTGTTTTGCATGTGTACATTTTACGCCTTAATTGAAACGAATATATTCATTTCATTTATAAATGTGCTCACAAGCTAACAGATTTTTGTTTATTATATATGTTAGTTTAAGTATTAGATTTCTTTTATTTTTGTTAACGTTAAATAAATGGTAGTATTGTTCCGTAGTGTAGTGGTTATCACGTTCGCTTACACACATGAAATTTTCTCGGTTTGATCCCGAACAGAGACAGTTCCATTTTGTTTTATATATCAATGGTTTTCACCTCCATTAAAATGATATTCTCATTTTATTGATTTAAATGTGCTCACATGCTACCAGATATATTTAATTATATACGTAATTTTTAATTATTTATTTTTTTATTTCAGCTACCGTCAAGCACTATAGAATACGGTTCCGTAGTGTAGTGGTTATCACGTTCGCTTCACACGCGAAAGGTCCCCGGTTCGATCCCGGGCGGAACCATGTAATTTCTGTTTCGCAAGTGTACATTATACGCCTTAATTTAAATGAATATTTTCATTTCATTTATAAATGTGCTCACAAGCTAACAGATTTTTGTTTATTATATATGTTAGTTTAAGTATTAGATTTCTTTTATTTTAGTTAACTTTAAATAAGTGGTAGTATTGTTCCGTAGTGTAGTGGTTATCACGTTCGTTTACACACGTGAAATTTTCTCGGTTTGATCCCGATCAGAGACAGTTCCATTTTGTTTTATATATCAATGGTTTTCACCTCCATTAAAATGATATTCTCATTTTATTGATTTAAATGTGCTCACATGCTACCATATATATTTAATTATATGCGTAATTTTTAATTATTTATTTTTTATTTCAGCTACCGTCAAGCACGATAGAGTACGGTTCCGTAGTGTAGTGGTTATCACGTTCGCTTCACACGCGAAAGGTCCCCGGTTCGATCACGGGCGGAACCATGTAATTTCTGTTTTGCAAGTGTACATTATACGTCTTAATTTAAATGAATATTTTCATTTCAGTTATAAATGTGCTCACAAGCTAACAGATTTTTGTTTATTATATATGTTAGTTTAAGTATTAGATTTCTTTTATTTTAGTTAACGTTAAATAAGTGGTAGTATTGTTCCGTAGTGTAGTGGTTATCACGTTCGCTTACACACTTGAAATTTTCTCGGTTTGATCCCGAGCAGAGACAGTTCCATTTTGTTTTACATATCCATGGTTTTCACCTCCATTAAAATAATATTCTCATTTTATTGATTTAAATGTGCTCACATGCTACCAGATATATTTAATTATATACATTATTTTTAATAAATTTATTTTTTATTTCAGCTGCCATCAAGCATTGCAGAATACGGTTCCGTAGTGTAGTGGTTATCACGTTTGCTTAACACGCGAAAGGGCCCCGGTTCGATCCCGGGCGGAACCATGTAATTTCTGTTTTGCAAGTGTACATTATACGCCTTAATTTAAATGAATATTTTCATGTCATTTATAAATGTGCTCACAAGCTATCAGATTTTTGTTTATTATATATGTTAGTTTAAGTATTAGATTTCTTTTATTTTAGTTAACGTTAAATAAGTGGTAGTATTGTTCCGTAGTGTAGTGGTTATCACGTTCGTTTACACACGTGAAATTTTCTCGGTTTGATCCCGATCAGAGACAGTTCCATTTTGTTTTATATATCAATGGTTTTCACCTCCATTAAAATAATATTCTCATTTTATTGATTTAAATGTGCTCACATGCTACCAGATATATTTAGTTATATACGTAATTTTTAATTATTTATTTTTTATTTCATCTACCGTCAAGCACTTAAGAATACGGTTCCGTAGTGTAGTTGTTATCACGTTCGCTTAACACGCGAAAGGTCCCCTGTTCGATCCCGGGCGGAACCATTTAATTTTTGGTTTTTCATGTCCATATTTCAAGCCTTAATTGAAACGAATATATTCATTTCATTTATAAATGTGCTCACAAGCTAACAGATTTTTGTTTATTATATATGTTAGTTTAAGTATTAGATTTCCTTTATTTTAGTTAACGTTAAATAAGTGGTAGTATTGTTCCGTAGATAAGTGGTTATCAAGTTCGCTTAAACACGTGAAATTTTCTCGGTTTGATCCCGAGCAGAGACAGTTCCATTTTGTTTTACATATCAATGGTTTTCACCTCCATTAAAATGATATTCTCATTTTATTGATTTAAATGTGCTCACATGCTACCAGATATATTTAATTATATACGTAATTTTTAATTATTTATTTTTTATTTCAGCTACCGTCAAGAACGATAGAGTACGGTTCCGTAGTGTAGTGGTTATCACGTTTGCTTAACACGCGAAAGGTCCCCGGTTCGATCCCGGGCGGAACCATGTAATTTCTGTTTTGCAAGTGTACATTATACGCCTTAATTTAAATGAATATTTTCATGTCATTTATAAATGTGCTCACAAGCTATCAGATTTATTTTATTATATATGTTAGTTTAATTATTAGTTTTTTTTTTTTTAAGCTTTTGTCAAATTAGATGTAGTTTTTGTCCATAGTTTAGTGGTTATCACTTTAGCTTACCACGCTGAAGAGGCTCGGTTCGATCCCGTGCGGAACCATGTAATTTTTGTTTTGCATGTGTACATTTTACGCCTTAATTGAAACGAATATTTTCATTTCATTCATAAATGTGCTCACAAGCTTACAGATTTATTTTATTATTTATATTAGTTTAAGTATTAGATTTTTTTTCATTTTAGCTAACGTTAAATAAGTGGTAGTATTTTTCCGTAGTGTAGTGGTTATCACGTTCGCGTAACACGTGAAATTTTCTCGGTTTGATCCCGAGCAGAGACAGTTCCATTTTGTTTTACATATCAATGGTTTTCACCTCCATTAAAATAATATTCTCATTTTATTGATTTAAATGTGCTCACATGCTACCAGATATATTTAATTATATACATTATTTTTAATAAATTTATTTTTTATTTCAGCTGCCATCAAGCACTGCAGAATACGGTTCCGTACTGTAGTGGTTATCACGTTCGCTTAACACGCGAAAGGTCCCCGGTTCGACCCCGGGCGGAACCATGTAATATCTGTTTTGCAAGTGTACATTATACGCCTTAATTTAAATGAATATTTTCATGTCATTTATAAATGTGCTCACAAGCTATCAGATTTATTTTATTATATATGTTAGTTTAATTATTAGTTTTTTTTTTTTTTAGCTTTTGTCAAATTAGATGTAGTTTTTGTCCATAGTTTAGTGGTTATCACTTTAGCTTACCACGCTAAAGAGGCCCGGTTCGATTACGGGCTGAACCATGTAGTTTGCAATTCACAACTGTTGACAATATTTAGATTTGTTTAGAATAGAAATTTTTATTCATAATTCTTTCCAAGATCTGCTGCTTAAATATTAGTTTTGATGTATTGATTATTATAATTTAAAGTTAATCCTTAGCATTTTATAATTTCTTATAAACGAGGTTCCGTAGTGTAGTGGTTATCACGTTCGCTTTACACGCCAAAGGTCCCCGGTTCGATCCCGGGCGGAACCATTTAAATTTTTTTGCATGTGTACGTTTTAAGCTTCCTTTTACATGGCAATGGTTATTTTACTGCCTGAACTGTGCTCACAATTTCAATGATTTTATTGATATTATACATTATGTTTAGTTTTTATATATTTATTTTAGCTAACGTCAAACACAACAGAGTGCGGTTCCGTAGTGTAATGGTTATCACGTTCGCTTAACACGCGAAAGGTCCCCGGTTCGATCCGGAACCATTTAATTTTTGTTTTGCATGTGTACATTTTACGCCTTAATTGAAACGAATATATTCATTTCATTTATAAATGTGCTCACAAGCTAACAGATTTTTGTTTATTATATATGTTAGTTTAAGTATTAGATTTCTTTTATTTTTGTTAACGTTAAATAAATGGTAGTATTGTTCCGTAGTGTAGTGGTTATCACGTTCGCTTACACACATGAAATTTTCTCGGTTTGATCCCGAACAGAGACAGTTCCATTTTGTTTTATATATCAATGGTTTTCACCTCCATTAAAATGATATTCTCATTTTATTGATTTAAATGTGCTCACATGCTACCAGATATATTTAATTATATACGTAATTTTTAATTATTTATTTTTTTATTTCAGCTACCGTCAAGCACTCTAGAATACGGTTCTGTAGTGTAGTGGTTATCACGTTCGCTTCACACGCGAAAGGTCCCCGGTTCGATTCCGGGCGGAACCATGTAATTTCTGTTTCGCAAGTGTACATTATACGCCTTAATTTAAATGAATATTTTCATTTCATTTATAAATGTGCTCACAAGCTAACAGATTTTTGTTTATTATATATGTTAGTTTAAGTATTAGATTTCTTTTATTTTAGTTAACGTTAAATAAGTGGTAGTATTGTTCCGTAGTGTAGTGGTTATCACGTTCGTTTACACACGTGAAATTTTCTCGGTTTGATCCCGATCAGAGACAGTTCCATTTTGTTTTATATATCAATGGTTTTCACCTCCATTAAAATGATATTCTCATTTTATTGATTTAAATGTGCTCACATGCTACCATATATATTTAATTAGTAATTTTTAATTATTTATTTTTTATTTCAGCTACCGTCAAGCACGATAGAGTACGGTTCCGTAGTGTAGTGGTTATCACGTTCGCTTCACACGCGAAAGGTCCCCGGTTCGATCACGGGCGGAACCATGTAATTTCTGTTTTGCAAGTGTACATTATACGTCTTAATTTAAATGAATATTTTCATTTCAGTTATAAATGTGCTCACAAGCTAACAGATTTTTGTTTATTATATATGTTAGTTTAAGTATTAGATTTCTTTTATTTTAGTTAACGTTAAATAAGTGGTAGTATTGTTCCGTAGTGTAGTGGTTATCACGTTCGCTTACACACTTGAAATTTTCTCGGTTTGATCCCGAGCAGAGACAGTTCCATTTTGTTTTACATATCCATGGTTTTCACCTCCATTAAAATAATATTCTCATTTTATTGATTTAAATGTGCTCACATGCTACCAGATATATTTAATTATATACATTATTTTTAATAAATTTATTTTTTATTTCAGCTGCCATCAAGCATTGCAGAATACGGTTCCGTAGTGTAGTGGTTATCACGTTTGCTTAACACGCGAAAGGGCCCCGGTTCGATCCCGGGCGGAACCATGTAATTTCAGTTTTGCAAGTGTACATTATACGCCTTAATTTAAATGAATATTTTCATGTCATTTATAAATGTGCTCACAAGCTATCAGATTTTTGTTTATTATATATGTTAGTTTAAGTATTAGATTTCTTTTATTTTAGTTAACGTTAAATAAGTGGTAGTATTTTTCCGTAGTGTAGTGGTTATCACGTTAGCTAACACACGTGAAATTTTCTCGGTTTGATCCCGAGCAGAGACAGTTCCATTTTGTTTTATATATCAATGGTTTTCGCCTCCATTAAAATGATATTCTCATTTTATTGATTTAAATGTGCTCACATGCTACCATATATATTTAATTATATACGTAATTTTTAATTATTTATTTTTTATTTCAGCTACCGTCAAGCACGATAGAGTACGGTTCCGTAGTGTAGTGGTTATCACGTTCGCTTCACACGCGAAAGGTCCCCGGTTCGACCCCGGGCGGAACCATGTAATTTCTGTTTTGCAAGTGTACATTATACGCCTTAATTTAAATGAATATTTTCATGTCATTTATAAATGTGCTCAGAAGCTATCAGATTTAGTTTATTATATATGTTAGTTTAATTATTAGTTTTTTTTTTTTTTTTTTTAGCTTTTGTCAAATTAGATGTAGTTTTTGTCCATAGTTTAGTGGTTATCACTTTAGCTTACCACGCTGAAGAGGCCCGGTTCGATTACGGGCTGAACCATGTAGTTTTCAGTTCACAACTGTTGACAATATTTAGATTTGTTTAGAATAGAAATTTTTATTCATAATTCTTTCCAAGATCTGCTGCTTAAATATTAGTTTTGATGTATTGATTATTATCATTTAAAGTTAATCCTTAGCATTTTATAATTTGTTGGACACGAGGTTCCGTAGTGTAGTGGTTATCACGTTCGCTTTACACGCCAAAGGTCCCCGGTTCGATCCCGGGCGGAACCATTTAATTTTTTTTGCATGTGTACGTTTTAGGCTTCCTTTTACATGGCAATGGTTATTTTACTGCCTGAACTGTGCTCACAATTTCAATGATTTTATTGATATTATACATTATGTTTAGTTTTTATATATTTATTTTAGCTAACGTCAAACACAACAGAGTGCGGTTCCGTAGTGTAGTGGTTATCACGTTCGCTTAACACGCGATAGGTCCCCGGTTCGATCCCGGGAGGAACCATTTAATTTTTGTTTTGCATGTGTACATTTTACGCCTTAATTGAAACGAATATATTCATTTCATTTATAAATGTACTCACAAGCTAACAGATTTTTGTTTATTATATATGTTAGTTTAAGTATTAGATTTCTTTTATTTTTGTTAACGTTAAATAAATGGTAGTATTGTTCCGTAGTGTAGTGGTTATCACGTTCGCTTACACACGTGAAATTTTCTCGGTTTGATCCCGAACAGAGACAGTTCCATTTTTTTTTATATATCAATGGTTTTCACCTCCATTAAAATGATATTCTCATTTTATTGATTTAAATATGCTCACCTGCTACCAGATATATTTAATTATATACGTAATTTTTAATTTTTAATTTTTTTATTTCAGCTACCGTCAAGCACGATGGAGTATGGTTCCGTTGTGTAGTGGTTATCACGTTCGATTAACACGCGAAAGGTCCCCGGTTCGATCCCGGGCGGAAACATGTAATTTCTGTTTTGCAAGTGTACATTATACGCCTTAATTTAAATGAATATTTTCATGTCATTTATAAATGTGCTCACAAGCTATCAGATTTATTTTATTATATATGTCAGTTTAATTATTAGTTTTTTTTTTTTTTAGCTTTTGTCAAATTAGATGTAGTTTTTGTCCATAGTTTAGTGGTTATCACTTTAGCTTACCACGCTGAAGAGGCCCGGTTCGATTACGGGCTGAACCATGTAGTTTTCAATTCACAACTGTTGACAATATTTAGATTTGTTTAGAATAGAAATTTTTATTCATAATTCTTTCCAAGATCTGCTGCTTAAATATTAGTTTTGATGTATTGATTATTATCATTTAAAGTTAATCCTTAGCATTTTATAATTTGTTGAACACGAGGTTCCGTAGTGTAGTGGTTATCACGTTCGCTTTACACGCGAAAGGTCCCCGGTTCGATCCCGGGTGGAACCATTTAATTTTTGTTTTGCATGTGTACATTTTACGCCTTAATTGAAACGAATATTTTCATTTCATTCATAAATGTGCTCACAAGCTTACAGATTTATTTTATTATTTATATTAGTTTAAGTATTAGATTTTTTTTCATTTTAGCTAACGTTAAATAAGTGGTAGTATTTTTCCGTAAAGTAGTGGTTATCACGTTCGCGTAACACGTGAAATTTTCTCGGTTTGATCCCGAGCAGAGACAGTTCCATTTTGTTTTACATATCAATGGTTTTCACCTCCATTAAAATAATATTCTCATTTTATTGATTTAAATGTGCTCACATGCTACCAGATATATTTAATTATATACATTATTTTAAATAAATTTATTTTTAATTTCAGCTGCCATCAAGCTCTTCAGAATACGGTTCCGTAGTGTAGTGGTTATCACGTTCGCTTCACACGCGAAAGTCCCCGGTTCGATCCCGGGCGGAACCATGTAATTTCTGTTTTGCAAGTGTACACTATACGCCTTAATTTAAATGAATATTTTCATTTCATTTATAAATGTGCTCACAAGCTAACAGATTTTTGTTTATTATATATGTTAGTTTAAGTATTAGATTTCTTTTATTTTAGTTAACGTTAAATAAGTGGTAGTATTGTTCCGTAGTGTAGTGGTTATCACGTTCGCTTACACACGTGAAATTTTCTCGGTTTGATCCCGAGCAGAGACAGTTCCATTTTGTTTTATATATCAATGGTTTTCACCTCCATTAAAATGATATTCTCATTTTATTGATTTAAATGTGCTCACATGCTACCAGATATATTTAATTATATACGTAATTTTTAATTATTTATTTTTTATTTCAGCTACCGTCAAGCACTTAAGAATACGGTTCCGTAGTGTAGTTGTTATCACGTTCGCTTAACACGCGAAAGGTCCCCTGTTCGATCCCGGGCGGAACCATTTAATTTTTGGTTTTTCA
The DNA here is from genome assembly GCA_963978545.1 of Linyphia triangularis. Lineage (NCBI taxonomy): Eukaryota > Metazoa > Arthropoda > Arachnida > Araneae > Linyphiidae > Linyphia > Linyphia triangularis. Next base: position 40,602,175 of record OZ021729.1, read on the forward strand.
TGTCCATATTTCAAGCCTTAATTGAAACGAATATATTCATTTCATTTATAAATGTGCTCACAAGCTAACAGATTTTTGTTTATTATATATGTTAGTTTAAGTATTAGATTTCCTTTATTTTAGTTAACGTTAAATAAGTGGTAGTATTGTTCCGTAGATTAGTGGTTATAAAGTTCGCTTACACACGTGAAATTTTCTCGGTTTGATCCCGAGCAGAGACAGTTCCATTTTGTTTTACATATCAATGGTTTTCACCTCCATTAAAATGATATTCTCATTTTATTGATTTAAATGTGCTCACATGCTACCAGATATATTTAATTATATACGTAATTTTTAATTATTTATTTTTTATTTCAGCTACCGTCAAGAACGATAGAGTACGGTTCCGTAGTGTAGTGGTTATCACGTTTGCTTAACACGCGAAAGGTCCCCGGTTCGATCCCGGGCGGAACCATGTAATTTCTGTTTTGCAAGTGTACATTATACGCCTTAATTTAAATGAATATTTTCATGTCATTTATAAATGTGCTCACAAGCTATCAGATTTATTTTATTATATATGTTAGTTTAATTATTAGTTTTTTTTTTTTTTTAGCTTTTGTCAAATTAGATGTAGTTTTTGTCCATAGTTTAGTGGTTATCACTTTAGCTTACCACGCTGAAGAGGCCCGGTTCGATCCCGTGCGGAACCATGTAATTTTTGTTTTGCATGTGTACATTTTACGAATTAATTGAAACGAATATTTTCATTTCATTCATAAATGTGCTCACAAGCTTACAGATTTATTTTATTATTTATATAAGTTTAAGTATTAGATTTTTTTTCATTTTAGCTAACGTTAAATAAGTGGTAGTATTTTTCCGTTGTGTAGTGGTTATCACGTTCGCGTAACACGTGAAATTTTCTCGGTTTGATCCCGAGCAGAGACAGTTCCATTTTGTTTTACATATCAATGGTTTTCACCTCCATTAAAATAATATTCTCATTTTATTGATTTAAATGTGCTCACATGCTACCAGATATATTTAATTATATACATTATTTTTAATAAATTTATTTTTTATTTCAGCTGCCATCAAGCACTGCAGAATACGGTTCCGTACTGTAGTGGTTATCACGTTCGCTTAACACGCGAAAGGTCCCCGGTCCGACCCCGGGCGGAACCATGTAATTTCTGTTTTGCAAGTGTACATTATACGCCTTAATTTAAATGAATATTTTCATGTCATTTATAAATGTGCTCACAAGCTATCAGATTTATTTTATTATATATGTTAGTTTAATTATTAGTTTTTTTTTTTTTTTAGCTTTTGTCAAATTAGATGTAGTTTTTGTCCATAGTTTAGTGGTTATCACTTTAGCTTACCACGCTAAAGAGGCCCGGTTCGATTACGGGCTGAACCATGTAGTTTGCAATTCACAACTGTTGACAATATTTAGATTTGTTTATAATAGAAATTTTTATTCATAATTCTTTCCAAGATCTGCTGCTTAAATATTAGTTTTGATGTATTGATTATTATCATTTAAAGTTAATCCTTAGCATTTTATAATTTCTTGGAAACGAGGTTCCGTAGTGTAGTGGTTATCACGTTCGCATTGCACGCCAAAGGTCCCCGGTTCGATCCCGGGCGGAACCATTTAAATTTTTTTGCATGTGTACGTTTTAAGCTTCCTTTTACATGGCAATGATTATTTTACTGCCTGAACTGTGCTCACAATTTCAATGATTTTATTGATATTATACATTATGTTTAGTTTTTATATATTTATTTTAGCTAACGTCAAACACAACAGAGTGCGGTTCCGTAGTGTAATGGTTATCACGTTCGCTTAACACGCGAAAGGTCCCCGCTTCGATCCGGAACCATTTAATTTTTGTTTTGCATGTGTACATTTTACGCCTTAATTGAAACGAATATATTCATTTCATTTATAAATGTGCTCACAAGCTAACAGATTTTTGTTTATTATATATGTTAGTTTAAGTATTAGATTTCTTTTATTTTTGTTAACGTTAAATAAATGGTAGTATTGTTCCGTAGTGTAGTGGTTATCACGTTCGCTTACACACATGAAATTTTCTCGGTTTGATCCCGAACAGAGACAGTTCCATTTTGTTTTATATATCAATGGTTTTCACCTCCATTAAAATGATATTCTCATTTTATTGATTTAAATGTGCTCACATGCTACCAGATATATTTAATTATATACGTAATTTTTAATTATTTATTTTTTTATTTCAGCTACCGTCAAGCACTCTAGAATACGGTTCCGTAGTGTAGTGGTTATCACGTTCGCTTCACACGCGAAAGGTCCCCGGTTCGATCCCGGGTGGATCCATTTAATTTTTGTTTTGCATGTGTACATTTTACGCCTTAATTGAAACGAATATTTTCATTTCATTCATAAATGTGCTCACAAGCTTACAGATTTATTTTATTATTTATATAAGTTTAAGTATTAGATTTTTTTTCATTTTAGCTAACGTTAAATAAGTGGTAGTATTTTTCCGTTGTGTAGTGGTTATCACGTTCGCGTAACACGTGAAATTTTCTCGGTTTGATCCCGAGCAGAGACAGTTCCATTTTGTTTTACATATCAATGGTTTTCACCTCCATTAAAATAATATTCTCATTTTATTGATTTAAATGTGCTCACATGCTACCAGATATATTTAATTATATACATTATTTTTAATAAATTTATTTTTTATTTCAGCTGCCATCAAGCACTGCAGAATACGGTTCCGTACTGTAGTGGTTATCACGTTCGCTTAACACGCGAAAGGTCCCCGGTCCGACCCCGGGCGGAACCATGTAATTTCTGTTTTGCAAGTGTACATTATACGCCTTAATTTAAATGAATATTTTCATGTCATTTATAAATGTGCTCACAAGCTATCAGATTTATTTTATTATATATGTTAGTTTAATTATTAGTTTTTTTTTTTTTTAGCTTTTGTCAAATTAGATGTAGTTTTTGTCCATAGTTTAGTGGTTATCACTTTAGCTTACCACGCTAAAGAGGCCCGGTTCGATTACGGGCTGAACCATGTAGTTTGCAATTCACAACTGTTGACAATATTTAGATTTGTTTATAATAGAAATTTTTATTCATAATTCTTTCCAAGGTCTGCTGCTTAAATATTAGTTTTGATGTATTGATTATTATCATTTAAAGTTAATCCTTAGCATTTTATAATTTCTTGGAAACGAGGTTCCGTAGTGTAGTGGTTATCACGTTCGCATTGCACGACAAAGGTCCCCGGTTCGATCCCGGGCGGAACCATTTAAATTTTTTTGCATGTGTACGTTTTAAGCTTCCTTTTACATGGCAATGGTTATTTTACTGCCTGAACTGTGCTCACAATTTCAATGATTTTATTGATATTATACATTATGTTTAGTTTTTATATATTTATTTTAGCTAACGTCAAACACAACAGAGTGCGGTTCCGTAGTGTAATGGTTATCACGTTCGCTTAACACGCGAAAGGTCCCCGCTTCGATCCGGAACCATTTAATTTTTGTTTTGCATGTGTACATTTTACGCCTTAATTGAAACGAATATATTCATTTCATTTATAAATGTGCTCACAAGCTAACAGATTTTTGTTTATTATATATGTTAGTTTAAGTATTAGATTTCTTTTATTTTTGTTAACGTTAAATAAATGGTAGTATTGTTCCGTAGTGTAGTGAATATCACGTTCGCTTACACACATGAAATTTTCTCGGTTTGATCCCGAACAGAGACAGTTCCATTTTGTTTTATATATCAATGGTTTTCACCTCCATTAAAATGATATTCTCATTTTATTGATTTAAATGTGCTCACATGCTACCAGATATATTTAATTATATACGTAATTTTTAATTATTTATTTTTTTATTTCAGCTACCGTCAAGCACTCTAGAATACGGTTCCGTAGTGTAGTGGTTATCACGTTCGCTTCACACGCGAAAGGTCCCCGGTTCGATCCCGGGCGGAACCATGTAATTTCTGTTTCGCAAGTGTACATTATACGCCTTAATTTAAATGAATATTTTCATTTCATTTATAAATGTGCTCACAAGCTAACAGATTTTTGTTTATTATATATGTTAGTTTAAGTATTAGATTTCTTTTATTTTAGTTAACGTTAAATAAGTGGTAGTATTGTTCCGTAGTGTAGTGGTTATCACGTTCGTTTACACACGTGAAATTTTCTCGGTTTGATCCCGATCAGAGACAGTTCCATTTTGTTTTATATATCAATGGTTTTCACCTCCATTAAAATAATATTCTCATTTTATTGATTTAAATGTGCTCACATGCTACCAGATATATTTAGTTATATACGTAATTTTTAATTATTTATTTTTTATTTCAGCTACCGTCAAGCACTTAAGAATACGGTTCCGTAGTGTAGTTGTTATCACGTTCGCTTAACACGCGAAAGGTCCCCTGTTCGATCCCGGGCGGAACCATTTAATTTTTGGTTTTTCATGTCCATATTTCAAGCCTTAATTGAAACGAATATATTCATTTCATTTATAAATGTGCTCACAAGCTAACAGATTTTTGTTTATTATATATGTTAGTTTAAGTATTAGATTTCCTTTATTTTAGTTAACGTTAAATAAGTGGTAGTATTGTTCCGTAGATAAGTGGTTATCAAGTTCGCTTAAACACGTGAAATTTTCTCGGTTTGATCCCGAGCAGAGACAGTTCCATTTTGTTTTACATATCAATGGTTTTCACCTCCATTAAAATGATATTCTCATTTTATTGATTTAAATGTGCTCACATGCTACCAGATATATTTAATTATATACGTAATTTTTAATTATTTATTTTTTATTTCAGCTACCGTCAAGAACGATAGAGTACGGTTCCGTAGTGTAGTGGTTATCACGTTTGCTTAACACGCGAAAGGTCCCCGGTTCGATCCCGGGCGGAACCATGTAATTTCTGTTTTGCAAGTGTACATTATACGCCTTAATTTAAATGAATATTTTCTTGTCATTTATAAATGTGCTCACAAGCTATCAGATTTATTTTATTATATATGTTAGTTTAATTATTAGTTTCTTTTTTTTTTAAGCTTTTGTCAAATTAGATGTAGTTTTTGTCCATAGTTTAGTGGTTATCACTTTAGCTTACCACGCTGAAGAGGCTCGGTTCGATCCCGTGCGGAACCATGTAATTTTTGTTTTGCATGTGTACATTTTACGCCTTAATTGAAACGAATATTTTCATTTCATTCATAAATGTGCTCACAAGCTTACAGATTTATTTTATTATTTATATTAGTTTAAGTATTAGATTTTTTTTCATTTTAGCTAACGTTAAATAAGTGGTAGTATTTTTCCGTAGTGTAGTGGTTATCACGTTCGCGTAACACGTGAAATTTTCTCGGTTTGATCCCGAGCAGAGACAGTTCCATTTTGTTTTACATATCAATGGTTTTCACCTCCATTAAAATAATATTCTCATTTTATTGATTTAAATGTGCTCACATGCTACCAGATATATTTAATTATATACATTATTTTTAATAAATTTATTTTTTATTTCAGCTGCCATCAAGCACTGCAGAATACGGTTCCGTACTGTAGTGGTTATCACGTTCGCTTAACACGCGAAAGGTCCCCGGTTCGACCCCGGGCGGAACCATGTAATATCTGTTTTGCAAGTGTACATTATACGCCTTAATTTAAATGAATATTTTCATGTCATTTATAAATGTGCTCACAAGCTATCAGATTTATTTTATTATATATGTTAGTTTAATTATTAGTTTTTTTTTTTTTTAGCTTTTGTCAAATTAGATGTAGTTTTTGTCCATAGTTTAGTGGTTATCACTTTAGCTTACCACGCTAAAGAGGCCCGGTTCGATTACGGGCTGAACCATGTAGTTTGCAATTCACAACTGTTGACAATATTTAGATTTGTTTAGAATAGAAATTTTTATTCATAATTCTTTCCAAGATCTGCTGCTTAAATATTAGTTTTGATGTATTGATTATTATAATTTAAAGTTAATCCTTAGCATTTTATAATTTCTTGGAAACGAGGTTCCGTAGTGTAGTGGTTATCACGTTCGCTTTACACGCCAAAGGTCAACGGTTCGATCCCGGGCGGAACCATTTAAATTTTTTTGCATGTGTACGTTTTAAGCTTCCTTTTACATGGCAATGGTTATTTTACTGCCTGAACTGTGCTCACAATTTCAATGATTTTATTGATATTATACATTATGTTTAGTTTTTATATATTTATTTTAGCTAACGTCAAACACAACAGAGTGCGGTTCCGTAGTGTAATGGTTATCACGTTCGCTTAACACGCGAAAGGTCCCCGGTTCGATCCGGAACCATTTAATTTTTGTTTTGCATGTGTACATTTTACGCCTTAATTGAAACGAATATATTCATTTCATTTATAAATGTGCTCACAAGCTAACAGATTTTTGTTTATTATATATGTTAGTTTAAGTATTAGATTTCTTTTATTTTTGTTAACGTTAAATAAATGGTAGTATTGTTCCGTAGTGTAGTGGTTATCACGTTCGCTTACACACATGAAATTTTCTCGGTTTGATCCCGAACAGAGACAGTTCCATTTTGTTTTATATATCAATGGTTTTCACCTCCATTAAAATGATATTCTCATTTTATTGATTTAAATGTGCTCACATGCTACCAGATATATTTAATTATATACGTAATTTTTAATTATTTATTTTTTTATTTCAGCTACCGTCAAGCACTATAGAATACGGTTCCGTAGTGTAGTGGTTATCACGTTCGCTTCACACGCGAAAGGTCCCCGGTTCGATCCCGGGCGGAACCATGAAATTTCTGTTTCGCAAGTGTACATTATACGCCTTAATTTAAATGAATATTTTCATTTCATTTATAAATGTGCTCACAAGCTAACAGATTTTTGTTTATTATATATGTTAGTTTAAGTATTAGATTTCTTTTATTTTAGTTAACGTTAAATAAGTGGTAGTATTGTTCCGTAGTGTAGTGGTTATCACGTTCGCTTACACACTTGAAATTTTCTCGGTTTGATCCCGAGCAGAGACAGTTCCATTTTGTTTTACATATCCATGGTTTTCACCTCCATTAAAATAATATTCTCATTTTATTGATTTAAATGTGCTCACATGCTACCAGATATATTTAATTATATACATTATTTTTAATAAATTTATTTTTTATTTCAGCTGCCATCAAGCATTGCAGAATACGGTTCCGTAGTGTAGTGGTTATCACGTTTGCTTAACACGCGAAAGGGCCCCGGTTCGATCCCGGGCGGAACCATGTAATTTCTGTTTTGCAAGTGTACATTATACGCCTTAATTTAAATGAATATTTTCATGTCATTTATAAATGTGCTCACAAGCTATCAGATTTTTGTTTATTATATATGTTAGTTTAAGTATTAGATTTCTTTTATTTTAGTTAACGTTAAATAAGTGGTAGTATTGTTCCGTAGTGTAGTGGTTATCACGTTCGTTTACACACGTGAAATTTTCTCGGTTTGATCCCGATCAGAGACAGTTCCATTTTGTTTTATATATCAATGGTTTTCACCTCCATTAAAATAATATTCTCATTTTATTGATTTAAATGTGCTCACATGCTACCAGATATATTTAGTTATATACGTAATTTTTAATTATTTATTTTTTATTTCATCTACCGTCAAGCACTTAAGAATACGGTTCCGTAGTGTAGTTGTTATCACGTTCGCTTAACACGCGAAAGGTCCCCTGTTCGATCCCGGGCGGAACCATTTAATTTTTGGTTTTTCATGTCCATATTTCAAGCCTTAATTGAAACGAATATATTCATTTCATTTATAAATGTGCTCACAAGCTAACAGATTTTTGTTTATTATATATGTTAGTTTAAGTATTAGATTTCCTTTATTTTAGTTAACGTTAAATAAGTGGTAGTATTGTTCCGTAGATAAGTGGTTATCAAGTTCGCTTAAACACGTGAAATTTTCTCGGTTTGATCCCGAGCAGAGACAGTTCCATTTTGTTTTACATATCAATGGTTTTCACCTCCATTAAAATGATATTCTCATTTTATTGATTTAAATGTGCTCACATGCTACCAGATATATTTAATTATATACGTAATTTTTAATTATTTATTTTTTATTTCAGCTACCGTCAAGAACGATAGAGTACGGTTCCGTAGTGTAGTGGTTATCACGTTTGCTTAACACGCGAAAGGTCCCCGGTTCGATCCCGGGCGGAACCATGTAATTTCTGTTTTGCAAGTGTACATTATACGCCTTAATTTAAATGAATATTTTCATGTCATTTATAAATGTGCTCACAAGCTATCAGATTTATTTTATTATATATGTTAGTTTAATTATTAGTTTTTTTTTTTTAAGCTTTTGTCAAATTAGATGTAGTTTTTGTCCATAGTTTAGTGGTTATCACTTTAGCTTACCACGCTGAAGAGGCTCGGTTCGATCCCGTGCGGAACCATGTAATTTTTGTTTTGCATGTGTACATTTTACGCCTTAATTGAAACGAATATTTTCATTTCATTCATAAATGTGCTCACAAGCTTACAGATTTATTTTATTATTTATATTAGTTTAAGTATTAGATTTTTTTTCATTTTAGCTAACGTTAAATAAGTGGTAGTATTTTTCCGTAGTGTAGTGGTTATCACGTTCGCGTAACACGTGAAATTTTCTCGGTTTGATCCCGAGCAGAGACAGTTCCATTTTGTTTTACATATCAATGGTTTTCACCTCCATTAAAATAATATTCTCATTTTATTGATTTAAATGTGCTCACATGCTACCAGATATATTTAATTATATACATTATTTTTAATAAATTTATTTTTTATTTCAGCTGCCATCAAGCACTGCAGAATACGGTTCCGTACTGTAGTGGTTATCACGTTCGCTTAACACGCGAAAGGTCCCCGGTTCGACCCCGGGCGGAACCATGTAATATCTGTTTTGCAAGTGTACATTATACGCCTTAATTTAAATGAATATTTTCATGTCATTTATAAATGTGCTCACAAGCTATCAGATTTATTTTATTATATATGTTAGTTTAATTATTAGTTTTTTTTTTTTTTAGCTTTTGTCAAATTAGATGTAGTTTTTGTCCATAGTTTAGTGGTTATCACTTTAGCTTACCACGCTAAAGAGGCCCGGTTCGATTACGGGCTGAACCATGTAGTTTGCAATTCACAACTGTTGACAATATTTAGATTTGTTTAGAATAGAAATTTTTATTCATAATTCTTTCCAAGATCTGCTGCTTAAATATTAGTTTTGATGTATTGATTATTATAATTTAAAGTTAATCCTTAGCATTTTATAATTTCTTATAAACGAGGTTCCGTAGTGTAGTGGTTATCACGTTCGCTTTACACGCCAAAGGTCCCCGGTTCGATCCCGGGCGGAACCATTTAAATTTTTTTGCATGTGTACGTTTTAAGCTTCCTTTTACATGGCAATGGTTATTTTACTGCCTGAACTGTGCTCACAATTTCAATGATTTTATTGATATTATACATTATGTTTAGTTTTTATATATTTATTTTAGCTAACGTCAAACACAACAGAGTGCGGTTCCGTAGTGTAATGGTTATCACGTTCGCTTAACACGCGAAAGGTCCCCGGTTCGATCCGGAACCATTTAATTTTTGTTTTGCATGTGTACATTTTACGCCTTAATTGAAACGAATATATTCATTTCATTTATAAATGTGCTCACAAGCTAACAGATTTTTGTTTATTATATATGTTAGTTTAAGTATTAGATTTCTTTTATTTTTGTTAACGTTAAATAAATGGTAGTATTGTTCCGTAGTGTAGTGGTTATCACGTTCGCTTACACACATGAAATTTTCTCGGTTTGATCCCGAACAGAGACAGTTCCATTTTGTTTTATATATCAATGGTTTTCACCTCCATTAAAATGATATTCTCATTTTATTGATTTAAATGTGCTCACATGCTACCAGATATATTTAATTATATACGTAATTTTTAATTATTTATTTTTTTATTTCAGCTACCGTCAAGCACTCTAGAATACGGTTCTGTAGTGTAGTGGTTATCACGTTCGCTTCACACGCGAAAGGTCCCCGGTTCGATTCCGGGCGGAACCATGTAATTTCTGTTTCGCAAGTGTACATTATACGCCTTAATTTAAATGAATATTTTCATTTCATTTATAAATGTGCTCACAAGCTAACAGATTTTTGTTTATTATATATGTTAGTTTAAGTATTAGATTTCTTTTATTTTAGTTAACGTTAAATAAGTGGTAGTATTGTTCCGTAGTGTAGTGGTTATCACGTTCGTTTACACACGTGAAATTTTCTCGGTTTGATCCCGATCAGAGACAGTTCCATTTTGTTTTATATATCAATGGTTTTCACCTCCATTAAAATGATATTCTCATTTTATTGATTTAAATGTGCTCACATGCTACCATATATATTTAATTATATGCGTAATTTTTAATTATTTATTTTTTATTTCAGCTACCGTCAAGCACGATAGAGTACGGTTCCGTAGTGTAGTGGTTATCACGTTCGCTTCACACGCGAAAGGTCCCCGGTTCGATCACGGGCGGAACCATGTAATTTCTGTTTTGCAAGTGTACATTATACGTCTTAATTTAAATGAATATTTTCATTTCAGTTATAAATGTGCTCACAAGCTAACAGATTTTTGTTTAATATATATGTTAGTTTAAGTATTAGATTTCTTTTATTTTAGTTAACGTTAAATAAGTGGTAGTATTGTTCCGTAGTGTAGTGGTTATCACGTTCGCTTACACACTTGAAATTTTCTCGGTTTGATCCCGAGCAGAGACAGTTCCATTTTGTTTTACATATCCATGGTTTTCACCTCCATTAAAATAATATTCTCATTTTATTGATTTAAATGTGCTCACATGCTACCAGATATATTTAATTATATACATTATTTTTAATAAATTTATTTTTTATTTCAGCTGCCATCAAGCATTGCAGAATACGGTTCCGTAGTGTAGTGGTTATCACGTTTGCTTAACACGCGAAAGGGCCCCGGTTCGATCCCGGGCGGAACCATGTAATTTCAGTTTTGCAAGTGTACATTATACGCCTTAATTTAAATGAATATTTTCATGTCATTTATAAATGTGCTCACAAGCTATCAGATTTTTGTTTATTATATATGTTAGTTTAAGTATTAGATTTCTTTTATTTTAGTTAACGTTAAATAAGTGGTAGTATTTTTCCGTAGTGTAGTGGTTATCACGTTCGCTAACACACGTGAAATTTTCTCGGTTTGATCCCGAGCAGAGACAGTTCCATTTTGTTTTATATATCAATGGTTTTCGCCTCCATTAAAATGATATTCTCATTTTATTGATTTAAATGTGCTCACATGCTACCATATATATTTAATTATATACGTAATTTTTAATTATTTATTTTTTATTTCAGCTACCGTCAAGCACGATAGAGTACGGTTCCGTAGTGTAGTGGTTATCACGTTCGCTTCACACGCGAAAGGTCCCCGGTTCGACCCCGGGCGGAACCATGTAATTTCTGTTTTGCAAGTGTACATTATACGCCTTAATTTAAATGAATATTTTCATGTCATTTATAAATGTGCTCAGAAGCTATCAGATTTAGTTTATTATATATGTTAGTTTAATTATTAGTTTTTTTTTTTTTTTTTTTAGCTTTTGTCAAATTAGATGTAGTTTTTGTCCATAGTTTAGTGGTTATCACTTTAGCTTACCACGCTGAAGAGGCCCGGTTCGATTACGGGCTGAACCATGTAGTTTTCAGTTCACAACTGTTGACAATATTTAGATTTGTTTAGAATAGAAATTTTTATTCATAATTCTTTCCAAGATCTGCTGCTTAAATATTAGTTTTGATGTATTGATTATTATCATTTAAAGTTAATCCTTAGCATTTTATAATTTGTTGGACACGAGGTTCCGTAGTGTAGTGGTTATCACGTTCGCTTTACACGCCAAAGGTCCCCGGTTCGATCCCGGGCGGAACCATTTAATTTTTTTTGCATGTGTACGTTTTAGGCTTCCTTTTACATGGCAATGGTTATTTTACTGCCTGAACTGTGCTCACAATTTCAATGATTTTATTGATATTATACATTATGTTTAGTTTTTATATATTTATTTTAGCTAACGTCAAACACAACAGAGTGCGGTTCCGTAGTGTAGTGGTTATCACGTTCGCTTAACACGCGATAGGTCCCCGGTTCGATCCCGGGAGGAACCATTTAATTTTTGTTTTGCATGTGTACATTTTACGCCTTAATTGAAACGAATATATTCATTTCATTTATAAATGTACTCACAAGCTAACAGATTTTTGTTTATTATATATGTTAGTTTAAGTATTAGATTTCTTTTATTTTTGTTAACGTTAAATAAATGGTAGTATTGTTCCGTAGTGTAGTGGTTATCACGTTCGCTTACACACGTGAAATTTTCTCGGTTTGATCCCGAACAGAGACAGTTCCATTTTTTTTTATATATCAATGGTTTTCACCTCCATTAAAATGATATTCTCATTTTATTGATTTAAATATGCTCACCTGCTACCAGATATATTTAATTATATACGTAATTTTTAATTTTTAATTTTTTTATTTCAGCTACCGTCAAGCACGATGGAGTATGGTTCCGTTGTGTAGTGGTTATCACGTTCGATTAACACGCGAAAGGTCCCCGGTTCGATCCCGGGCGGAAACATGTAATTTCTGTTTTGCAAGTGTACATTATACGCCTTAATTTAAATGAATATTTTCATGTCATTTATAAATGTGCTCACAAGCTATCAGATTTATTTTATTATATATGTCAGTTTAATTATTAGTTTTTTTTTTTTTTAGCTTTTGTCAAATTAGATGTAGTTTTTGTCCATAGTTTAGTGGTTATCACTTTAGCTTACCACGCTGAAGAGGCCCGGTTCGATTACGGGCTGAACCATGTAGTTTTCAATTCACAACTGTTGACAATATTTAGATTTGTTTAGAATAGAAATTTTTATTCATAATTCTTTCCAAGATCTGCTGCTTAAATATTAGTTTTGATGTATTGATTATTATCATTTAAAGTTAATCCTTAGCATTTTATAATTTGTTGAACACGAGGTTCCGTAATGTAGTGGTTATCACGTTCGCTTTACACGCGAAAGGTCCCCGGTTCGATCCCGGGTGGAACCATTTAATTTTTGTTTTGCATGTGTACATTTTACGCCTTAATTGAAACGAATATTTTCATTTCATTCATAAATGTGCTCACAAGCTTACAGATTTATTTTATTATTTATATTAGTTTAAGTATTAGATTTTTTTTCATTTTAGCTAACGTTAAATAAGTGGTAGTATTTTTCCGTAAAGTAGTGGTTATCACGTTCGCGTAACACGTGAAATTTTCTCGGTTTGATCCCGAGCAGAGACAGTTCCATTTTGTTTTACATATCAATGGTTTTCACCTCCATTAAAATAATATTCTCATTTTATTGATTTAAATGTGCTCACATGCTACCAGATATATTTAATTATATACATTATTTTAAATAAATTTATTTTTTATTTCAGCTGCCATCAAGCACTTCAGAATACGGTTCCGTAGTGTAGTGGTTATCACGTTCGCTTCACACGCGAAAGGTCCCCGGTTCGATTCCGGGCGGAACCATGTAATTTTTGGTTTTTCATGTCCATATTTCAAGCCTTAATTGAAACGAATATATTCATTTCATTTATAAATGTGCTCACAAGCTAACAGATTTTTGTTTATTATATATGTTAGTTTAAGTATTAGATTTCCTTTATTTTAGTTAACGTTAAATAAGTGGTAGTATTGTTCCGTAGATTAGTGGTTATCAAGTTCGCTTACACACGTGAAATTTTCTCGGTTTGATCCCGAGCAGAGACAGTTCCATTTTGTTTTACATATCAATGGTTTTCACCTCCATAAAAATGATATTCTCATTTTATTGATTTAAATGTGCTCACATGCTACCAGATATATTTAATTATATACGTAATTTTTATTTATTTATTTTTTATTTCAGCTACCGTCAAGAACGATAGAGTACGGTTCCGTAGTGTAGTGGTTATCACGTTTGCTTAACACGCGAAAGGTCCCCGGTTCGATCCCGGGCGGAACCATGTAATTTCTGTTTTGCAAGTGTACATTATACGCCTTAATTTAAATGAATATTTTCATGTCATTTATAAATGTGCTCACAAGCTATCAGATTTATTTTATTATATATGTTAGTTTAATTATTAGTTGTTTTTTTTTTTTTTTAGCTTTTGTCAAATTAGATGTAGTTTTTGTCCATAGTTTAGTGGTTATCACTTTAGCTTACCACGCTGAAGAGGCCCGGTTCGATCCCGTGCTGAACCATGTAATTTTTGTTTTGCATGTGAACATTTTACGCCTTAATTGAAACGAATATTTTCATTTCATTCATAAATGTGCTCACAAGCTTACAGATTTATTTTATTATTTATATTAGTTTAAGTATTAGATTTTTTTTCATTTTAGCTAACGTTAAATAAGTGGTAGTATTTTTCCGTAGTGTAGTGGTTATCACGTTCGCGTAACACGTGAAATTTTCTCGGTTTGATCCCGAGCAGAGACAGTTCCATTTTGTTTTACATATCAATGGTTTTCACCTCCATTAAAATAATATTCTCATTTTATTGATTTAAATGTGCTCACATGCTACCAGATATATTTAATTATATACATTATTTTTAATAAATTTATTTTTTATTTCAGCTGCCATCAAGCACTGCAGAATACGGTTCCGTAGTGAAGTGGTTATCACGTTCGCTTAACACGCGAAAGGGCCCCGGTTCGATCAAGGGCGGAACCATGTAATTTCTGTTTTGCAAGTGTACATTATACGCCTTAATTTAAATGAATATTTTCATGTCCTTTATAAATGTGCTCACAAGCTATCAGATTTTTGTTTATTATATATGTTAGTTTAATTATTAGTTTTTTTTTTTTTTAGCTTTTGTCAAATTAGATGTAGTTTTTGTCCATAGTTTAGTGGTTATCACTTTAGCTTACCACGCTAAAGAGGCCCGGTTCGATTACGGGCTGAACCATGTAGTTTGCAATTCACAACTGTTGACAATATTTAGATTTGTTTAGAATAGAAATTTTTATTCATAATTCTTTCCAAGATCTGCTGCTTAAATATTAGTTTTGATGTATTGATTATTATCATTTAAAGTTAATCCTTAGCATTTTATAATTTCTTGGAAACGAGGTTCCGTAGTGTAGTGGTTATCACGTTCGCTTAACACGCGAAAGGTCCCCGGTTCGATCCGGAACCATTTAATTTTTGTTTTGCATGTGTACATTTTACGATTTAATTGAAACGAATATATTCATTTCATTTATAAATGTGCTCACAAGCTAACAGATTTTTGTTTATTATATATGTTAGTTTAAGTATTAGATTTCTTTTATTTTTGTTAACGTTAAATAAATGGTAGTATTGTTCCGTAGTGTAGTGGTTATCACGTTCGCTTACACACGTGACATTTTCTCGGTTTGATCCCGAGCAGAGACAGTTCCATTTTGTTTTACATATCAATGGTTTTCACCTCCATTAAAATGATATTCTCATTTTATTGATTTAAATGTGCTCACATGCTACCAGATATATTTAATTATATACGTAATTTTTAATTATTTATTTTTTATTTCAGCTACCGTCAAGAACGATAGAGTACGGTTCCGTAGTGTAGTGGTTATCACGTTTGCTTAACATGCGAAAGGTCCCCGGTTCGATCCCGGGCGGAACCATGTAATTTCTGTTTTGCAAGTGTACATTATACGCCTTAATTTAAATGAATATTTTCATGTCATTTATAAATGTGCTCACAAGCTATCAGATTTATTTTATTATATATGTTAGTTTAATTATTAGTTTTTTTTTTTTTTTTAGCTTTTGTCAAATTAGATGTAGTTTTTGTCCATAGTTTAGTGGTTATCACTTTAGCTTACCACGCTGAAGAGGCCCGGTTCGATCCCGTGCGGAACCATGTAATTTTTGTTTTGCATGTGTACATTTTACGCCTTAATTGAAACGAATATTTTCATTTCATTCATAAATGTGCTCACAAGCTTACAGATTTATTTTATTATTTATATTAGTTTAAGTATTAGATTTTTTTTCATTTTAGCTAACGTTAAATAAGTGGTAGTATTTTTCCGTAGTGTAGTGGTTATCACGTTCGCGTAACACGTGAAATTTTCTCGGTTTGATCCCGAGCAGAGACAGTTCCATTTTGTTTTACATATCAATGGTTTTCACCTCCATTAAAATAATATTCTCATTTTATTGATTTAAATGTGCTCACATGCTACCAGATATATTTAATTATATACGTAATTTTTAATTATTTATTTTTTTATTTCAGCTACCGTCAAGCACTCTAGAATACGGTTCCGTAGTGTAGTGGTTATCACGTTCGCTTCACACGCGAAAGGTCCCCGGTTCGATCCCGGGCGGAACCATGTAATTTCCGTTTCGCAAGTGTACATTATACGCCTTAATTTAAATGAATATTTTCATTTCATTTATAAATGTGCTCACAAGCTAACAGATTTTTGTTTATTATATATGTTAGTTTAAGTATTAGATTTCTTTTATTTTAGTTAACGTTAAATAAGTGGTAGTATTGTTCCGTAGTGTAGTGGTTATCACGTTCGTTTACACACGTGAAATTTTCTCAGTTTGATCCCGATCAGAGACAGTTCCATTTTGTTTTATACATCAATGGTTTTCACCTCCATTAAAATGATATTCTCATTTTATTGATTTAAATGTGCTCACATGCTACCATATATATTTAATTATATACGTAATTTTTAATTATTTATTTTTTATTTCAGCTACCGTCAAGCACTTAAGAAAACGTTTCCGTAGTGTAGTTGTTATCACGTTCGCTTAACACGCGAAAGGTCTCCTGTTCGATCCCGGGCGGAACCATTTAATTTTTGGTTTTTCATGTCCATATTTCAAGCCTTAATTGAAACGAATATATTCATTTCATTTATAAATGTGCTCACAAGCTAACTGATTTTTGTTTATTATATATGTTAGTTTAAGTATTAGATTTCCTTTATTTTAGTTAACGTTAAATAAGTGGTAGTATTGTTCCGTAGATTAGTGGTTATCAAGTTCGCTTACACACGTGAAATTTTCTCGGTTTGATCCCGAGCAGAGACAGTTCCATTTTGTTTTACATATCAATGGTTTTCACCTCCATTAAAATGATATTCTCATTTTATTGATTTAAATGTGCTCACATGCTACCAGATATATTTAATTATATACGTAATTTTTAATTATTTATTTTTTTATTTTAGTTACCGTCAAGCACTGTAGAATACGGTTCCGTAGTGTAGTGGTTATCACGTTCGCTTAACACGCGAAAGATCCCCGGTTCGATCCCGGGCGGAACCATGTAATTCCTGTTTTGCAAGTGTACATTATACGCCTTAATTTAAATGAATATTTTCATGTCATTTATAAATGTGCTCACAAGCTATCAGATTTATTTTATTATATATGTTAGTTTAATTATTAGTTTTTTTTTTTAGCTTTTGTCAAATTAGATGTAGTTTTTGTCCATAGTTTAGTGGTTATCACTTTAGCTTACCACGCTGAAGAGGCCCGGTGCGATTACGGGCTGAACCATGTAGTTTGCAATTCACAACTGTTGACAATATATAGATTTGTTTAGAATAGAAATTTTTATTCATAATTCTTTCCAAGATCTGCTGCTTAAATATTAGTTTTGATGTATTGATTATTATCATTTAAAGTTAATCCTTAGCATTTTATAATTTGTTGGACACGAGGTTCCGTAGTGTAGTGGTTATCACGTTCGCTTTACACGCCAAAGGTCCCCGGTTCGATCCCGGGCGGAACCATTTAAATTTTTTTGCATGTGTACGTTTTAGGCTTCCTTTTACATGGCAATGGTTATTTTACTGCCTGAACTGTGCTCACAATTTCAATGATTTTATTGATATTATACATTATGTTTAGTTTTTATATATTTTATTTATCTAACGTCAAACACAACAGAGTACGGTTCCGTAGTGTAGAGGTAATCACGTTCGCTTAACACGCGAAAGGTCCCCGGTTCGATCCCGGGTGGAACCATTTAATTTTTGTTTTGCATGTGTACATTTTACGCCTTAATTGAAACGAATATTTTCATTTCATTCATAAATGTGCTCACAAGCTTACAGATTTATTTTATTATTTATATTAGTTTATGTATTAGATTTTTTTTCATTTTAGCTAACGTTAAATAAGTGGTAGTATTTTTCCGTAGTGTAGTGGTTATCACGTTCGCGTAACACGTGAAATTTTCTCGGTTTGATCCCGAGCAGAGACAGTTCCATTTTGTTTTACATATCCATGGTTTTCACCTCCATTAAAATAATATTCTCATTTTATTGATTTAAATGTGCTCACATGCTACCAGATATATTTAATTATATACATTATTTTTAATACATTTATTTTTTATTTCAGCTGCCATCAAGCACTGCAGAATACGGTTCCGTAGTGTAGTGGTTATCACGTTCGCTTACACACGTGAAATTTTCTCGGTTTGATCCCGAGCAGAGACAGTTCCATTTTGTTTTACATATCCATGGTTTTCACCTCCATTAAAATAATATTATCATTTTATTGATTTAAATGTGCTCACATGCTACCAGATATATTTAATGATATACATTATTTTTAATACATTTATTTTTTATTTCAGCTGCCATCAAGCACTGCAGAATACGGTTCCGTAGTGTAGTGGTTATCACGTTCGCTTAACACGCGAAAGGGCCCCGGTTCGATCCCGGGCGGAACCATGTAATTTCTGTTTTGCAAGTGTACATTATACGCCTTAATTTAAATGAATATTTTCATGTCATTTATAAATGTGCTCACAAGCTATCAGATTTTTGTTTATTATATATGTTAGTTTAAGTATTAGATTTCTTTTATTTTATTTGACGTTAAATAAGTGGTAGTATTGTTCCGTAGTGTAGTGGTTATCACGTTCGCTTACACACGTGAAATTTTCTCGGTTTGATCCCGAGCAGAGACAGTTACATTTTGTTTTATATATCAATGGTTTTCGCCTCCATTAAAATGATATTCTCATTTTATTGATTTAAATGTGCTCACATGCTACCATATATATTTAATTATATACGTAATTTTTAATTATTTATTTTTTATTTCAGCTACCGTCAAGCACGATAGAGTACGGTTCCGTTGTGTAGTGGTTATCACGTTCGCTTCACACGCGAAAGGTACCCGGTTCGACCCCGGGCGGAACCATGTAATTTCTGTTTTGCAAGTGTACATTATACGCCTTAATTTAAATGAATATTTTCATGTCATTTATAAATGTGCTCACAAGCTATCAGATTTATTTTATTATATATGTTAGTTTAATTATTAGTTTTTTTTTTTAAGCTTTTGTCAAATTAGATGTAGTTTTTGTCCATAGTTTAGTGGTTATCACTTTAGCTTACCACGCTCAAGAGGCCCGGTTCGATTACGGTCTGAACCATGTAGTTTGCAATTCACAACTGTTGACAATATTTAGATTTGTTTAGAATAGAAATTTTTATTCATAATTCTTTCCAAGATCTGCTGCTTAAATATTAGTTTTGATGTATTGATTAATATCATTTAAAGTTAATCCTTAGCATTTTATAATTTCTTGGAAACGAGGTTCCGTAGTGTAGTGGTTATCACGTTCGCTTTACACGCCAAATGTCCCCGTTTCGATCCCGGGCGGAACCATTTAAATTTTTTTGCATGTGTACGTTTTAAGCTTCCTTTTACATGGCAATGGTTATTTTACTGCCTGAACTGTGCTCACAATTTCAATGATTTTATTGATATTATACATTATGTTTAGTTTTTATATATTTATTTTAGCTAACGTCAAACACAACAGAGTGCGGTTCCGTAGTGTAGTGGTTATCACGTTCGCTTAACACGCGAAAGGTCCCTGGTTCGATCCCGGGTGGAACCATTTAATTTTTGTTTTGCATGTGTACATTTTACGCCTTAATTGAAACGAATATATTCATTTCATTTATAAATGTGCTCACAAGCTAACAGATTTTTGTTTATTATATATGTTAGTTTAAGTATTAGATTTCTTTTATTTTTGTTAACGTTAAATAAATGGTAGTATTGTTCCGTAGTGTAGTGGTTATCACGTTCGCTTACACACGTGAAATTTTCTCGGTTTGATCCCGAACAGAGACAGTTCCATTTTGTTTTATATATCAATGGTTTTCACCTCCATTAAAATGATATTCTCATTTTATTGATTTAAATATGCTCACATGCTACCAGATATATTTAATTATATACGTAATTTGTAATTATTTATTTTTTATTTCAGCTACCGTCAAGCACGATGGAGTACGGTTCCGTAGTGTAGTGGTTATCACGTTCGCTTAACACGCGAAAGGTCCCCGGTGCGATCCCGGGCGGAACCATGTAAATTCTGTTTTGCAAGTGTACATTATACGCCTTAATTTAAATGAATATTTTCATGTCATTTATAAATGTGCTCAGAAGCTATCAGATTTATTTTATTATATATGTTAGTTTAATTATTAGTTTTTTTTTTTAAGCTTTTGTCAAATTAGATGTAGTTTTTGTCCATAGTTTAGTGGTTATCACTTTAGCTTACCACGCTGAAGAGGCCCGGTTCGATTACGGGCTGAACCATGTAGTTTTCAATTCACAACTGTTGACAATATTTAGATTTGTTTAGAATAGAAATTTTTATTCATAATTCTTTCCAAGATCTGCTGCTTAAATATTAGTTTTGATGTATTGATTATTATCATTTAAAGTTAATCCTTAGCATTTTATAATTTGTTGAACACGAGGTTCCGTAGTGTTGTGGTTATCACGTTCGCTTAACACGCGAAAGGTCCCCGGTTCGATCCCGGGTGGAACCATGTAATTTCTGTTTCGCGAGTGTACATTATACGCCTTAATTTAAATGAATATTTTCATGTCATTTATAAATGTGCTCACCAGCTATCAGATTTTTGTTTATTATATATGTTAGTTTAAGTATTAGATTTTTTTTCATTTTAGCTAACGTTAAATAAGTGGTAGTATTGTTCCGTAGTGTAGTGGTTATCACGTTCGCTTACACACGTGAAATTTTCTCGATTTGAACCCGAGCAGAGACAGTTCCATTTTGTTTTATATATCATTGGTTTTCGCCTCCATTAAAATGATATTCTCATTTTATTGATTTAAATGTGCTCACATGCTACCATATATATTTAATTATATACATTATTTTTAATAAATTTATTTTTTATTTCAGCTACCGTCAAGCACTTCAGAATACGGTTCCGTAGTGTAGTGGTTATCACGTTCGCTTAACACGCGAAAAGTCCCCGGTTCAACCCATGCGGAACCATGTAATTTCTGTTTTGCAAGTGTACATTATACGCCTTAATTTAAATGAATATTTTCATGTCATTTATAAATGTGCTCACAAGCTATCAGATTTTTGTTTATTATATATGTTAGTTTAAGTATTAGATTTCTTTTATTTTAGTTAACGTTAAATAAGTGGTAGTATTATTCCGTAGTGTAGTGGTTATCATGTTCTCTTACACACGTGAAATTTTCTCGGTTTGATCCCGAGCAGAGACAGTTCTTTTTTGTTTTATATATCAATGGTTTTCACCTCCATTAAAATTATATTCTCACAATTTCAATGATTTTATTGATATTATACATTATGTTTAGTTTTTATATATTTATTTTAGCTAACGTCAAACACAACAGAGTGCGGTTCCGTAGTGTAGTGGTTATCACGTTCGCTTAACACGCGAAAGGTCCCCGGTTCGATCCCGGGTGGAACCATTTAATTTTTGTTTTGCATGTGTACATTTTACGCCTTAATTGAAACGAATATTTTCATTTCATTCATAAATGTGCTCACAAGCTTACAGATTTATTTTATTATTTATATTAGTTTAAGTATTAGATTTTTTTTCATTTTAGCTAACGTTAAATAAGTGGTAGTATTTTTCCGTAGTGTAGTGGTTATCACGTTCGCTTAACACGCGAAAGGTCCCTGGTTCGATCCCGGGTGGAACCATTTAATTTTTGTTTTGCATGTGTACATTTTACGCCTTAATTGAAACGAATATATTCATTTCATTTATAAATGTGCTCACAAGCTAACAGATTTTTGTTTATTATATATGTTAGTTTAAGTATTAGATTTCTTTTATTTTTGTTAACGTTAAATAAATGGTAGTATTGTTCCGTAGTGTAGTGGTTATCACGTTCGCTTACACACGTGAAATTTTCTCGGTTTGATCCCGATCAGAGACAGTTCCATTTTGTTTTATATATCAATGGTTTTCACCTCCATTAAAATGATATTCTCATTTTATTGATTTAAATGTGCTCACATGCTACCATATATATTTAATTATATACGTAATTTTTAATTATTTATTTTTTATTTCAGCTACCGTCAAGCACGATGGAGTACGGTTCCGTAGTGTAGTGGTTATCACGTTCGCTTAACACGCGAAAGGTCCCCGGTGCGATCCCGGGCGGAACCATGTAATTTCTATTTTGCAAGTGTACATTATACGCCTTAATTTAAATGAATATTTTCATGTCATTTATAAATGTGCTCAGAAGCTATCAGATTTATTTTATTATATATGTTAGTTTAATTATTAGTTTTTTTTTTTTTTTTTAGCTTTTGTCAAATTAGATGTAGTTTTTGTCCATAGTTTAGTGGTTATCACTTTAGCTTACCACGCTGAAGAGGCCCGGTTCGATTACGGGCTGAACCATGTAGTTTTCAATTCACAACTGTTGACAATATTTAGATTTGTTTAGAATAGAAATTTTTATTCATAACTAGCTGACCCGGCGAACTTCGTTCCGCCTTAATGGCAATAAATAAGCAGTTTGTGTTTTTTTTTATTGGAAAAAATACAAAAAAATTAAATACCTACATTAATCATTCATTATTATTTCTGTATTTTAGTACATAGGTTGCTCTTCACTTAAGTACCTTGTGATACACGACATTTTTTGTTTTATTATCAGGCGCAAAAACAAACAACGCAGATGGTCTTCCGACCCGTGAACATGCCACGTATAATTGACCATGGGAAAAACATGAATGTTCTAGAGTTAAACCACAAACTTTTAAGGATTGGCCTTGTGATTTGTTGATAGTCATGGCAAATGCAAGACGTATCGGAAATTGAAGTCTTTTAAATTCAAACGGCATATCGGTTGGGATCATCGGGATCTTCGGAATAAGAACTTCCTCACCTTTGAATTTTCCTATCATTATCGTAGCGTATATTACATTGTTCATCAATTTTCTAACCACCAAACGCGTACCGTTGCACAGTTTTGGTTGGTTTATGTTTCGAAGCATGCTTACTACGGAGCCAACCTTTAGGCATAAATTGTGCGGTGGTAAGCCAGGCACGTCCAAAGAGTTTAAAAATTCAATTGGATAGTTGGTGGCTTCATCTTCATTTGTGATGCAGTCAATAGATTTAAATGTATGCCTTGTTCCAATGATCTTATTTTGAATTATGTAGTTCAGGTCATCTACATATTTATTCTTAGCCGCTAAAATTGCTCGCTCACTCAACCATTCATTATTTTTGTAGTTAGAAATAATGTTTGGAAATACATTGTTGATAAGTTCGTCTTTTGATGAGACAAAATTACAGAAATTATTTGGAAATGATATTAATCCGCTCGATTCATCGACAGGTACTTGACCATTACCGATAGTCAGCAATTGCTCCGAGAAATCTTCAGCAGATGTATCATTAAGCAATGTAACTCTCATGTTTGTTGTCAGCTGCAGTTTCTTCACATAGCGCCATAGATTTGACGATTTGAGGCAAGCGTTTATTTCGTCGGCAGCCGTAGATCTTGGAATTACTGGCAGTATTTGGCGGAAATCGCCAGACAGTAAAATCATTGCTCCTCCAAAACATCTCGAGTCATTGCGTAAATCTTTTAATGTTCGGTTAAGTGCTTCTAATGCACGTTTATGCGCCATTGTGCATTCGTCCCAGATGATGATTTTCGATGCCGCTAAAACTTTGGCCATTGCTGAGTGTTTTGCAATATTACACGTTGGTTCTTCAATAGTTTGAAGATTTAACGGTAATTTTAATGCTGAATGAGCCGTACGGCATCCTTCTAACAATGTGGCTGCTATTCCAGAAGAAGCAACTGCAACCGCTATGTTGGATCTCGCCCGAACAGTTGCTAAAACTAATGACATGAGGAATGTCTTGCCAGTTCCACCAGGGGCATCTAGGAAATATATACCACCATTTTCATCATCGATTGCCTTCATTAAAGTATCATAAACTTCCTTTTGTTGGTAATTCAACAGGGGTACATTCGTTTGAACTACTAAATCTAATTCCTGGTGATCATATTCACGTTCCCGTTCCAATTCTCGATTAAATGCGTCATTCATTTCACGATATGGCGCTGGCATTCCTAACCTGATTAATAAATTACCGCACATGAGGTAACACATATCTTCGATCAAGAGTAAAGCACGATTATGTATCTCCTCATTCATCTCAATATCGTGATTTCTGGAACTGACACGAATTTGATGTAAAATATCTTCTGACATATTATCCTTGTATTTGTGCCACAGGTTACATGGGTTTGATGGAAAACATGTCGAAATTATGATAGCGAATAATGTGCATATCTGACTTGGAGATGCAGAGATAATGGCTTCAGCGATTGTCGTATCCCAATGGGTATCGTTTTCTAATAAGTTCAATTCTTCACATGCAGCACGATATGTTGGGAATATTACACCATTAACAGTTCGTAGTGTCTCAAATGACGTTGGCCCACGCACATTTACCAGCAACAACCGCAAATAGAAACATTCATCATTCTTTGGATGAACTGTATACATACGACCAAGAGCATCAGTAGAACGCACATCTGGATACCCAGGAACTGCATCGCCTTGCTTCCGTCTTTGAAAATTCTTCGATGAAGCATTCCAAGTATAATAACGTGGCATCTCCGAGTAAAGCAAAGTTCGTGCAAACTGATCGCTTTGGCAGATTGCAAAAAAACTGGTCAATGTAGTTGTTGGAGGTGTTTCAGCACGTTGCGTAGCATTCGAAGCCGTGAAATATACTCGTTGACCATTCTCCAGATGCACCGCCAAATGCATAACAGTAGGATGACGTTCGTGAATGGGAAATGCGAATATACGCCAAATCGCTTCATTACAGTTCACATAACGACCAACTTGATAACGTGAAATTTCATCGTTGGTATTCGAGGATTGCAATCCAAAAACTGCCATATCACTGCCTTTCGTGACATATTTGCAAATATATTTTATGGACTTAACTGAATTGCAGTATTCAACGTTGCAATGTGTCTTGAACGTTTTAGAAATAAGTGGCGAATATGGAACAATCCAACTGTTGTCGACAACGAAATCCATTCTTTTCACTTTCGTTGTGACAGTTCGACCGTTGTCATCTGGTGATCGACGCCGATACAGCGGATAACCATCGTTGCCAGTGATAGTCTCCGCCGTTAATTTCCGTGGATATCGTTTAGAGCACTTTCCATCGACCATGCAAGGTGATTGGGGATTGATGGCACCACACGGTCCATGAATCATATTAGTAGTAACAACATCATGTAGGTCTGGATCGACTTCATGATCAGGAATCTCGGCACATATGATATCATCTATTTGGTCAGGCTGAATTCTTTCCACTAACCAAATAAGAATGTGTGAGTGCGGCAGGCCTCGCTTTTGCCATTCGATTGAATACATCCAGCATCGAGTGTCTCCAAAGACGCGTTGTTTAACAATAAAGTTCATCAGGGACCGAATTTTTTGCCTGAATATACGTGCTGTGATGTCGTTTCTATCACTTGATGTTTGTCCGGGAAGCAGCAATTGAGTAATTTCTATCCATTTTGGATTACAGGTGAAAGTAATAAAGAGATCTGGCCGACAGTAATGACGAACATATGTCATTGCATCTTGTGCATATTCATGCATATGACGTGGACTACCAATGTACGTCGCCGGCAGAATAGTTAATCGACCAATATTAGCTGCATTTTCTTCAGTACTAACTGCATCACGTAAATGGATGTACTCCTCAGAACGCAGTTTGGCTTGGTTCAACCTAATGAATGTTAAACGTTCCGTTTCTATTTTTACATACATGTCAACGCAATACTGCTGAAACAATCGACGAAACCGCATCAAATAGTTGTCAGCATTTTGACGAATCATCAAACGATATGCGTAATAATTCATTGAGCTAACTTTCTTTGTAGTTTCTTCACCTGAAATTAAAAATTTGATAATTAACCATTTCAAAGGCAAACAATACAGACATTAACCATTTTTTTAATAAGCATTATTTTAAATCAGTGTCTTTCACAAATAAATGAAATAAATTATGATACTGATACTCACCATTCAATGGATTTATCATTTTAATATTAAAATAATATCCATCTTCTCCTTGCCAAAACATCAGCGGGTATTGCAATGCGTCATATGATCGATGAGTTTCAGATATTTGTTGCAGTTGCCCAGTATCGCGACGTGTAAGCACAATATCGCGTTTTTCCAATTGTTCACCAACAATCAGGATGGCAACTTCGTCTAATGTTGGAGCATTAAATGTGCGTTCATGTGTTCCAGATGGTCGTTTATCTGCTTTGATGACAACTTTATAGTCATCACTTGGCATGCGCTCTAAGCATTCTTAAACAACCTGACCAACGCATGATGTTCATGAAGCAGACACTGCAAGTCTTGAAGAATTGCTCGCTTCATTCCTGCATTGATCCCTAGGCGTCGATCAAGTTGTTCTTCCATGTTGCCCATGAAATATATTTGTAAAAATTTATTCTGTGTATCTTCGAAAGGTAGTAATGATCCAATTCGATGGTGAATCTGTCCTTGTATCTACAAAATAAAAACCAGACAGTATTAACTGGGTTATAAACACTTTTTTCGGTGGGAAAGTAGAGTTCAGAATTAGCAAATATTTTTGGGTGGGAGAGTAGAGTTCAGAATTAGCAAATATAATACATACCAATAGATAAAGTAAGTTATTCTTTAACTACATTCTATGTAAGTACAAAAATAAATACCTTAAATGTCGGATTAAATCCTCGTTCTTCGATAATATCTGCCCCAAATGACGTCATTTGGAAACAACCATTGTATTTTTGAGTGTTTGCAAGAAAGTGGCGTGATTCTTGTGTTTCGCCACAAAGCAATGAATACAATGGCTCATGTGGCGGAGTCAACAACGGTAATTTCACTTTACCATTAAGGCAGCATAATCCAGCCGTTTCTCCGGAAAACTTTAATGCACCACAATACTCACAAACAACGTCCATTTGCCCAATACAAACGCTAGGATGCAAGCTGTAATCATTGCTGCAATCGTATCGAAACGCTGCTCGATTCAAATCAGCACTTGATAAATATCTTGTTCTGCGTCGCAAATTATCTATTTGTTGACCTCTGTTGTTCGCTCGACGATTCCGCATTGCCAACCGAGCTGTTTCACGGGCTGCTTCACTTTGCTCTCGTGATTGAGAAGCACGAAGTCGAGCCATACTATCGCGGCGCTGTTCACGTGCAATTTCTTGTTCTTCTTCAGTCCTTTCATTTGCAGTATTTCGTATTCTTCTTGCATTACGGCTTTGTCGGGAAAGATTCGATCGTCTTGCTCGCGGCATTATTAATTAAACTTCACTTCACTTCAATTCACCTAAAAATTTATTTCAAAACTCAAATTTTCAACCATACCGAGTTTTATAAATATCAAATTGTCATCTATACGTCATTACATAGCTGTCATTATACGTCAATTACATAGCTATCATTTGCGTTTTGTTATTCCAAGTCTGATTCTTTTTTGTTATACCACGTTTTATAGTGACTGACGTTTCATGTCAAGTCACACGGGAACGCTGTCGAACGGGATAAAAAGTATCTTATGTCCGTCTCCTGGCTCTAAGCTACCTCCATACCAATTTTCACCCAAATCTGTTCTGCCGTTCTTGAGTTATAAGTGGTGTAACTAACACGACTTTCTTTTATATATATAGATATACGTAATTTTTAATTATTTATTTTTTATTTCAGCTACCGTCAAGAACGATAGAGTACGGTTCCGTAGTGTAGTGGTTATCACGTTTGCTTAACACGCGAAAGGTCCCCGGTTCGATCCCGGGCGGAACCATGTAATTTCTGTTTTGCAAGTGTACATTATACGCCTTAATTTAAATGAAAATTTTCATGTCATTTATAAATGTGCTCACAAGCTATCAGATTTATTTTATTATATATGTTAGTTTAATTATTAGTTTTTTTTTTTTTTTTTTAGCTTTTGTCAAATTAGATGTAGTTTTTGTCCATAGTTTAGTGGTTATCACTTTAGCTTACCACGCTGAAGAGGCCCGGTTCGATCCCGTGCGGAACCATGTAATTTTTGTTTTGCATGTGTACATTTTACGCCTTAATTGAAACGAATATTTTCATTTCATTCATAAATGTGCTCACAAGCTTACAGATTTATTTTATTATTTATATTAGTTTAAGTATTAGATTTTTTTTCATTTTAGCTAACGTTAAATAAGTGGTAGTATTGTTCCGTAGATTAGTGGTTATCAAGTTCGCTTACACACGTGAAATTTTCTCGGTTTGATCCCGAGCAGAGACAGTTCCATTTTGTTTTACATATCAATGGTTTTCACCTCCATTAAAATGATATTCTCATTTTATTGATTTAAATGTGCTCACATGCTACCAGATATATTTAATTATATACGTAATTTTTAATTATTTATTTTTTATTTCAGCTACCGTCAAGAACGATAGAGTACGGTTCCGTAGTGTAGTGGTTATCACGTTTGCTTAACACGCGAAAGGTCCCCGGTTCGATCCCGGGCGGAACCATGTAATTTCTGTTTTGCAAGTGTACATTATACGCCTTAATTTAAATGAATATTTTCATGTCATTTATAAATGTGCTCACAAGCTATCATATTTATTTTATTATATATGTTAGTTTAATTATTAGTTTTTTTTTTTTTAGCTTTTGTCAAATTAGATGTAGTTTTTGTCCATAGTTTAGTGGTTATCACTTTAGCTTACCACGCTAAAGAGGCCCGGTTCGATTACGGGCTGAACCATGTAGTTTGCAATTCACAACTGTTGACAATATTTAGATTTGTTTAGAATAGAAATTTTTATTCATAATTCTTTCCAAGATCTGCTGCTTAAATATTAGTTTTGATGTATTGATTATTATCATTTAAAGTTAATCCTTAGCATATTATAATTTCTTGGAAACTAGGTTCCGTAGTGTAGTGGTTATCACGTTCGCTTTACACGCCAAAGGTCCCCGGTTCGATCCCGGGCAGAACCATTTAAATTTTTTTGCATGTGTACGTTTTAGGCTTCCTTTTACATGGCAATGGTTATTTTACTGCCTGAACTGTGCTCACAATTTCAATGATTTTATTGATATTATACATTATGTTTAGTTTTTATATATTTTATTTAGCTAACGTCAAACACAACAGAGTACGGTTCCGTAGTGTAGAGGTAATCACGTTCGCTTAACACGCGAAAGGTCCCCGGTTCGATCCCGGGTGGAACCATTTAATTTTTGTTTTGCTTGTGTACATTTTACGCCTTAATTGAAACGAATATTTTCATTTCATTCATAAATGTGCTCACAAGCTTACAGATTTATTTTATTATTTATATTAGTTTAAGTATTAGATTTTTTTTCATTTTAGCTAACGTTAAATAAGTGGTAGTATTTTTCCGTAGTGTAGTGGTTATCACGTACGCGTAACACGTGAAATTTTCTCGGTTTGATCCCGAGCAGAGACAGTTCCATTTTGTTTTACATATCCATGGTTTTCACCTCCATTAAAATAATATTCTCATTTTATTGATTTAAATGTACTCACATGCTACCAGATATATTTAATTATATACATTATTTTTAATAAATTTATTATTTATTTCAGCTGCCATCAAGCACTGCAGAATACGGTTCCGTAGTGAAGTGGTTATCACGTTCGCTTAACACGCGGAAGGGCCCCGGTTCGATCCCGGGCGGAACCATGTAATTTCTGTTTTGCAAGTGTACATTATACGCCTTAATTTAAATGAATATTTTCATGTCATTTATAAATGTGCTCACCAGCTATCAGATTTTTGTTTATTATATATGTTAGTTTAAGTATTAGATTTTTTTTCATTTTAGCTAACGTTAAATAAGTGGTAGTATTGTTCCGTAGTGTAGTGGTTATCACGTTCGCTTACACACGTGAAATTTTCTCGATTTGAACCCGAGCAGAGACAGTTCCATTTTGTTTTATATATCATTGGTTTTCGCCTCCATTAAAATGATATTCTCATTTTATTGATTTAAATGTGCTCACATGCTACCATATATATTTAATTATATACATTATTTTTAATAAATTTATTTTTTATTTCAGCTACCGTCAAGCACTTCAGAATACGGTTCCGTAGTGTAGTGGTTATCACGTTCGCTTAACACGCGAAAAGTCCCCGGTTCAACCCATGCGGAACCATGTAATTTCTGTTTTGCAAGTGTACATTATACGCCTTAATTTAAATGAATATTTTCATGTCATTTATAAATGTGCTCACAAGCTATCAGATTTTTGTTTATTATATATGTTAGTTTAAGTATTAGATTTCTTTTATTTTAGTTAACGTTAAATAAGTGGTAGTATTATTCCGTAGTGTAGTGGTTATCATGTTCTCTTACACACGTGAAATTTTCTCGGTTTGATCCCGAGCAGAGACAGTTCCATTTTGTTTTATATATCAATGGTTTTCACCTCCATTAAAATTATAATCTCATTTTATTGATTTAAATGTGCTCACATGCTACCAGATATATTTAATTATATACGTAATTTGTAATTATTTATTTTTTTATTTCAGCTACCGTCAAGCACTCTAGAATACGGTTCCGTAGTGTAGTGGTTATCACGTTCGCTTCACACGCGAAATGTCCCCGGTTCGATCCCGGGCGGAACCATGTAATTTTTGTTTTGCAAGTGTACATTATACGCCTTAATTTAAATGAATATTTTCATGTCATTTATTAATGTGCTCACAAGCTATCAGATTTATTTTATTATATATGTTAGTTTAATTATTAGTTTTTTTTTTTTTTTTTTTTTTTAGCTTTTGTCAAATTAGATGTAGTTTTTGTCCATAGTTTAGTGGTTATCACTTTAGCTTACCACGCTGAAGAGGCCCGGTTCGATTACGGGCTGAACCATGTAGTTTTCAATTCACAACTGTTGACAATATTTAGATTTGTTTAGAATAGAAATTTTTATTCATAATTCTTTCCAAGATCTGCTGCTTAAATATTAGTTTTGATGTATTGATTATTATCATTTAAAGTTAATCCTTAGCATTTTATAATTTGTTGAACACGAGGTTCCGTAGTGTTGTGGTTATCACGTTCGCTTAACACGCGAAAGGTCCCCGGTTCGATCCCGGGTGGAACCATTTAATTTTTGTTTTGCATGTGTACATTTTACGCCTTAATTCAAACGAATATTTTCATTTCATTCATAAATGTGCTCACAAGCTTACAGATTTATTTTATTATTTATATTAGTTTATGTATTAGATTTTTTTTCATTTTAGCTAACGTTAAATAAGTGGTAGTATTTTTCCGTAGTGTAGTGGTTATCACGTTCGCGTAACACGTGAAATTTTCTCGGTTTGATCCGAGCAGAGACAGTTCCATTTTGTTTTACATATCCATGGTTTTCACCTCCATTAAAATAATATTCTCATTTTATTGATTTAAATGTGCTCACATGCTACCAGATATATTTAATTATATACATTATTTTTAATACATTTATTTTTTATTTCAGCTGCCATCAAGCACTGCAGAATACGGTTCCGTAGTGTAGTGGTTATCACGTTCGCTTACACACGTGAAATTTTCTCGGTTTGATCCCGAGCAGAGACAGTTCCATTTTGTTTTACATATCCATGGTTTTCACCTCCATTAAAATAATATTCTCATTTTATTGATTTAAATATGCTCACATGCTACCAGATATATTTAATGATATACATTATTTTTAATACATTTATTTTTTATTTCAGCTGCCATCAAGCACTGCAGAATACGGTTCCGTAGTGTAGTGGTTATCACGTTCGCTTAACACGCGAAAGGGCCCCGGTTCGATCCCGGGCGGAACCATGTAATTTCTGTTTTGCAAGTGTACATTATACGCCTTAATTTAAATGAATATTTTCATGTCATTTATAAATGTGCTCACAAGCTATCAGATTTATTTTATTATATATGTTAGTTTAATTATTAGTTTTTTTTTTTTTAGCTTTTGTCAAATTAGATGTAGTTTTTGTCCATAGTTTAGTGGTTATCACTTTAGCTTACCACGCTAAAGAGGCCCGGTTCGATTACGGTCTGAACCATGTAGTTTGCAATTCACAACTGTTGACAATATTTAGATTTGTTTAGAATAGAAATTTTTATTCATAATTCTTTCCAAGATCTGCTGCTTAAATATTAGTTTTGATGTATTGATTATTATCATTTAAAGTTAATCCTTAGCATTTTATAATTTCTTGGAAACGAGGTTCCGCAGTGTAGTGGTTATCACGTTCGCTTTACACGCCAAAGGTCCCCGGTTCGATCCCGGGCGGAACCATTTAAATTTTTTTGCATGTGTACGTTTTAAGCTTCCTTTTACATGGCAATGGTTATTTTACTGCCTGAACTGTGCTCACAATTTCAATGATTTTATTGATATTATACATTATGTTTAGTTTTTATATATTTATTTTAGCTAACGTCAAACACAACAGAGTGCGGTTCCGTAGTGTAGTGGTTATCACGTTCGCTTAACACGCGAAAGGTCCCCGGTTCGATCCCGGGTGGAACCATTTAATTTTTGTTTTGCATGTGTACATTTTACGCCTTAATTGAAACGAATATTTTCATTTCATTCATAAATGTGCTCACAAGCTTACAGATTTATTTTATTATTTATATTAGTTTAAGTATTAGATTTTTTTTCATTTTAGCTAACGTTAAATAAGTGGTAGTATTTTTCCGTAGTGTAGTGGTTATCACGTTCGCTTAACACGCGAAAGGTCCCTGGTTCGATCCCGGGTGGAACCATTTAATTTTTGTTTTGCATGTGTACATTTTACGCCTTAATTGAAACGAATATATTCATTTCATTTATAAATGTGCTCACAAGCTAACAGATTTTTGTTTATTATATATGTTAGTTTAAGTATTAGATTTCTTTTATTTTTGTTAACGTTAAATAAATGGTAGTATTGTTCCGTAGTGTAGTGGTTATCACGTTCGCTTACACACGTGAAATTTTTTTCGGTTTGATCCCGATCAGAGACAGTTCCATTTTGTTTTATATATCAATGGTTTTCACCTCCATTAAAATGATATTCTCATTTTATTGATTTAAATGTGCTCACATGCTACCATATATATTTAATTATATACGTAATTTTTAATTATTTATTTTTTATTTCAGCTACCGTCAAGCACGATGGAGTACGGTTCCGTAGTGTAGTGGTTATCACGTTCGCTTAACACGCGAAAGGTCCCCGGTGCGATCCCGGGCGGAACCATGTAATTTCTATTTTGCAAGTGTACATTATACGCCTTAATTTAAATGAATATTTTCATGTCATTTATAAATGTGCTCAGAAGCTATCAGATTTATTTTATTATATATGTTAGTTTAATTATTAGTTTTTTTTTTTTTTTTTTAGCTTTTGTCAAATTAGATGTAGTTTTTGTCCATAGTTTAGTGGTTATCACTTTAGCTTACCACGCTGAAGAGGCCCGGTTCGATTACGGGCTGAACCATGTAGTTTTCAATTCACAACTGTTGACAATATTTAGATTTGTTTAGAATAGAAATTTTTATTCATAACTAGCTGACCCGGCGAACTTCGTTCCGCCTTAATGGCAATAAATAAGCAGTTTGTGTTTTTTTTTATTGGAAAAAATACAAAAAAATTAAATACCTACATTAATCATTCATTATTATTTCTGTATTTTAGTACATAGGTTGCTCTTCACTTAAGTACCTTGTGATACACGACATTTTTTGTTTTATTATCAGGCGCAAAAACAAACAACGCAGATGGTCTTCCGACCCGTGAACATGCCACGTATAATTGACCATGGGAAAAACATGAATGTTCTAGATTTAAACCACAAACTTTTAAGGATTGGCCTTGTGATTTGTTGATAGTCATGGCAAATGCAAGACGTATCGGAAATTGAAGTCTTTTAAATTCAAACGGCATATCGGTTGGGATCATCGGGATCTTCGGAATAAGAACTTCCTCACCTTTGAATTTTCCTATCATTATCGTAGCGTATATTACATTGTTCATCAATTTTCTAACCACCAAACGCGTACCGTTGCACAGTTTTGGTTGGTTTATGTTTCGAAGCATGATTACTACGGAGCCAACCTTTAGGCGTAAATTGTGCGGTGGTAAGCCAGGCACGTCCAAAGAGTTTAAAAATTCAATTGGATAGTTGGTGGCTTCATCTTCATTTGTGATGCAGTCAATAGATTTAAATGTATGCCTTGTTCCAATGATCTTATTTTGAATTATGTAGTTCAGGTCATCTACATATTTATTCTTAGCCGCTAAAATTGCTCGCTCACTCAACCATTCATTATTTTTGTAGTTAGAAATAATGTTTGGAAATACATTGTTGATAAGTTCGTCTTTTGATGAGACAAAATTACAGAAATTATTTGGAAATGATATTAATCCGCTCGATTCATCGACAGGTACTTGACCATTACCGATAGTCAGCAATTGCTCCGAGAAATCTTCAGCAGATGTATCATTAAGCAATGTAACTCTCATGTTTGTTGTCAGCTGCAGTTTCTTCACATAGCGCCATAGATTTGACGATTTGAGGCAAGCGTTTATTTCGTCGGCAGCCGTAGATCTTGGAATTACTGGCAGTATTTGGCGGAAATCGCCAGACAGTAAAATCATTGCTCCTCCAAAACATCTCGAGTCATTGCGTAAATCTTTTAATGTTCGGTTAAGTGCTTCTAATGCACGTTTATGCGCCATTGTGCATTCGTCCCAGATGATGATTTTCGATGCCGCTAAAACTTTGGCCATTGCTGAGTGTTTTGCAATATTACACGTTGGTTCTTCAATAGTTTGAAGATTTAACGGTAATTTTAATGTTGAATGAGCCGTACGGCATCCTTCTAACAATGTGGCTGCTATTCCAGAAGAAGCAACTGCAACCGCTATGTTGGATCTCGCCCGAACAGTTGCTAAAACTAATGACATGAGGAATGTCTTGCCAGTTCCACCAGGGGCATCTAGGAAATATATACCACCATTTTCATCATCGATTGCCTTCATTAAAGTATCATAAACTTCCTTTTGTTGGTAATTCAACAGGGGTACATTCGTTTGAACTACTAAATCTAATTCCTGGTGATCATATTCACGTTCCCGTTCCAATTCTCGATTAAATGCGTCATTCATTTCACGATATGGCGCTGGCATTCCTAACCTGATTAATAAATTACCGCACATGAGGTAACACATATCTTCGATCAAGAGTAAAGCACGATTATGTATCTCCTCATTCATCTCAATATCGTGATTTCTGGAACTGACACGAATTTGATGTAAAATATCTTCTGACATATTATCCTTGTATTTGTGCCACAGGTTACATGGGTTTGATGGAAAACATGTCGAAATTATGATAGCGAATAATGTGCATATCTGACTTGGAGATGCAGAGATAATGGCTTCAGCGATTGTCGTATCCCAATGGGTATCGTTTTCTAATAAGTTCAATTCTTCACATGCAGCACGATATGTTGGGAATATTACACCATTAACAGTTCGTAGTGTCTCAAATGACGTTGGCCCACGCACATTTACCAGCAACAACCGCAAATAGAAACATTCATCATTCTTTGGATGAACTGTATACATACGACCAAGAGCATCAGTAGAACGCACATCTGGATACCCAGGAACTGCATCGCCTTGCTTCCGTCTTTGAAAATTCTTCGATGAAGCATTCCAAGTATAATAACGTGGCATCTCCGAGTAAAGCAAAGTTCGTGCAAACTGATCGCTTTGGCAGATTGCAAAAAAACTGGTCAATGTAGTTGTTGGAGGTGTTTCAGCACGTTGCGTAGCATTCGAAGCCGTGAAATATACTCGTTGACCATTCTCCAGATGCACCGCCAAATGCATAACAGTAGGATGACGTTCGTGAATGGGAAATGCGAATATACGCCAAATCGCTTCATTACAGTTCACATAACGACCAACTTGATAACGTGAAATTTCATCGTTGGTATTCGAGGATTGCAATCCAAAAACTGCCATATCACTGCCTTTCGTGACATATTTGCAAATATATTTTATGGACTTAACTGAATTGCAGTATTCAACGTTGCAATGTGTCTTGAACGTTTTAGAAATAAGTGGCGAATATGGAACAATCCAACTGTTGTCGACAACGAAATCCATTCTTTTCACTTTCGTTGTGACAGTTCGACCGTTGTCATCTGGTGATCGACGCCGATACAGCGGATAACCATCGTTGCCAGTGATAGTCTCCGCCGTTAATTTCCGTGGATATCGTTTAGAGCACTTTCCATCGACCATGCAAGGTGATTGGGGATTGATGGCACCACACGGTCCATGAATCATATTAGTAGTAACAACATCATGTAGGTCTGGATCGACTTCATGATCAGGAATCTCGGCACATATGATATCATCTATTTGGTCAGGCTGAATTCTTTCCACTAACCAAATAAGAATGTGTGAGTGCGGCAGGCCTCGCTTTTGCCATTCGATTGAATACATCCAGCATCGAGTGTCTCCAAAGACGCGTTGTTTAACAATAAAGTTCATCAGGGACCGAATTTTTTGCCTGAATATACGTGCTGTGATGTCGTTTCTATCACTTGATGTTTGTCCGGGAAGCAGCAATTGAGTAATTTCTATCCATTTTGGATTACAGGTGAAAGTAATAAAGAGATCTGGCCGACAGTAATGACGAACATATGTCATTGCATCTTGTGCATATTCATGCATATGACGTGGACTACCAATGTACGTCGCCGGCAGAATAGTTAATCGACCAATATTAGCTGCATTTTCTTCAGTACTAACTGCATCACGTAAATGGATGTACTCCTCAGAACGCAGTTTGGCTTGGTTCAACCTAATGAATGTTAAACGTTCCGTTTCTATTTTTACATACATGTCAACGCAATACTGCTGAAACAATCGACGAAACCGCATCAAATAGTTGTCAGCATTTTGACGAATCATCAAACGATATGCGTAATAATTCATTGAGCTAACTTTCTTTGTAGTTTCTTCACCTGAAATTAAAAATTTGATAATTAACCATTTCAAAGGCAAACAATACAGACATTAACCATTTTTTTAATAAGCATTATTTTAAATCAGTGTCTTTCACAAATAAATGAAATAAATTATGATACTGATACTCACCATTCAATGGATTTATCATTTTAATATTAAAATAATATCCATCTTCTCCTTGCCAAAACATCAGCGGGTATTGCAATGCGTCATATGATCGATGAGTTTCAGATATTTGTTGCAGTTGCCCAGTATCGCGACGTGTAAGCACAATATCGCGTTTTTCCAATTGTTCACCAACAATCAGGATGGCAACTTCGTCTAATGTTGGAGCATTAAATGTGCGTTCATGTGTTCCAGATGGTCGTTTATCTGCTTTGATGACAACTTTATAGTCATCACTTGGCATGCGCTCTAAGCATTCTTAAACAACCTGACCAACGCATGATGTTCATGAAGCAGACACTACAAGTCTTGAAGAATTGCTCGCTTCATTCCTGCATTGATCCCTAGGCGTCGATCAAGTTGTTCTTCCATGTTGCCCATGAAATATATTTGTAAAAATTTATTCTGTGTATCTTCGAAAGGTAGTAATGATCCAATTCGATGGTGAATCTGTCCTTGTATCTACAAAATAAAAACCAGACATTATTAACTGGGTTATAAACACTTTTTTCGGTGGGAAAGTAGAGTTCAGAATTAGCAAATATTTTTGGGTGGGAGAGTAGAGTTCAGAATTAGCAAATATAATACATACCAATAGATAAAGTAAGTTATTCTTTAACTACATTCTATGTAAGTACAAAAATAAATACCTTAAATGTCGGATTAAATCCTCGTTCTTCGATAATATCTGCCCCAAATGACGTCATTTGGAAACAACCATTGTATTTTTGAGTGTTTGCAAGAAAGTGGCGTGATTCTTGTGTTTCGCCACAAAGCAATGAATACAATGGCTCATGTGGCGGATTCAACAACGGTAATTTCACTTTACCATTAAGGCAGCATAATCCAGCCGTTTCTCCGGAAAACTTTAATGCACCACAATACTCACAAACAACGTCCATTTGCCCAATACAAACGCTAGGATGCAAGCTGTAATCATTGCTGCAATCGTATCGAAACGCTGCTCGATTCAAATCAGCACTTGATAAATATCTTGTTCTGCGTCGCAAATTATCTATTTGTTGACCTCTGTTGTTCGCTCGACGATTCCGCATTGCCAACCGAGCTGTTTCACGGGCTGCTTCACTTTGCTCTCGTGATTGAGAAGCACGAAGTCGAGCCATACTATCGCGGCGCTGTTCACGTGCAATTTCTTGTTCTTCTTCAGTCCTTTCATTTGCAGTATTTCGTATTCTTCTTGCATTACGGCTTTGTCGGGAAAGATTCGATCGTCTTGCTCGCGGCATTATTAATTAAACTTCACTTCACTTCAATTCACCTAAAAATTTATTTCAAAACTCAAATTTTCAACCATACCGAGTTTTATAAATATCAAATTGTCATCTATACGTCATTACATAGCTGTCATTATACGTCAATTACATAGCTATCATTTGCGTTTTGTTATTCCAAGTCTGATTCTTTTTTGTTATACCACGTTTTATAGTGACTGACGTTTCATGTCAAGTCACACGGGAACGCTGTCGAACGGGATAAAAAGTATGTTATGTCCGTCTCCTGGCTCTAAGCTACCTCCATACCAATTTTCACCCAAATCTGTTCTGCCGTTCTTGAGTTATAAGTGGTGTAACTAACACGACTTTCTTTTATATATATAGATATACGTAATTTTTAATTATTTATTTTTTATTTCAGCTACCGTCAAGAACGATAGAGTACGGTTCCGTAGTGTAGTGGTTATCACGTTTGCTTAACACGCGAAAGGTCCCCGGTTCGATCCCGGGCGGAACCATGTAATTTCTGTTTTGCAAGTGTACATTATACGCCTTAATTTAAATGAATATTTTCATGTCATTTATAAATGTGCTCACAAGCTATCAGATTTATTTTATTATATATGTTAGTTTAATTATTAGTTTTTTTTTTTTTTTTAGCTTTTGTCAAATTAGATGTAGTTTTTGTCCATAGTTTAGTGGTTATCACTTTAGCTTACCACGCTGAAGAGGCCCGGTTCGATCCCGTGCGGAACCATGTAATTTTTGTTTTGCATGTGTACATTTTACGCCTTAATTGAAACGAATATTTTCATTTCATTCATAAATGTGCTCACAAGCTTACAGATTTATTTTATTATTTATATTAGTTTAAGTATTAGATTTTTTTTCATTTTAGCTAACGTTAAATAAGTGGTAGTATTTTTCCGTAGTGTAGTGGTTATCACGTTCGCGTAACACGTGAAATTTTCTCGGTTTGATCCCGAGCAGAGACAGTTCCATTTTGTTTTACATATCAATGGTTTTCACCTCCATTAAAATAATATTCTCATTTTATTGATTTAAATGTGCTCACATGCTACCAGATATATTTAATTATATACATTATTTTTAATAAATTTATTTTTTATTTCAGCTGCCATCAAGCACTGCAGAATACGGTTCCGTAGTGTAGTGGTTATCACGTTCGCTTAACACGCGAAAGGTCCCCGGTTCGATCCCGGGCGGAACCATGTAATTTCTGTTTTGCAAGTGTACATTATACGCCTTAATTTAAATGAATATTTTCATGTCATTTATAAATGTGCTCACAAGCTATCAGATTTATTTTATTATATATGTTAGTTTTATTATTAGTTTTTTTTTTTTTTTAGCTTTTGTCAAATTAGATGTAGTTTTTGTCCATAGTTTAGTGGTTATCACTTTAGCTTACCACGCTAAAGAGGCCCGGTTCGATTACGGGCTGAACCATGTAGTTTGCAATTCACAACTGTTGACAATATTTAGATTTGTTTAGAATAGAAATTTTTATTCATAATTCTTTCCAAGATCTGCTGCTTAAATATTAGTTTTGATGTATTGATTATTATCATTTAAAGTTAATCCTTAGCATTTTATAATTTCTTGGAAACTAGGTTCCGTAGTGTAGTGGTTATCACGTTCGCTTTACACGCCAAAGGTCCAGGGTTCGATCCCGGGCGGAACCATTTAAATTTTTTTGCATGTGTACGTTTTAAGCTTCCTTTTACATGGCAATGGTTATTTTACTGCCTGAACTGTGCTCAAAATTTCAATGATTTTATTGATATTATACATTATGTTTAGTTTTTATATATTTATTTTAGCTAACGTCAAACACAACAGAGTGCGGTTCCGTAGTGTAATGGTTATCACGTTCGCTTAACACGCGAAAGGTCCCCGGTTCGATCCGGAAACATTTAATTTTTGTTTTGCATGTGTACATTTTACGCCTTAATTGAAACGAATATATTCATTTCATTTATAAATGTGCTCACAAGCTAACAGATTTTTGTTTATTATATATGTTAGTTTAAGTATTAGATTTCTTTTATTTTTGTTAACGTTAAATAAATGGTAGTATTGTTCCGTAGTGTAGTGGTTATCACGTTCGCTTACACACATGAAATTTTCTCGGTTTGATCCCGAACAGAGACAGTTCCATTTTGTTTTATATATCAATGGTTTTCACCTCCATTAAAATGATATTCTCATTTTATTGATTTAAATGTGCTCACTTGCTACCAGATATATTTAATTATATACGTAATTTTTAATTATTTATTTTTTTATTTCAGCTACCGTCAAGCACTCTAGAATACAGTTCCGTAGTGTAGTGGTTATCACGTTCGCTTCACACGCGAAAGGTCCCCGGTTCGATCCCGGGCGGAACCATGTAATTTCTGTTTCGCAAGTGTACATTATACGCCTTAATTTAAATGAAAATTTTCATTTCATTTATAAATGTGCTCACAAGCTAACAGATTTTTGTTTATTATATATGTTAGTTTAAGTATTAGATTTCTTTTATTTTAGTTAACGTTAAATAAGTGGTAGTATTGTTCCGTAGTGTAGTGGTTATCACGTTCGTTTACACACGTGAAATTTTCTCGGTTTGATCCCGATCAGAGACAGTTCCATTTTGTTTTATATATCAATGGTTTTCACCTCCATTAAAATGATATTCTCATTTTATTGATTTAAATGTGCTCACATGCTACCAGATATATTTAATTATATACGTAATTTTTAATTATTTATTTTTTATTTCAGCTACCGTCAAGCACTTAAGAATACGGTTCCGTAGTGTAGTTGTTATCACGTTCGCTTAACACGCGAAAGGTCCCCTGTTCGATCCCGGGCGGAACCGTTTAATTTTTGGTTTTTCATGTCCATATTTCAAGCCTTAATTGAAACGAATATATTCATTTCATTTATAAATGTGCTCACAAGCTAACAGATTTTTGTTTATTATATATGTTAGTTTAAGTATTAGATTTCCTTTATTTTAGTTAACGTTAAATAAGTGGTAGTATTGTTCCGTAGATTAGTGGTTATCAAGTTCGCTTACACACGTGAAATTTTCTCGGTTTGATCCCGAGCAGAGACAGTTCCATTTTGTTTTACATATCAATGGTTTTCACCTCCATTAAAATGATATTCTCATTTTATTGATTTAAATGTGCTCACATGCTACCAGATATATTTAATTATATACGTAATTTTTAATTATTTATTTTTTATTTCAGCTACCGTCAAGAACGATAGAGTACGGTTCCGTAGTGTAGTGGTTATCACGTTTGCTTAACACGCGAAAGGTCCCCGGTTCGATCCCGGGCGGAACCATGTAATTTCTGTTTTGCAAGTGTACATTATACGCCTTAATTTAAATGAATATTTTCATGTCATTTATAAATGTGCTCACAAGCTATCAGATTTATTTTATTATATATGTTAGTTTAATTATTAGTTTTTTTTTTTTTTTAGCTTTTGTCAAATTAGATGTAGTTTTTGTCCATAGTTTAGTGGTTATCACTTTAGCTTACCACGCTGAAGAGGCCCGGTTCGATCCCGTGCGGAACCATGTAATTTTTGTTTTGCATGTGTACATTTTACGCCTTAATTGAAACGAATATTTTCATTTCATTCATAAATGTGCTCACAAGCTTACAGATTTATTTTATTATTTATATTAGTTTATGTATTAGATTTTTTTTCATTTTAGCTAACGTTAAATAAGTGGTAGTATTTTTCCGTAGTGTAGTGGTTATCACGTTCGCTTACACACGTGAAATTTTCTCGGTTTGATCCCGAGCAGAGACAGTTCCATTTTGTTTTACATATCCATGGTTTTCACCTCCATTAAAATAATATTCTCATTTTATTGATTTAAATGTGCTAACATGCTACCAGATATATTTAATTATATACATTATTTTTAATACATTTATTTTTTATTTCAGCTGCCATCAAGCACTGCAGAATACGGTTCCGTAGTGTAGTGGTTATCATGTTCGCTTACACACGTGAAATTTTCTCGGTTTGATCCCGAGCAGAGACAGTTCCATTTTGTTTTACATATCCATGGTTTTCACCTCCATTAAAATAATATTCTCATTTTATTGATTTAAATATGCTCACATGCTACCAGATATATTTAATGATATACATTATTTTTAATACATTTATTTTTTATTTCAGCTGCCATCAAGCACTGCAGAATACGGTTCCGTAGTGTAGTGGTTATCACGTTCGCTTAACACGCGAAAGGGCCCCGGTTCGATCCCGGGCGGAACCATGTAATTTCTGTTTCGCAAGTGTACATTATACGCCTTAATTTAAATTAATATTTTCATTTCATTTATAAATGTGCTCACAAGCTAACAGATGTTTGTTTATTATATATGATAGTTTAAGTATTAGATTTCTTTTATTTTAGTTAACTTTAAATAAGTGGTAGTATTGTTCCGTAGTGTAGTGGTTATCACGTTCGCTTACAGACGTGAAATTTTCTCGGTTTGATCCCGATCAGAGACAGTTCCATTTTGTTTTATATATCAATGGTTTTCACCTCCATTAAAATGATATTCTCATTTTATTGATTTAAATGTGCTCACATGCTACCATATATATTTAATTATATACGTAATTTTTAATTATTTATTTTTTATTTCAGCTACCGTCAAGCACGATAGAGTACGGTTCCGTAGTGTAGTGGTTATCACGTTCGCTTAACACGC
This sequence comes from Linyphia triangularis, assembly GCA_963978545.1. NCBI lineage: Eukaryota > Metazoa > Arthropoda > Arachnida > Araneae > Linyphiidae > Linyphia > Linyphia triangularis. The sequence continues at coordinate 40,646,007 of OZ021729.1, forward strand.
GAAAGGTCCCCGGTTTGATCCCGGGCGGAACCATGAAATTTCTGCTTTGCAAGTGTACATTATACGCCTTAATTTAAATGAATATTTTCATGTCATTTATAAATGTGCTCACAAGCTATCAGATTTATTTTATTATATATGTTAGTTTAATTATTAGGTTTTTTTTTTTAGCTTTTGTCAAATTAGATGTAGTTTTTGTCCATAGTTTAGTGGTTATCACTTTAGCTTACCACGCTGAAGAGGCCCGGTTCGATTACGGGCTGAACCATGTAGTTTGCAATTCACAACTGTTGACAATATTTAGATTTGTTTAGAATAGAAATTTTTATTCATAATTCTTTACAAGATCTGCTGCTTAAATATTAGTTTTGATGTATTGATTATTATCATTTAAATTAATCCTTAGCATTTTATAATTTCTTGGACACGAGGTTCCGTAGTGTAGTGGTTATCACGTTCGCTTTACACGCCAAAGGTCCCCGGTTCGATCCCGGGCGGAACCATTTAAATTTTTTTGCATGTGTACGTTTAAGGCTTCCTTTTACATGGCAATGGTTATTTTACTGCCTGAACTGTGCTCACAATTTCAATGATTTTATTGATATTATACATTATGTTTAGTTTTTATATATTTATTTTAGCTAACGTCAAACACAACAGAGTGCGGTTCCGTAGTGTAGTGGTTATCACGTTCGCTTAACACGCGAAAGGTCCCCGGTTCGATCCCGGGTGGAACCATTTAATTTTTGTTTTGCATGTGTACATTTTACGCCTTAATTGAAACGAATATATTCATTTCATTTATAAATGTGCTCACAAGCTAACAGATTTTTGTTTATTATATATGTTAGTTTAAGTATTAGATTTCTTTTATTTTTGTTAACGTTAAATAAATGGTAGTATTGTTCCGTAGTGTAGTGGTTATCACGTTCGCTTACACACGTGAAATTTTCTCGGTTTGATCCCGAACAGAGACAGTTCCATTTTGTTTTATATATCAATGGTTTTCACCTCCATTAAAATGATATTCTCATTTTATTGATTTAAATATGCTCACATGCTACCAGATATATTTAATTATATACGTAATTTTTAATTATTTATTTTTTTATTTCAGCTACCGTCAAGCACTCTAGAATACGGTTCCGTAGTGTAGTGGTTATCACGTTCGCTTCACACGCGAAAGGTCCCCGGTTCGATCCCGGGCGGAACCATGTAATTTCTGTTTCGCAAGTGTACATTATACGCCTTAATTTAAATTAATATTTTCATTTCATTTATAAATGTGCTCACAAGCTAACAGATTTTTGTTTATTATATATGTTAGTTTAAGTATTAGATTTCTTTTATTTTAGTTAACGTTAAATAAGTGGTAGTATTGTTCCGTAGTGTAGTGGTTATCACGTTCGCTTAACACGCGAAAGGTCCCCGGTTCGAACCATTTAATTTTTGTTTTGCATGTGTACATTTTACGCCTTAATTGAAACGAATATATTCATTTCATATATAAATGTGCTCACAAGCTAACAGATTTTTGTTTATTATATATGTTAGTTTAAGTATTAGATTTCTTTTATTTTTGTTAACGTTAAATGAATGGTAGTATTGTTCCGTAGTGTAGTGGTTATCACGTTCGCTTACACACGTGAAATTTTCTCGGTTTGATCCCGAACAGAGACAGTTCCATTTTGTTTTATATATCAATGGTTTTCACCTCCATTAAAATGATATTCTCATTTTATTGATTTAAATGTGCTCACATGCTACCATATATATTTAATTATATACGTAATTTTTAATTATTTATTTTTTATTTCAGCTACCGTCAAGCACGATGGAGTACGGTTCCGTAGTGTAGTCGTTATCACGTTCGCTTAACACGCGAAAGGTCCCCGGTTCGATCCCGGGTAGAACCATGTAATTTCTGTTTTGCAAGTGTACATTATACGCCTTAATTTAAATGAATATTTTCATGTCATTTATAAATGTGCTCACAAGCTATCAGATTTATTTTATTATATATGTTAGTTTAATTATTAGGTTTTTTTTTTTTAGCTTTTGTCAAATTAGATGTAGTTTTTGTCCATAGTTTAGTGGTTATCACTTTAGCTTACCACGCTAAAGAGGCCCGGTTCGATTACGGGCTGAACCATGTAGTTTGCAATTCACAACTGTTGACAATATTTAGATTTGTTTAGAATAGAAATTTTTATTCATAATTCTTTCCAAGATCTGCTGCTTAAATATTAGTTTTGATGTATTGATTATTATCATTTAAAGTTAATCCTTAGCATTTTATAATTTCTTGGAAACTAGGTTCCGTAGTGTAGTGGTTATCACGTTCGCTTTACACGCCAAAGGTCCAGGGTTCGATCCCGGGCGGAACCATTTAAATTTTTTTGCATGTGTACGTTTTAAGCTTCCTTTTACATGGCAATGGTTATTTTACTGCCTGAACTGTGCTCAAAATTTCAATGATTTTATTGATATTATACATTATGTTTAGTTTTTATATATTTATTTTAGTTAACGTCAAACACAACAGAGTGCGGTTCCGTAGTGTAATGGTTATCACGTTCGCTTAACACGCGAAAGGTCCCCGGTTCGATCCGGAATCATTTAATTTTTGTTTTGCATGTGTACATTTTACGCCTTAATTGAAACGAATATATTCATTTCATTTATAAATGTGCTCACAAGCTAACAGATTTTTGTTTATTATATATGTTAGTTTAAGTATTAGATTTCTTTTATTTTTGTTAACGTTAAATAAATGGTAGTATTGTTCCGTAGTGTAGTGGTTATCACGTTCGCTTACACACATGAAATTTTCTCGGTTTGATCCCGAACAGAGACAGTTCCATTTTGTTTTATATATCAATGGTTTTCACCTCCATTAAAATGATATTCTCATTTTATTGATTTAAATGTGCTCACTTGCTACCAGATATATTTAATTATATACGTAATTTTTAATTATTTATTTTTTTATTTCATCTACCGTCAAGCACTCTAGAATACAGTTCCGTAGTGTAGTGGTTATCACGTTCGCTTCACACGCGAAAGGTCCCCGGTTCGATCCCGGGCGGAACCATGTAATTTCTGTTTCGCAAGTGTACATTATACGCCTTAATTTAAATGAATATTTTCATTTCATTTATAAATGTGCTCACAAGCTAACAGATTTTTGTTTATTATATATGTTAGTTTAAGTATTAGATTTCTTTTATTTTAGTTAACGTTAAATAAGTGGTAGTATTGTTCCGTAGTGTAGTGGTTATCACGTTCGTTTACACACGTGAAATTTTCTCGGTTTGATCCCGATCAGAGACAGTTCCATTTTGTTTTATATATCAATGGTTTTCACCTCCATTAAAATGATATTCTCATTTTATTGATTTAAATGTGCTCACATGCTACCAGATATATTTAATTATATACGTAATTTTTAATTATTTATTTTTTATTTCAGCTACCGTCAAGCACTTAAGAATACGGTTCCGTAGTGTAGTTGTTATCACGTTCGCTTAACACGCGAAAGGTCCCCTGTTCGATCCCGGTCGGAACCGTTTAATTTTTGGTTTTTCATGTCCATATTTCAAGCCTTAATTGAAACGAATATATTCATTTCATTTATAAATGTGCTCACAAGCTAACAGATTTTTGTTTATTATATATGTTAGTTTAAGTATTAGATTTCCTTTATTTTAGTTAACGTTAAATAAGTGGTAGTATTGTTCCGTAGATTAGTGGTTATCAAGTTCGCTTACACACGTGAAATTTTCTCGGTTTGATCCCGAGCAGAGACAGTTCCATTTTGTTTTACATATCAATGGTTTTCACCTCCATTAAAATGATATTCTCATTTTATTGATTTAAATGTGCTCACATGCTACCAGATATATTTAATTATATACGTAATTTTTAATTATTTATTTTTTATTTCAGCTACCGTCAAGAACGATAGAGTACGGTTCCGTAGTGTAGTGGTTATCACGTGTGCTTAACACGCGAAAGGTCCCCGGTTCGATCCCGGGCGGAACCATGTAATTTCTGTTTTGCAAGTGTACATTATACGCCTTAATTTAAATGAATATTTTCATGTCATTTATAAATGTGCTCACAAGCTATCAGATTTATTTTATTATATATGTTAGTTTAATTATTAGTTTTTTTTTTTTTTTAGCTTTTGTCAAATTAGATGTAGTTTTTGTCCATAGTTTAGTGGTTATCACTTTAGCTTACCACGCTGAAGAGGCCCGGTTCGATCCCGTGCGGAACCATGTAATTTTTGTTTTGCATGTGTACATTTTACGCCTTAATTGAAACGAATATTTTCATTTCATTCATAAATGTGCTCACAAGCTTACAGATTTATTTTATTATTTATATTAGTTTATGTATTAGATTTTTTTTCATTTTAGCTAACGTTAAATAAGTGGTAGTATTTTTCCGTAGTGTAGTGGTTATCACGTTCGCTTACACACGTGAAATTTTCTCGGTTTGATCCCGAGCAGAGACAGTTCCATTTTGATTTACATATCCATGGTTTTCACCTCCATTAAAATAATATTCTCATTTTATTGATTTAAATGTGCTAACATGCTACCAGATATATTTAATTATATACATTATTTTTAATACATTTATTTTTTATTTCAGCTGCCATCAAGCACTGCAGAATACGGTTCCGTAGTGTAGTGGTTATCATGTTCGCTTACACACGTGAAATTTTCTCGGTTTGATCCCGAGCAGAGACAGTTCCATTTTGTTTTACATATCCATGGTTTTCACCTCCATTAAAATAATATTCTCATTTTATTGATTTAAATATGCTCACATGCTACCAGATATATTTAATGATATACATTATTTTTAATACATTTATTTTTTATTTCAGCTGCCATCAAGCACTGCAGAATACGGTTCCGTAGTGTAGTGGTTATCACGTTCGCTTAACACGCGAAAGGGCCCCGGTTCGATCCCGGGCGGAACCATGTAATTTCTGTTTCGCAAGTGTACATTATACGCCTTAATTTAAATTAATATTTTCATTTCATTTATAAATGTGCTCACAAGCTAACAGATGTTTGTTTATTATATATGATAGTTTAAGTATTAGATTTCTTTTATTTTAGTTAACTTTAAATAAGTGGTAGTATTGTTCCGTAGTGTAGTGGTTATCACGTTCGCTTACAGACGTGAAATTTTCTCGGTTTGATCCCGATCAGAGACAGTTCCATTTTGTTTTATATATCAATGGTTTTCACCTCCATTAAAATGATATTATCATTTTATTGATTTAAATGTGCTCACATGCTACCATATATATTTAATTATATACGTAATTTTTAATTATTTATTTTTTATTTCAGCTACCGTCAAGCACGATAGAGTACGGTTCCGTAGTGTAGTGGTTATCACGTTCGCTTAACACGCGAAAGGTCCCCGGTTTGATCCCGGGCGGAACCATGAAATTTCTGCTTTGCAAGTGTACATTATACGCCTTAATTTAAATGAATATTTTCATGTCATTTATAAATGTGCTCACAAGCTATCAGATTTATTTTATTATATATGTTAGTTTAATTATTAGGTTTTTTTTTTTAGCTTTTGTCAAATTAGATGTAGTTTTTGTCCATAGTTTAGTGGTTATCACTTTAGCTTACCACGCTGAAGAGGCCCGGTTCGATTACGGGCTGAACCATGTAGTTTTCAATTCACAACTGTTGACAATATTTAGATTTGTTTAGAATAGAAATTTTTATTCATAATTCTTTACAAGATCTGCTGCTTAAATATTAGTTTTGATGTATTGATTATTATCATTTAAATTAATCCTTAGCATTTTATAATTTCTTGGACACGAGGTTCCGTAGTGTAGTGGTTATCACGTTCGCTTTACACGCCAAAGGTCCCCGGTTCGATCCCGGGCGGAACCATTTAAATTTTTTTGCATGTGTACGTTTAAGGCTTCCTTTTACATGGCAATGGTTATTTTACTGCCTGAACTGTGCTCACAATTTCAATGATTTTATTGATATTATACATTATGTTTAGTTTTTATATATTTTATTTAGCTAACGTCAAACACAACAGAGTACGGTTCCGTAGTGTAGAGGTAATCACGTTCGCTTAACACGCGAAAGGTCCCCGGTTCGATCCCGGGTGGAACCATTTAATTTTTGTTTTGCTTGTGTACATTTTACGCCTTAATTGAAACGAATATTTTCATTTCATTCATAAATGTGCTCACAAGCTTACAGATTTATTTTATTATTTATATTAGTTTAAGTATTAGATTTTTTTTCATTTTAGCTAACGTTAAATAAGTGGTAGTATTTTTCCGTAGTGTAGTGGTTATCACGTTCGCGTAACACGTGAAATTTTCTCGGTTTGATCCCGAGCAGAGACAGTTCCATTTTGTTTTACATATCCATGGTTTTCACCTCCATTAAAATAATATTCTCATTTTATTGATTTAAATGTACTCACATGCTACCAGATATATTTAATTATATACATTATTTTTAATAAATTTATTTTTTATTTCAGCTGCCATCAAGCACTGCAGAATACGGTTCCGTAGTGAAGTGGTTATCACGTTCGCTTAACACGCGGAAGGGCCCCGGTTCGATCCCGGGCGGAACCATGTAATTTCTGTTTTGCAAGTGTACATTATACGCCTTAATTTAAATGAATATTTTCATGTCATTTATAAATGTGCTCACAAGCTATCAGATTTATTTTATTATATATGTTAGTTTAATTATTAGTTTTTTTTTTTTTTTTAGCTTTTGTCAAATTAGATGTAGTTTTTGTCCATAGTTTAGTGGTTATCACTTTAGCTTACCACGCTAAAGAGGCCCGGTTCGATTACGGGCTGAACCATGTAGTTTGCAATTCACAACTGTTGACAATATTTAGATTTGTTTAGAATAGAAATTTTTATTCATAATTCTTTCCAAGATCTGCTGCTTAAATATTAGTTTTGATGTATTGATTATTATCATTTAAAGTTAATCCTTAGCATTTTATAATTTCTTGGAAACGAGGTTCCGTAGTGTAGTGGTTATCACGTTCGCTTTACACGCCAAAGGTCCCCGGTTCGATCCCGGGCGGAACCATTTAAATTTTTTTGCATGTGTACGTTTTAGGCTTCCTTTTACATGGCAATGGTTATTTTACTGCTTGAACTGTGCTCACAATTTCAATGATTTTATTGATATTATACATTATGTTTAGTTTTTATATATTTTATTTAGCTAACGTCAAACACAACAGAGTACGGTTCCATAGTGTAGTGGTTATCACGTTCGCTTTACACGCCAAAGGTCCCCGGTTCGATCCCGGGCGGAACCATTTAAATTTTTTTGCATGTGTACGTTTTAGGCTTCCTTTTACATGGCAATGGTTATTTTACTGCCTGAACTGTGCTCACAATTTCAATGATTTTATTGATATTATACATTATGTTTAGTTTTTATATATTTATTTTAGCTAACGTCAAACACAACAGAGTGCGGTTCCGTAGTGTAGTGGTTATCACGTTCGCTTAACACGCGAAAGGTCCCCGGTTCGATCCCGGGTGGAACCATTTAATTTTTGTTTTGCATGTGTACATTTTACGCCTTAATTGAAACGAATATATTCATTTCATTTATAAATGTGCTCACAAGCTAACAGATTTTTGTTTATTATATATGTTAGTTTAAGTATTAGATTTCTTTTATTTTTGTTAACGTTAAATAAATGGTAGTATTGTTCCGTAGTGTAGTGGTTATCACGTTCGCTTACACACGTGAAATTTTCTCGGTTTGATCCCGAACAGAGACAGTTCCATTTTGTTTTATATATCAATGGTTTTCACCTCCATTAAAATGATATTCTCATTTTATTGATTTAAATATGCTCACATGCTACCAGATATATTTAATTATATACGTAATTTTTAATTATTTATTTTTTTATTTCAGCTACCGTCAAACACTCTAGAATACGGTTCCGTAGTGTAGTGGTTATCACGTTCGCTTCACACGCGAAAGGTCCCCGGTTCGATCCCGGGCGGAACCATGTAATTTCTGTTTCGCGAGTGTACATTATACGCCTTAATTTAAATTAATATTTTCATTTCATTTATAAATGTGCTCACAAGCTAACAGATGTTTGTTTATTATATATGTTAGTTTAAGTATTAGATTTCTTTTATTTTAGTTAACGTTAAATAAGTGGTAGTATTGTTCCGTAGTGTAGTGGTTATCACGTTCGCTTACACACGTGAAATTTTCTCGGTTTGATCCCGAGCAGAGACAGTTCCATTTTGTTTTACATATCCATGGTTTTCACCTCCATTAAAATAATATTCTCATTATATTGATTTAAATGTGCTCACATGCTACCAGATGTATTTAATTATATACATTATTTTTAATAAATTTATTTTTTATTTCAGCTGCCATCAAGCACTGCAGAATACGGTTCCGTAGTGAAGTGGTTATCACGTTCGCTTAACACGCGAAAGGGACCCGGTTCGATCCCGGGCGGAACCATGTAATTTCTGTTTCGCGAGTGTACATTATACGCCTTAATTTAAATTAATATTTTCATTTCATTTATAAATGTGCTCACAAGCTATCAGATTTTTGTTTATTATATATGTTAGTTTAAGTATTAGATTTTTTTTCATTTTAGCTAACGTTAAATAAGTGGTAGTATTGTTCCGTAGTGTAGTGGTTATCACGTTCGCTTACACACGTGAAATTTTCTCGATTTGAACCCGAGCAGAGACAGTTCCATTTTGTTTTATATATCATTGGTTTTCGCCTCCATTAAAATGATATTCTCATTTTATTGATTTAAATGTGCTCACATGCTACCATATATATTTAATTATATACATTATTTTTAATAAATTTATTTTTTATTTCAGCTACCGTCAAGCACTTCAGAATACGGTTCCGTAGTGAAGTGGTTATCACGTTCGCTTAACACGCGAAAAGTCCCCGGTTCGATCCCGGGCGGAACCATGTAATTTCTGTTTTGCAAGTGTACATTATACGCCTTAATTTAAATGAATATTTTCATGTCATTTATAAATGTGCTCACAAGCTATCAGATTTTTGTTTATTATATATGTTAGTTTAAGTATTAGATTTCTTTTATTTTAGTTAACGTTAAATAAGTGGTAGTATTATTCCGTAGTGTAGTGGTTATCATGTTCTCTTACACACGTGAAATTTTCTCGGTTTGATCCCGAACAGAGACAGTTCCATTTTGTTTTATATATCAATGGTTTTCACCTCCATTAAAATTATATTCTCATTTTATTGATTTAAATGTGCTCACATGCTACCAGATATATTTAATTATATACGTAATTTGTAATTATTTATTTTTTTATTTCAGCTACCGTCAAGCACTCTAGAATACGGTTCCGTAGTGTAGTGGTTATCACGTTCGCTTCACACGCGAAATGTCCCCGGTTCGATTCCGGGCGGAACCATGTAATTTTTGTTTTGCAAGTGTACATTATACGCCTTAATTTAAATGAATATTTTCATGTCATTTATTAATGTGCTCACAAGCTATCAGATTTATTTTATTATATATGTTAGTTTAAGTATTAGATTTCTTTTATTTTAGTTAACGTTAAATAAGTGGTAGTATTGTTCCGTAGTGTAGTGGTTATCACGTTCGCTTAACACGCGAAAGGTCCCCGGTTCGAACCATTTAATTTTTGTTTTGCATGTGTACATTTTACGCCTTATTTGAAACGAATATATTCATTTCATTTATAAATGTGCTCACAAGCTAACAGATTTTTGTTTATTATATATGTTAGTTTAAGTATTAGATTTCTTTTATTTTTGTTAACGTTAAATGAATGGTAGTATTGTTCCGTAGTGTAGTGGTTATCACGTTCGCTTACACACGTGAAATTTTCTCGGTTTGATCCCGAACAGAGACAGTTCCATTTTGTTTTATATATCAATGGTTTTCACCTCCATTAAAATGATATTCTCATTTTATTGATTTAAATGTGCTCACATGCTACCATATATATTTAATTATATACGTAATTTTTAATTATTTATTTTTTATTTCAGCTACCGTCAAGCTTGATGGAGTACGGTTCCGTAGTGTAGTCGTTATCACGTTCGCATAACACGCGAAAGGTCCCCGGTTCGATCCCGGGCGGAACCATGTAATTTCTGTTTTGCAAGTGTACATTATACGCCTTAATTTAAATGAATATTTTCATGTCATTTATAAATGTGCTCACAAGCTATCAGATTTATTTTATTATATATGTTAGTTTAATTATTAGGTTGTTTTTTTTTAGCTTTTGTCAAATTAGATGTAGTTTTTGTCCATAGTTTAGTGGTTATCACTTTAGCTTACCACGCTAAAGAGGCCCGGTTCGATTACGGGCTGAACCATGTAGTTTGCAATTCACAACTGTTGACAATATTTAGATTTGTTTAGAATAGAAATTTTTATTCATAATTCTTTTTAAGATCTGCTGCTTAAATATTAGTTTTGATGTATTGATTATTATCATTTAAAGTTAATCCTTAGCATTTTATAATTTCTTGGAAACGAGGTTCCGTAGTGTAGTGGTTATCACGTTCGCTTTACACGCCAAAGGTCCCCGGTTCGATCCCGGGCGGAACCATTTAAATTTTTTTGCATGTGTACGTTTTAGGCTTCCTTTTACATGGCAATGGTTATTTTACTGCCTGAACTGTGCTCACAATTTCAATGATTTTATTGATATTATACATTATGTTTAGTTTTTATATATTTTATTTAGCTAACGTCAAACGCAACAGAGTACGGTTCCGTAGTGTAGTGGTTATCACGTTCGCTTTACACGCCAAAGGTCCCCGGTTCGATCCCGGGCGGAACCATTTAAATTTTTTTGCATGTGTACGTTTTAGGCTTCCTTTTACATGGCAATGGTTATTTTACTGCCTGAACTGTGCTCACAATTTCAATGATTTTATTGATATTATACATTATGTTTAGTTTTTATATATTTATTTTAGCTGACGTCAAACACAACAGAGTGCGGTTCCGTAGTGTAGTGGTTATCACGTTCGCTTAACACGCGAAAGGTCCCCGGTTCGATCCCGGGTGGAACCATTTAATTTTTGTTTTGCATGTGTACATTTTACGCCTTAATTGAAACGAATATATTCATTTCATTTATAAATGTGCTCACAAGCTAACAGATTTTTGTTTATTATATATGTTAGTTTAAGTATTAGATTTCTTTTATTTTTGTTAACGTTAAATAAATGGTAGTATTGTTCCGTAGTGTAGTGGTTATCACGTTCGCTTACACACGTGAAATTTTCTCGGTTTGATCCCGATCAGAGACAGTTCCATTTTGTTTTATATATCAATGGTTTTCACCTCCATTAAAATGATATTCTCATTTTATTGATTTAAATGTGCTCACATGCTACCATATATATTTAATTATATACGTAATTTTTAATTATTTATTTTTTATTTCAGCTACCGTCAAGCACGATGGAGTACGGTTCAGTAGTGTAGTGGTTATCACGTTCGCTTAACATGCGAAAGGTCCCCGGTTCGATCCCGGGCGGAACCATGTAATTTCTGTTTTGCAAGTGTACATTATACGCCTTAATTTAAATGAATATTTTCATGTCATTTATAAATGTGCTCACAAGCTATCAGATTTATTTTATTATATATGTTAGTTTAATTATTAGGTTGTTTTTTTTTAGCTTTTGTCAAATTAGATGTAGTTTTTGTCCATAGTTTAGTGGTTATCACTTTAGCTTACCACGCTAAAGAGGCCCGGTTCGATTACGGGCTGAACCATGTAGTTTGCAATTCACAACTGTTGACAATATTTAGATTTGTTCAGAATAGAAATTTTTATTCATAATTCTTTCCAAGATCTGCTGCTTAAATATTAGTTTTGATGTATTGATTATTATCATTTAAAGTTAATCCTTAGCATTTTATAATTTCTTGGAAACGAGGTTCCGTAGTGTAGTGGTTATCACGTTCGCTTTACACGCCAAAGGTCCCCGGTTCGATCCCGGGCGGAACCATTTAAATTTTTTTGCATGTGTACGTTTTAGGCTTCCTTTTACATGGCAATGGTTATTTTACTGCCTGAACTGTGCTCACAATTTCAATGATTTTATTGATATTATACATTATGTTTAGTTTTTATATATTTTATTTAGCTAACGTCAAACGCAACAGAGTACGGTTCCGTAGTGTAGTGGTTATCACGTTCGCTTTACACGCCAAAGGTCCCCGGTTCGATCCCGGGCGGAACCATTTAAATTTTTTTGCATGTGTACGTTTTAGGCTTCCTTTTACATGGCAATGGTTATTTTACTGCCTGAACTGTGCTCACAATTTCAATGATTTTATTGATATTATACATTATGTTTAGTTTTTATATATTTATTTTAGCTAACGTCAAACACAACAGAGTGCGGTTCCGTAGTGTAGTGGTTATCACGTTCGCTTAACACGCGAAAGGTCCCCGGTTCGATCCCGGGTGGAACCATTTAATTTTTGTTTTGCATGTGTACATTTTACGCCTTAATTGAAACGAATATATTCATTTCATTTATAAATGTGCTCACAAGCTAACAGATTTTTGTTTATTATATATGTTAGTTTAAGTATTAGATTTCTTTTATTTTTGTTAACGTTAAATAAATGGTAGTATTGTTCCGTAGTGTAGTGGTTATCACGTTCGCTTACACACGTGAAATTTTCTCGGTTTGATCCCGATCAGAGACAGTTCCATTTTGTTTTATATATCAATGGTTTTCACCTCCATTAAAATGATATTCTCATTTTATTGATTTAAATGTGCTCACATGCTACCATATATATTTAATTATATACGTAATTTTTAATTATTTATTTTTTATTTCAGCTACCGTCAAGCACGATGGAGTACGGTTCCGTAGTGTAGTGGTTATCACGTTCGCTTAACATGCGAAAGGTCCCCGGTTCGATCCCGGGCGGAACCATGTAATTTCTGTTTTGCAAGTGTACATTATACGCCTTAATTTAAATGAATATTTTCATGTCATTTATAAATGTGCTCACAAGCTATCAGATTTTTTTTATTATATATGTTAGTTTAATTATTAGTTTTTTTTTTTTTTTTTTAGCTTTTGTCAAATTAGATGTAGTTTTTGTCCATAGTTTAGTGGTTATCACTTTAGCTTACCACGCTAAAGAGGCCCGGTTCGATTACGGGCTGAACCATGTAGTTTGCAATTCACAACTGTTGAAAATATTTAGATTTGTTTAGAATAGAAATTTTTATTCATAATTCTTTCCAAGATCTGCTGCTTAAATATTAGTTTTGATGTATTGATTATTATCATTTAAAGTTAATCCTTAGCATTTTATAATTTCTTGGAAACGAGGTTCCGTAGTGTAGTGGTTATCATGTTCGCTTTACACGCCAAAGGTCCCCGGTTCGATCCCGGGCGGAACCATTTAAATTTTTTTGCATGTGTACGTTTTAGGCTTCCTTTTACATGGCAATGGTTATTTTGCTGCCTGAACTGTGCTCACAATTTCAATGATTTTATTGATATTATACATTATGTTTAGTTTTTATATATTTATTTTAGCTAACGTCAAACACAACAGAGTGCGGTTCCGTAGTGTAGTGGTTATCACGTTCGCTTAACACGCGAAAGGTCACCGGTTCGATCCCGGGTGGAACCATTTAATTTTTGTTTTGCATGTGTACATTTTACGCCTTAATTGAAACGAATATATTCATTTCATTTATAAATGTGCTCACAAGCTAACAGATTTTTGTTTATTATATATGTTAGTTTAAGTATTAGATTTCTTTTATTTTTGTTAACGTTAAATAAATGGTAGTATTGTTCCGTAGTGTAGTGGTTATCACGTTCGCTTACACACGTGAAATGTTCTCGGTTTGATCCCGATCAGAGACAGTTCCATTTTGTTTTATATATCAATGGTTTTCACCTCCATTAAAATGATATTCTCATTTTATTGATTTAAATGTGCTCACATGCTACCATATATATTTAATTATATACGTAATTTTTAATTATTTATTTTTTATTTCAGCTACCGTCAAGCACGATGGAGTACGGTTCCGTAGTGTAGTGGTTATCACGTTCGCTTAACATGCGAAAGGTCCCCGGTTCGATCCCGGGCGGAACCATGTAATTTCTGTTTTGCAAGTGTACATTATACGCCTTAATTTAAATGAATATTTTCATGTCATTTATAAATGTGCTCACAAGCTATCAGATTTTTTTTATTATATATGTTAGTTTAATTATTAGTTTTTTTTTTTTTTAGCTTTTGTCAAATTAGATGTAGTTTTTGTCCATGGTTTAGTGGTTATCACTTTAGCTTACCACGCTAAAGAGGCCCGGTTCGATTACGGGCTGAACCATGTAGTTTGCAATTCACAACTGTTGACAATATTTAGATTTGTTTAGAATAGAAATTTTTAGTCATAATTCTTTCCAAGATCTGCTGCTTAAATATTAGTTTTGATGTATTGATTATTATCATTTAAAGTTAATCCTTAGCATTTTATAATTTCTTGGAAACGAGGTTCCGTAGTGTAGTGGTTATCACGTTCGCTTTACACGCCAAAGGTCCCCGGTTCGATCCCGGGCGGAACCATTTAAATTTTTTTGCATGTGTACGTTTTAAGCTTCCTTTTACATGGCAATGGTTATTTTACTGCCTGAACTGTGCTCACAATTTCAATGATTTTATTGAGGATATACATTATGTTTAGTTTTTATATATTTATTTTAGCTAACGTCAAACACAACAGAGTGCGGTTCCGTAGTGTAGTGGTTATCACGTTCGCTTCACACGCGAAAGGTCCCCGGTTCGATCCCGGGCGGAACCATGTAATTTCTGTTTCGCAAGTGTACATTATACGCCTTAATTTAAATTAATATTTTCATTTCATTTATAAATGTGCTCACAAGCTAACAGATGTTTGTTTATTATATATGTTAGTTTAAGTATTAGATTTCTTTTATTTTAGTTAACGTTAAATAAGTGGTAGTATTGTTCCGTAGTGTAGTGGTTATCACGTTCGCTTACACACGTGAAATTTTCTCGGTTTGATCCCGATCAGAGACAGTTCCATTTTGTTTTATATATCAATGGTTTTCACCTCCATTAAAATGATATTCTCATTTTATTGATTTAAATGTGCTCACATGCTACCATATATATTTAATTATATACGTAATTTTTAATTATTTATTTTTTATTTCAGCTACCGTCAAGCACGATGGAGTACGGTTCCGTAGTGTAGTGGTTATCACGTTCGCTTAACATGCGAAAGGTCCCCGGTTCGATCCCGGGCGGAACCATGTAATTTCTGTTTTGCAAGTGTACATTATACGCCTTAATTTAAATGAATATTTTCATGTCATTTATAAATGTGCTCACAAGCTATCAGATTTTTTTTATTATATATGTTAGTTTAATTATTAGTTGTTTTTTTTTTTAGCTTTTGTCAAATTAGATGTAGTTTTTGTCCATGGTTTAGTGGTTATCACTTTAGCTTACCACGCTAAAGAGGCCCGGTTCGATTACGGGCTGAACCATGTAGTTTGCAATTCACAACTGTTGACAATATTTAGATTTGTTTAGAATAGAAATTTTTAGTCATAATTCTTTCCAAGATCTGCTGCTTAAATATTAGTTTTGATGTATTGATTATTATCATTTAAAGTTAATCCTTAGCATTTTATAATTTCTTGGAAACGAGGTTCCGTAGTGTAGTGGTTATCACGTTCGCTTTACACGCCAAAGGTCCCCGGTTCGATCCCGGGCGGAACCATTTAAATTTTTTTGCATGTGTACGTTTTAAGCTTCCTTTTACATGGCAATGGTTATTTTACCGCCTGAACTGTGCTCACAATTTCAATGATTTTATTGAGGATATACATTATGTTTAGTTTTTATATATTTATTTTAGCTAACGTCAAACACAACAGAGTGCGGTTCCGTAGTGTAGTGGTTATCACGTTCGCTTCACACGCGAAAGGTCCCCGGTTCGATCCCGGGCGGAACCATGTAATTTCTGTTTCGCAAGTGTACATTATACGCCTTAATTTAAATTAATATTTTCATTTCATTTATAAATGTGCTCACAAGCTAACAGATGTTTGTTTATTATATATGTTAGTTTAAGTATTAGATTTCTTTTATTTTAGTTAACGTTAAATAAGTGGTAGTATTGTTCCGTAGTGTAGTGGTTATCACGTTCGCTTACACACGTGAAATTTTCTCGGTTTGATCCCGAGCAGAGACAGTTCCATTTTGTTTTACATATCCATGGTTTTCACCTCCATTAAAATAATATTCTCATTATATTGATTTAAATGTGCTCACATGCTACCAGATATATTTAATTATATACATTATTTTTTATAAATTTATTTTTTATTTCAGCTGCCATCAAGCACTGCAGAATACGGTTCCGTAGTGAAGTGGTTATCACGTTCGCTTAACACGCGAAAGGGACCCTGTTCGATCCCGGGCGGAACCATGTAATTTCTGTTTTGCAAGTGTACATTATACGCCTTAATTTAAATGAATATTTTCATGTCATTTATAAATGTGCTCACCAGCTATCAGATTTTTGTTTATTATATATGTTAGTTTAAGTATTAGATTTTTTTTCATTTTAGCTAACGTTAAATAAGTGGTAGTATTGTTCCGTAGTGTAGTGGTTATCACGTTCGCTTACACACGTGAAATTTTCTCGATTTGAACCCGAGCAGAGACAGTTCCATTTTGTTTTATATATCATTGGTTTTCGCCTCCATTAAAATGATATTCTCATTTTATTGATTTAAATGTGCTCACATGCTACCATATATATTTAATTATATACATTATTTTTAATAAATTTATTTTTTATTTCAGCTACCGTCAAGCACTTAAGAATACGGTTCCGTAGTGTAGTGGTTATCACGTTCGCTTAACACGCGAAAAGTCCCCGGTTCGATCCCGGGCGGAACCATGTAATTTCTGTTTTGCAAGTGTACATTATACGCCTTAATTTAAATGAATATTTTCATGTCATTTATAAATGTGCTCACAAGCTATCAGATTTTTGTTTATTATATATGTTAGTTTAAGTATTAGATTTCTTTTATTTTAGTTAACGTTAAATAAATGGTAGTATTATTCCGTAGTGTAGTGGTTATCATGTTCTCTTACACACGTGAAATTTTCTCGGTTTGATCCCGAACAGAGACAGTTCCATTTTGTTTTATATATCAATGGTTTTCACCTCCATTAAAATTATATTCTCATTTTATTGATTTAAATGTGCTCACATGCTACCAGATATATTTAATTATATACGTAATTTGTAATTATTTATTTTTTTATTTCAGCTACCGTCAAGCACTCTAGAATACGGTTCCGCAGTGTAGTGGTTATCACGTTCGCTTAACACGCGAAAGGTCCCCGGTTCGATCCCGGGTGGAACCATTTCATTTTTGTTTTGCATGTGTACATTTTACGCCTTAATTGAAACGAATATATTCATTTCATTTATAAATGTGCTCACAAGCTAACAGATTTTTGTTTATTATATATGTTAGTTTAAGTATTAGATTTCTTTTATTTTTGTTAACGTTAAATAAATGGTAGTATTGTTCCGTAGTGTAGTGGTTATCACGTTCGCTTACACACGTGAAATTTTCTCGGTTTGATCCCGATCAGAGACAGTTCCATTTTGTTTTATATATCAATGGTTTTCACCTCCATTAAAATGATATTCTCATTTTATTGATTTAAATGTGCTCACATGCTACCATATATATTTAATTATATACGTAATTTTTAATTATTTATTTTTTATTTCAGCTACCGTCAAGCACGATGGAGTACGGTTCCGTAGTGTAGTGGTTATCACGTTCGCTTAACATGCGAAAGGTCCCCGGTTCGATCCCGGGCGGAACCATGTAATTTCTGTTTTGCAAGTGTACATTATACGCCTTAATTTAAATGAATATTTTCATGTCATTTATAAATGTGCTCACAAGCTATCAGATTTTTTTTATTATATATGTTAGTTTAATTATTAGTTTTTTTTTTTTTTTAGCTTTTGTCAAATTAGATGTAGTTTTTGTCCATGGTTTAGTGGTTATCACTTTAGCTTACCACGCTAAAGAGGCCCGGTTCGATTACGGGCTGAACCATGTAGTTTGCAATTCACAACTGTTGACAATATTTAGATTTGTTTAGAATAGAAATTTTTAGTCATAATTCTTTCCAAGATCTGCTGCTTAAATATTAGTTTTGATGTATTGATTATTATCATTTAAAGTTAATCCTTAGCATTTTATAATTTCTTGGAAACGAGGTTCCGTAGTGTAGTGGTTATCACGTTCGCTTTACACGCCAAAGGTCCCCGGTTCGATCCCGGGCGGAACCATTTAAATTTTTTTGCATGTGTACGTTTTAAGCTTCCTTTTACATGGCAATGGTTATTTTACTGCCTGAACTGTGCTCACAATTTCAATGATTTTATTGAGGATATACATTATGTTTAGTTTTTATATATTTATTTTAGCTAACGTCAAACACAACAGAGTGCGGTTCCGTAGTGTAGTGGTTATCACGTTCGCTTCACACTCGAAAGGTCCCCGGTTCGATCCCGGTCGGAACCATGTAATTTCTGTTTCGCAAGTGTACATTATACGCCTTAATTTAAATTAATATTTTCATTTCATTTATAAATGTGCTCACAAGCTAACAGATGTTTGTTTATTATATATGTTAGTTTAAGTATTAGATTTCTTTTATTTTAGTTAACGTTAAATAAGTGGTAGTATTGTTCCGTAGTGTAGTGGTTATCACGTTCGCTTACACACGTGAAATTTTCTCGGTTTGATCCCGAGCAGAGACAGTTCCATTTTGTTTTACATATCCATGGTTTTCACCTCCATTAAAATAATATTCTCATTATATTGATTTAAATGTGCTCACATGCTACCAGATATATTTAATTATATACATTATTTTTAATAAATTTATTTTTTATTTCAGCTGCCATCAAGCACTGCAGAATACGGTTCCGTAGTGCAGTGGTTATCACGTTCGCTTAACACGCGAAAGGGACCCTGTTCGATCCCGGGCGGAACCATGTAATTTCTGTTTTGCAAGTGTACATTATACGCCTTAATTTAAATGAATATTTTCATGTCATTTATAAATGTGCTCACCAGCTATCAGATTTTTGTTTATTATATATGTTAGTTTAAGTATTAGATTTTTTTTCAATTTAGCTAACGTTAAATAAGTGGTAGTATTGTTCCGTAGTGTAGTGGTTATCACGTTCGCTTACACACGTGAAATTTTCTCGATTTGAACCCGAGCAGAGACAGTTCCATTTTGTTTTATATATCATTGGTTTTCGCCTCCATTAAAATGATATTCTCATTTTATTGATTTAAATGTGCTCACATGCTACCATATATATTTAATTATATACATTATTTTTAATAAATTTATTTTTTATTTCAGCTACCGTCAAGCACTTCAGAATACGGTTCCGTAGTGTAGTGGTTATCACGTTCGCTTAACACGCGAAAAGTCCCCGGTTCGATCCCGGGCGGAACCATGTAATTTCTGTTTTGCAAGTGTACATTATACGATTTAATTTAAATGAATATTTTCATGTCATTTATAAATGTGCTCACAAGCTATCAGATTTTTGTTTATTATATATGTTAGTTTAAGTATTAGATTTCTTTTATTTTAGTTAACGTTAAATAAGTGGTAGTATTATTCCGTAGTGTAGTGGTTATCATGTTCTCTTACACACGTGAAATTTTCTCGGTTTGATCCCGAACAGAGACAGTTCCATTTTGTTTTATATATCAATGGTTTTCACCTCCATTAAAATTATATTCTCATTTTATTGATTTAAATGTGCTCACATGCTACCAGATATATTTAATTATATACGTAATTTGTAATTATTTATTTTTTTATTTCAGCTACCGTCAAGCACTCTAGAATACGGTTCCGCAGTGTAGTGGTTATCACGTTCGCTTCACACGCGAAATGGCCCCGGTTCGATCCCGGGCGGAACCATGTAATTTTTGTTTTGCAAGTGTACATTATACGCCTTAATTTAAATGAATATTTTCATGTCATTTATAAATGTGCTCACAAGCTATCAGATTTATTTTATTATATATGTTAGTTTAATTATTAGTTTTTTTTTTTTTTTTTTTTTTTAGCTTTTGTCAAATTAGATGTAGTTTTTGTCCATAGTTTAGTGGTTATCACTTTAGCTTACCACGCTGAAGAGGCCCGGTTCGATTACGGGCTGAACCATGTAGTTTTCAATTCACAACTGTTGACAATATTTAGATTTGTTTAGAATAGAAATTTTTATTCATAATTCTTTCCAAGATCTGCTGCTTAAATATTAGTTTTGATGTATTGATTATTATCATTCAAAGTTAATCCTTAGCATTTTATAATTTGTTGAACACGAGGTTCCGTAGTGTAGTGGTTATCACGTTCGCTTTACACGCGAAAGGTCCCCGGTTCGATCCCGGGTGGAACCATTTAATTTTTGTTTTGCATGTGTACATTTTACGCCTTAATTGAAACGAATATTTTCATTTCATTCATAAATGTGCTCACAAGCTTACAGATTTATTTTATTATTTATATTAGTTTAAGTATTAGATTTTTTTTCATTTTAGCTAACGTTAAATAAGTGGTAGTATTTTTCCGTAGTGTAGTGGTTATCACGTTCGCGTAACACGTGAAATTTTCTCGGTTTGAATCCGCGCAGAGACAGTTCCATTTTGTTTTACATATCAATGGTTTTCACCTCCATTAAAATAATATTCTCATTTTATTGATTTAAATGTGCTCACATGCTACCAGATATATTTAATTATATACATTATTTTTAATAAATTTATTTTTTATTTCAGCTGCCATCAAGCACTTCAGAATACGGTTCCGTAGTGTAGTGGTTATCACGTTCGCTTCACACGCGAAAGGTCCCCGGTTCGATCCCGGGCGGAACCATGTAATGTCTGTTTTGCAAGTGTACACTATACGCCTTAATTTAAATGAATATTTTCATTTCATTTATAAATGTGCTCACAAGCTAACAGATTTTTGTTTATTATATATGTTAGTTTAAGTATTAGATTTCTTTTATTTTAGTTAACGTTAAATAAGTGGTAGTATTGTTCCGTAGTGTAGTGGTTATCACGTTCGCTTACACACGTGAAATTTTCTCGGTTTGATCCCGAGCAGAGACAGTTCCATTTTGTTTTATATATCAATGGTTTTCACCTCCATTAAAATGATATTCTCATTTTATTGATTTAAATGTGCTCACATGCTACCAGATATATTTAAATATATACGTAATTTTTAATTATTTATTTTTTATTTAAGCTACCGTCAAGCACTTAAAAATACGGTTCCGTAGTGTAGTTGTTATCACGTTCGCTTAACACGCGAAAGATCCCCTGTTCGATCCCGGGCGGAACCATTTAATTTTAGGTTTTTCATGTCCATATTTCAAGCCTTAATTGAAACGAATATATTCATTTCATTTATAAATGTGCTCACAAGCTAACAGATTTTTGTTTATTATATATGTTAGTTTAAGTATTAGATTTCCTTTATTTTAGTTAACGTTAAATAAGTGGTAGTATTGTTCCGTAGATTAGTGGTTATCAAGTTTGCTTACACACGTGAAATTTTCTCGGTTTGATCCCGAGCAGAGACAGTTCCATTTTGTTTTACATATCAATGGTTTTCACCTCCATTAAAATGATATTCTCATTTTATTGATTTAAATGTGCTCACATGCTACCATATATATTTAATTATATACGTAATAACACACGCGAAAGGTCCCCGGTTCGATCCCGGGCGGAACCATGTAATTTCTGTTTCGCAAGTGTACATTATACGCCTTAATTTAAATTAATATTTTCATTTCATTTATAAATGTGCTCACAAGCTAACATATGTTTGTTTATTATATATGTTAGTTTAAGTATTAGATTTCTTTTATTTTAGTTAACGTTAAATAAGTGGTAGTATTGTTCCGTAGTGTAGTGGTTATCACGTTCGCTTACACACGTGAAATTTTCTCGGTTTGATCCCGATCAGAGACAGTTCCATTTTGTTTTATATATGAATGGTTTTCACCTCCATTAAAATGATATTCTCATTTTATTGATTTAAATGTGCTCACATGCTACCATATATATTTAATTATATACGTAATTTTTAATTATTTATTTTTTATTTCAGCTACCGTCAAGCACGATAGAGTACGGTTCCGTAGTGTAGTGGTTATCACGTTCGCTTAACACGCGAAAGGTCCCCGGTTCGATCCGGAACCATTTAATTTTTGTTTTGCATGTGTACATTTTACGCCTTAATTGAAACGAATATATTCATTTCATTTATAAATGTGCTCACAAGCTAACAGATTTTTGTTTATTATATATGTTAGTTTAAGTATTAGATTTCTTTTATTTTTGTTAACGTTAAATAAATGGTAGTATTGTTCCGTAGTGTAGTGGTTATCACGTTCGCTTACACACATGAAATTTTCTCGGTTTGATCCCGAACAGAGACAGTTCCATTTAGTTTTATATATCAATGGTTTTCACCTCCATTAAAATGATATTCTCATTTTATTGATTTAAATATGCTCACATGCTACCAGATATATTTAATTATATACGTAATTTTTAATTTTTTTTATTTTATTTCAGCTACCGTCAAACACTCTAGAATACGGTTCCGTAGTGTAGTGGTTATCACGTTCGCTTCACACGCGAAAGGTCCCCGGTTCGATCCCGGGCGGAACCATGTAATTTCTGTTTCGCAAGTGTACATTATACGCCTTAATTTAAATTAATATTTTCATTTCATTTATAAATGTGCTCACAAGCTAACATATGTTTGTTTATTATATATGTTAGTTTAAGTATTAGATTTCTTTTATTTTAGTTAACGTTAAATAAGTGGTAGTATTGTTCCGTAGTGTAGTGGTTATCACGTTCGCTTACACACGTGAAATTTTCTCGGTTTGATCCCGATCAGAGACAGTTCCATTTTGTTTTATATATGAATGGTTTTCACCTCCATTAAAATGATATTCTCATTTTATTGATTTAAATGTGCTCACATGCTACCATATATATTTAATTATATACGTAATTTTTAATTATTTATTTTTTATTTCAGCTACCGTCAAGCACGATAGAGTACGGTTCCGTAGTGTAGTGGTTATCACGTTCGCTTAACACGCGAAAGGTCCCCGGTTCGATCCCGGGCGGAACAATGAAATTTCTGTTTTGCAAGTGTACATTATACGCCTTAATTTAAATGAATATTTTCATGTCATTTATAAATGTGCTCACAAGCTATCAGATTTATTTTATTATATATGTTAGTTTAATTATTAGTTTTTTTTTTTAGCTTTTGTCAAATTAGATGTAGTTTTTGTCCATAGTTTAGTGGTTATCACTTTAGCTTACCACGCTGAAGAGGCCCGGTTCGATTACGGGCTGAACCATGTAGTTTTCAATTCACAACTGTTGACAATATTTAGATTTGTTTAGAATAGAAATTTTTATTCATAATTCTTTCCAAGATCTGCTGCTTAAATATTAGTTTTGATGTATTGATTATTATCATTTAAAGTTAATCCTTAGCATTTTATAATTTTTTGGAAACGAGGTTCCGTAGTGTAGTGGTTATCACGTTCGCTTTACACGCCAAAGGTCCCCGGTTCGATCCCGGGCGGAACCATTTAAATTTTTTTGCATGTGTACGTTTTAGGCTTCCTTTTACATGGCAATGGTTATTTTACTGCCTGAACTGTGCTCACAATTTCAATGATTTTATTGATATTATACATTATGTTTAGTTTTTATATATTTTATTTAGCTAACGTCAAACACAACAGAGTACGGTTCCGTAGTGTAGAGGTAATCACGTTCGCTTAACACGCGAAAGGTCCCCGGTTCGATCCCGGGTGGAACCATTTAATTTTTGTTTTGCATGTGTACATTTTACGCCTTAATTGAAACGAATATTTTCATGTCATTCATAAATGTGCTCACAAGCTTACAGATTTATTTTATTATTTATATTAGTTTAAGTATTAGATTTTTTTTCA
Source organism: Linyphia triangularis (assembly GCA_963978545.1). Classification (NCBI taxonomy): domain Eukaryota; kingdom Metazoa; phylum Arthropoda; class Arachnida; order Araneae; family Linyphiidae; genus Linyphia; species Linyphia triangularis. The sequence continues at coordinate 40,670,251 of OZ021729.1, forward strand.
TTTTAGCTAACGTTAAATAAGTGGTAGTATTTTTCCGTAGTGTAGTGGTTATCACGTTCGCGTAACACGTGAAATTTTCTCGGTTTGATCCCGAGCAGAGACAGTTCCATTTTGTTTTACATATCCATGGTTTTCACCTCCATTAAAATAATATTCTCATTTTATTGATTTAAATGTGCTCACATGCTACCAGATATATTTAATTATATACATTATTTTTAATAAATTTATGTTTTATTTCAGCTGCCATCAAGCACTGCAGAATACGGTTCCGTAGTGAAGTGGTTATCACGTTCGCTTAACACGCGAAAGGGACCCGGTTCGATCCCGGGCGGAACCATGTAATTTCTGTTTTGCAAGTGTACATTATACGCCTTAATTTAAATGAATATTTTCATGTCATTTATAAATGTGCTCACAAGCTATCAGATTTTTGTTTATTATATATGTTAGTTTAAGTATTAGATTTTTTTTCATTTTAGTTAACGTTAAATAAGTGGTAGTATTATTCCGTAGTGTAGTGGTTATCATGTTCGCTTACACACGTGAAATCTTCTCGGTTTGATCCCGAACAGAGACAGTTCCATTTTGTTTTATATATCAATGGTTTTCACCTCCATTAAAATGATATTCTCATTTTATTGATTTAAATGTGCTCACATGCTACCATATATATTTAATTATATACGTAATTTTTAATTATTTATTTTTTATTTCAGCTACCGTCAAGCACGATAGAGTACGGTTCCGTAGTGTAGTGGTTATCACGTTCGCTTCACACGCGAAAGGTCCCCGGTTCGACCCCGGGCGGAACCATGTAATTTCTGTTTTGCAAGTGTACATTAGACGCCTTAATATAAATGAATATTTTCATGTCATTTATAAATGTGCTCACAAGCTATCAGATTTATTTTATTATATATGTTAGTTTAATTATTAGTTTTTTTTTTTTTAGCTTTTGTCAAATTAGATGTAGTTTTTGTCCATAGTTTAGTGGTTATCACTTTAGCTTACCACGCTAAAGAGGCCCGGTTCGATTACGGGCTGAACCATGTAGTTTGCAATTCACAACTGTTGACAATATTTAGATTTGTTTCGAATAGAAATTTTTATTCATAATTCTTTCCAAGATCTGCTGCTTAAATATTAGTTTTGATGTATTGATTATTATCATTTAAAGTTAATCCTTAGCATTTTATAATTTCTTGGACACGAGGTTCCGTAGTGTAGTGGTTATCACGTTCGCTTTGCACGACAAAGGTCCCCGGTTCGATCCCGGGCGGAACCATTTAAATTTTTTTGCATGTGTAGGTTTTAGGCTTCCTTTTACATGGCAATGGTTATTTTACTGCCTGAACTGTGCTCACAATTTCAATGATTTTATTGATATTATACATTATGTTTAGTTTTTCTATATTTATTTAAGCTAACGTCAAACACAACAGAGTGCGGTTCCGTAGTGTAGTGGTTATCACGTTCGCTTAACACGCGAAAGGTCCCCGGTTCGATCCCGGGTGGAACCATTTAATTTTTGTTTTGCATGTGTACATTTTACGCCTTAATTGAAACGAATATATTCATTTCATTTATAAATGTGCTCACAAGCTAACAGATTTATTTTATTATTTATATTAGTTTAAGTATTAGATTTTTTTTCATTTTAGCTAACGTTAAATCAGTGGTAGTATTGTTCCGTAGTGTAGTGGTTATCACGTTCGCTTACACACGTGAAATTTTCTCGGTTTGATCCCGATCAGAGACAGTTCCATTTTGTTTTATATATCAATGGTTTTCACCTCCATTAAAAATATATTCTCATTTTATTGATTTAAATGTGCTCACATGCTACCAGATATATTTAATTATATACGTAATTTTTAATTATTTATTTTTTTATTTCAGCTACCGTCAAGCACTCTAGAATACGGTTCCGTAGTGTAGTGGTTATCACGTTCGCTTCGCACGCGAAAGGTCCCCGGTTCGATCCCGGGCGGAACCATGTAATTTCTGTTTTGCAAAAGTACATTATACGCCTTAATTTAAATGAATATTTTCATTTCAGTTATAAATGTGCTCACAAGCTAACAGATTTTTGTTTATTATATATGTTAGTTTAAGTATTAGATTTCTTTTATTTTAGTTAACGTTAAATAAGTGGTAGTATTGTTCCGTAGTGTAGTGGTTATCACGTTCGCTTACACACGTGAAATTTTCTCGGTTTGATCCTGATCAGAGACAGATCCATTTTGTTTTATATATCAATGGTTATCACCTCCATTAAAATAATATTCTCATTTTATTGATTTAAATGTGCTCACATGCTACCAGATATATTTAATTATATACATTATTTTTAATAAATTTATTTTTTATTTCAGCTGCCATCAAGCACTGCAGAATACGGTTCCGTACTGTAGTGGTTATCACGTTCGCTTAACACGCGAAAGGTCCCCGGTTCGACCCCGGGCGGAACCATGTAATTTCTGTTTTGCAAGTGTACATTATACGCCTTAATTTAAATGAATATTTTCCTGTCATTTATAAATGTGCTCACAAGCTATCAGATTTTTTTTATTATATATGTTAGTTTAATTATTAGTTTTTTTTTTTTTTAGCTTTTGTCAAATTAGATGTAGTTTTTGTCCATAGTTTAGTGGTTATCACTTTAGCTTACCACGCTAAAGAGGCCCGGTTCGATTACGGGCTGAACCATGTAGTTTGCAATTCACAACTGTTGACAATATTTAGATTTGTTTAGAATAGAAATTTTTATTCATAATTCTTTCCAAGATCTGCTGCTTAAATATTAGTTTTGATGTATTGATTATTATCATTTAAAGTTAATCCTTAGCATTTTATAATTTCTCGGAAACGAGGTTCCGTAGTGTAGTGGTTATCACGTTCGCTTTACACGCCAAAGGTCCCCGGTTCGATCCCGGGCGGACCCATTTAATTTTTTTTGCATGTGTACGTTTTAAGCTTCCTTTTACATGGCAATGGTTATTTTACTGCCTGAACTGTGCTCACAATTTCAATGATTTTATTGATATTATACATTATGTTTAGTTTTTATATATTTATTTTAGCTAACGTCAAACACAACAGAGTGCGGTTCCGTAGTGTAATGGTTATCACGTTCGCTTAACACGCGAAAGGTCCCCGGTTCGATCCGGAACCATTTAATTTTTGTTTTGCATGTGTACATTTTACGCCTTAATTGAAACGAATATATTCATTTCATTTATAAATGTGCTCACAAGCTAACAGATTTTTGTTTATTATATATGTTAGTTTAAGTATTAGATTTCTTTTATTTTAGTTAACGTTAAATAAGTGGTAGTATTGTTCGGTAGTGTAGTGGTTATCACGTTCGTTTACACACGTGAAATTTTCTCGGTTTGATCCGGATCAGAGACAGTTCCATTTTGTTTTATATATCAATGGTTTTCACCTCCATTAAAATGATATTCTCATTTTATTGATTTAAATGTGCTCACATGCTACCATATATATTTAATTATATGCGTAATTTTTAATTATTTATTTTTTATTTCAGCTACCGTCAAGCACGATAGAGTACATTTCCGTAGTGTAGTGGTTATCACGTTCGCTTCACACGCGAAAGGTCCCCGGTTCGATCTCGGGCAGAACCATGTAATTTCTGTTTTGCAAGTGTACATTATACGCCTTAATTTAAATGAATATATTCATGTCATTTATAAATGTGCTCACAAGCTATCAGATTTTTGTTTATTATATATGTTAGTTTAAGTATTAGATTTCTTTTATTTTAGTTAACGTTAAATAAGTGGTAGTATTGTTCCGTAGTGTAGTGGTTATCACCTTCGCTAACACACGTGAAATTTTCTCGGTTTGATCCCGAGCAGAGACAGTTCCATTTTGTTTTATATATCAATGGTTTTCGCCTCCATTAAAATGATATTCTCATTTTATTGATTTAAATGTGCTCACATGCTACCATATATATTTAATTATATACATTATTTTTAATAAATTTATTTTTTATTTCAGCTGCCATCAAGCACTGCAGAATACGGTTCCGTACTGTAGTGGTTATCACGTTCGCTTACACACATGAAATTTTCTCGGTTTGATCCCGAACAGAGACAGTTCCATTTTGTTTTATATATCAATGGTTTTCACCTCCATTAAAATGATATTCTCATTTTATTGATTTAAATGTGCTCACATGCTACCAGATATATTTAATTATATACGTAATTTTTAATTATTTATTTTTTTATTTCAGCTACCGTCAAGCACTCTAGAATACGGTTCCGTAGTGTAGTGGTTATCACGTTCGCTTCACACGCGAAAGGTCCCCGGTTCGATCCCGGGCGGAACCATGTAATTTCTGTTTCGCAAGTGTACATTATACGCCTTAATTTAAATGAATATTTTCATTTCATTTATAAATGTGCTCACAAGCTAACAGATTTTTGTTTATTATATATGTTAGTTTAAGTATTAGATTTCTTTTATTTTAGTTAACGTTAAATAAGTGGTAGTATTGTTCCGTAGTGTAGTGGTTATCACGTTCGCTTACACACGTGAAATTTTCTCGGTTTGATCCCGAGCAGAGACAGTTCCATTTTGTTTTACATATCCATGGTTTTCACCTCCATTAAAATAATATTCTCATTTTATTGATTTAATTGTGCTCACATGCTACCAGATATATTTAATTATATACATTATTTTTAATAAATTTATTTTTTATTTCAGCTGCCATCAAGCATTGAAGAATACGGTTCCGTAGTGTAGTGGTTATCACGTTCGCTTAACACGCGAAAGGGCCCCGGTTCGATCCCGGGCGGAACCATGTAATTTCTGTTTTGCAAGTGTACATTATACGCCTTAATTTAAATGAATATTTTCATGTCATTTATAAATGTGCTCACAAGCTATCAGATTTTTGTTTACTATATATGTTAGTTTAAGTATTAGATTTCTTTTATTTTAGTTAACGTTAAATAAGTGGTAGTATTGTTCCGTAGTGTAGTGGTTATCACGTTCGCTAACACACGTGAAATTTTCTCGGTTTGATCCCGAGCAGAGACAGTTCCATTTTGTTTTATATATCAATGGTTTTCGCCTCCATTAAAATGATATTCTCATTTTATTGATTTAAATGTGCTCACATGCTACCAGATATATTTAATTATATACGTAATTTTTAATTATTTATTTTTTATTTCAGCTACCGTCAAGCACGATAGAGTACGGTTCCGTAGTGTAGTGGTTATCACGTTCGCTTCGCACGCGAAAGGTCCCCGGTTCGACCCCGGGCGGAACCATGTAATTTCTGTTTTGCAAGTGTACATTAGACGCCTTAATTTAAATGAATATTTTCATGTCATTTATAAATGTGCTCACAAGCTATCAGATTTATTTTATTATATATGTTAGTTTAATTATTAGTTGTTTTTTTTTTTAGCTTTTGTCAAATTAGATGTAGTTTTTGTCCATAGTTTAGTGGTTATCACTTTAGCTTACCACGCTAAAGAGGCCCGGTTCGATTACGGGCTGAACCATGTAGTTTGCAATTCACAACTGTTGACAATATTTAGATTTGTTTAGAATAGAAATTTTTATTCATAATTCTTTACAAGATCTGCTGCTTAAATATTAGTTTTTATGTATTGATTATTATCATTTAAAGTTAATCCTTAGCATTTTATAATTTCTTGGAAACGAGGTTCCGTAGTGTAGTGGTTATCACGTTCGCTTTGCACGCCAAAGGTCCCCGGTTCGATCCCGGGCGGAACCATTTAAATTTTTTTGCATGTGTACGTTTTAGGCTTCCTTTTACATGGCAATGGTTATTTTACTGCCTGAACTGTGCTCACAATTTCAATGATTTTATTGATATTATACATTATGTTTAGTTTTTATATATTTTATTTAGCTAACGTCAAACACAACAGAGTACGGTTCCGTAGTGTAGAGGTAATCACGTTCGCTTAACACGCGAAAGGTCCCCGGTTCGATCCCGGGTGGAACCATTTAATTTTTGTTTTGCATGTGTACATTTTAATCCTTAATTGAAACGAATATTTTCATTTCATTCATAAATGTTCTCACAAGCTAACAGATTTTTGTTTATTATATATGTTAGTTTAAGTATTAGATTTCTTTTATTTTAGTTAACGTTAAATAAGTGGTAGTATTGTTCCGTAGTGTAGTGGTTATCACGTTCGCTTACACACGTGAAATTTTCTCGGTTTGATCCCGATCAGAGACAGTTCCATTTTGTTTTATATATCAATGGTTTTCACCTCCATTAAAATGATATTCTCATTTTATTGATTTAAATGTGCTCACATGCTACCAGATATATTTAATTATATACGTAATTTTTAATTATTTATTTTTTATTTCAGCTACCGTCAAGCACTTAAGAATACGGTTCCGTAGTGTAGTTGTTATCACGTTTGCTTAACACGCGAAAGTTTATAAATGTTCTCACAAGCTATCAGATTTATTTTATTATATATGTTAGTTTAATTATTAGTTTTTTTTTTTTTTTTTTTTTTTAGCTTTTGTCAAATTAGATGTAGTTTTTGTCCATAGTTTAGTGGTTATCACTTTAGCTTACCACGCTGAAGAGGCCCGGTTCGATTACGGGCTGAACCATGTAGTTTTCAATTCACAACTGTTGACAATATTTAGATTTGTTTAGAATTGAAATTTTTATTCATAATTCTTTCCAAGATCTGCTACTTAAATATTAGTTTTGATGTATTGATTATTATCATTTAAAGTTAATCCTTAGCATTTTATAATTTCTTGGACACGAGGTTCCGTAGTGTTGTGGTTATCACGTTCGCTTTACACGCCAAAGGTCCCCGGGCGGAACCATTTAAATTTTTTTGCATGTGTACGTTTTAGGCTTCCTTTTACATGGCAATGGTTATTTTACTGCCTGAACAGTGCTCACAATTTCAATGATTTTATTGATATTATACATTATGTTTAGTTTTTATATATTTATTTTAGCTAACGTCAAACACAACAGAGTACAGTTCCGTAGTGTAGATATAATCACGTTCGCTTAACACGCGAAAGGTCCCCGGTTCGATCCCGGGTGGAACCATTTAATTTTTGTTTTGCATGTGTACATTTTACGCCTTAATTGAAACGAATATTTTCATTTCATTCATAAATGTGCTCACAAGCTTACAGATTTATTTTATTATTTATATTAGTTTAAGTATTAGATTTTTTTTTCATTTTAGCTAACGTTAAATAAGTGGTAGTATTTTTCCGTAGTGTAGTGGTTATCACGTTCGCGTAACACGTGAAATTTTCTCGGTTTGATCCCGAGCAGAGACAGTTCCATTTTGTTTTACATATCCGTGGTTTTCACCTCCATTAAAATAATATTCTCATTTTATTGATTTAAATGTGCTCACATGCTACCAGATATATTTAATTATATACATTATTTTTAATAAATTTATTTTTTATTTCAGCTGCCATCAAGCACTGCAGAATACGGTTCCGTAGTGTAGTGGTTATCACGTTCGCTTAACACGCGAAAGGGCCCCGGTTCGATCCCGGGCGGAAACATGTAATTTTTGTTTTGCATGTGTACATTTTACGCCTTAATTGAAACGAATATTTTCATTTCATTCATAAATGTGCTCACAAGCTTACAGATTTATTTTATTATTTATATTAGTTTAAGTATTAGATTTTTTTTCATTTTAGCTATTGTCAAATTAGATGTAGTTTTTGTCCATAGTTTAGTGGTTATCACTTTAGCTTACCACGCTAAAGAGGCCCGGTTCGATTACGGGCTGAACCATGTAGTTTGCAATTCACAAATGTTGACAATATTTAGATTTGTTTAGAATAGAAATTTTTATTCATAATTCTTTCCAAGATCTGCTGCTTAAATATTAGTTTTGATGTATTGATTATTATCATTTAAAGTAATCCTTAGCATTTTATAATTTCTCGGAAACGAGGTTCCGTAGTGTAGTGGTTATCACGTTCGCTTTACACGCCAAAGGTCCCCGGTTCGATCCCGGGCGGAACCATTTAAATTTTTTTGCATGTGTACGTTTTAAGCTTCCTTTTACATGGCAATGGTTATTTTACTGCCTGAACTGTGCTCACAATTTCAATGATTTTATTGATATTATACATTATGTTTAGTTTTTATATATTTATTTTAGCTAACGTCAAACACAACAGAGTGCGGTTCCGTAGTGTAATGGTTATCACGTTCGCTTAACACGCGAAAGGTCCCCGGTTCGATCCGGAACCATTTAATTTTTGTTTTGCATGTGTACATTTTACGCCTTAATTGAAACGAATATATTCATTTCATTTATAAATGTGCTCACAAGCTAACAGATTTTTGTTTATTATATATGTTAGTTTAAGTATTAGATTTCTTTTATTTTAGTTAACGTTAAATAAGTGGTAGTATTGTTCGGTAGTGTAGTGGTTATCACGTTCGTTTACACACGTGAAATTTTCTCGGTTTGATCCCGATCAGAGACAGTTCCATTTTGTTTTATATATCAATGGTTTTTACCTCCATTAAAATGATATTCTCATTTTATTGATTTAAATGTGCTCACATGCTACCATATATATTTAATTATATGCGTAATTTTTAATTATTTATTTTTTATTTCAGCTACCGTCAAGCACGATAGAGTACGGTTCCGTAGTGTAGTGGTTATCACGTTCGCTTCGCACGCGAAAGGTCCCCGGTTCGATCCCGGGCGGAACCATGTAATTTCTGTTTTGCAAGTGTACTTTATACGCCTTAATTTAAATGAATATTTTCATTTCAGTTATAAATGTGCTCACAAGCTAACAGATTTTTGTTTATTATATATGTTAGTTTAAGTATTAGATTTCTTTTATTTTAGTTAACTTTAAATAAGTGGTAGTATTGTTCCGTAGTGTAGTGGTTATCACGTTCGCTTACACACGTGAAATTTTCTCGGTTTGATCCCGAGCAGAGACAGTTCCATTTTGTTTTACATATCCATGGTTTTCACCTCCATTAAAATAATATTCTCATTTTATTGATTTAAATGTGCTCACATGCTACCAGATATATTTAATTATATACATTATTTTTAATAAATTTATTTTTTATTTCAGCTGCCATCAAGCATTGCAGAATACGGTTCCGTAGTGTAGTGGTTATCACGTTCGCTTAACACGCGAAAGGGCCCCGGTTCGATCCCGGGCGGAACCATGTAGTTTCTGTTTTGCAAGTGTACATTATACGCCTTAATTTAAATGAATATATTCATGTCATTTATAAATGTGCTCACAAGCTATCAGATTTTTGTTTATTATATATGTTAGTTTAAGTATTAGATTTCTTTTATTTTAGTTAACGTTAAATAAGTGGTAGTATTGTTCCGTAGTGTAGTGGTTATCACGTTCGCTTAACACGCGAAAGGTCCCCTGTTCGATCCCGGGCGGAACCATTTAATTTTTGGTTTTTCATGTCCATATTTCAAGCCTTAATTGAAACGAATATATTCATTTCATTTATATATGTGCGCACAAGCTAACAGATTTTTGTTTATTATATATGTTAGTTTAAGTATTAGATTTCTTTTATTTTTGTTAACGTTAAATAAATGGTAGTATTGTTCCGTAGTGTAGTGGTTATCACTTTCGCTTTACACGCCAAAGGTCCCCGGTTCGATCCCGGGCGGAACCATTTAAATTTTTTTGCATGTGTACGTTTTAGGCTTCCTTTTACATGGCAATGGTTATTTTACTGCCTGAACTGTGCTCACAATTTCAATGATTTTATTGATATTATACATTATGTTTAGTTTTTATATATTTTATTTAGCTACCGTCAAGCACTCTAGAATACGGTTCCGTAGTGTAGTGGTTATCACGTTCGCTTCACACGCGAAAGGTCCCCGGTTCGATCCCGGGCGGAACCATGTAATTTCTGTTTCGCAAGTGTACATTATACGCCTTAATTTAAATTAATATTTTCATTTCATTTATAAATGTGCTCACAAGCTAACAGATTTTTGTTTATTATATATGTTAGTTTAAGTATTAGATTTCTTTTATTTTAGTTAACGTTAAATAAGTGGTAGTATTGTTCCGTAGTGTAGTGGTTATCACGTTCGCTTACACACGTGAAATTTTCTCGGTTTGATCTCGATCAGAGACAGTTCCATTTTGTTTTATATATCAATGGTTTTCACCTCCATTAAAATGATATTCTCATTTTATTGATTTAAATGTGCTCACATGCTACCATATATATTTAATTATATACGTAATTTTTAATTATTTATTTTTTATTTTCCGTCAAGCACGATAGAGTACGGATCCGTAGTGTAGTGGTTATCACGTTCGCTTAACACGCGAAAGGTCCCCTGTTCGATCCCGGGCGGAACCATGTAATTTCTGTTTTGCAAGTGTACATTATACGCCTTAATTTAAATGAATATTTTCATGTCATTTATAAATGTGCTCACAAGCTATCAGATTTATTTTATTATATATGTTAGTTTAATTATTAGTTTTTTTTTTTTTTTAGCTTTTGTCAAATTAGATGTAGTTTTTGTCCATAGTTTAGTGGTTATCACTTTAGCTTACCACGCTAAAGAGGCCCGGTTCGATTAAGGGCTGAACCATGTAGTTTGCAATTCACAACTGTTGACAATATTTAGATTTGTTTAGAATAGAAATTTTTATTCATAATTCTTTCCAAGATCTGCTGCTTAAATATTAGTTTTGATGTATTGATTATTATCATTTAAAGTTAATCCTTAGCATTTTATAATTTCTTGGAAAACGAGGTTCCGTAGTGTAGTGGTTATCACGTTCGCTTTACACGCCAAAGGTCCCCGGTTCGATCCCGGGCGGAACCATTTAAATTTTTTTGCATGTGTACGTTTTAAGCTTCCTCTTACATGGTAATGGTTATTTTACTGCCTGAACTGTGCTCACAATTTCAATGATTTTATTGATATTATACATTATGTTTAGTTTTTATATATTTATTTTAGCTAACGTCAAACACAACAGAGTGCGGTTCCGTAGTGTAGTGGTTATCACGTTCGCTTAACACGCGAAAGGTCCCCGGTTCGATCCCGGGTGGAACCATTTAATTTTTGTTTTGCATGTGTACATTTTACGCCTTAATTGAAACGAATATATTCATTTCATTTATAAATGTGCTCACAAGCTAACAGATTTTTGTTTATTATATATGTTAGTTTAAGTATTAGATTTCTTTTATTTTTGTTAACGTTAAATAAATGGTAGTATTGTTCCGTAGTGTAGTGGTTATCACGTTCGCTTAACACGTGAAAGGTCCCCGGTTCGATCCCGGGCGGAACCATGTAATTCCTGTTTTGCAAGTGTACGTTATACGCCTTAATTTAAATGAATATTTTCATGTCATTTATAAATGTGCTCACAAGCTATCAGATTTATTTTATTATATATGTTAGTTTAATTATTAGTTGTTTTTTTTTTTTAGCTTTTGTCAAATTAGATGTAGTTTTTGTCCATAGTTTAGTGGTTATCACTTTAGCTTACCACGCTAAAGAGGCCCGGTTCGATTAAGGGCTGAACCATGTAGTTTGCAATTCACAACTGTTGACAATATTTAGATTTGTTTGGAATAGAAATTTTTATTCATAATTCTTTCCAAGATCTGCTGCTTAAATATTAGTTTTGATGTATTGATTATTATCATTTAAAGTCAATCCTTAGCATTTTATAATTTCTTGGAAAACGAGGTTCCGTAGTGTAGTGGTTATCACGTTCGCTTTACACGCCAAAGGTCCCCGGTTCGATCCCGGGCGGGACCATTTAAATTTTTTTGCATGTGTACGTTTTAAGCTTCCTTTTACATGGTAATGGTTATTTTACTGCCTGAACTGTGCTCACAATTTCAATGATTTTATTGATATTATACATTATGTTTAGTTTTTATATATTTATTTTAGCTAACGTCAAACACAACAGAGTGCGGTTCCGTAGTGTAGTGGTTATCACGTTCGCTTAACACGCGAAAGGTCCCCAGTTCGATCCCGGGTGGAACCATTTAATTTTTGTTTTGCATGTGTACATTTTACGCCTTAAATGAAACGAATATATTCATTTCATTTATAAATGTGCTCACAAGCTAACAGATTTTTGTTTATTATACATGTTAGTTTAAGTATTAGATTTCTTTTATTTTTGTTAACGTTAAATAAATGGTAGTATTGTTCCGTAGTGTAGTGGTTATCACGTTCGCTTACACACGTGAAATTTTCTCGGTTTGATCCCGAACAGAGACAGTTCCATTTTGTTTTATATATCAATGGTTTTCACCTCCATTAAAATGATATTCTCATTTTATTGATTTAAATGTGCTCACATGCTACCATATATATTTAATTATATACGTAATTTTTAATTATTTATTTTTTATTTCAGCTACCGTCAAGCACTCTAGAATACGGTTCCGTAGTGTAGTGGTTATCACGTTCGCTTCACACGCGAAAGGTCCCTGGTTCAATCCCGGGCGGAACCATGTAATTTCTGTTTCGCAAGTGTACATTATACGCCTTAATTTAAATTAATATTTTCATTTCATTTATAAATGTGCTCACAAGCTAACAGATTTTTGTTTATTATATATGTTAGTTTAAGTATTAGATTTCTTTTATTTTAGTTAACTTTAAATAAGTGGTAGTATTTTCCGTAGTGTAGTGGTTATCACGTTCGTTTACACACGTGAAATTTTCTCGGTTTGATCCCGATCAGAGACAGTTCCATTTTGTTTTATATATCAATGGTTTTCACCTCCATTAAAATGATATTCTCATTTTATTGATTTAAATGTGCTCACATGCTACCATATATATTTAATTATATACGTAATTTTTAATTATTTATTTTTTATTTCAGCTACCGTCAAGCATGATAGAGTACGGTTCCGTAGTGTAGTGGTTATCACGTTCGCTTCGCACGCGAAAGGTCCCCGGTTCGACCCCGGGCGGAACCATGTAAATTCTGTTTTGCAAGTGTACATTAGACGCCTTAATTTAAATGAATATTTTCATGTCATTTATAAATGTGCTCACAAGCTATCAGATTTATTTTATTATATATGTTAGTTTAATTATTAGTTTTTTTTTTTTTTAGCTTTTGTCAAATTAGATGTAGTTTTTGTCCATAGTTTAGTGGTTATCACTTTAGCTTACCACGCTGAAGAGGCCCGGTTCGATTACGGGCTGAACCATGTAGTTTGCAATTCACAACTGTTGACAATATTTAGATTTGTTTAGAATAGAAATTTTTATTCATAATTCTTTCCAAGATCTGCTGCTTAAATATTAGTTTTGATGTATTGATTATTATCATTTAAAGTTAATCCTTAGCATTTTATAATTTCTTGGACACGAGGTTCCGAAGTGTAGTGGTTATCACGTTCGCTTTACACGCCAAAGGTCCCCGGTTCGATCCCGGGCGGAACCATTTAAATTTTTTTGCATGTGTACGTTTTAGGCTTCCTTTTACATGGCAATGGTTATTTTACTGCCTGAACTGTGCTCACAATTTCAATGATTTTATTGATATTATACATTATGTTTAGTTTTTATATATTTTATTTAGCTAACGTCAAACACAACAGAGTACGGTTCCGTAGTGTAGAGGTAATCACGTTCGCTTAACACGCGAAAGGTACCCGGTTCGATCCCGGGTGGAACCATTTAATTTTTGTTTTGCATGTGTACATTTTACGCCTTAATTAAAACGAATATTTTCATTTCATTCATAAATGTGCTCACAAGCTTACAGATTTATTTTATTATTTATATTAGTTTAAGTATTATATTTTTTTTCATTTTAGCTAACGTTAAATAAGTGGTAGTATTTTTCCGTAGTGTAGTGGTTATCACGTTCGCGTAACACGTGAAATTTTCTCGGTTTGATCCCGAGCAGAGACAGTTCCATTTTGTTTTACATATCCATGGTTTTCACCTCCATTAAAATAATATTCTCATTTTATTGATTTAAATATGCTCACATGCTACCAGATATATTTAATTATATACGTAATTTTTAATTATTTATTTTTTTATTTCAGCTACCGTCAAGCACTCTAGAATACGGTTCCGTAGTGTAGTGGTTATCACGTTCGCTTCACACGCAAAAGGTCCCCGGTTCGATCCCGGGCGGAACCATGTAATTTCTGTTTCGCAAGTGTACATTATACGCCTTAATTTAAATTAATATTTTCATTTCATTTATAAATGTGCTCACAAGCTAACAGATTTTTGTTTATTATATATGTTAGTTTAAGTATTGGATTTCTTTTATTTTTGTTAACGTTAAATAAATGGTAGTATTGTTCCGTAGTGTAGTGGTTATCACGTTCGCGTAACACGTGAAATTTTCTCGGTTTGATCCCGAGCAGAGACAGTTCCATTTTGTTTTACATATCAATGGTTTTCACCTCCATTAAAATAATATTCTCATTTTATTGATTTAAATGTGCTCACATGCTACCAGATATATTTAATTATATACATTATTTTTAATAAATTTATTTTTTATTTCAGCTGCCATAGAGCACTTCAGAATACGGTTCCGTAGTGTAGTGGTTATCACGTTCGCTTCACACGCGAAAGGTCCCCGGTTCGATCCCGGGCGGAACCATGTAATTCCTGTTTTGCGAGTGTACACTATACGCCTTAATTTAAATGAATATTTTCATTTCATTTATAAATGTGCTCACAAGCTAACAGATTTTTGTTTATTATATATGTTAGTTTAAGTATTAGATTTCTTTTATTTTAGTTAACGTTAAATAAGTGGTAGTATTGTTCCGTAGTGTAGTGGTTATCACGTTCGCTTACACACGTGAAGTTTTCTCGGTTTGATCCCGAACAGAGACAGTTCCATTTTGTTTTATATATCAATGGTTTTCACCTCCATTAAAATGAAATTCTCATTTTATTGATTTAAATGTGCTCACATGCTACCAGATATATTTAATTATATACGTAATTTTTAATTATTTATTTTTTATTTCAGCTACCGTCAAGCACTTAAGAATACGGTTCCGTAGTGTAGTGGTTATCACGTTCGCTTAACACGCGAAAGGTCCCCTGTTCAAACCCTGGCGGAACCATTTAATTTTTGGTTTTTCATGTCCATATTTCAAGCCTTAATTGAAACGAATATATTCATTTCATTTATAAATGTGCTCACAAGCTAACAGATTTTTGTTTATTATATATGTTAGTTTAAGTATTAGATTTCCTTTATTTTAGTTAACGTTAAATAAGTGGTAGTATTGTTCCGTAGATTAGTGGTTATCAAGTTCGCTTACACACGTGAAATTTTCTCGGTTTGATCCCGAGCAGAGACAGTTCCATTTTGTTTTACATATCAATGGTTTTCAACTCCATTAAAATGATATTCTCATTTTATTGAATTAAATGGGCTCACATGCTACCAGATATATTTAATTATATACGTATTTTTTAATTATTTATTTTTTATTTCAGCTACCGTCAAGCACGATAGAGTACGGTTCCGTTGTGTAGTGGTTATCACGTTCGCTTCACACGCGAAAGGTCCCCGGTTCGACCCCGGGCGGAACCATGTAATTTATGTTTTGCAAGTGTACATTATACGCCTTAGATTAAATGAATATTTTCATGTCATTTATAAATGTGCTCACAAGCTATCAGATTTATTTTATTATATATGTTAGTTTAATTATTAGTTTTTTTTTTTTAGCTTTTGTCCATAGTTTAGTGGTTATCACTTTAGCTTACCACGCTAAAGAGGCCCGGTTCGATTACGGGCTGAACCATGTAGTTTGCAATTCACAACTGTTGACAATATTTAGATTTGTTTAGAATAGAAATTTTTATTCATAATTCTTTCCAAGATCTGCTGCTTAAATATTAGTTTTGATGTATTGATTATTATCATTTAAAGTTAATCCTTAGCATTTTATAATTTCTTGGAAAACGAGGTTCCGTAGTGTAGTGGTTATCACGTTCGCTTTACACGCCAAAGGTCCCCGGTTCGATCCCGGGCGGAACCATTTAAATTTTTTTGCATGTGTACGTTTTAAGCTTCCTTTTACATGGCAATGGTTATTTTACTGCCTGAACTGTGCTCACAATTTCAATGATTTTATTGATATTATACATTATGTTTAGTTTTTATATATTTATTTTAGCTAACGTCAAACACAACAAAGTGCGGTTCCGTAGTGTAGTGGTTATCACGTTCGCTTAACACGCGAAAGGTCCCCGGTTCGATCCCGGGTGGAACCATTTAATTTTTGTTTTGCATGTGTACATTTTACGCCTTAATTGAAACGAATATATTCATTTCATTTATAAATGTGCTCACAAGCTAACAGATTTTTGTTTATTATATATGTTAGTTTAAGTATTAGATTTCTTTTATTTTTGTTAACGTTAAATAAATGGTAGTATTGTTCCGTAGTGTAGTGGTTATCACGTTCGCTTACACACGTGAAATTTTCTCGGTTTGATCCCGAACAGAGACAGTTCCATTTTGTTTTATATATCAAAGGTTTTCACCTCCATTAAAATGATATTCTCATTTTATTGATTTAAATATGCTCACATGCTACCAGATATATTTAATTATATACTTAATTTTTAATTATTTATTTTTTTATTTCAGCTACCGTCAAGCACCCTAGAATACGGTTCCGTAGTGTAGTGGTTATCACGTTCGCTTCACTCGCGAAAGGTCCCCGGTTCGAATCCGGGCGGAACCATGTAATTTCTGTTTCGCAAGTGTACATTATACGCCTTAATTAAAATTAATATTTTCATTTCATTTATAAATGTGCTCACAAGCTAACAGATTTTTGTTTATTATATATGTTAGTTTAAGTATTAGATTTCTTTTATTTTAGTTAACGTAAATAAGTGGTAGTATTGTTCCGTAGTGTAGTGGTTATCACGTTCGCTTACACACGTGAAATTTTCTCGGTTTGATCCCGATCAGAGACAGTTCCATTTTGTTTTATATATCAATGGTTTTCACCTCCATTAAAATGATATTCTCATTTTATTGATTTAAATGTGCTCACATGCTACCATATATATTTAATTATATACGTAATTTTTAATTATTTATTTTTTATTTCAGCTACCGTCAAGCACGATAGAGTACGGTTCCGTAGTGTAGTGGTTATCACGTTCGCTTAACACGCGAAAGGTCCCCTGTTCGATCCCGGGCGGAACCATGTAATTTCTGTTTTGCAAGTGTACATTATACGCCTTAATTTAAATGAATATTTTCATGTCATTTATAAATGTGCTCACAAGCTATCAGATTTATTTTATTATATATGTTAGTTTAATTATTAGTTTTTTTTTTTTTTTTAGCTTTTGTCAAATTAGATGTAGTTTTTGTCCATAGTTTAGTGGTTATCACTTTAGCTTACCACGCTGAAGAGGCCCGGTTCGATTACGGGCTGAACCATGTAGTTTGCAATTCACAACTGTTGACAATATTTAGATTTGTTTAGAATAGAAATTTTTATTCATAATTCTTTCCAAGATCTGCTGCTTAAATATTAGTTTTGATGTATTGATTATTATCATTTAAAGTTAATCGTTAGCATTTTATAATTTGTTGGACACGAGGTTCCGTAGTGTAGTGGTTATCACGTTCGCTTTACACGCCAAAGGTCCCCGGTTCGATCCCGGGCAGAACCATTTAAATTTTTTTGCATGTGTACGTTTAAGGCTTCCTTTTACATGGCAATGGTTATTTTACTGCCTGAACTGTGCTCACAATTTCAATGATTTTATTGATATTATACATTATGTTTAGTTTTTATATATTTTATTTAGCTAACGTCAAACACAACAGAGTACGGTTCCGTAGTGTAGAGGTAATCACGTTCGCTTAACACGCGAAAGGTCCCCAGTTCGATCCCGGGTGGAACCATTTAATTTTTGTTTTGCATGTGTACATTTTACGCCTTAATTGAAACGAATATTTTCATTTCATTCATAAATGTGCTCACAAGCTAAGAGATTTTTGTTTATTATATATGTTAGTTTAAGTATTAGATTTCTTTTATTTTTGTTAACGTTAAATAAATGGTAGTATTGTTCCGTAGTGTAGTGGTTATCAAGTTCGCGTAACACGTGAAATTTTCTCGGTTTGATCCCGAGCAGAGACAGTTCCATTTTGTTTTACATATCAATGGTTTTCACCTCCATTAAAATAATATTCTCATTTTATTGATTTAAATGTGCTCACATGCTACCAGATATATTTAATTATATACATTATTTTTAATAAATTTATTTTTTATTTCAGCTGCCATAGAGCACTTCAGAATACGGTTCCGTAGTGTAGTGGTTATCACGTTCGCTTCACACGCGAAAGGTCCCCGGTTCGATCCCTGGCGGAACCATGTAATTCCTGTTTTGCGAGTGTACACTATACGCCTTAATTTAAATGAATATTTTCATTTCATTTATAAATGTGCTCACAAGCTAACAGATTTTTGTTTAATATATATGTTAGTTTAAGTATTAGATTTCTTTTATTTTAGTTAACGTTAAATAAGTGGTAGTATTGTTCCGTAGTGTAGTGGTTATCACGTTCGCTTACACACGTGAAATTTTCTCGGTTTGATCCCGAACAGAGACAGTTCCATTTTGTTTTATATATCAATGGTTTTCACCTCCATTAAAATGATATTCTCATTTTATTGATTTAAATGTGCTCACATGCTACCAGATATATTTAATTATATACGTAATTTTTAATTATTTATTTTTTATTTCAGCTACCGTCAAGCACTTAAGAATACGGTTCCGTAGTGTAGTGGTTATCACGTTCGCTTAACACGCGAAAGGTCCCCTGTTCAAACCCTGGCGGAACCATTTAATTTTTGGTTTTTCATGTCCATATTTCAAGCCTTAATTGAAACGAATATATTCATTTCATTTATAAATGTGCTCACAAGCTAACAGATTTTTGTTTATTATATATGTTAGTTTAAGTATTAGATTTCCTTTATTTTAGTTAACGTTAAATAAGTGGTAGTATTGTTCCGTAGATTAGTGGTTATCAAGTTCGCTTACACACGTGAAATTTTCTCGGTTTGATCCCGAACAGAGACAGTTCCATTTTGTTTTATATATCAATAGTTTTCACCTCCATTAAAATGATATTCTCATTTCATTGATTTAAATGTGCTCACATGCTACCATATATATTTAATTATATACGTAATTTTTAATTATTTATTTTTTTATTTCAGCTACCGTCAAGCACTCTAAAATACGGTTCGTAGTGTAGTGGTTATCACGTTCGCTTACAAACGTGAAATTTTCTCGGTTTGATCCCGATCAGAGACGGTTCCATTTTGTTTTATATATCAATGGTTTTCACCTCCATTAAAATGATATTCTCATTTTATTGATTTAAATGTGCTCACATGCTACCATATATATTTAATTATATACGTAATTTTTAATTATTTATTTTTTTATTTCAGCTACCGTCAAGCACTCTAGAATACGGTTCCGTAGTGTAGTGGTTATCACGTTCGTTTCACACACGAAGGGTCCCTGGTTCGATCCCGGGCGGAACCATGTAATTTCTGTTTTGCAAGTGTACATTATACGCCTTAATTTAAATGAATATTTTCATGTCATTTATAAATGTGCTCACAAGCTATCAGATTTATTTTATTATATATAATAGTTTAATTATTAGTTTTTTTTTTTTTTTTTAGCTTTTGTCAAATTAGATGTAGTTTTTGTCCATAGTTTAGTGGTTATCACTTTAGCTTACCACGCTGAAGAGGCCCGGTTCGATTACGGGCTGAACCATGTAGTTTTCAATTCACAACTGTTGACAATATTTAGATTTGT
This sequence comes from Linyphia triangularis, assembly GCA_963978545.1. Taxonomy (NCBI): domain Eukaryota; kingdom Metazoa; phylum Arthropoda; class Arachnida; order Araneae; family Linyphiidae; genus Linyphia; species Linyphia triangularis. The sequence goes on from OZ021729.1 coordinate 40,690,188, forward strand.
TTAGAATAGAAATTTTTATTCATAATTCTTTCAAAGATCTGCTGCTTAAATATTAGTTTTGATGTATTGATTATTATCATTTAAAGTTAATCCTTAGCATTTTATAATTTGTTGGACACGAGGTTCCGTAGTGTAGTGGTTATCACGTTCGCTTTACACGCGAAAGGTCCCCGGTTCGATCCCGGGTGGAACCATTTAATTTTTGTTTTGCATGTGTACATTTTACGCCTTAATTGAAACGAATATTTTCATTTCATTCATAAATGTGCTCACAAGCTTACAGATTTATTTTATTATTTATATTAGTTTAAGTATTAGATTTTTTTTTTCATTTTAGCTAACGTTAAATAAGTGGTAGTATTTTTCCGTAGTGTAGTAGTTATCACGTTCGCGTAATACGTGAAATTTTCTCGGTTTGATCCCGAGCAGAGACAGTTCCATTTTGTTTTACATATCAATGGTTTTCACCTCCATTAAAATAATATTCTCATTTTATTGATTTAAATGTGCTCACATGCTACCAGATATATTTAATTATATACATTATTTTTAATAAATTTATTTTTTATTTCAGCTGCCATCAAGCACTTCAGAATACGGTTCCGTAGTGTAGTGGTTATCACGTTCGCTTCACACGCGAAAGGTCCCTGGTTCGATCCCGGGCGGAACCATGTAATTTCTGTTTTGCAAGTGTACACTATACGCCTTAATTTAAATGAATATTTTCATTTCATTTATAAATGTGCTCACAAGCTAACAGATTTTTGTTTATTATATATGTTAGTTTAAGTATTAGATTTCTTTTATTTTAGTTAACGTTAAATAAGTGGTAGTATTGTTCCGTAGTGTAGTGGTTATCACGTTCGCTTACACACGTGAAATTTTCTCGGTTTGATCCCGAGCAGAGACAGTTCCATTTTGTTTTACATATCAATGGTTTTCACCTCCATTAAAATGATATTCTCATTTTATTGATTTAAATGTGCTCACATGCTACCAGATATTATTAATTATATACGTAATTTGTAATTATTTATTTTTTTATTTCAGCTACCGTCAAGCACTCTAGAATACGGTTACGTAGTGTAGTGGTTATCACGTTCGCTTCACACGCGAAAGGTCCCCGTTTCGATCCCGGGCGGAACCATGTAATTTCTGTTTTGCAAGTGTACATTATACGCCTTAATTTAAATGAATATTTTCATGTCATTTATAAATGTACTCACAAGCTATCAGATTTATTTTATTTTATATGTTAGTTTAATTATTAGTTTTTTTTTTTTTTAGCTTTTGTCAAATTAAATGTAGTTTTTGTCCATAGTTTAGTGGTTATCACTTTAGCTTACCACGCTAAAGAGGCCCGTTTCGATTACGGGCTAAACCATGTAGTTTTCAATTCACAACTGTTGACAATATTTAGATTTGTTTAGAATAGAAATTTTTATTCATAATTCTTTCCAAGATCTGCTGCTTAAATATTAGTTTTGATGTATTGATTATTATCATTTAAAGTTAATCCTTAGCATTTTATAATTTGTTGGACACGAGGTTCCGTAGTGTAGTGGTTATCACGTTCGCTTTACACGCGAAAGGTCCCCGGTTCGATCCCGGGTGGATCCATTTAATTTTTGTTTTGCATGTGTACATTTTACGCCTTAATTGAAACGAATATTTTCATTTCATTCATAAATGTGCTCACAAGCTTACAGATTTATTTTACTATTTATATTAGTTTAAGTATTAGATTTTTTTTCATTTTAGCTAACGTTAAATAAGTGGTAGTATTTTTCCGTAGTGTAGTGGTTATCACGTTAGCGTAACACGTGAAATTTTCTCGGTTTGATCCCGAGCAGAGACAGTTCCATTTTGTTTTACATATCAATGGTTTTCACCTCCATTAAAATAATATTCTCATTTTATTGATTTAAATGTGCTCACATGCTACCAGATATATTTAATTATATACATTATTTTTAATAAATTTATTTTTTATTTCAGCTGCCATCAAGCACTTCAAAATACGGTTCCGTAGTGTAGTGGTTATCACGTTCGCTTCACACGCGAAAGGTCCCCGGTTCGATCCCGGGCGGAACCATGTAATTTCTGTTTTGCAAGTGTACACTATACGCCTTAATTTAAATGAATATTTTCATTTCATTTATAAATGTGCTCACAAGCTAACAGATTTTTGTTTATTATATATGTTAGTTTAAGTATTAGATTTCTTTTATTTTAGTTAACGTTAAATAAGTGGTAGTATTGTTCCGTAGATTAGTGGTTATCAAGTTCGCTTACACACGTGAAATTTTCTCGGTTTGATCCCGAGCAGAGACAGTTCCATTTTGTTTTACATATCAATGGTTTTCACCTCCATTAAAATGATATTCTCATTTTATTGAATTAAATGGGCTCACATGCTACCAGATATATTTAATTATATACGTAATTTTTAATTATTTATTTTTTATTTCAGCTACCGTCAAGCACGATAGAGTACGGTTCCGTAGTGTAGAGGTTATCACGTTCGCTTAACACGCGAAAGGTCCCCTGTTCGATCCCTGGCGGAACCATTTAATTTTTGGTTTTTCATGTCCATATTTCAAGCCTTAATTGAAACGAATATATTCATTTTATTTATAAATGTGCTCACAAGCTAACAGATTTTTGTTTATTATATATGTTAGTTTAAGTATTAGATTTCCTTTATTTTAGTTAACGTTAAATAAGTGGTAGTATTGTTCCGTAGATTAGTGGTTATCAAGTTCGCTTACACACGTGAAATTTTCTCGGTTTGATCCCGAGCAGAGACAGTTCCATTTTGTTTTACATATCAATGGTTTTCACCTCCATTAAAATAATATTCTCATTTTATTGATTTAAATGTGCTCACATGCTACCAGATATATTTAATTATATACATTATTTTTAATAAATTTATTTTTTATTTCAGCTGCCATCAAGCACTTCAAAATACGGTTCCGTAGTGTAGTGGTTATCACGTTCGCTTCACACGCGAAAGGTCCCCGGTTCGATCCCGGGCGGAACCATGTAATTTCTGTTTTGCAAGTGTACACTATACGCCTTAATTTAAATGAATATTTTCATTTCATTTATAAATGTGCTCACAAGCTAACAGATTTTTGTTTATTATATATGTTAGTTTAAGTATTAGATTTCCTTTATTTTAGTTAACGTTAAATAAGTGGTAGTATTGTTCCGTAGATTAGTGGTTATCAAGTTCGCTTACACACGTGAAATTTTCTCGGTTTGATCCCGAGCAGAGACAGTTCCATTTTGTTTTACATATCAATGGTTTTCACCTCCATTAAAATGATATTCTCATTTTATTGAATTAAATGGGCTCACATGCTACCAGATATATTTAATTATATACGTAATTTTTAATAATTTATTTTTTATTTCAGCTACCGTCAAGCACGATAGAGTACGGTTCCGTAGTGTAGTGGTTATCACTTTCGCTTAACACGCGAAAGGTCCCCGGTTCGATCCCGGGCGGAACCATGTAATTTCTGTTTTGCAAGTGTACATTATACGCCTTAATTTAAATGAATATTTTCATGTCATTTATAAATGTGCTCACAAGCTATCAGATTTATTTTATTATATATGTTAGTTTAATTATTAGTTTTTTTTTTTTTTAGCTTTTGTCAAATTAAATGTAGTTTTTGTCCATAGTTTAGTGGTTATCACTTTAGCTTACCACGCTAAAGAGGCCCGTTTCGATTACGGTCTGAACCATGTAGTTTTCAATTCACAACTGTTGACAATATTTAGATTTGTTTAGAATAGAAATTTTTATTCATAATTCTGTCCAAGATCTGCTGCTTAAATATTAGTTTTGATGTATTGATTATTATCATTTAAAGTTAATCCTTAGCATTTTATAATTTCGTGGACACGAGGTTCCGTAGTGTAGTGGTTATCACGTTCGCTTTACACGCAAAAGGTCCCCGGTTCGATCCCGGGCGGAACCATTTAAATTTTTTTGCATGTGTACGTTTTAGGCTTCCTTTTACATGGCAATGGTTATTTTACTGCCTGAACTGTGCTCACAATTTCAATAATTTTATTGATATTATACATTATGTTTAGTTTTTATATATTTATTTTAGCTAACGTCAAACACAACAGAGTGCGGTTCCGTAGTGTAGTGGTTATCACGTTCCCTTAACACGCGAAAGGTCCCCTGTTCGATCCCGGGTGGAACCATTTAATTTTTGTTTTGCATGTGTACATTTTACGCCTTAGTTGAAACGAATATATTCATTTCATTTATAAATGTGCTCACAAGCTAACAGATTTTTGTTTATTATATATGTTAGTTTAAGTATTAGATTTCTTTTATTTTTGTTAACGTTAAATAAATGGTAGTATTGTTCCGTAGTGTAGTGGTTATCACGTTCGCTTACACACGTGAAATTTTCTCCGTTTGATCCCGAACAGAGACAGTTCCATTTTGTTTTATATATCAATGGTTTTCTCCTCCATTAAAATGATATTCTCATTTTATTGATTTAAATATGCTCACATGCTACCAGATATATTTAATTATATACGTAATTTTTAATTATTTATTTTTTTATTTCAGCTACCGTCAAGCACTCTAGAAAACGGTTCCGTAGTGTAGTGGTTATCACGTTCGCTTCACACGCGAAAGGTCCCCGGTTCGATCCCGGGCGAAACCATGTAATTTCTGTTTCGCAAGTGTACATTATACGCCTTAATTTAAATTAATATTTTCATTTCATTTATAAATGTGCTCACAAGCTAACAGATTTTTGTTTATTATATATGTTAGTTTAAGTATTAGATTTCTTTTATTTTAGTTAACATTAAATAAGTGGTAGTATTGTTCCGTAGTGTAGTGGTTATCACGTTCGCTTACACACGTGAAATTTTCTCGGTTTGATCCCGATCAGAGACGGTTCCATTTTGTTTTATATATCAATGGTTTTCACCTCCATTAAAATGATATTCTCATTTTATTGATTTAAATGTGCTCACATGCTACCATATATATTTAATTATATACGTAATTTTTAATTATTTATTTTTTATTTCAGCTACCGTCAAGCACGATAGAGTACGGTTCCGTAGTGTAGTGGTTATCACGTTCGCTTAACACGCGAAAGGTCCCCGGTTCGATCCCGGGCGGAAACATGTAATTTCTGTTTTGCAAGTGTACATTATACGCCTTAATTTAAATGAATATTTTCATGTCATTTATAAATGTGCTCACAAGCTATCAGATTTATTTTATTATATATGTTAGTTTAATTATTAGTTTTTTTTTTTTTTTAGCTTTTGTCAAATTAGATGTAGTTTTTGTCCATAGTTTAGTGGTTATCACTTTAGCTTACCACGCTGAAGAGGCCCGGTTCGATTACAGGCTGAACCATGTAGTTTTCAATTCACAACTGTTGACAATATTTAGATTTGTTTAGAATAGAAATTTTTATTCATAATTCTTTCCAAGATCTGCTGCTTAAATATTAGTTTTGATGTATTGATTATTATCATTTAAAGTTAATCCTTAGCATTTTATAATTTGTTGGACACGAGGTTCCGTAGTGTAGTGGTTATCACGTTCGCTTTACACGCCAAAGGTCCCCAGTTCGATCCCGGGCAGAACCATTTAAATTTTTTTGCATGTGTACGTTTAAGGCTTACTTTTACATGGCAATGGTTATTTTACTGCCTGAACTGTGCTCACAATTTCAATGATTTTATTGATATTATACATTATGTTTAGTTTTTATATATTTTATTTAGCTAACGTCAAACACAACAGAGTACGGTTCCGTAGTGTAGAGGTAATCACGTTCGCTTAACACGCGAAAGGTCCCCGGTTCGATCCCGGGTGGAACCATTTAATTTTTGTTTTGCATGTGTACATTTTACGCCTTAATTGAAACGAATATTTTCATTTCATTCATAAATGTGCTCACAAGCTAACAGATTTTTGTTTATTATATATGTTAGTTTAAGTATTAGATTTCTTTTATTTTTGTTAACGTTAAATAAATGGTAGTATTGTTCCGTAGTGTAGTGGTTATCACGTTCGCTTACACACGTGAAATTTTCTCGGTTTGATCCCGATCAGAGACAGTTCCATTTTGTTTTATATATCAATGGTTTTCACCTCCATTAAAATGATATTCTCATTTTATTGATTTAAATGTGCTCACATGCTACCAGATATATTTAATTATATACGTAATTTTTAATTATTTATTTTTTTATTTCAGCTACCGTCAAGCACTCTAGAATACGGTTCCGTAGTGTAGTGGTTATCACGTTCGCTTCACACGCGAAGGGTCCCCGGTTCGATCCCGGGCGGAACCATGTAATTTCTGTTTTCCGAGTGTACATTATACGCCTTAATTTAAATGAATATTTTCATGTCATTTATAAATGTGCTCACAAGCTATCAGATTTATTTTATTATATATGTTAGTTTAATTATTAGTTTTTTTTTAGCTTTTGTCAAATTAGATGTAGTTTTTGTCCATAGTTTAGTGGTTATCACTTTAGCTTACCACGCTGAAGAGGCCCGGTTCGATAACGGGCTGAACCATGTAGTTTTCAATTCACAACTGTTGACAATATTTAGATTTGTTTAGAATAGAAATTTTTATTCATAATTCTTTCCAAGATCTGCTGCTTAAATATTAGTTTTGATGTATTGGTTATTATCATTTAAAGTTAATCCTTAGCATTTTATAATTTCTTGGACACGAGGTTCCGTAGTGTAGTGGTTATCACGTTCGCTTTACACGCGAAAGGTCCCCGGTTCGATCCCGGGTGGAACCATTTAATTTTGGTTTTGCATGTGTACATTTTACGCCTTAATTGAAACGAATATTTTCATTTCATTCATAAATGTGCTCACAAGCTTAAAGATTTATTTTATTATTTATATTAGTTTAAGTATTAGATTTTTTTTTCATTTTAGCTAACGTTAAATAAGTGGTAGTAATGTTCCGTAGTGTAGTGGTTATCACGTACGCTTACACACGTGAAATTTTCTCGGTTTGATCCCGAGCAGAGACAGTTCCATTTTGTTTTACATATCCATGGTTTTCACCTCCATTAAAATAATATTCTCATTTTATTGATTTAAATGTGCTCACATGCTACCAGATATATTTAATTATATACATTATTTTTAATAAATTTATTTTTTATTTCAGCTGCCATCAAGCACTTCAGATTACGGTTCCGTAGTGTAGTGGTTATCACGTTCGCTTACACACGTGAAATTTTCTCGGTTTGATCCCGAGCAGAGACAGTTCCATTTTTTTTTACATATCAATGGTTTTCACCTCCATTAAAATGATATTCTCATTTTATTGAATTAAATGGGCTCACATGCTACCAGATATATTTAATTATATACGTAATTTTTAATTATTTATTTTTTATTTCAGCTACCGTCAAGCACGATAGAGTACGGTTCCGTTGTGTAGTGGTTATCACGTTCGCTTCACACGCGAAAGGTCCCCGGTTCGACCCCGGGCGGAACCATGTAATTTATGTTTTGCAAGTGTACATTATACGCCTTAATTTAAATGAATATTTTCATGTCATTTATAAATGTGCTCACAAGCTATCAGATTTATTTTATTATATATGTTAGTTTAATTATTAGTTTTTTTTTTTAGCTTTTGTAAATTAGATGTAGTTTTTGTCCATAGTTTAGTGGTTATCACTTTAGCTTACCACGCTAAAGAGGCCCGGTTCGATTACGGGCTGAACCATGTAGTTTGCAATTCACAACTGTTGACAATATTTAGATTTGTTTAGAATAGAAATTTTTATTCATAATTCTTTCCAAGATCTGCTGCTTAAATATTAGTTTTGATGTATTGATTATTATCATTTAAAGTTAATCCTTAGCATTTTACAATTTCTTGGAAAACGAGGTTCCGTAGTGTAGTGGTTATCACGTTCGCTTTACACGCCAAAGGTCCCCGGTTCGATCCCGGGCGGAACCATTTACATTTTTTTGCATGTGTACGTTTTAAGCTTCCTTTTACATGGCAATGGTTATTTTACTGCCTGAACTGTGCTCACAATTTCAATGATTTTATTGATATTATACATTATGTTTAATTTTTATATATTTATTTTAGCTAACGTCAAACACAACAGAGTGCGGTTCCGTAGTGTAGTGGTTATCACGTTCGCTTAACACGCGAAAGGTCCCCGGTTCGATCCCGGGTGGAACCATTTGATTTTTGTTTTGCATGTGTACATTTTACGCCTTAATTGAAACGAATATATTCATTTCATTTATAAATGTGCTCACAAGCTAACAGATTTTTGTTTATTATATATGTTAGTTTAAGTATTAGATTTCTTTCATTTTAGCTAACGTTAAATAAGTGGTAGTATTTTTCCGTAGTGTAGTGGTTATCACGTTCGCGTAACACGTGAAATTTTCTTGGTTTGATCCCGAGCAGAGACAGTTCCATTTTGTTTTACATATCAATGGTTTTCACCTCCATTAAAATAATATTCTCATTTTATTGATTTAAATGTGCTCACATGCTACCAGATATATTTAATTATATACATTATTTTTAATAAATTTATTTTTTATTTCAGCTGCCATCAAGCACTTCAGAATACGGTTCCGTAGTGTAGTGGTTATCACGTTCGCTTCACACGCGAAAGGTCCCCGGTTCGATCCCGGGCGGAACCATGTAATTTCTGTTTTGCAAGTGTACACTATACGCCTTAATTTAAATGAATATTTTCATTTCATTTATAAATGTGCTCACAAGCTAACAGATTTTTGTTTATTATATATGTTAGTTTAAGTATTAGATTTCTTTTATTTTAGTTAACGTTAAATAAGTGGTAGTATTGTTCCGTAGTGTAGTGGTTATCACGTTCGCTAACACACGTGAAATTTTCTCTTTTTAATCCCGAGCAGAGACAGTTCAATTTTGTTTTATATATCAATGGTTTTCTCCTCCATTAAAATGATATTCTCATTTTATTGATTTAAATGTGCTCACATGCTACCATATATATTTAATTATATACGTAATTTTTAATTATTTATTTTTTATTTCAGCTACCGTCAGGCACGATAGAGTACGGTTCCGTAGTGTAGTGGTTATCACGATCGCTTCACACGCGAAAGGTCCCCGTTTCGACCCCGGGCGGAACCATGTAATTTCTGTTTTGCAAGTGTACATTATACGCCTTAATTTAAATGAATATTTTCATGTCATTTATAAATGTGCTCACAAGCTATCAGATTTATTTTATTATATATGTTAGTTTAATTATTAGTTTTGTTTTTTTTTAGCTTTTGTCAAATTAATTGTAGTTTTTTTCCATAGTTTAGTGGTTATCACTTTAGCTTACCACGCAAAAGGTTCCCGGTTCGATCCCGGGCGGAACCATTTAAATTTTTTTGCATGTGTACATTTTACGCCTTAATTGAAACGAATATATTCATTTCATTTATAAATGTGCTCACAAGCTAACAGATTTTTGTTTATTATATATGTTAGTTTAAGTATTAGATTTCTTTTATTTTTGTTAACGTTAAATAAATGGTAGTATCGTTCCGTAGTGTAGTGTTTATCACGTTCGCTTACACACGTGAAATTTTCTCGGTTTGATCCCGAACAGAGACAGTTCCATTTTGTTTTATATATCAATGGTTTTCACCTCCATTAAAATGATATTCTCATTTTATTGATTTAAATGTGCTCACATGCTACCAGATATATTTAATTATATACGTAATTTTTAATTTTTTTTTTTTTTATTTCAGCTACCGTCAAGCACTCTAGAATACGGTTCCGTAGTGTAGTGGTTATCACGTTCGCTTCACACGCGAAAGGTCCCCGGTTCGATCCCGGGCGGAACCATGTAATTTCTGTTTCGCAAGTGTACATTATACGCCTTAATTTAAATGAATATTTTCATTTCATTTATAAATGTGCTCACAAGCTAACAGATTTTTGTTTATTATATATGTTAGTTTAAGTATTAGATTTCTTTTATTTTAGTTAACGTTAAATAAGTGGTAGTATTGTTCCGTAGTGTAGTGGTTATCACGTTCGCTTACACACGTGAAATTTTCTCGGTTTGATCCCGATCAGAGACAGTTCCATTTTGTTTTATATATCAATGGTTTTCACCTCCATTAAAATGATATTCTCATTTTATTGATTTAAATGTGCTCACATGCTACCATATATATTTAATTATATACGTAATTTATAATTATTTATTTTTTATTTCAGTTACCGTCAAGCACGATAGAGTACGGTTCCGTAGTGTAGTGGTTATCACGTTCGCATAACACGCGAAAGGTCCCCGGTTCGATCCCGGGCGGAACAAAGTAATTCCTGTTTTGCAAGTGTACATTATACGCCTTAATTTAAATGAATATTTTCATGTCATTCATAAATGTGCTCACAAGCTATCAGATTTATTTTATTATATATGTTAGTTTAATTATTAGTTTTTTTTTTTTTTTTTAGCTTTTGTCAAATTAGATGTAGTTTTTGTCCATAGTTTAGTGGTTATCATTTTAGCTTACCACGCTAAAGAGGCCCGGTTCGATTACGGGCTGAACCATATAGTTTGCAATTCACAACTGTTGACAATATTTAGATTTGTTTCGAATAGAAATTTTTATTCATAATTCTTTCCAAGATCTGCTGCTTAAATATTAGTTTTGATGTATTGATTATTATCATTAAAAGTTAATCCTTAGCATTTTATAATTTCCTGGACACGAGGTTCCGTAGTGTAGTGGTTATCACGTTCGCTTTGCACGACAAAGGTCCCCGGTTCGATCCCGGGCGGAACCATTTAAATTTGTTTGCATGTGTACGTTTTAGGCTTCCTTTTACATGGCAATGGTTATTTTACTGCCTGAACTGTGCTCACAATTTCAATGATTTTATTGATATTATACATTATGTTTAGTTTTTATATATTTATTTTAGCTAACGTCAAACACAACAGAGTGCGGTTTCGTAGTGTAGTGGTTATCACGTTCGCTTAACACGCGAAAGGTCCCTGGTTCGATCCCGGGTGGAACCATTTAATTTTTGTTTTGCATGTGTACATTTTACGCCTTAATTGAAACGAATATATTCATTTCATTTATAAATGTGCTCACAAGCTAACAGATTTTTGTTTATTATATATGTTAGTTTAAGTATTAGATTTCTTTTATTTTTGTTAACGTTAAATAAATGGTAGTATTGTTCCGTAGTGTAGTGGTTATCACGTTCGCTTACACACGTGAAATTTTCTCGGTTTGATCCCGAACAGAGACAGTTCCATTTTGTTTTATATATCAATGGTTTTCACCTCCATTAAAATGATATTCTCATTTTATTGATTTAAATGTGCTCACATGCTACCAGATATATTTAATTATATACGTAATTTTTAATTATTTATTTTTTTATTTCAGCTACCGTCAAGCACTCTAGAATACGGTTCCGTAGTGTAGTGGTTATCACGTTCGCTTCACACGCGAAAGGTCCCCGGTTCGATCCCGGGCGGAACCATGTAATTTCTGTTTTGCGAGTGTACATTATACGCCTTAATTTAAATGAATATTTTCATGTCATTTATAAATGTGCTCACAAGCTATCAGATTTATTTTATTATATATGTTAGTTTAATTATTAGTTTTTTTTTTCCTTTTGTCAAATTAGATGTAGTTTTTGTCCATAGTTTAGTGGTTATCACTTTAGCTTACCACGCTAAAGAGGCCCGGTTCGATTACGGGCTGAACCATGTAGTTTGCAATTCACAACTGTTGACAATATTTAGATTTGTTTAGAATAGAAATTTTTATTCATAATTCTTTCCAAGATCTGCTGCTTAAATATTACTTTTGATGTATTGATTATTATCATTTAAAGTTAATCCTTAGCATTTTATAATTTCTTGGAAACGAGGTTCCGTAGTGTAGTGGTTATCACGTTCGCTTTACACGCAAAAGGTCCCCGGTTCGATCCCGTCCGGAACCATTTAAATTTTTTTGCATGTGTACGTTTTAAGCTTCCTTTTACATGGCAATGGTTATTTTACTGCCTGAACTGTGCTCACAATTTCAATGATTTTATTGATATTATACATTATGTTTAGTTTTTATATATTTATTTTAGCTAACGTCAAACACAACAGAGTGCGGTTCCGTAGTGTAATGGTTATCACGTTCGCTTAACACGCGAAATGTCCCCGGTTCGATCCGGAACCATTTAATTTTTGTTTTGCATGTGTACATTTTACGCCTTAATTGAAACGAATATATTCATTTCATTTATAAATGTGCTCACAAGCTAACAGATTTTTGTTTATTATATATGTTAGTTTAATTATTAGTTTTTTTTTTTTTTAGCTTTTGTCAAATTAGATGTAGTTTTTGTCCATAGTTTAGTGGTTATCACTTTAGCTTACCATGCTGAAGAGGCCCGGTTCGATTACGGGCTTAACCATGTAGTTTTCAATTCACAACTGTTGACAATATTTAGATTTGTTTAGAATAGAAATTTTTATTCATAATTCTTTCCAAGATCTGCTGCTTAAATATTAGTTTTGATGTATTGATTATTATCATTTAAAGTTAATCCTTAGCATTTTATAATTTCCTGGACACGAGGTTCCGTAGTGTAGTGGTTATCACGTTCGCTTTGCACGACAAAGGTCCCCGGTTCGATCCCGGGCGGAACCATTTAAATTTTTTTGCATGTGTACGTTTTAGGCTTCCTTTTACATGGCAATGGTTATTTTACTGCCTGAACTGTGCTCACAATTTCAATGATTTTATTGATATTATACATTATGTTTAGTTTTTATATATTTATTTTAGCTAACGTCAAACACAACAGAGTGCGGTTTCGTAGTGTAGTGGTTATCACGTTCGCTTAACACGCGAAAGGTCCCTGGTTCGATCCCGGGTGGAACCATTTAATTTTTGTTTTGCATGTGTACATTTTACGCCTTAATTGAAACGAATATATTCCTTTCATTTATAAATGTGCTCACAAGCTAACAGATTTTTGTTTATTATATATGTTAGTTTAAGTATTAGATTTCTTTTATTTTTGTTAACGTTATATAAGTGGTAGTATTGTTCCGTAGATTAGTGGTTATCAAGTTCGCTTACACACGTGAAATTTTCTCGGTTTGATCCCGAGCAGAGACAGTTCCGTTTTGTTTTACATATCAATGGTTTTCACCTCCATTAAAATTATATTCTCATTTTATTGAATTAAATGGGCTCACATGCTACCAGATATATTTAATTATATACGTAATTTTTAATAATTTATTTTTTATTTCAGCTACCGTCAAGCACGATAGAGTACGGTTCCGTAGTGTAGTGGTTATCACGTTCGCTTAACACGCGAAAGGTCCCCGGTTCGATCCCGGGCGGAAGCATGTAATTTCTGTTTTCCAAGTGTACATTATACGCCTTAATTTAAATGAATATTTTCATGTCATTTATAAATGTGCTCACAAGCTATCAGATTTATTTTATTTTATATGTTAGTTTAATTATTAGTTGTTTTTTTTTTAGCTTTTGTCAAATTAGATGTAGTTTTTGTCCATAGTTTAGTGGTTATCACTTTAGCTTACCACGCTAAAGAGGCCCGGTTCGATTACGGGCTGAACCATGTAGTTTGCAATTCACAACTGTTGACAATATTTAGATTTGTTTCGAATAGAAATTTTTATTCATAATTCTTTCCAAGATCTGCTGCTTAAATATTAGTTTTGATGTATTGATTATTATCATTTAAAGTTAATCCTTAGCATTTTATAATTTCTTGAAAAACGAGGTTCCGTAGTGTAGTGGTTATCACGTTCGCTTTACACGCCAAAGGTCTCCGGTTCGATCCCGGGCGGAACCATTTAAATTTTTTTGCATGTGTACGTTTTAAGCTTCCTTTTACATGGCAATGGTTATTTTACTGCCTGAACTGTGCTCACAATTTCAATGATTTTATTGATATTATACATTATGTTTAGTTTTTATATATTTATTTTAGCTAACGTCAAACACAACAGAGTGCGGTTCCGTAGTGTAGTTGTTATCACGTTCGCTTAACACGCGAAAGGTCCCCGGTTCGATCCCGGGTGGAACCATTTAATTTTTGTTTTGCATGTGTACATTTTACGCCTTAATTGAAACGAATATATTCATTTCATTTATAAATGTGCTCACAAGCTAACAGATTTTTGTTTATTATATATGTTAGTTTAAGTATTAGATTTCTTTTATTTTTGTTAACGTTAAATAAATGGTAGTATTGTTCCGTAGTGTAGTGGTTATCACGTTCGCTTAACACGCGAAAGGTCCCCGGTTCGATCCCGGGTGGAACCATTTAATTTTTGTTTTGCATGTGTACATTTTACGCCTTAATTGAAACGAATATTTTCATTTCATTCATAAATGTGCTCACAAGCTTACAGATTTATTTTATTATTTATATTAGTTTAAATATTAGATTTTTTTTCATTTTAGCTAACGTTAAATAAGTGGTAGTATTTTTCCGTAGTGTAGTGGTTATCACGTTCGCGTAACACGTGAAATTTTCTCGATTTGATCCCGAGCAGAGACAGTTCCATTTTGTTTTACATATCCATGGTTTTCACCTCCATTAAAATAATATTCTCATTTTATTGATTTAAATGTGCTCACATGCTACCATATATATTTAATTATATACGTAATTTTTAATTATTTATTTTTTATTTCAGCTACCGTCAAGGACGATAGAGTACGGTTCCGTAGTGTATTGGTTATCACGTTCGCGTAACACGTGAAATTTTCTCGGTTTGAACCCGAGCAGAGACAGTTCCATTTTGTTTTACATATCCATGGTTTTCACCTCCATTAAAATAATATTCTCATTTTATTGATTTAAATGTGCTCACATGCTACCAGATTTATTTAATTATATACATTATTTTTAATAAATTTATTTTTTATTTCAGCTGCCATCAAGCACTGCAGAATACGTTTCCGTAGTGTAGTGGTTATCACGTTCGCTTAACACGCGAAAGGGCCCCGGTTCGATCCCGGGCGGAACCATTTAAATTTTTTTGCATGTGTACGTTTTAAGCTTCCTTTTACATGGCAATGGTTATTTTACTGCCTGAACTGTGCTCACAATTTCAATGATTTTATTGATATTATACATTATGTTTAGTTTTTATATATTTATTTTAGCTAACGTCAAACACAACAGAGTGCGGTTCCGTAGTGTAATGGTTATCACGTTAGCTTAACACGCGAAAGGTCCCCGGTTCGATCCCGTGTGGAACCATTTAATTTTTGTTTTGCATGTGTACATTTTACGCATTAATTGAAACGAATATATTCATTTCATTTATAAATGTGCTCACAAGCTAACAGATTTTTGTTTATTATATATGTTAGTTTAAGTATTAGAGTTCTTTTATTTTTGTTAACGTTAAATAAATGGTAGTATTGTTCCGTAGTGTAGTGGTTATCACGTTCGCTAACACACGTGAAATTTTCTCGGTTTGATCCCGATCAGAGACAGTTCCATTTTGTTTTATATATCAATGGTTTTCACCTCCATTAAAATGATATTCTCATTTTATTGATTTAAATGTGCTCACATGCTACCATATATATTTAATTATATACGTAATTTTTAATTATTTATTTTTTTATTTCAGCTACCGTCAAGCACTCTAGAATACGGTTCCGTAGTGTAGTGGTTATCACGTTCGCTTCACACGCGAAAGGTCCCCGGTTCGATCCCGGGCGGAACCATGTAATTTCTGTTTCGCAAGTGTACATTATACGCCTTAATTTAAATGAATATTTTCATTTCATTTATAAATGTGCTCACAAGCTAACAGATTTTTGTTTATTATATATGTTAGTTTAAGTATTAGATTTCTTTTATTTTAGTTAACGTTAAATAAGTGGTAGTATTGTTCCGTAGTGTAGTGGTTATCACGTTCGCTAACACACGTGAAATTTTCTCGGTTTGATCCCGATCAGAGACAGTTCCATTTTGTTTTATATATCAATGGTTTTCACCTCCATTAAAATGATATTCTCATTTTATTGATTTAAATGTGCTCACATGCTACCATATATATTTAATTATATACGTAATTTTTAATTATTTATTTTTTATTTCAGCTACCGTCAAGCACGAGAGAGTACGGTTCCGTAGTGTAGTGGTTATCACGTTCGCTTAACACGCGAAAGGTCCCCGGTTCGATCCCGGGCGGAACCATGTAATTTCTGTTTTGCAAGTGTACATTATACGCCTTAATTTAAATGAATATTTTCATGTCATTTATAAATGTGCTCACAAGCTATCAGATTTATTTTATTATATATGTTAGTTTAATTATTAGTTTTTTTTTTTTAGCTTTTTTCAAATTAGATGTAGTTTTTGTCCATAGTTTAGTGGTTATCACTTTAGATTACCACGCTAAAGAGGCCCGGTTCGATTACGGGCTGAACCATGTAGTTTGCAATTCACAACTGTTGACAATATTTAGATTTGTTTAGAATAGAAATTTTTATTCATAATTCTTTCCAAGATCTGCTGCTTAAATATTAGTTTTGATGTATTGATTATTATCATTTAAAGTTAATCCTTAGCATTTTATAATTTCTTGGAAACGAGGTTCCGTAGTGTAGTGGTTATCACGTTCGCTTTACACGCCAAAGGTCCCCGGTTCGATCCCGGGCGGAACCATTTAAATTTTTTTGCATGTGTACGTTTTAAGCTTCCTTTTACATGGCAATGGTTATTTTACTGCCTGAACTGTGCTCACAATTTCAATGATTTTATTGATATTATACATTATGTTTAGTTTTTATATATTTATTTTAGCTAACGTCAAACACAACAGAGTGCGGTTCCGTAGTGTAGTGGTTATCACGTTCGCTTAACACGCGAAAGGTCCCCGGTTCGATCCCGGGTGGAACCATTTAATTTTTGTTTTGCATGTGTACATTTTACGCCTTAATTGAAACGAATATATTCATTTCATTTATAAATGTGCTCACAAGCTAACAGATTTTTGTTTATTATATATGTTAGTTTAAGTATTAGATTTCTTTTATTTTTGTTAACGTTAAATAAATGGTAGTATTGTTCCGTAGTGTAGTGGTTATCACGTTCGCTTACACACGTGAAATTTTCTCGGTTTGATCCCGAACAGAGACAGTTCCATTTTGTTTTATATATCAATGGTTTTCACCTCCATTAAAATGATATTCTCATTTTATTGATTTAAATGTGCTCACATGCTACCAGATATATTTAATTATATACGTAATTTTTAATTATTTATTTTTTTATTTCAGCTACCGTCAAGCACTGTAGAATACGGTTCCGTAGTGTAGTGGTTATCACGTTCGCTTCACACGCAAAAGGTCCCCGGTTCGATCCCGGGCGGAACCATGTAATTTCTGTTTTGCAAGTGTACATTATACGCCTTAATTTAAATGAATATTTTCATTTCAGTTATAAATGTGAGTAGTAGTAAAATGCCGGTTCTGAGCCACGGCGGAGCACCGGAGTAGGGACGGGACGGGGCGTGGCCATGACGTCACCGGAAGTGGGCGTGGGCAATGACGGCATCGGATATGACGTCACAGGAAGTGATGTCACCGGATATGACGTCACAGGAAGTGGGCGTGGCCATGCCGTCACCGGAAGTGGGCGTGGTCAATGACGGCATCGGATATGACGTCACAGGAAGTGATGTCACCGGATATGACGTCACAGGAAGTGGGCGTGGCCATGACGTCATCGGAAGAAGAGCTGAGTTGTTTACTCCTGCTGCTGAGTTGAGTTTAGTTGTTTACCTCCTTCTGCTGTTTTAGTTTCGGTTTCATTATGAGCTTTAAATGTGTGACGTCACAGTGGGAATCGAGTGGGAATGACGTCATAATAAAGAAATATTTAATTTTACTTTAAGGCAATGGCAACAGTGGAAGCATGGTATCATGCGGAGCAGGGACTGATAGAGGACCGATGACGTCATTGCAATTGGAGTTGAGTTGTTTCCATCCTTCTGCTGTTTTAGTTTCGGTTTCATTATGAGCTTTAAATGTGTGACGTCACAGTGGGAATCGAGTGGGAATGACGTCATAATAAAGAAATATTTAATTTTACTTTAAGGCAATGGCAACAGTGGAAGCATGGTATCATGCGGAGCAGGGACTGATAGAGGACCGATGACGTCATTGCAATTGGAGTTGAGTTGTTTCCATCCTTCTGCTGTTTTAGTTTCGGTTTCATTATGAGCTTTTAATGTGTGACGTCACAGTGGGAATGACGTCATAATAAAGAAATATTTCATTTTACTTGTAAGGTGATGGCAACAGGGGTAATTAGATAACACGTGGAGGGACAGGATGGAACCGATGACGTCATTGCATTTGGAGTTGAGATATATCCCTCCTGCTCCAAAATGAAAACATTAACTCTATAAGTAAATGAATCATGATGTCACAGTTATAGTGACGTCATACGATTGTAAATATCTTAACATTTAGCTTTTAGAGGATGGCAACAGTCTACAGTTCTGTTTCAAGTTGATTTTAAGGCAGAGGGGTTGAGTTGTATAGCTCCTTCTTCTAAATGAAAACATTAAAGTTATAGGCTTTTTTGTGTGACGTCATAGTGGAAAATTCAATAAATTAAGCTTTTACTAGATGGCAATATGCTAAGTCTCTCCTGATTGGTTGGATTTTGTCACGTAATAAGAGCAGGTGACAGAATGAGTCATCCTGTTTGAACTTGTTGGAGCATGATATTGCTTGATGGTAAGAATCGAAGGACGCCGAGGGGATAAGCCAATCGGGTTTTACGCTAGAGGGCGGTTTTGGTTATCGACCAATAAGATTAGAGTAGATACGTTACTCACGGACTCGGTATCCAACGGAGATTTCATTCCTCTCCTGATTTTCTCAAGTGAAGTTGCTGTTTCTTCAAAGTTGTGCTTGAATATGATGTCTGATTTGAATATTGAACTCGTTCAAAGCTTTTACGATACTGCTAAATCGCAGCAGTTATTTAACGAGTTATTGAAGTACGAGTTTGAGAATCTTCAATTGAACTTTAATGGTAAAAGCTATATACCTCAGAGAAAAGTACTCGGTTTTGGCGACTATGGAGTTTCTTATTCCTTCTCCGGGACGAGTGTCTTCGCAAAACCATGGACCCCAACATTGCTGGATATGAAGAAGGACGTGGAAGCAAAAACTGGACAACAGTATAACTATGCTCTTCTTAACTTCTACCCTGATGGTCACGCTAAGATCTCAGCTCATAAGGATGACGAAAAAGACCTGGACCCAGCCTCTACCATTCCCACGCTATCCCTTGGAGCTACGAGAACCATGCAGTTTGCCCGATCAGAATTGCAGCCTCATAAAGTTCCCTTGAGCAGTGGGTCACTCTTCCTGATGAAACCACCCACCAATCACTTCTGGACCCACGAGATTCCTGCTGAAGTTAGTGTGACGACTCCTAGAATCAGCGTTACTTTCCGGAAAATTGTAAAGACTTCCCGTAAGCGATCCTTTGACGACACCATTCCAGATGACGATTGGATGACCCGTTTGTACGCCCCCGCAAAGAAGTTTAGTGAGTCCCTCAAAGAGTGGAACCTTGGGTTCGGATTTGTAGTGTCTCTTCATCAATATGACTCTCGCGTCTTCATTCACATGGATCAATATAGTGCACAAGGACAGAACTTTCACCCCACAAACCAAAAAATTGTGATGAACATGGAGACGTTCACTGACTTTCAGAATAAAATTCATCATGTGGATACCAAATATGCGACATCGAGTGTCATTTGTAACAATCAACTCATGGTCTTATCCTGTAAAGGTGAGCTTGTTTTAAAGCAACTTTATCAGTTTAAACTTAAAGAATCTTTTCTAAAGGTCGACTTTAATAATCTCATTAAAATTAATGAGTTGATTCCTGAAATATGTGAAACAATTAAAGAATGTCACTTATCTATTTTAAAAACTAAAATTCTTGAACATTGTGTACAAAATGTAAATATACCATCCAATGTTGACTTATTTCATGAATATGTATCAGCTTTAAGATGTGAAATTGAATCTAATGTTTTAAACTTGTTTCGCTGTAATGGATGAGCTATCAGTGATCTTTCGCAAGGAAATCATTCGTGTATGACTGTTTCATTTCATGATCAATCTTGGTCTGTTGGAGACGATGCTATATTTGTATTCAATGTAAAAAATGTCATTGAAACTTTGAGATGTAAAAATGTCATACAGTACTTTAACGAGGATTTTTTCAAAGTCATTTCTTGGAGTGCTTTGAAAGATCATTTAAAATTTTAAATAAAAATTGTTGAATTGAAAATTTTGTGTTTGTGTGATTTTCTTTTTATAAAATAAATTAAACATGTTTGAATAAGAGTACTTTATTGAATCATAAGTCTTCCCACTTTAAGGGTGGTTTTACATTCTGTCTTAACTTTCTTTGAATAATTTTTACAGGTGGAGTAAATAATTTCTTGTTTCCGATAAATTGCTTCGGAACATTTAATTCTTTTAAAACAGTATCAAATGAACTTTTTCGTGAAGCATTACTTCTATACATATAATTGAAAAAGTCGACAATGTTAGAGTTTGGTAATTTTTTTCCATGCAGTAACATTTCACCATTGGAATTCCACGATAAGATATTAGGTTGAATCTTGATAAGGGAGAAAACATTCTCAGCTTTTCTCTGATTAGTCTTAGGTATTGAAGATAAAATGAGATCTTGAAAATTGTCTTTATTTTCACCTTTTATGATTGATTCTTCAATTTTCTCAACTTCTTCATTCTTCTTCTCTTCGATTATCTTCCTCTGCTCGTCCAAACGTGAATTATTAAATTCTTGTAGATTTAAACTTTTCTTCAACAGCTCATGATAGAGAACTAATTTTTCATGATCAGGTAAGTCACTATGTAAAATCTTCATCATTGCCCTATCAAGCTCACTAAGTCTTTTACTGGAAACAGTATGTTTCGTCACTAATTCTTCGGGTATCAGAGCAAATTTCTTAATTTGAGCCATGAAATAATGTAGTTAGCAAACTCAAGGCAGCGGGAATAAGTACGTTGAGGAAACCTCCTTTCTGTAAAATAGTTTTACGCTTTTTCGATAAAGCTACTTTACGATTACTTAAATTTCGTAATATCTTCTTATGTTTAGAGAGCGCTTTCTTCTGTTGTGCAGTCAATGGGATATTTCCATTCAATGTGTTAATGCAACATTCGCAAATGGCTTTTATACAGTTCTTATTGAGTTTACTCAATAGGGTTTTCCTTAACCTTAACGGACAAATTTGCAACAGTCGTAATTGATTGAGTTGCTCCTTCTTAAGCGTCATCTTGCTAAATGATATTTTTCTTCAAAGTTATTCACTTTTATATTATTTAAATTGGTATACTATCTGCGTTTGAGTTGGTAAAATTTGTGTGCGCAATCGTAACTCTTCAGGTGTTTCAGAACGTAAATCTATAAATAGATAGGAATAGGGGTTTTTCGTAGCATCTTCAAAGACTTCTTGAAACAGTTTAACATGACGGGGAAATAATTGTCTTCCAAGGTGTGAGATTTGACTCAAGTCTCGTCTATTTTTACATAGTACTAAATAATGTGCATTCAATGTGATATCGCGCATTTCTTTCCCCTTGTAGAAAAAATTTTGCGTTATGAAAATAACACTTAGGTTGAAATGATGGCTACCTTTTGTAAAAAGGTCAGTTAGCCGACTGTTAGCATTTGACATCAAATCATCAATTATAAATAGTGTATTCTCTCCCAAAAAATCTTTAAATGCAGTCGGAAGACCTTCTACAAATGTCACATTTTCAATTTCATCGTATAAGGATTGATATATTCCGTAAAACCAAACAATCTTATCGGGAACTTTTGAAAACATCTCCTGCTTTTCGTTTATCAAATCCCGCACAAAATAACTTTTCCCACATCCTGTTGGACCGGCAATTACCATCGTAAAAGGATGTTGTAACTTTGGAAACTCCATGTTGAATGAGAGACGAGACAAAGTGTTACTGTTTAAATACTTTTTTTTTTTATTGATAAAATGGTGTTACAATTCTAAAGTGCTTGGTTACAAAATGATGCACTTTGATATCATTACATAGCTCATTAGATACAAAAGATAAGAGAATATCATTCGAAGAACGTCCATTACATTTCGAATATAAATAAAAAATACAGTATTGTCCACATACGGAAGTCACATTGGATTGAAGTATCATAGGATTAAACTCTATATGTCGAAAAGGTTTCACATAATTTGCTATTCCTCCAGTGAAATAGGTTGGTGGGTTTCCGAACGAATCGAAGAAACATATTTCTATTGGGGATTCTATATAGAAAGTGACCCAATGGGTACCTTCTTGGTTTGACTTATCAGTGTTGGCAACGAAACAGGCTGGAAAGTTTCTAATGGATGTCGGCAAAAGATCACTTGAGAACACACCCAAAAATGCATTCTTAGTTTTTGCATTTCCAGAAAGAATTCTGGTTATTTGAGAGGTATCCATTAATTCGGAAAGTCACACACCACGTGACGGGATTTCGATATTTCAATCACGTTTTGAAATTCTGCATAGATGAGTA
This sequence comes from Linyphia triangularis, assembly GCA_963978545.1. Lineage (NCBI taxonomy): Eukaryota > Metazoa > Arthropoda > Arachnida > Araneae > Linyphiidae > Linyphia > Linyphia triangularis. The sequence continues at coordinate 40,712,900 of OZ021729.1, forward strand.
CCGATAATGTTTCTTGAATGGCTTCAGAAAATTTAATTTCCACGCGCAAATTGCCTTGATGTTGAAGATTAAAATGTTCTCCGTCACAAAGATCAGGGGTTAAATCAAATGCATAAAGTACGTGACCTTTAGAGTATTCTTCTTGAGATAAGTAAATTCCCTTATCACGATTAAATCCGGAGAATAAACTGTAATAAGCACGAACGTAGTTGTTAGAATCAAAATTCAGTTCTAATGGCTTGCTGGGAACCGGTTGTCCATCCACGTAAATAGATACAAAATTTGCACTATGGTGAGAAAACAGAAATGGATTCTTTGAGTATTGTCCATTCATTGCCGCATTTCCCAAACAGGTGAGAATGACGCGTTTGGGCATGAGTCCAAGAAACACATTATCTTGTAAAAAGGACCAACTTCCCTTGGCAATGCTATAAGTTTTGCAAATCACACGATTAATTGGATACTTGCACGATGTCTTCTCCAAAGCCTTGACATGTGCGATAGCAACAGCAGGGCTCACCTTCACTTTTCTAATAAATATAGATGCATGTTCAAGAACAATTTTATAATCAGCATTCTCTTCAGTAGAAATTAAACAAAATGATGGTTTGCTGCGTATAAATTTAATTTTGATATCCACTAAGTTAATCATCAGTCGATTTTGCTGGAAAATATCGCAATGCAGTTGTCCAATCATGTCCACGGTTCGACTGTTTTTGATAAGATACAAACGATTCTTTAATACAGGATCTAAGGGATTCACGATGTCAGGTTGTGTATCTTTAAAAAATCCTTCACAGGTGAGTAAACTTTTCTTAGCATCTTCTCCATAATTTAACAAAGTTTCGATATAGGCTCTGTAAGGATAGGTGTTACTTGCTGAGGAGATATTTCTTTCGTTTAAGCTGACATCCACTTGACTGAAGAGCGAGTGAAGGAGAAGGTTGATGGGAGCAACTGGTTCATTTTCCGATAGTTTGGTTCCGTCCGATTTCGTGACTTTCACTTTCACGTGTAGATAAGATGCAGCTAGATCCACATATTCTTCACCACTTCCTGATATTGAAAATTCAATCGGTCCACCATCTCGAGCACTTGAAAGGGGATGAAACTCGACAAATTGTCCTTTTTCAATAACGGTCTGGGTTGGGGGAATTGAAAATAAATCCAATTCCGACTTGACGCAGGGAGCAGAGTCTTTGTAGATGAAGGAGGCCATTAGGAGAAAATATCGCGCGTTGTGCACTTCTTCTTGGCTGAACGTGGAATGATAGACTTTTTCTTCTGCTTACGCTTTTTATGTCTTCTTCCATTCCCAATCATAGTCTTGACTTTGTTGGCGGCTTTATCTGTTAATACATTTCCAGCTTCTTTGAGTCTTCGTTTGGCTGCCATTTTAAAATTTAGTCCTTGAGAAACATCATTCATCAAGTTGACACCACTATGAAATATTTGTTTCCCAACAGCTTTAGCACCCGATTTCAGTAATGGTGCTGCGGCACGGAAAAATGATCTGAAAAGACCACCTAATCCGTATCCTCTCTGATAAGGACTACCCTGATAATAGTTCAATCCTTTGCCCGTCTGCTGCACATAATAATCTTCGAAAGATTTTTGACAACACTGATATGGGACATACATTATGAGAGCGACTTCTGCCGAAAGTGTAACTTCACGTATGAGCGCCCACGTTCAAATGGCGTTAAACAGCCTGCGTGAGTCCTTATAACGATTTCTAAAGTCTCAATCATTTTCCGGTTTACAGGTAAATAGTGAGGTCTATCATATTGTTCACTGATCATCTCACCATCTTGTCCTCTAACTCTAACCACGCGAAGGAGAGGTGCTAAAACATCGCCTATAATTTGCTGTTCTACAATATCAGTGTAAATCATTAAAACACGATAGTGGGCAGAAGGGTCGGCAACGAATGGACTGACAACAGTTGTTTCTATACTTGCGTCAAACGAAGTTATTTCCATTGGTTCAAATCCTAGCATTTCAGCAAGTCCTGAATACAAAATGAGTTTCGCATTATTTTTCACAGTTATCTGAACACGCTTCGTGACAGCATTATAACTTGTAAGAATTTTATCATCATGTTCTTTCACATAAATAGCCTTCAAAATATCAGAAACCGTCTCATAACATCCAGGAAGTACTCTTCTCCCCACCTCTAACTTTCCACTCGTCTCAAATCCGATTAAATTATTTTGATCATTGACATTGTACCAAGTATGAGGATATAGTAATTCTACCATTCCAACTTCCCATTCTCCTTGAAGTTCAACGGGTATGGGTAAGCGAGTAATAAAATGAGAAATTTTATTTTCAGGGAAATAGGACATGGAACTATCCGAGATAAGTGTAATGTAGAAACTCATGATGACTAATGAATCTCAGATTACATGTTACCAGTATTTATAGAGATAGTAAGTCAGAAGCAAGAATCCACTGATTAAACTTATTAGGATATCCACGGTATTTCACAAAATATTCCATTTTCTTTTTCCGCATACGTTTCTTTAAAACTTTTTCAATTGGGAATTCATCTTTCATTGCCACCTTTTGTAGCTCTTGAGTATAAAATGTACCTAGAACTGACTCTCCTAATAAATCTCTCACTCTATACACTGCAGGTTGTCTCTTCACGCATTCTGTTATGATAAATAATTCTTCTGTCCAATTCGTTTCATACCCTTTTTCAAAAGTTAGTTTTTTCTTTGAAATGCGTACGACGTCATCCACATTAAATATACACGTGGGTTTAGGTAAATTAGCCATATCCCCATACAATGTATTCCAAACATCGTGTTCGTTTTCTGCATTCACTTGGATAGGAGGTCGTTTGATACTTCTATGATAGCTGTGATTATAGCTCTTGATAAAATCTTGTAATACATCTATATATTTATATGTATTTTTCGCAGTAAAATATTTCCACATTTTCGTCTTTAATGTTCTGTTGAAACGTTCCACTATGGATGCTTTTGACATATTGTATGTGGTGAAAAATCGGATTCCCTTCTTTTTTAAAAAATTCTGAAACAGCTTATTCTTAAACTCTGTTCCTTGATCAGTTTGAAGTGATTTCGGAGAACGTTCATTGAATATTATTTGGAAGGCTTTAATAATATCAGTACCTTTTTTATGCTTGAGAGGAATTGCCCATGCGTGTTTTGACAGTATATCAATAACACACAAAATATATCGATAGCCTTCATTGAACTTTACTAAATTTGGAATGTCTACTAAATCCGCTTGCCACTGTTGATCTATATTATAAACTACCACCCGATTGGTAGGAAATTTATGACGAATGGGCTTGTGTAGGGTGTACGCATCCACCCCCCTTAGCCAATTCTGTATGGTTTTCTTTGGAATTTTGCCTTTCGCAGCATGGTACAAGGAATTTAAGCCACCGAAACTTGCTACGTGAGCTGGATCTTGATACGTTGCATTCATTACAACAAGATATTTTATTAATCCGTATCTCTATTCTAAATCTTAGCATTTTCACATCGAAAAATTTCCTGTTTTGTTTTGCCGAACAATAAAATCAATCGACAATCGATCACTATCTGTCATAATGTAAATAAAAGCAAAAATTAGAAGAATTCCGAAGTATAAGAAAGATCCAATAGTAACTTCACTCACCACTTCCATCTCTACAACTGATGGAAACGTGTAGATGCATTACCTTATAAATAGTATGACTTAATGGCTAGTTGTCAAATCGACAAATTTCTGAACTATTAAGACATTTTAATATACAAGTTCGAACCCCGGTTCTAGTTCAAGAAATATTAGACAAAAATCATTAAGTTTTAAAATTAATAGATGGCATCACTTCCTAAAATTTAGAAAAAAAACATCTTAAATGCTAACTTTAAATGTCTTCACGTAGTAATTTTTCTACAAGTTCTCTTTTTAAATAATAATAATAATAATACTAAAATTTAATAATTAGCACTAATTAGTTATTAATTAATATTTTTAGTCGTCTATTAATAAATACAGTACTTATATTTCAATTATAATTTTTTACGTTAAAACCCCACTATTTAGACATCGCAATGGGAATATAGTGGGGATGACGTCATTCAAGAAAATCTATTACTTTAAATGCCTTTAAGCAAGATCATATGCTTATAGCCCAACAACAATTCAACGAATTGATCCATAGACAGCACCGCCGTCTACCGTGAAACCTGATTGGTTGATAGGAGTCACGTGGTACACCATTACTCAGACGTTCTGAAAACTATTCCGATCATTCGAGCTTAAGTTTCAAACTTTGTTGTATGTGTCTGTATTTCACTGCACCATTTTTACAGCCGTAGCACGTGTAAAGGATTTATTGAATATTTATTTGGATTATTTAGGTAAGTCGTTTTTCATATTATATGTGATAATTGAAATAAATTTCGTAAGTGTTTAAATTTAGGTTGCATTATGAATGCCATTTTCCAAGTTCATTTATTATTATTTAAAAAGTAATCATTTCAGAACACTGTTTTACTAACTGCTATGAGATTTTAACAAGCATGGACACGTTGATAATTTAAATAAATTGTTTAAGTGTTTAAATTTAGACCGCATTATGAATGCCATTTTGCAAGTTCATTTATTATTAACTGCTACGAGATTTTAACAAGCATGGACATGTTGATAATTTAAATAAATTTTTTAAGTGTTTAAATTTAGACTGCATTATGAATGCCATTTTGCAAGTTCATTTATTATTAACTGCTACGAGATTTTAACAAGCATGGACATGTTGATAATTTAAATAATTTTTTTAAGTGTTTAAATTTAGACTGCATTATGAATGCCATTTTGCAAGTTCATTTATTATTAACTGCTACGAGATTTTAACAAGCATGGACATGTTGATAACTTAAATAAATTTTTTAAGTGTTTAAATTTAGACTGCATTATGAATGCCATTTTGCAAGTTTATTTATTATTATTTAAAAAGAACACTGTTTTATTAACTGCTACGAGATTTTAACAAGCATGGACATGTTGATAATTTAAATAAATTTTTTAAGTGTTGTAAATTTAGACTGCATTATGAATGCCATTTTGCAAGTTCATTTATTAATATTTGAAAAGAACACTGCTTTATTAACTGCTACGAGATTTTAACAAGCATGGACATGTTGAAAAATTATGTTTTAATTTAAGCTGCATTCTATTTCATTCTTTTATGTATTAATTAGGTTATAAGTAAATAGTTATTTCATCATGATTTTTATACTGACATTTTTTAAATGTTCTAATTTTCAAATGTTCTAATTTTCAAATGTAATAATTGCTCTAATGTTACTTTAGTTTTCTGAAACGATGTCTGATAGCTTAAATGTCGTAGGAGTGAGCGATATTGAAGAAATGGATACTTCAATCCATCCAAACGGATTAGTGAGTATTTGACGATTTATTATTTTTATTTTACAAGATCACACAGGGATTTGCAGACTTTTTTGCTTCCAATGTTGATTTCGGGCCTACAGGCGGCATCGATCGTCCTTAGCCATACAATCAACATTAGTTACTCAGAAACCTGATTCGGTAACCCTATTGTGGGGCTGGAGTATGGCAACTGTTTAACTTCCTTTATTGCAAATGGTCTGAAAAATAGTTTTTTTTTTTTTTTTGGTCTTCCGTTCCTTATCCAATAAAAGGATAGGTTACGCAGGTTAGGATAGGGAACTGTCGCAGGTTAAATTAGGAATTGTTTCAGACATTTAACTTCGCGCTATTTTCTGTTTTCTTTGAAACACTTGAGAAAACAAATATTTTGTTACATCACGAATGACTAATAGTTAAATTGTTTAAATATGTAGTATAGTAATTTTCAATGTTCTGTTTACTAAATAATTAAAAAAGCACCAAATCCTCGCTAAAAATTTTAATACTTGATAAATGAAATATTTAAATCATAATGAAATAATAAGAAATAATCATTATTACTCATTTTAGGGCGATGTGATATCATCCTTTCATGTTCCAAACCGTAATATGAATGTACCATTTACTATGGATTCTATTTCTGTAAGTAATTTTTGAATTACGTTTCTAAATTTTTAATTATTTTTGAAGAAGAAATTTAAATTTTATTTCGAATTTACAGGATTTCCCCAATCTACCTCCTCTAATTGCAAGTGTCCATCATAAAACTACTGTATTCCATGTAAGTTGTCTAATATACTTAGTTTAAAATTATTTTCAGAGTAATTAGAAGAATGTTTAAATATGAATTAACTTTTTTTTTATTAGACCTGTCCAATTTGCTCAAGGCCATTCAACCATAAAGGACATTTAAATCGACATATAAAAATTCATCAAAAACCTGCTTCAATTGTAAGTAGTACAATCTATGAGAATATACATAAATATATATGTATTGAAATAGTTTTTAAATTTAAAACTTTTACAGGCTCCAACTATCAACAATGTTTCAACCTTTGAATCAATTGCTGGACCCTCTAATGCCCCTCAACCTTCAATTGTAAGTAGTACAACCTATGAGAATCTCTCTATATATATATTGAATTATTCGAAATATTTGCGAAATTTAAAATTTAAAACTTTTACAGGCTCCAACTACCAACAATGTTTCCACCCTTGAATCAATTGCTGGACCTTCTAGTGCAAAAGCCACAACTTTAAATGATACTCTAGTAAGTTTTGGAATCATGCTTAGAAATTATATTTAAGTTGGATAATTGAATATTTGTATAAAACTCAAGTTAAAATGTTCATTAATTATAATATATTTTCAAAGAGATAAATCATTACTTTTACACATCGATTTTTTTTTTCTAAACATTGTAGTATTGAATAACTTTTTGAATTTTCAATGTTATAAATATCCAAAATCCTCTCAAACCCAAGTCATAATTACTGATTTTAAGAAAAGAAAATAACAATTTCTTAACAATTTGATTTTGAAATATCTTTATGTAAAATATTTTATTCTAAAAAAGTTTTTTTTTTTATATAGGTTTGTAAAATTTGCCAAAAAACTTTTACGTTGAAACGTAACTTAACTCGCCATTTAAAAACCCATTCTGAAGATAATCCCGTCTTTAAATGCGAAATTTGTAACAAGTCGTTCACTAGAAAATCCGATTTAACACGACACACAGTAACACATGACAATGATGATAATTTGAAAGTGTTTCCATGTTTGAGGTGCGAGAAGTCCTTCAGCAGACTTGACACTCTTAGGAATCATTATAAAATACACGAAAAATTATTTCATTGTTCATCGTGCAATGAATCCTTTTCTACGAAGAATGAGTTAACTCAACATATGAAGGTTCACCAATCTTTGAAAAGAAAGTCTGAAGATGTCATACCTCCCTCTAAAAGATCTCGCGCACCTCGTGCAGCACTTGATGTGTTTTCAGTTCATACAGTAAGGCCGTCAGATAACAGAGGAGATTTATTGCTTTTTCTTACTCAGTCGCGTAGTGAAATAATGGACTGTATTATCAGTGATATGAATGACCGCGGTCAGTTAAAATGGTACATTAATGTTCATGTAATACTCACTCGTGAAGGACCTGAGGGGGAACCAGAAATAATGTCTACACACTTCAGATCCAAAAACATGATAGATTTGATACCTGACACTGTTGATGAACATATCAGTACTGCCATTGGAAAGGTTCTGTCATCCTTTGAGGAGTTTATCCAAAATGGATCACAATGGGAAATAGAATCGATTAGCGAGCTGGAAATCTTTACGGCAAAATATCACCCCTTAGCTGCCAACGGATATTTTAAGCTTCCATTTTTTCTTGAAAATAAGAAGGCACTTCTCAATATTCAAAATGTAGATGATAAATGCTTAATTTGGTGCCTTTTAGCACATAAAATGAAAATAGATCATACTAATCATGCATATCGTGTATTCCATTACGTTCCATTTGAAAAAGAAATTCTATTAGGTGATATAAAATGTCCTGTACCCGTGTCAAAAATGTCGAAAATTGAACAATTAAATGGTCTTAGAATAAATGTGTTTGGGTATGAAGATGGGGACGTTTTCCCATTATACATTTCCCCTCGTGAAAATGAAGATGTCATAAATCTTTTGTTGATCAGTGATGACACTCAACAACATTATTGCCTAATTAAGAGCATGAGTAGACTTTTTGGTAATTTGACTCATCATGAACATGAAACTTTTTATTGTTATCGTTGTCTTCATCGATTTACATCAAATAAATGCTTAAATGAACATTTACCATATTGCAAAGAGCAATCAGTTCAAAGAATTGAAATGCCTTCTGATGAAAATAAAATATTGGAATTTAAAAACATTAATTTTCAACATCCTGTAAGCTATATCATCTACTGTGATTTCGAAGCAATCATAAAACTAGGGATGGAACGGATATCCGGCAAATATCCGATATCCGGCATATCCGGCTGATTTTTCAATATCCGAAACCCCGTCGGATATCCGATTTGAAATACCGGACATCCGATAATTTCATTCGGATATCCGGCTATATATCCGGCCACCAGGTATCTACAAGAAATAATTTTTTGCAAAAATAATGATATTTTTCGGACAAAGGGGACACCGTATCCTACACTTTTTTTTTTTTAATTTTTTTTTTTCTTGGACATAAATTGCAGTTAAGTTAGAAAACGAAAAAGTTCCTTCGTGAGAACTATGCTTTCTAAGCATAAACAATTCCTCTAATCTTTTTCCATACACATCCCTCATACGTGTTTTGCAATATGTTCTTTTCATTCCAAGTTTATGATCTGATTAATTCCAGATGTTATATTTGAATGCTTCTCCGTAAAATACGAACGAAATACTAATAAATAGTACTTTTTTTCAATAACATAAGTTATTTGTTAAGAATTTTAGTTCTTCTTACTTCCTCCTTTTTTTCTGACATTTGCTAGCAAGTAAAAAGCAATAAATAGCCAATGCGCACTCCTCTATGCTTTTTTTTTCTTCTATCGACTATAATACCCTACCCCTTTATGCTGTGAATGGTATGGTCTAATTTCTGATTTTTCATTGGCAGAAGTTGAAAGCTGGCATATTTTTTCTGACGTAAAATGAAGTATTGTAATTTTTAGGTCTTTAACGTAGCGCCACAATGTGGAATTATATTTAGCTCTCTAGAATGTCTTGAAACATAGTTTTCTCCAATTATAATCCAATTTATAATTTTTAATAATGGCTCATTTAAAATCACCCATTTAGATGTATTTTAAAATTAATGGAAGTGACGAAAGCTAAGCCCTATGTGTTACTTGCTCCACAGAATCGTTTAAAAAATATATTGTGCGCGGCAAAAGCCCAAAATCCTTTTCCACAAAACCCTTATGGAACCATTTAATGAGTGTGCATAAGGAAATTTACGAAGCTTAAAAGACTCAGTAAATGCATCAAATATTGATGAATAAGAAAAAACAATTCATCAAAACAAGAAATGCACGCAGACAACATTGGAATCGACATTATTTGTACCAAAATTGTGGAGTTTAGATGATCCTAAGCAAAAGCCTTAACCACAAAAATATGTAAGTACTAATTTTGTTTGTTTATATTAAATATATATTTTAAATATGGTATAACATAATGTTGATGAATTTTGGGTTCGAAATTTTTTAAGTTTATATTTAAAGACGGGATATTCCGATAGATTCAATTTATGTTTTCTATGAGATTTCTTTAAATCCGTAATGTTTTAGGTGCATTAAAAAAAATAGACTTCAATTTCATAAAATATTTAAAATAAATCTTTTGTTATTAACAAATGCATCCGGTATAATTTTGTAATCATTTATCAATTATAAACAATGCATGAAGTAAATTGATATTGAATCAATTTACAAACGTATTTCTGAAATATTTTCATCACATTGCAGAATGTTTGGTACAATTTTAAGTAACACACAAACAGAATGGTGATGAAGTTTCAAAATTGTTCAGCAAGTGTAGGTATTGGCATCACTAAAACATCGTTTCATCAACTAAAGTTTAAATAAAAAAAAATTAACTCAGTGGCGCGACAGCCCGTGTGGACCAAGGCCTGCTGGGCCCAGCTCAGCTTTCTTGACTGTGGCATTTGTGTGTCACATAGCAGATGTTCCGGTCAGATGGTCATTCTGACGCCAAACCTCAGTGTTTAGTTCTCAAGCATACATGGTCCTCCTCAGTTTATTTCTTTCAGGTATAAATAGCTAAGTCAACCTTGCCGAGTCCGCGAATCAAACCATGGACCTGTGGCATGCACTTGGGTGCGTTAACCACTAATTATAATTTACTTGATACTTCATATCATGACCATTTTTTTCGTATAGCATATCGTATAACTATCGTTTTTAGTATATAGACCGAATATCCGGCCGGATATCCGGTGAAATCCGTTTCGGATATCCGTATCCGGTAGACATGGTACCCCGGATATCCGAAATCCGGTATCCGGCAAAACTCACATCCGTTCCATCCCTACATAAAACCCATTTCCACATGTGACCAAAATGAAGAAAAATCCTTCACCAAAAAAGTTTCAGAACATCAAGCATGCGGGTATGCCTATGTTATTGTCAATGAGCATGGTAAATCTGTGAAGCCAATACAAGTTTATCGTGGTCCTGATGCTGTAGAACATTTCCTAAATGCCGTGATTGCTGAAAAAGATAAATTGGCAGAAAAACTCATTGTAAATAAACCTTTGAAAATGACTGCAGAAGATTGGGAGAAATATAGAAGGGAGAAAAATTGTTCAATCTGTTCAAAGCCTTTAGGAAATGACTCTGTAAAAGACCATGATCATATCACTGGAAAATTTCGAGGGTCTGCACATTCAAAATGTAATCTACAATTCAAGTTATCAAAAAAAATCTCAGTGGTGTTTCACAATTTAAAAAAATATGACGCGCATCACATCATGCAACATCTAGGTAAAGTTAAAGATCATCAGTTTTCCGTAATTGCTAACAACATGGAAAATTATATTTCATTTGCATTGCAGAAAAATCATTCTGGCACGCGCATTACACTCCAGTTCATTGATTCTCTACAATTTCTTCCTACCTCGTTAGAAAAGCTAGTAGAGAACCTTGAAGAAACTGATTTTAGCATTTTAAATGAAAACCTACCCAACCCACATATTAATCTGTTGAAAAGAAAGGGAGTATACCCATATTCATACATTTCAGATTTCGAAAAATTCAATGAAACGACTCTCCCACCAAAACATGCATTTTTCAATGATTTGACGGGTGAAAACATATCAGATGAGGACTATATGCATGCTAAAAATGTTTGGAAAACTTTTGAATTAAAAAACTTGGGGGACTATCATGACCTTTATGTCAAGAGCGATGTCTTGCTCCTGGCAGATGTCTTCGAAAATTTTAGAAGACTATGTAGAAACCACTATGATTTGGACAGTGCGCACTTAATGACATCTCCAGGTCTAGCCTGGCAAGCTTGTCTGAAAATGTCATCAGAGTCCTTGGAACTCCTCACAGATATCAACCAACACCTGTTCATCGAGCGAGGTATTCGTGGAGGGGTTTCCATGATATCAAAACGAATGGCATGTGCCAACAATATATACATGAAGGACTATGACGAGGCTAAACCAAGTACATTTATTATGTATCTCGATTGCAATAACTTATATGGTAAGATATTTTTCCCCTTGATACAAGTTTTAATTAGAAAGTGTTTCAGTTGAAAATGATTGGTATGTTTTACTGTTGAATTATATATATATATTTTTTTTTCAGGATGGGCAATGTGTGAACCTCTTCCACATAGTCAGTTTGAATGGGTTGAGATCACCGATTCCCTTGTTTCCCATATTCTCTCTCTCCCCGACGAAAGTGATGAAGGATATATATTAGAAGTTGATTTGCATTATCCGGAATCACTCCATGACACACATAATGATCTACCCGTTGCCCCAGAAAAAATTAAAATTAAACAATCAGATCTCTCACCATTTTCCAAGAGTGTTCTATGTGGACGCTTCGTTTCCACCACCAAACTTGTACCAAACTTGAAAGACAAAAAAAACTACACAATTTACCATAGAAACTTACAGTTTTATATTTCACTCGGGTTAAAACTAGAAAAAGTACACAAAATTATTAAATTTAATCAAAAACCATGGCTTCGATCATACATTAATTTTAATACAGAAAAGAGGAAGCAAGCAAAGTCAACTTTTGAAAAAAACTTCTTTAAACTTTTAAACAATTCAGTATATGGAAAATGCCTACAAAACGTTAGAGGTCACGTCGATATGGAGTTGGTAAATTCTCAAAAACGAGCCGAGAAATTGGTAGCTGCACCCACATTTAGGGCTTTTAAAATTTTCGATCATGAATTGGTTGCTGTCCAAAGAGTCAAACCAAAAATTATTTTAGACAAACCCGTTTATGCTGGATTCGTAATTTTGGAACTAAGTAAGCTATTAATGTATCAGTTTCATTATAATTTCATAAAAAAGGAGTACGGGGAGAGAGCGAAACTTTTATTTACAGACACGGACTCATTGACTTACGAGATTGAAACGTATGATTTTTATGCTGATATGTTACAGCATAAAGAATTATACGACACATCAGACTACCCGTCCGATCATCCGTGTTATAGCAACGAAAATAAAAAGAAGGTTGGCTGCTTTAAGGACGAACTGAATTCCAAGGTAGTTAAGGAATTTATTGGTCTTCGTGCGAAGATGTACAGTCTGATCACAGACAATGATGAAGAAAAGAAGACGATGAAGGGAATTTGTCGACATGTAGTAAAAAAAAATGTGAAACATCAAAACTACAAGTAAGGTTCTTAAAAATAGTACGGTATTGTTTAGGTAAAATAATTTAACTTTTTAAATGCTTAATTCTTTTTCTTTGCAGAGAATGCCTTTTACAAAAAACAATTTCAAGGGAGAAACAGATGCGATTCGTGAATGAAAACCACCATATTTACACCACATCTGTTAACAAAGTAGCGCTTTCATCATTTGACGATAAACGGTACTTGCTGAATGATGGAATTCACTCTCTGGCGCATGGACACTACAGGATTCCTGAAGAAAATGAGGCATGAGGAAAATGAAACTAGGAGTGAGGCGGTGCATTTGGTTTTCTTAAAAGACGCACCGGGTGGTGGTGGGACCTCACCTTATATATATATATATATATATATATATATATATATATATATATATATATTGTATTCCAAGAAAATTTACAAGTTCTCAAGTTAAAAACTAAACTAATACGTATAATATTTTATAAAAGGCATGTCTTCGTGGCTCAGTTGTCAAATGAACAGATAACTGACCCACGAAGACATTTTGGAGAGAAAGGTAGCAGGTTCGATACCTGTCTTTGGGAGAACACATTTTTAAAGAAAAAAAAACCAACCCTATTTATTATTTAAATTTACTCCTCGTTACTAGATGGCACCACCAACATTTTAAACTCATATTAAAACTAAAATTAGGAAATAGAAAAATTTGATTATCTTTTATTAACATTTCTTATCCCTAGATGGCGCCATCACCTTAAAACTTAACTTTGAGATTTTCATACGAAAAATTTTACTATGACATCAAGCAATATCATGCTCCAACAAGTTCAAACAGGATGACTCATTCTGTCACCTGCTCTTATTACGTGACAAAATCCAACCAATCAGGAGAGACTTAGCATATTGCCATCTAGTAAAAGCTTAATTTATTGAATTTTCCACTATGACGTCACACAAAAAAAGCCTATAACTTTAATGTTTTCATTTAGAAGAAGGAGCTATACAACTCAACCCCTCTGCCTTAAAATCAACTTGAAACAGAACTGTAGACTGTTGCCATCCTCTAAAAGCTAAATGTTAAGATATTTACAATCGTATGACGTCACTATAACTGTGACATCATGATTCATTTACTTATAGAGTTAATGTTTTCATTTTGGAGCAGGAGGGATATATCTCAACTCCAAATGCAATGACGTCATCGGTTCCATCCTGTCCCTCCACGTGTTATCTAATTACCCCTGTTGCCATCACCTTACAAGTAAAATGAAATATTTCTTTATTATGACGTCATTCCCACTCGATTCCCACTGTGACGTCACACATTAAAAGCTCATAATGAAACCGAAACTAAAACAGCAGAAGGATGGAAACAACTCAACTCCAATTGCAATGACGTCATCGGTCCTCTATCAGTCCCTGCTCCGCATGATACCATGCTTCCACTGTTGCCATTGCCTTAGAGTAAAATTAAATATTTCTTTATTATGACGTCATTCCCACTCGATTCCCACTGTGACGTCACACATTTAAAGCTCATAATGAAACCGAAACTAAAACAGCAGAAGGATGGAAACAACTCAACTCCAATTGCAATGACGTCATCGGTCCTCTATCAGTCCCTGCTCCGCATGATACCATGCTTCCACTGTTGTCATTGCCTTAAAGTAAAATTAAATATTTCTTTATTATGACGTCATTCCCACTCGATTCCCACTGTGACGTCACACATTTAAAGCTCATAATGAAACCGAAATAAAACAGCAGAAGGAGGTAAACAACTAAACTCAACTCAGCAGCAGGAGTAAACAACTCAGCTCTTCTTCCGGTGCGTCATGGCCACGCCCACTTCCTGTGACGTCATATCCGTTGACATCACTTCATGTGACGTCATATCCGATGCCGGCATTGACCACGCCCACTTCCGGTGACGTCATGACCACGCCCACTTCCTGTGACGTCATATCCGGTGACATCACTTCCTGTGACGTCATATCCGATGCCGTCATTGACCACGCCCACTTCCGGTGACGTCATGGCCACGCCCCGTCCCGTCCCTACTCCGGTGCTCCGCCGTGGCTCAGAACCGGCATTTTACTACTACTAATGTGCTCACAAGCTAACAGATTTTTGTTTATTATATATGTTAGTTTAAGTATTAGATTTCTTTTATTTTAGTTAACGTTAAATAAGTGGTAGTATTGTTCCGTAGTGTAGTGGTTATCACGTTCGCTTACACACGTGAAATTTTCTCGGTTTCATCCCATTCAGAGACAGTTCCATTTTGTTTTATATATCAATGGTTTTCACCTCCATTAAAAGGATATTCTCATTTTATTGATTTAAATGTGCTCACATGCTACCAGATATATTTAATTATATACGTAATTTGTAATTATTTATTTTTTTATTTCAGCTACCGTCAAGCACTCTAGAATACGGTTCCGTAGTGTAGTGGTTATCACGTTCGCTTCACACGCGAAAGGTCCCCGGTTCGATCCCGGGCGGAACCATGTAATTTTTGTTTTGCAAGTGTACATTATACGCCTTAATTTAAATGAATATTTTCATTTCAGTTATAAATGTGCTCACAAGCTAACAGATTTTTGTTTATTATATATGTTAGTTTAAGTATTATATTTCTTTTATTTTAGTTAACGTTAAATAAGTGGTAGTATTGTTCCGTAGTGTAGTGGTTATCACGTTCGCTTAACACGCGAAAGGTCCCCGGTTCGATCCCGGGTGGAACCATTTAATTTTTGTTTTGCATGTGTACATTTTACGCCTTAATTGAAACGAATATATTCATTTCATTTATAAATGTGCTCACAAGCTAACAGATTTATTTTATTATTTATATTAGTTTAAGTATTAGATTTTTTTTCATTTTAGCTAACGTTAAATAAGTGGTAGATTTTTTCCGTAGTGTAGTGGTTATCACGTTCGCGTAACACGTGAAATTTTCTCGGTTTGATCCCGAGCAGAGACAGATCCATTTTGTTTTACATATCCATGGTTTTCACCTCCATTAAAATAATATTCGCATTTTATTGATTTAAATGTGCACACATGCTACCAGATATATTTAATTATATACAATATTTTTAATAAATTTATTTTTTATTTCAGCTGCCATCAAGTACTTCAGAATACGTTTCCGTAGTGTAGTGGTTATCACGTTCGCTTAACACGCGAAAGGGCCCCGGTTCGATCCCGGGCGGAACCATGTAATTTCTGTTTTGCAAGTGTACATTATACGCCTTAATTTAAATGAATATTTTCATGTCATTTATAAATGTGCTCACAAGCTATCAGATTTTTTTTATTATATATGTTAGTTTAAGTATTAGATTTCTTTTATTTTAGTTAACGTTAAATAAGTGGTAGTATTGTTCCGTAGTGTAGTGGTTATCACGTTCGCTTACACTCGTGAAATTTTCTCGGTTTTATCCCGAACAGAGACAGTTCCATTTTGTTTTATATATCAATGGTTTTCACCTCCATTAAAATGATATTCTCATTTTATTGATTTAAATGTGCTCACATGCTACCAGATATATTTAATTATATACGTAATTTTTAATTATTTATTTTTTTATTTCAGCTACCGTCAAGCACTCTAGAATACGGTTCCGTAGTGTAGTGGTTATCACGTTCGCTTCACACGCGAAGGGTCCCCGGTTCGATCCCGGGCGGAACCATGTAATTTCTGTTTTCCGAGTGTACATTATACGCCTTAATTTAAATGAATATTTTCATGTCATTTATAAATGTGCTCACAAGCTATCAGATTTATTTTATTATATATGTTAGTTTAATTATTAGTTTTTTTTTTTTTTAGCTTTTGTCAAATTAGATGTAGTTTTTGTCCATAGTTTAGTGGTTCTCACTTTAGCTTACCACGCTAAAGAGGCCCGGTTCGATTACGGGCTGAACCATGTAGTTTTCAATTCACAACTGTTGACAATATTTAGATTTGTTTAGAATAGAAATTTTTATTCATAATTCTTTCCAAGATCTGCTGCTTAAATATTAGTTTTGATGTATTGATTATTATCATTTAAAGTTAATCCTTAGCATTTTATAATTTCTTGGACACGAGATTCCGTAGTGTAGTGGTTATCACGTTCGCTTTACACGCTAAAGGTCCCCGGTTCGATCCCGGGCGGAACCATTTGAATTTTTTTGCATGTGTACGTTTTAGGCTTCCTTTTACATGGTAATGGTTATTTTACTGCCTGAACTGTGCTCACAATTTCAATGATTTTATTGATATTATACATTATGTTTAGTTTTTATATATTTATTTTAGCTAACGTCAAACACAACAGAGTGCGCTTCCGTAGTGTAGTGGTTATCACGTTCGCTTAACACGCGAAAGGTCCCCGGTTCGATCCCGGGAGGAACCATTTAATTTTTGTTTTGCATGTGTACATTTTACGCCTTAATTGAAACGAATATATTCATTTCATTTATAAATGTGCTCACAAGCTAACAGATTTTTGTTTATTATATATGTTAGTTTAAGTATTAGATTTCCTTTATTTTTGTTAACGTTAAATAAATGGTAGTATTGTTCCGTAGTGTAGTGGTTATCACGTTCGCTTACACACGTGAAATTTTCTCGGTTTGATCCCGATCAGAGACAGTTCCATTTTGTTTTATATATCAATGGTTTTCACCTCCATTAAAATGATATTCTCATTTTATTGATTTAAATGTGCTCACATGCTACCAGATATATTTAATTATATACGTAATTTTTAATTATTTATTTTTTTATTTCAGCTACCGTCAAGCACTCTAAAATACGGTTCCGTAGTGTAGTGGTTATCACGTTCGCTTCACACGCGAAAGGTCCCCGGTTCGATCCCGGGCGGAACCATGTAATTTCTGTTTTGCAAGTGTACATTATACGCCTTAATTTAAATGAATATTTTCATTTCAGTTATAAATGTGCTCACAAGCTAACAGATTTTTGTTTATTATATATGTTAGTTTAATTATTAGTTTTTTTTTTTTTTTTTTTTAGCTTTTGTCAAATTAGATGCAGTTTTTGTCCATAGTTTAGTGGTTATCACTTTAGCTTACCACGCTAAAGAGGATCGGTTCGATTAAGGGCTGAACCATGTAGTTTGCAATTCACAACTGTTGACAATATTTAGATTTGTTTAGATAAGAAATTTTTATTCATAATTCTTTCCAAGATCTGCTGCTTAAATATTAGTTTTGATGTATTGATTATTTTCATTTAAAGTTAATCCTTAGCATTTTATAATTTCTTGGAAAACGGGGTTCCGTAGTGTAGTGGTTATCACGTTCGCTTTCCACGCCAAAGGTCCCCGGTTCGATCCCGGGTGGAACCATTTAAATTTTTTTGCATGTGTACGTTTTAGGCTTCCTTTTACATGGCAATGGTTATTTTACTGCCTGAACTGTGCTCACAATTTCAATGATTTTATTGATATTATACATTATGTTTAGTTTTTATATATTTATTTTAGCTAACGTCAAACACAACAGAGTGCGATTCCGTAGTGTAGTGGTTATCACTTTCGCTTACACACGTGAAATTTTCTCGGTTTGATCCCGAGCAGAGACAGTTCCATTTTGTTTTATATATCAATGGTTTTCACCTCCATTAAAATGATAATCTCATTTTATTGATTTAAATGTGCACACATGCTACCAGATATATTTAATTATAGACGTAATTTTTAATTATTTATTTTTTTATTTCAGCTACCGTCAAGCACTCTAGAATACGGTTCCGTAGTGTAGTGGTTATCACGTTCGCTTCACACGCGAAAGGTCCCCGGTTCGATCCCGGGCGGAACCATGTAATTTCTGTTTTGCAAGTGTACATTATACGCCTTAATTTAAATGAATATTTTCATTTCAGTTATAAATGTGCTCACAAGCTAACAGATATTTGTTTATTATATATGTTAGTTTAAGTATTTGATTTCTTTTATTTTAGTTAACGTTAAATAAGTGGTAGTATTGTTCCGTAGTGTAGTGGTTATCACGTTCGCTTACACACGTGAAATTTTCTCGGTTTGATCCCGATCAGAGACAGTTCCATTTTGATTTACATATCAATGGTTTTCACCTCCATTAAAATGATATTCTCATTATATTGATTTAAATGGGCTCACATGCTACCAGATATATTTCATTATATACGTAATTTTTAATTATTTATTTTTTATTTCAGCTACCGTCAAGCACGATAGAGTACGGTCCCGTAGTGTAGTGGTTATCACTTTCGCTTTACGCGCCAAAGGTCACCGGTTCGATCCCGGGCGGAACCATTTAAATTTTTTTGCATGTGTACATTTTAGGCTTCCTTTTACATGGCAATGGTTATTTTACTGCCTGAACTGTGCTCACAATTTCAATGATTTTATTGATATTATACATTATGTTTAGTTTCTATATATTTATTTTAGCTAACGTCAAACACAACAGAGTGCGGTTCCGTAGTGTAGTGGTTATCACTTTCGCTTAACACGCGAAAGGTCCCCGGTTCGATCCCGGGTGGAACCATTTAATTTTTGTTTTGTATTTGTACATTTTACGCCTTAATTGAAACGAATATATTCATTTCATTTATAAATGTGCTCACAAGCTATCAGATTTTTGTTTATTATATATGTTAGTTTAAGTATTAGATTTCTTTTATTTTAGTTAACGTTAAATAAGTGGTAGTATTGTTCCGTAGTGTAGTGGTTATCACGTTCGCTTACACACGTGAAATTTTCTCGGTTTGATCCCGAACAGAGACAGTTCCATTTTGTTTTATATATCAATGGTTTTCACCTCCATTAAAATGATATTCTCATTTTATTGATTTAAATGTGCTCACATGCTACCAGATTTATTTAATTATATACGTAATTTTTAATTATTTATTTTTTATTTCAGCTACCGTCAAGCACGATAGAGTACGGTTCCGTAGTGTAGCGGTTATCACGTTCGCTTAACACGCGAAAGGTCCCCAGTTCGATACAGGGCGGAACCATGTAATTTCTGTTTTGCAAGTGTACATTATACGCCTTAATATAAATGAATATTTTCATGTCATTTATAAATGTGCTCACAAGCTATCAGATTTATTTTATTATATATGTTAGTTTAATTATTAGTTTTTTTTTTTTTTTAGCTTTTGTCAAATTAGATGTAGTTTTTGTCCATAGTTTAGTGGTTATCACTTTAGCTTACCACGCTGAAGAGTCCCGGTTCGATTACGGGCTGAACCATGTAGTTTTCAATTCACAACTGTTGACAATATTTAGATTTGTTTAGAATAGAAATTTTTATTCATAATTCTTTCCAAGATCTGCTGCTTAAATATTAGTTTTGATGTATTGATTATTATCATTTAAAGTTAATGCTTAGCATTTTATAATTTCTTAGACATGAGGTTCCGTAGTGTAGTGGTTATCACGTTCGCTTTACACGCCAAAGGTCCCCGGTTCGATCCCGGGCGGAACCATTTAAATTTTTTTGCATGTGTACGTTTTAGGCTTCCTTTTACATGGTAATGGTTATTTTACTGCCTGAACTGTGCTCACAATTTCAATGATTTTATTGATATTATACATTATGTTTAGTTTTTATATATTTATTTTAGCTAACGTCAAACACAACAGAGTACGGTTACGTAGTGTAGAGGTAATAACGTTCGCTTAACACGCGAAAGGTCCCCGGTTCGATCCCGGGTGGAACCATTTAATTTTTGTTTTGCATGTGTACATTTTACGCCTTAATTGAAACGAATATTTTCATTTCATTCATAAATGTGCTCACAAGCTTACAGATTTATTTTATTATTTATATTAGTTTAAATATTAGATTTTTTTTTCATTTTAGCTAACGTTAAATAAGTGGTAGTATTTTTCCGTATTGTAGTGGTTATCACGTTCGCGTAACACGTGAAATTTTCTCGGTTTGATCCCGAGCAGAGACAGTTCCATTTTGTTTTACATATCAATGGTTTTCACCTCCATTAAAATTATATTCTCATTTTATTGATTTAAATGTGCTCACATGCTACCAGATATATTTAATTATATACGTAATTTTTAATTATTTATTTTTTTATTTCAGCTACCGTCAAGCACTCTAGAATACTGTTCCGTAGTGTATTGGTTATCACGTTCGCTTAACACGCGAAAGGTCCCCTGTTCGATCCCGGGCGGAACCATGTAATTTCTGTTTTGCAAGTGTACATTATACGCCTTAATTTAAATGAATATTTTCATGTCATTTATAAATGTGCTCACAAGCTATCAGATTTATTTTATTATATATGTTAGTTTAATTATTAGTTGTTGTTTTTTTAGCTTTTGTCAAATTAGATGTAGTTTTTGTCCATAGTTTAGTGGTTATCACTTTAGCTTACCACGCTAAAGAGGCCCGGTTCGATTACGGGCTGAACCATGTAGTTTGCAATTCACAACTGTTGACAATATTTAGATTTGTTTAGAATAGAAATTTTTATTCATAATTCTTTCCATGATCTGCGGCTAAATATTAGTTTTGATGTTTGATGTATTGTCGCAAATTCCGACTAATTTTCACTACTTCTGTGTCGTAGTCTATTTTGTCAAGATCAAGATTAGACTCAATTAAGAAAAATAATTAACTAGTTTAATATTCGACATTTCTATTAATCCAACTCTCACAAAGGCAACTAAAAAATGGCTTATTCTAAAAACAGTTAAAAAAGAACAACAGAAAATTAATCATTGTTGCCATTTAAACTAAACTAAAAACTGAAATTATACAAATTTATATTCATTGTGAAAATGACGTCACACCTTAAAGGTCTTGGGTGTAATTAAAATAAAAATAAGTTCACATGTTCGTTTATTTCCGACAATCTCCCACCTTTGATCTTTTAAATACTTCAAAAGTCAAATAAAAGTTATTCACAAGTTCAAACGATTTGGAAGTCTTATACGTCGTCCACGTCTTGTTCTTAGGTTGTTATCTTTGCGTGCTGCGTCGATGGTTCCAGGTTGTGAATCTCTTTCCTGAAAAGAAGATCGTTCAGTTTTCTGAACTTCAAGTGGGTACAATCGTTGCAGCGGTCGCAAAAATGTTCCAGAATTCGTTTTCACTTTGGCAATTCGAACCTTTCCGTCTTTCCCTGTATACAGCTCCAAAATTCTAGCTAGAGGCCAACTTTGTTTTCTGATGTTGGTATCGCCTACTAGAACGATGTCTCCCTCTTCTACTTGTTGAATATTTCTAACCTTGTAGTGTTCTCTCAACTGCCCCAGATATTCAATTCTGAAACGTTTCCGTAACTCCTTTCTGAGGTTTAGTCTGTAGGCGAATCTTCTATTCAGCCTCTTTGCATCTACTTCATCAAGGTCTGCCATTCCAGTTTCTTCTATTTCGTTCAAAAACATCGATGGTGATAGCACCACTAAATCACTCTCGTCTTCAGAGACATAAGTCAATGGTCTAGAGTTGACTAAACTCTCTGCTTCACACAAAACTGTGTATAGCTCTTCATGTTGCAAACAGGCATTGCCAATTACTCTTCTAAGAATTCTTTTAATCATGCCAATCAACCTCTCCCAAAAGCCTCCCCACCAAGGGGATGACGGTGGATTAAATTTCCATCGAATCTTTTTGATTGCAGCAACTTGTATTTTTTCCCAATTCACAACTTGAAATGCATTAGATGTCCCCACTAGATTCGTTCCGTTGTCTGAGTAAATAGTTGAGGGTCGTCCTCTTCTTGAGATAAACCTCCTTAGAGCTAAAATGAAACTATCAGTTGTCAAAGACGTAACTAATTCGATGTGAACAGCTCGGTATACTGCGCAAGTGAACAGGACAGCCCAACATTTGGTTTGGTTCTTCAAATGCATGGGTCCACATAAATCGACTCCAATCACTTCAAAAATATGAGCTTCTCGCACACGATCTTCAGGCAAAGGAGCTTCCTCTACATTTAACGGAATTGCTGTAAACCTCGCACATCTAATGCACTTTCTTGTAACTTGTCGAATTGTTTTCCTACTCTTAATTATCCAAAAACGCTCTCGTAACTTTGTCATCATCACTTGAACTCCTGCGTGGCAATTGCCAACATGCACTTCAAAAATAAGTTTCTCTACAAGTTGGTGTTTCGAAGGTAAAAGCACTGGATATTTAAAAGCTTCGATGTCTTTTCTCATAGATATCCTTGATTTTACTTTTAATAGACCATCTGTGTCCAAATACGTCTGGAAGTTAAAGGTTTGATCGTCTTCAAAGCTCTCTTTCTGAACTTGTCTCCAAATAACTGTTTCTGCATACTTCACTTCATCTACTAACAGTTCCCCGGCAACCCTTTCATCTGATCTCTTGCAATTTTTGACAAAACGTATAATCCATGCCATGACCCTGGTGATCTTTCTGAATGAGGATATTCGTGAGAAGTATTCGAATTTTTCTGTGCTGGTATTTGTAGCAGCAACAATCGTCTTCTTCTTCTCCGCTGTTATTATGTCCATATTTGGAAAAGCATCTGAGGTGGGCCATTCATCTTCCGCTTTTCGCAACCATTGAGGTCCCTCCCACCATTTCAACTGGAGTAACTTCTCCGCAGAACAACCTCGAGATGGTAGATCAGCTGGATTTGCAACTCCAGCGACATGTCTCCAGTTGTCAGAGCTGGTTAATCTTCTAATTTCCTGAACTCTATTCATGACAAAAGTGCTCCAATTTCCATTCCGTTTTATCCAATACAAACAATTTGCAGAGTCTGACCAGTAGATAATAGGCATATCTTCATAACCAAGATCAACAATAACCTTTTGAGCTAGCCTGGCTCCTATGAGACAAGATAGCAGTTCTAATCTGGGAATTGAAATCTTTTTTAAAGGGGCAACTCGACTACCTCGACTACGAGCTTGAACTAATGAACATTCAATTTGGTCTTCAGTTTCAGATCTCAAAAATATACAGGTTGCATAAGCATTTTGAGACGCATCACAAAACACATGTAATTGCATCACTTTCTTTCTAGTGTTTAGAAGACATCTTGGAACTCTTATTTCTTGTAGCTTTGATAAAGTTTTCAGCCATTTTCTAAAGTCCTTTGAAATATCTTCAGGTAACTCAGTATCCCAAGATAGTCTCAGTGTCCACGTTTTTTGTAAAATTATTTTACATATAAGCATCACAGGACTTGTATAACCAATAGGATCAAATATGCTGCTAGATACGGATAGTACTTTCCGTTTAGTCAGAACTCCTTCACAATCAAAATCTTTAACTGCACAAGATAAAGTATCGTCATTGATGTTCCAAACCAGTCCCAGTAGGTTAGTTGTTTCTACGTTTGTTTGATCTAGAACTCTGGAGTGTGTGTTACTGGTCCAATCTCTTAAATTAAATTGAGCACTTGATAAAAGGACGCGAGATTCCAAGACAAATTTCTCCATTTCTTCCACGTTATCGAAGCTAGCAATACAATTGTCTACATAGAAAGATGATTTTAAGTGTTGTGCTGTTTCTTGAAGTTCTTCAGGTGAGTTTTCTAAATGATGATTCAATGTCACATTCAAAAGAAATGGACTTGATGTCACTCCAAATACAACCCTCTTATGCCTATATTCTATTATATTCTGTTCTTCATCATACCAAAGAAATCGTAAGAAATCTCGATCAGTTTCACGAACACCAATCTGGAGGAATGCTTTCTCTATGTCCGATGTTACTGCTACGGCCTTTAATCTGAATTTGATCAACAAGGATGGAATAGTTGCTACCATATTCGGGCCTTTCTCCAAACAATCGTTCAGTGATAACATCCCTTTCTTTTTTGCCGATGCATCAAACACTGGTCGTATCTTAGTGCTCTTACTGTTCTCTTTTATGACAGCTCTGTTTGGAAGGTAATGAACTCCCTTACTCGAAACTTCGGGTGCTCGCTCTATAATATCATTTGACAACCAATCTTGAAAAATAGCTCCATACTCATTTGAGTGGCCTGAATTTTCAAGTTTTTTCTTCGTTATGCAAAGTCTTTTCTCTGTCACGTCTCTGTTGTTTGCCAGATTGTCTTTTTCATGTATCCAGGGCAACGCAACTTCATATCTTCCTTCAAAGTCTCTTCTCACGGTTCGTTGAAAGTGAGCAACAGTTTCTTCTCTTAATAATTCTTCGCTTTTGTCGATTGGAGACTCTGAAATACCTATAAGATCTAATTTCCATATACTTTCTAAATTGTGAGTGAGAAGCGAAGTTACAGAAAACACACTGTTCTCGCTTCTAGCTTGAGCTCGAGGAATCTTTCCCATCAGAGTCCATCCTAATTTCGTATGGATAGCAACAGGTCCATATTTGCAATGATGTAGTTTACCTGTTAACAATTTTCCGGCTACATCTGCTCCAATTAACAAGTGAATCTTGCTGTCTCTGCATCTACGTTTGTCTTCTCTATCAGAGATATAAATATTCAGATGTTCCATTTCAGTAATCCAATCTCCAAATGGTACTCGTGCTATTTCATTACAAATCTTCCTCTGGTCTAATACTTCAATTCGACACTTGAACGTATTTTCTAAATTGCTTAAGCTCAATAGATATCCTTTATGAGTTTCTTCTTCAGTTTGCTTACCACCAAAGAGCGTATGAACAATTTTAACTTCTTTAGTTGGCTCAATATTCAATGCTTCGATTATCTCTTGCGTAGCATATGATCGCTGGGATCCAGTATCAATCATTGCTCTTATTACTATTTCTTTATTACCGTTGCCTATTCGTACTTTCAGAGTTTGAAGACAACATCCATTTCATCCGTTTGGTTTGATAAAACACTACTATTATTGTCAGAGACTGGGCTACTTGTTTCCTCATTAGATGCTCCTTTAGTAACATTGGAATTGTCCCGCTTTCCATAACACATAACTGTATTATGTCCTCGACCGCATTTCGAACATTTGATGTGAACCATCATACATGAACGGGCATGGTGATTTGAACATAAACATTTGAAACACAAGTTCTTCTTAATTAAAATAGCCTTCTTTTCATCATATGGCATGTTAGGAGCATTCCTACATTCATGACTTTTGTGAGACTTTCCACAAAATACACAAAGTAACCTTCTGTCATCTGTTGTCAACAAAGATGACGCGGTTGGTATCTTATTTGCATTTTCACAAACTCTCCTTTTACTGTGCTTTACTTCTTGATCCTTTGTTAATCCGAATCCAGCCATAGCCAGTGTGATTCGTTCTTCTCCTTCAACCTCGCTTTTCAAAAAATTCATCAAATCGTCTAATCTTTCTTTAGCTTCAGTTTTAGAATGAGAGGTTGCACTTCGATTCCAAGCTTTTAAAAAATCTTGTGGAAAACAAGACTCTACCATTGGATAAAGTATTGAGGCACATTTATCAGTAGTAACACCTAATGTTTCAAGTGCTCTCATATACGATTCAAGTTTATCATATAAATAAGTGATAGATGGTTGTTCTTTGGTTTGCACAGATATAATTAATTTTAACAATTCTCTCACATACACTTCAATCAAAAGATCTTCCTTACCGAATCGAGTTTTCAAGCAATCGACAGCCTTAAAGTAATTTTCACCGCTTGGTGGAAAACTGTCAATGACTTCTCTTGCTCTAGAACCGGCAACTGTTGCCTGAACTAAATATTGAAACTTATCTTCGGCTGCGATGTCTTCGTCATTGTGGATGCTACAGAATTGTCCCCAGAACGGCAACCATTCTTTTATATCTCCTCCAAATTTTCTAAATTCCAGCTTGGGTAATGTAAATCTTCTTTTAGAATTAAAATCTTCATTAGGAACAGTTTGAATATTAACAAGGTTTGGATTGGCAACTTGCATTCTCGCCAATTCAATTTTCAATTCATTTTCTTGTTTTGCCAAATCAATCGCTTTTTTAACTTCCATCTTTTGTTTTTCTAATTCAAATTCTTTTTGTTCTTGCGCTTTTCTTTTTTCTTTTTCTAACTCAAATTCTTTTTCTTCTTGAGCTTTTCTTAGCTCAAATTCTTTTTCTTCTTGAACTTTTCTTAGCTTAAATTCTTTTTCTTCTTGAGCATTTCTTAATTCAAATTGAGTTTTCCTTTCAGTTACCGCCGTTGTGAGAAGTTCTTTAATAAATTCCGGATCGTCTTTTGCCTCTTGGTTTTCCAAAATTCTTGTCCTTATATCAGAGATATTCATTTCTGACGATATAATTTCTCCTAAATCTTCAGCTACTGATTTCAAATCTTCTTTTTTTAATCCTTTTACTTTAAATATCATTTCCATTTTGTTGCAGACGATTCAATAAAAAACGTTAAAAAATCAATTGTTCTTACTTACGCAAAGTCCAATCTCGAGTCCCGGCAGGGATGCCAAATGTCGCAAATTCCGACTAATTTTCACTACTTCTGTGTCGTAGTCTGTTATGTCAAGATCAAGATCAGACTCAATTAAGAAAAATAATTAACGAGTTTAATATTCAACATTTCTATTAATCCAACTCTCACAAAGGCAACTAAAAAATGGCTTATTCTAAAAACAGTTAAAAAAGAACAACAGAAAATTAATCATTGTTGCCTTTTAAACTAAACTAAAAACTGAAATTATACAAATTTATATTCATTGTGAAAATGACGTCACACCTTAAAGGTCTTGGGTGTAATTAAAATAAAAATAAGTTCACATGTTCGTTTATTTCCGACATACCTTTTCTTCCACTTCATCCCTTACAGCAATGAGAACGTCTTCTTTCACAGAATACAGGACCGATGTTGTTGTCTCCATAATAGTAGATTCTACCATTGAGGCTATTTCGGTTTTAATTTCTTCTCTAATCTTGATTACGGCTGCGGATGTGGACTCGCATTTATCGGCCAAAGCTTTCATGTCAGATGACGTTGCGTTTTTGCAAAGCTTTAATATCTGATGATGTCGCTTCCTGACTGGCGGCAATTGCTTGACGGGCTTGACCGGTGGCAATGGCATCTTTCATCTCGGCGGCGATGGATTCTTGGAGGGCTTGCCCGGCGGTAATCATTTCCAGCAGTTGCTTCATTTGGTCTTCCATCATTCCTCTAGTAATTGGCATTCGAAATTATAAAATCCCACTTCTGACACCACTGTTATGAATTTTTCCACAGAGGCAATGATGGCACAGTTTTCACGGTATAAAAATATTTATTCTCTCTTCAAGAGCTCACAGAATTTATTCAAAGCAACAGTTTAATTACTCTCAAGCTTCAACCAAAAACAACTTCGAATACAGTGATTATACAAGCTCACTCCAATAGGTAAACAAAGCGATCAGCTTTCAACGAAATCCGAAGTCAATCTGAAAACTTTCCCGATCTACGGTCTTTATATAGCAGGCACGTGAGAACGTTCCCGAAATTTCCAGCTAATTCATCGAAAAAGAAACATCTCGAAATTGCTCGATTGCTTTAAGTGTTGCCACCTTTTTCTAACCTGTATAATCGCTGTTAATAAATAAAATAAGATAAGATAAATTGCAATAGAATTTTAAAATAATACGTCACTATTTACACTATATACAGACAATTTGTGCAACAATATATATACCATAAATAGTTTTATAGTTTTCAAATAATCAAAAAATATAACTTTTTCTCAGTGTCACTACATTTAAAGGTTCATGTTTTTTTCCATTAGTAGTTCTTAGGCGGATTGAGTGATTTTAAAAGTGGGGGAATGGATTTCAGTGGTATTAGATGTGGAGAGACGCATGGGTATCATACGAATCATTTTCTATTAAGTCACATACGTGATTGTCCTGTCGCAAACATGATAGGTGATTAAGTGTTTTAAAAAACATGATTTAAATCGTATGAATAAAAAAAAGTCTTCTTTTAGTTTCAGCTTCGATTTCAGTTGTAATAAAAATGCAGCCGTGAAATCTTTGAACATTAGCTGAATGAAATTTGTTAATATTTACATCTAGAAAACACTTCTACAAATTGTCACTCACGTGATAGCTACGTATTTATTTACCATACTTTTATTTATGCTCGAATGTGTTTGAAAAATATTGCAAATGAGAACAAGAACATACTATTTAGAATAAAGAATTATTTCCATGAAAATATTTAGGTTTTATTACCTATTAAAAAATTATGTGAATTGGAAAACGAGTTCAATCGTCACATACGTGATTATGGAATGGTCATAAAAAATGAAATGTGTACAGTGCGCAAAATAAACCCAAACATCTAGTTGTACTTTTTGTTTTTCGTTCTACTTGATGAAAGAAAAAGGTTTCAAGTATTTTAAGAATTTAAGAACAAATTTTGAATTAACGTGGAAGGAACGTTTCAGAAGTGATTTACTTGTCAATAGAGGAAATAGAATTGGTTACTCCCTCTATATCTCTTGAAAGATAATTTCTCATTTAATATTTTTTTAAAGTTGAGTTTGTGGAAACCGGAAAAATTAAAGGTTTTTTTTTTTTTTTTTTTAAACCAAAATTATGAAAAGTGCCCAGACGGTGGGATATTAAGCTTAACACTAGGACTGTCCTGGAATAATCCCGCTTGACGCTTTCCGGTCTCTATTTACAAAGTTAGTAGACACGCTTGAAATTATGATAGTCTCGAATCGTTTCCTGTGGAACCAGCTTGTGACTTTTCGTTTTACTCTCATTCGAGATACAAATTCGATTGATTTTCCCTTGAAAATACTTGCCGTAAGACAAGTTCTTGAAACTAGAAATACTCTCCGTAGTCCGGAATCTGCCCTAATAATTTTCAACAGAAGTTTATTCCTCATAAAGGTTTTTCAGCAGAAAATCTCCAATACAATCACAGGTGGAGAAAAATTCTCAAAAGTCTGTTCATTATAAACTATTACCATACATTTTACAACTTTGTGGTGATATTTCTCTCTAACGCGCTTGTGATACAGAAAAACTAAACATAAATTGAAGACTTTCATGTGATTGAACTATTGCTATAAATACAGAATAAAATTTCTGTTCTTGGTTTTATAAATTGTGGGATCCATACTGAAGACATCGATAGGTACCAATTTTTGCTTGATACTACCTAACTTACCCCATTGGCCAAAGGACGTGTGCTGAAGAGTAGTTTGTACTGACTATTTGAATTTCAAAGAGTAATAACATTTGGATGCAGTGTAAAGAGAGGATTTCTTTCAGGAGGTTTTTCGAAAGTTACCCATATTTACGTCTCGATTGGGGAGAAACCCGAAAAAACCCTACCAAGCAGCCCAACAGTCTTCAAGAGAATAAATACACATACATTAAAAAAAATTGGCAAACATACTTCATGAACAACATACATATTTTTCTTTTATTGTTTTGTTTTTATTAGAAAAGTAATGAAGTAGTAAAAAAAAAATTTACAGATATTGAAATAAATTTTAAAGATTATCATATATGCTACCATGAGCATATTAGAGTGGAAACACAAAAGTTTCCCCTTCATTAACCCATTTTACTTCCAGACTAAATCTGAATGTTATTTGCTTTAAGATACTTAACCACCTTGGAAAGCTAAAAAATACAACATTTTCAATAATTTTTTTTCAGATCCTGTATAAGATATTACAATGATTTTTTTTTTTTTTTTTTTTAATTTTTTTTTTTTAACTTTTATTTGAAGCTTATAGATTACAAAAATACTCGATTTTTTTCAAATTTCATCTTTGAAAACTATTCAGGAGGTGCCAAAGTCAAAACCTCAACATAATGGTGACCCACGGCGAACAGTTAATCTCAAGATAGGTGAATATCTGAAAAAAACCACAAAAAAAAACGGAATCTTCGAAAGAAATGTTCCTTACGTGACAATTTACTACAAATTGCAAAAAAAAAAAAGGCGGTTGTTTAAAAAAAAAAAAAGGCTGAAAATACACCTCTGTTTTTCACTATTCTTTGCTAAAAAAAACCAACGTTATAAGTAATTTTTTTTTTTTTTTTTTTTTGTTGCAAAATGTGGTAAATTGGCACAAAACATCTTAAAGAACAAAACAAGACCAAAATCATTGAAATCGGCCGAGTAGTTTCGGAGATTAAGTGTCCGCCATTTGAAAAAATTTAGTTTCGAGAAAAAGGCATTTAAAGTTTTTACTCGCTATTTTTTCAACTAGTTTTTAAAAAATCAAATTTTTTCATTTACAATTTGTTAATCTGCTATCCCTGGACCGTAAAACCCTGGAAAGAATTGAGAAAAAGAAAACACAAAAAAAAAAAAAATCGATTTTTTTTTTTTTTTTTTTTTTATTTTTTTTTTTTTTTTATTTTTAAATTTATAAGGTGGTCAAGTACCTTAACAAAATGTTCTTCCTGATTCCGTAGTGCCCAAAGAATGTTTATTGGATTGAAATTAATAAATTTGCTAAAAACCTAAAATTCAACATTTTTTTATATTTTATGGTTTGTTATAATAATCGAAAATTATGTAATTAGAATCCTCAATAATTATGTACTGTGAATTATCTGATTTTTATACATTTCATTGGTAACACATCTTAACTGTTTGGTTTTTGTATGATTATGTCAGGTATTTATTAAAATCATTAAGGCTTCAATTTAAATTTAATGAAAATAACATTTCATCATGTGTGTTGTGAAAAAAAAATTCTACGTTTAGATGTGTATTTCAATCACAATTTCAAATTATACAGACATATATCCAATATAATGCAATAAATGTTATTTTCTTGTCTGTGGATTAATTTTTTTG
Organism: Linyphia triangularis; assembly: GCA_963978545.1. Taxonomy (NCBI): domain Eukaryota; kingdom Metazoa; phylum Arthropoda; class Arachnida; order Araneae; family Linyphiidae; genus Linyphia; species Linyphia triangularis. The sequence goes on from OZ021729.1 coordinate 40,744,443, forward strand.
TCTTTTTTCTGAATGAAGAACAACTATGATGGTTCTTCCAATAATTTTTAAATATTTTTACATTATAGATACTACATTAAACGATACATTTCATTGTTAAAAGTAACCTTCTCTTTCAACAGAATTCAACTTCGGATTTTTAGTGACAATCAACAAACAATGAAACTCCTTGCATTTGAAATCTTCTCCATTATTACCAAAAAGCAACTGTTATGTAAACAGTACCAATCGCAACAATAGATTATTTTTTAACAATTAAATTCCACAAAATTGTATCAGTCGCCCAATCTTTTTCGCACAGTGAGTTTCAAAAAAAGTTTTCTTAAGCACTTTCTTGAATTTTCACTTTGTGTTTTCATTTTCGCCATACTTATACTAACAAACTTACAACTGACATATTGATCCACAAAATGGCCCGAATGTATTCGTGGTTGAAAAACAAACTGTAAGTATACAAAAAATCTAAAAATATAGCTCTAGTCTGTTCATTAAAATCGAATGAATAATTTCACTGATTAGCTACACATTTTAACACATTTAATTTAATTACAGTTAACCATTTGTTAGTTTATGTAACTTAATTTACATAATTACACAATTTTCAAAAAGGGTATAACATTTGATGGTCTATGGGGCTGACATAAAACATTACTTAAAATATTAGATCGTATGTATTAAAAAGAGGCCATATGCTGAGACATTAATGACTTTTGGAAACTTTTGAATTGTATTTTCTAATGACATGAATTGGATTTTTTATTGTGGTTACATCTCAAATAAGACGCTGGAACTACCCAATTTATTAATGTCTTGACGTATGGTGTTATTTCGTATAAACAAAAATATTTCACAACCACAATTTTTTTGACTTTATATGCGTTTACTCCTTTCATACGGGCACATATATTCATTAAGAGATTTCGAGAGATCACATATTTTCTGGATTTTTTTTAATGGTATAATAAGTAAAGTTTTTGTGCATAAATGCATTAATTTGAATTTTAAATTACACTTAATGTACCTTGTAACAATATAACACACATTTGAAGATTAAATTCAACATTAAAAGGAAATAATAATAATAATAATTCAGTTAAATCAAAATTTCTTTCGTATGAAATTTTGGGGTTCTAGATAATTACGAAATGACTAATGATTGGAGTTCTTGAGGGAAACATCTATTTTGCTTATGAAATCAAAAGAATGCATGTAGCTTTTAAATCTTGAAGGCACTTTTTAAGAGCATTAAAAGAATCTTTAAGAACAACTACTTCTGAAATGAAACGAAGAAAGCTTCTTAATGATTTGAAAAGTAAAAGCTTTGGATTTAAACAATTTTATAAGGTTAATAAAATAAATTGCTAAATTGAATTTAAACTCTAATGTTAAAAAATTGGGGGGATTGGGAATCGAAATTGGAAATAAAATACTCTTAAAATAAGAGGAAAGGGAAAAATTCATGTCATCTTAAATAAGTCTCAAAGGGGAGAGGGGTGGGGAGGGAATGTGCAGGGCAAATAGATATGAGTAAAAAAAAATTTCATTCGGACAATTGGCACACTTAATGTCAACTGATAACTCCACTGTCAAGATTTGTCTCAGAAACTTTAGGATTTTCAATGGCGAAAGTTATAATTTTAACAAAAATCACCGAACTTATCGAGGTGTACTTCTGTGCTATGTTTAATTTTTTACCATTCTATTCTCAATCAAAAGGTATTATATTTATATACAGCGTGTCCCCGTATAACCTGGCCGACCTTTATTTTTGACACCGTTGGTCCTAGATGCATAGTCCCAATTAAAGAAATGTTTTAAATCGTTAAAATATTTTTACTGAATGGTTTTTAAGTTAGCAAAGGGATTGTTATAAAAATTACGGATTGTAAATTTTTATACTGTCCCCAGTTCCCCCAACTCATATTTAGAAAAATGTAGCCCATGAAAAAACATTTCAAATTTAAAAATTTGAAATTTGTTAGACCAATAGTAACGGTGTTATTGGAGTTTAAAGTTTTAACACTATTTGGGGGGCCCGTACATAAATTGAAATGAGGAAATATCGTCTTATTGGAATAACAACAAGCTTCTAGACTAGGTTTGACTATGGCAAACAAGTTGTTGTTCATCACCTAAAACATTATAATTTTTTACTAGAAACAGCTTGGAAAAAAAAGTTACAAATTATACAACGCAACAGCAAACAAACTTATAAACAATTTTAATTCAGTAATTTTAAATAATAACATAATCAGAAAGCAGCGCTTTTTGTTAGACAAACAAAAATAAAAGGTGAGAGAAATAAACAAAGTGAAAAGGATAAATAACCTCTCTCTTAATTACATATGCTCGAAGTGTTTTCCTTCGACTAAAATACCTAAGCGCACACATCATTCAAATTCATCTTCAATATTTTTCAGCATTAAAGGCGTAATACACCTGGCAGCGGATAAAATTCGATTCTGCATATCTAATAGACTCGTCGATTCTTTTTCATATATCTTGCTTTTTAAAAATTCCCAAAGAAAGAATTCTAAAGGATTTAGATCTAGAAATCTAGGAGGTTATTCTACCGGACCTCCATAGCCGATAATGTTGTCTTGAAACTCACCCCACAAGGGGGTGGTGCACCATCCTGTTGAAACCACATCATTTTAAGGTCTGCTAACACGACATAGTCATACAGAAAATCAGAAAAAGGTCCCTGTAACAGGTTCGCATACTTTTTAACCTGTTAATGTATCAGCAAAAAAGAAAGGTCCTACTAACGCTCCCTTCCATATGCCACACAAACGGACCATCGCACTTGATGCTTGTTTGGTCTCTCCACACATGGGCTTTTGAGTATCCACATGCTTCACTAATGTCCCTGACACTAGACTGAGGGAAAGCAAGAGCATGACCCAAAATTTCTTCGTCAGAGACAACCACTTTTGTATTTCCGGATCGAGGACGTCTTCCTATGCTACCTGTTTCTAGCAAACGCTTTACAATATTTAAAATCGTAGCTTTAGATGGATGTATGCCATTTGGAAATAATTTAATTGCATATTATCTTGCAGATTCTCGCCCATTTCGATTACACTGGCCGTAGAGAAATGCATTTCTGCGTACTGTTCCGCAGTGTACATTTTAACAACGAGGATTGACGAAATAGCTAAATACATCTGGCATCTGGTATTAGTATGACCTACTTGTATTCTGAAGTGATGAACATACATTATTGGTTTTCTACCTACCAATCAATAATCTGCCACTAAAATTTGCATAATAGGAACCTGCAAATCTCACAGTACTACATGCTAATTTACACATAAATAAGGGTCGGGAATTTTTTATTCCTTTTTAGAATTTTTTTTTTTTTTTTTTTTTTTTTTTTTTGGACAACTAACGAGAAATTTTTCCGTTATTTCTAAAATTTTAGGGATAGACGAAAAATTTAAGTACAATTTTAGGGAGAAACGAAAATTTAAGGAATTATAGGAATTTTAGGGCGAATTCGACCCCTGCACAACACAAGAGTGTGAATTTGTTCGGCCTCGACAGATTTAATTTTTTTTTTTTTCCATCCTAATTTTTGTTAGTTTTAGGGAGTATGGCACCTATTATCTCTTGCAAACGCGTTCAGCATCCACAATTCACCATAGATATTGATAGATCGTATTCATGCATTTGATTACAGAATAATTTTCCGAACGCATTTCCTTTTTCTCTGTATTTCATTTTGTATACATGCCCTTAAAATATGTTAATGACCACGGGTGTAATGTGGTATAAGTCCCTAAATTCCATTTTTCATATCTCCATGAATATTGGTCGTTCAAATTTAAATTTTTTTTGTTTGAAATGTTTTTTCATGGGCAACATTTTTCTAAATATGAGTTGGGGGAACTGGGGACCACATAAAAATTTACAATCCGTAATTTTTATACCAACCCCTTTTCTAACATTCAGTAAAAATATTTTAACGATTTAAAACATTTCTTCAATTGGGACTATGCATCTAGGACCAACGGTGTCAAAAATAAAGGTCGGCCAAGTTATACGGGGTCACGCTGTATATATACTCCTCCCGTTCTTTAAGTTGTATTCTAATTTTGCTGCTTTAATGTTATTAAATATGAACTTCATTTATATAGATTGTTCTATCACAAAGCTAACAATATAAAAACCGATAAAAGCTTATGCTTTACACAGCTGTGTGTGTGTGTGTGTGTGTGTGTGTGTGTGTGTGTGTGTGTGTGTGTGTGTGTGTGTGTGTGTGTGTGTGTGTGTGTGTGTGTGTGTGTGTGTGTGTGTGTGTGTGTGTGTGTGTGTGTGTGTGTGTGTGTGTGTGTGTGTGTGTGTGTGTGTGTGTGTGTGTGTGTGTGTGTGTGTGTGTGTGTGTGTGTGTGTTTTAAATCATAAAATGTTCATTTGCAGGACCTAACCAACCAACAATTCAAAATTATAACAATTTACATTATAATTAAAAAAAAAGACTGGAGATTTTCGAAAAAGATCCCTTGGCATAGAAGTATGAGTATTAGATTAAATTTTGAAAGTCGGTTGTTTGCAGTTTTCTGACACAAGGAATATACTAAAGTCATACTGCACCGTAATATCTGAACAACAACTTCAATTTCATCTTGTTTACTGTCACACCTCACCAACGAGAGGACAATGCGACTCAGGCACATTTAAGGTGCAATAGTCACTATTATTTGTACGTCACACCAGAGTTAAGGGGGTAAGTTTGGTTGCGTACCAGAACCTTTCAGTCTTGAGAACAGCACCTTAGCTAACCGAGCCATTGGAAGCTCTAAGATTTCAAAGACACCTTACTTTAAATCTATACACTAACTAGCAATTGCGACGTCATTTCCACCAATCAATGTATTTTAAATATCTGATTATGTTCCCATGTTCATCTTTTATAAATTGCCTGCTAGAAAACTGACGTTGTTTTTCAATGCAAAGGAGTAAAATATTTCTCTAACAGAAAAATTGTAATTCATGCAATCTAATTACAATCTTCTTTTAAAACGCTTCATTATTCGCGTTTAAGGCGTATTCTTAGCCTTCAAGTGTATAATGTATCACTTATGACTTATGAGTTGGGTGACTCTACCGAGTACCAGCACCGCGACTAAAGTCTATTGTACAGAAACCTCCTATGTGATCTAAAAAAGACCGATTGCCGAAATAAATTTCAATATAAACCTGATTGGATCATTGGACAGTTCCCAGGGATCGATACTGTGCTATCCCAGATGTTCAAAGCGTTGGGAAGAGTAGTAGTCACATTCACACAAAACATGCATAGAGCTCTCCTCTGTCATACGACAACCTCTACATAGTGGGTCATCTACAACGCCTAATAGGTGAAAATGTCTATTTAGGGTGCAGTTTCCAGTTAAAAGGCTTATAGCACCCATTATTTCTCTTCTGCTCAATTTTAGTAGTTTCCTCGATCTAACCCTCGGTGACTGTTGATTGAGTTCTTTGGTCTGTCTTTGATATTTAGATTGAAACCAAGCTTGATAAGCCTCGGCCATTAATAAACCTTTCAAAGTTTTCCTGACCGCATTGTGAGGCAGACCCAAAATAAGCTCTGGTTCGACAAAAGGCATTTCAGAACCATGTTTTGAGAATTGGTCTGCCATTTCATTGCCCTCAATGCCACAGTGGCCCGGGACCCAGAGAAGAGACACCTAGTTTCTTTCAGCTAGATTTTCAAGTGCATTGTGGCATTCCCACAATGCTTTTGAAGAAAAGCAGTGACTCTGTAAGGCCTTTAGGGTAGCTTGGCTGTCAGAGAAAATGCATAATATAACGTATATGCTCCACAGCTTAGGAGTAAAATTTGAGTAATAATTAATCTATTTTATTTCGATTTGAAATTGCAATTAGTTATATCAGTCACAGTAAAATTGTTATACCTAAAAACAATATTTTTATTAGTTTACATTCTTTAATAAACACCAGTTACATCATAAAAGGAGGGGGGGGAGGAATCATGCACTAGAGTAGAGGGTTAAAAGTTAATGATTATAATTTACTGATAATGTAATTTTTTTTCTCAGGGAAGCGACTGATCCAATAAAAATATCTGATGATGCAGATGGAAAGAAGGATGGTGTCAATAGATGGATCGATAATAGTCTCCCTGATATTAATTCTGTAGGTGACGTACCAGATCACCAATTGGACATTGAGGACATCCCAGTAGGACTTGTAAGTAGACACTTAATGACAAGAAAAAGTTTTAATGAAATTTTGGTTTTAATTAATTTTAGAGTTAATGCCATTTTAGCTTTTAGACTTAACGTTCTGATCGGGCATAATGTTGTTTTACTGTACGACATATTTGAGAATTTAGAAAAAAGGACGACTAAAACAACTTAAGTAAAATTCCATCCATTGCCTTGTTTCTTACTTTAGACTTCAAGCTATGATTTAAGCGGTCACAGGAATGCTAAAAAAAGTTTGCATAATTTTTATTTTACAAAAAAAGTTTACTCAGTTTCCAACTCATTTTGGGATATAAAATTCTAAATAATACTATGCTGCCAGCAAAAATATTGCTAAGAAGTTTTGTAAACGATGATTTGGGGATGTAATCTGCAAGAAATATAAATACGTATGTAAAAAAAGAAACCTAAGTAGCACAATTTCGTACGTACTAAAGTGTTCGTAACTTCGTAGTTACACATATGGCTTCTTTTAACATATGGCTAATGGTAATTAAACATATGGCTTCTTATATATATATATATATATATATATATATATATATATATATATATATATATATATATATATATAGTCTTATTTTAAGATCATAAAATAGGAAACATTTAGTTACAAATTTGAAAAAAATAGCAGTCATTATGTTAGGATTGGGAACTACACTAAATACCGGTCATTGCATTTCAATTTGGCCTAGATTGGTGTAAATTACTGCATTTGTTTTCATATTTTCATTAATTTAAAAAAAATGCCGATATATTTGGCTATTATTATAACATTGTCAAAAAAAAATCTATGTATAATTGGTGATATGTTTTCAAATAATATTACATTATCATTTTTTGTAAAGGAAGTATTGGAAAAAATCGTCGATAGGCGATGATCAAGGGAAAAGAACAATGTGATAAAGGGATTCGTTTTTCAACTTTTTACACCATTATCGCATTTCTATGGAAATTTCTGATGGCGGATATTTAAAGCAACTTAATATGCTTTATCACAGTGATTTTGAACAGAATGGTTACAGCCGTTTTTGGGCAAATGTCGAAAAACTTATATTTTTAAAGGCAGCACAATTATGTCATTATCGCATGCGCAGTTTTGAAGAAAACTTTAATGGCAGGTTCCATGGCCACCACTAACCTGTGCATAAAAGTTGAACGTCGTAAGTCAACAGTTAAACAGGTGTTAAAGGAAAACGAATCTCGTTTGAAGTACAAAATCGATGCTGAAAAAACTTTGAGTGCAATAATCAAAATACTTGAGTCAACGGTTTTAACGTAAAGAACGATTATGACTATCAGAAAAAGAAATTTGTTAATGCATATAAAAAAACTGCTAGAAATATCGATTTTTTTTTCATATTTCTTACCATCTTTTTACTTTCAATTACCATTGGGCAATGAAAGTAGTACATACGGCCAAAAAAAATAATTAAAAAAAAATAATCGATTTTTTTTTTTTTTTTTTTTTTTTTACATGTTTTGGAACGAGATGAGTTCTAAATAGTAATATAAAAAAATGTCTGTGTGACTGTCGGTGGTCATGTCAATTCTGAACGGATTGACTTACGACGTTCAAATTTTATGCACAGGTTAGTGGTGGTCATGGAACCTGTCATTAAAGTTTTCTTCAAAACTGCGCATGCGATAATGACATAATTGTGCTGCCTTTAAAAATATAAGTTTTTCGGGAATTGCCAAAAAACGGCTGTAACCATTCTGTTCAAAATCACTGTGATAACGCATATTAAGTTGCTTTAAATATTTAAATATTCCCCTTCAGATATTTCCATAGAAATGCGATAATGTCGTAAAAAGTTGAAAAACGAATGCCTTTATCACAGAGTTCTTTTCCCTTGATCATTGCCTATTGACGATTTTTTCCAGTATTTCCTTTACAAAAAATGATAATGTAATATTATTTGAAAACATATCACCAATTATATACTGATTTTTTTTTTTTTTTTTTTTTTTTTTTTTTTGCGACAATGTAATAATAATTGCCAAATATATCGTCATTTTTTTTAAATTAATGAAAATATGAAAACAAGTGCAGTAATTTACACCAATCTAGGCCAAATTTAAATGCAATGATCAGTATTTAGTGTAATTGAAAGTAAAGAGTTGTTCCACGCTTCAACTTAAATATATATATATATATATATATATATATATATATATATATATATATATATATATATATATATATATATATATATATATATATATATATATATATATATATATATATATATATATATATATATATATATATATATATATATATATATATATATATATATATATATATATATATATATATATATATATATATATATATATATATATATATATATATATATATATATATATATATATATATATATATATATATATATATATTTTTTTTTTTTTTTTTTTTTTTTTTTAAGGGATTATTATTGTTATTGACGAAATAAAGTTTGACTCAATTTTATATACTAAGCATCTATTGGAGGAATAGTGTGGATGGATGTAGAGAGCTAGCTATTGTATAAAACTTCTGATACTTTAACAAATTTAGTCATTTGCTTATTTTTGCCTCTTGTTAAAATAACAAGCAATCCATTCAAAACAAATCAGCTGAGCCAGCACTGGATGACTGACTGTGACCATCACCTGAACTGCTGAGACATCGGCAATTGGCCTTTGCTTTTCAGTGCATAAAAGTGACCTTCTGGGCATTAAGTAGAACATTTAACTGCTGTTGTCAGCATCGTTTAAACAGTGTCCCAGAACCAGCTTGCCTAAAAAACTGGCTTGCCACAAGCGAGTCAACACTGGTTTAATTGAAGCTAGCCTTAGATATGGCGATGCGAACTATCGTATATTAGATAAAATAGAAATAAAACTAACAGCGAAGACAATGTGTTCTCACATAAAAAACTAACACTTCGTAAAGATTAATTGAAAACAGAAACAAAAACTAAACTCAGTGGCGAAACAGCCCCCAGTCTGACTCGAAACCCCTGTGTTTAGTTCCCAAGCATGCTTGGTTTTCATTTAATCAACCCACAGTCTGAGTCAACCTTGCCTAGTCTCGAGACGCGGACCGGTGACGTGACAGCCCAACGCACTACCACTACTCCACTGGGCTACGAAAACAAAAGAAAAGATAATATTATTACCTTGTCTCTTCCATCATAATTGAATTTCACTCGGTATTGCGTCTTCAATATGTACTCCTTCAAGGGTTCAACATGGCATCCATAAACAAGCGTAGTTCGAGCATGCACGAACTGCATCTCAGTCAGTTCATTGCATATTAATGGACTGTTGCTGGCAACTCACTGCTGGTTCGTTTTAGTATTACAGCTCAGACAATGAAATGAACATTGCCATTTAAAAGGAAGCTTAAAACGTACACATGCAAAAAAATTGAAATGGTTCCGCCCGGGATCGAAATGCGGGCCTTTCGCGTAAGAAGCGAATATGATAACCGCTACACTACGGAACCGTACTCTGTCGTGTTTGACGGCAGCTGAAATAACAAATATAATAACTAAACATAATGTATAACACCAATTAAATCTGGGAAAGTGTGAGCACAGTTCAGACAGTAAAATGAACACTGCCATTTTAAATGAAGCATAAAACTTACACATGCAAAAAAAATTTAAATGACTCCGCCAAAATCGAACCGGGGATCTTTCGTGTTTTAAACGAACATGATAACACTACACTACGGAACCGTAGCTTCTAGTGTTTGACGGCAGCTAAAAAAAGTATAATAATTAAGCTAACATTAATAATAAAAACAATCTGGAAACTTGTAAGCACGTTCAAGACAGTAAAATTAAGATTACAATTTTAAGGGATGTGCGAAAAGTACACATGCAAAAAAATTAACTGGTTCCCCGGGGATCGAATCGTGGACCTTTCGCGTGTAACGCGAACGTGATAACCACAACATTACGGAACCACGTGTCCAAGATATTGACAAATACTAAGTTTGAACTATAAGCGCTTATAATGAATACATCAAAACTAATATGGAAGACGGCAGAACATTGAAAGGATTATGAATAAATATTTCTATTCTAAACAAATCTAAAAATTGTCAACAGTAGTGAATTGAAAATTACATGGTTCCGCCCGGGATCGAACCGGGCATCTTTTGTGTGCGAAGCGAACGTGATAACCACTACACTACGACACCGTGCTTTCTAGTGTTTGCTGGCAACTAAATTTAAAAATAATCATAATTAAACTGACATATACAAATATATATATATGGTAGCTTGTGTGCCCATTTGAATCAATAAAAGGAATATATCCATTATAATGGAGGTGAAAAACTTTGACACTTAAAACAAAAGGAAACTGGTTCCTTTGGGGATCAAACCGGGATTCTTTCGCGTGTGAAACGAACTTGATAACCACTACACTACGGAACCGTACTCTCTCGTACTTGACGGCAGCTGAAATAAAAAATAAAATAATTAAAAATTATGTATATAATTAAATATATCTTGTAGCTTGTGAGCCCATTTAAATCAATCAAATGAGAATATCATTTTAATGGAGGTGAAAAACGTTGACTTGTAATACAAAATGGAACTGGTTCCGTCCAGGATAAAACCGGGGACCTTTCGCGTACTAAGCGAACGTGATAAGCACTACACTACGGAACCGTACTATCTCTTGTTTGATGTTAGCTAAAATAAAAAATCTAATAATTAAACTAATATAAATAATGAAATAAATCTGCACAGCAAATAAACAGTATGCTGGCAAATCAGAAATAGGCCTACATTTAGCCAATGTTAGTAAAAAGCTGCCAACTTTTAGCCACCACTGCCAGCATCCATCTGTAAAGCGGCCAGCGTAAGTGTTTTTACAGGGAATTTAAATCAAATTATACGAGATTCTTATACTTTTCTATGTTGAAAAAATATGACAACCATTATAAAAAAAAATCGGTTAAAGTTACTTTTATATTTGCACACCTCATTTTGTAAAAATTAACTTAAGTACAAGCGATGTTGTAGATTTGTGCGTTATTGGAATATCAATGTTGCACATTATTTAAATCAAGCATAAATGACTCTCTCATTTTCATTCTGTCTTGCTTCTCAGAATCGACTATATTTTCATTAATTGTTCTTCTTTTAATAAGGCATACCTTTATAGTGGTTTGCAACAAGACAAGGGGACACTATTTTTAAATAGTGCAGTTTTAAAACCTCTTAATATGATTTTATAGAGGATAAACAAAATAGATTTGTTTGCAGTTTACACTGTTTACCTATCACCATATCGCTCGTTTGACAGAAACTGCCGCAATAAAAACACAATTGCTGCTTTAGAAATGTTTAATGCATGTTTTTCAAAATACAATATAAAACATAATATTAAGTGGCTTGATCTAAACTTCACCATATGCCCAAATTTTTATTTTCCAACTAGTATTTAAGTTGGAGAGTTGGAAAGAATTGGAGCATGCACTATGCCATCTAACATGGACTTAAAAAGAGTTTTCATTTCCAACAATGCAAATTTGTGGACCGAACTCTTAAGATTACGTATATTTTTGGAGGAACGCTTATATTTTAGTACTGAATCGAATTGTTCGATATTGTTTTGATTGAGAAAACAATGTAATCCAATGCTAGCTTGTAATCTTTAATCGATTTCTTATGAATTGTTAATCATCGCCTTATAATCATCTTCTTCCAACAACAACGTATGTTACAGAATAAATACTTTTACTTCAAACAACTGCTTGAGCTGGTTTTATTGTTTTCTTTAGATATCATATTTCATTCAATACTTAAACGAAATCTTATGAAGAAATTATTATTGTAGGCTATAGGTAATACAAAACATTATTTTGAATTATAAATGCCCTGCTTATTTGGAATATTTTGTTGGTGGTTTGAAACTAAAATGAGTTTATTATGCGTAGTATTGAATAAAGTTACCCAAATTTATATTTCAAATTTGATAAGTTTGTTTGTACATATTGCAGGGAAAGGATTTAAAGACCTTCTTAAAAGACGACCCCAAGAAAATCGCAGTAAGTGTTTCACTCAATTTTTAAATATTCCATCTAAATATGAGCCATGATATTTTAAATATTAGTAATATTTGTTTAATTGTCTTTTTGCAGAAAAAACTCACTAACTGGGATTGGAACGTCTACAAACATCTCACTATTCAAGTAATGTACAGTTTCTTTAAAACCATTTAAACAAAAGAGAATTCTAACCTTTTTATAGCGTTTATATTTCCAAATTTTTATAAATATTAGCAAAAGGGACCGCCTTAGGTTTACATAGGGCACAAAAAAAAAAATTGTGTATCAGAAAATGTTCAACTGTTAACTTGAACTTTGTCGCTAAGTGAACAGCGCTATAGAAATGTCTTAGAAAGGTTAAATTAGATGAGAAGTCACATGTAAAGTGTCATTGTATTAATTTAATATCGATGTTGCATGAATAATTTCAAGTAAAATTAATTCATAATAATACGTAGGTTCTTTTCTCATATAGCTTTTAGATGTACTGATTTTTAGACTTATGGAAGTTTTTAAAAAATAACTAAAATTGTCAACATACTCAATGAAGAAGGGGTAAAAATCTCTTTCTTAAATACTGCATGTATTTACAGTTCAATAGAGCCTTAATGTTAGGACAATCAAATAAATATGCTAACTGTAAACTCTTGTTTTACCTTTTAAGAAAAATTATGAAAAAGAAAACTTCTCAACTACATTAAAAAGCTAACTGTAAATACGTTTTAAAGTAATTCTAACGATCCTTATATCTTTATATTTAACTTTTAGCGTTAAGTTTGATTCATTCAAATAATTATTACCCATTATATTACTCTTAATATATGAGTAAAGTAAAATTAATAAATAATTTCTGTAAAAATGTTTTTCTCTTCTTCAAAACACGAGGTAATATTTAATTGTCATTAATATATCAAATAAAGGATAAAAAAATTAAACTATAGTTAAAAAAAGAAATTTCAAAAATAAGTATATTTAAATATCAACTGTTAATCTAGCAACAAATAAAAATCAGTTTTTAAGAAAAAAATTACAAAACAAAGTTGATTTAAAATTCATTTATAAATACAAGTACTTTTAAAGCATAAATCAGACGAAACGGTCGTTTCGCCGCCAACTTTAAAAAAGGCAGAAACGACAGTAAGTATCTATTCTCTGCACAACTTCCAGCGAAAAAGCCGAAATTGACTATTTTCTAGCGCGCTTACGAAACTTCACATAATTATACAAAAAATACCATAGATTCGTCTCGGTGATATCTTTCGAAGAAAAAAAAATTGGACAAAAGACAACGAAGAAAAAAAATATTTAAAATTCCAAAATGAAATAAAAAAACGAGTTCTAGCCCGATTTTGATGTAAAAATTTAGACAGACGTACAGCTCTAACTAATCTATAGATCTTCAAACGGATTGAATTATAGGATGCGGAATGTTTCAACTTAAAATCCTACGCTGGTTTGAACTTCATTAAATAATTCTTTCTATTTTTAATTAATTTAAAACCACTTTTTTTCATTTCATAATTTGGCGACAGATAAAGGCGATCAGCTTGTAATTGAGGTTCAGATATATATGCCAAAAGTTGCCAAACAGGTTTGCTATCATTTGGAAGTTAGTTTTTTCGACATGTTAGGCTTAAGTGGGTTTTAACGTAATGTTAAAGTATAGGAGAACGAATTGGACTATAATTATATGGCTTATAACATCTTTAAAATTTAAATAATTTAATTTTTGAAGAGACAGAATTAAAGAGAAATATTTGTTCTTTAAGTTGCATGTGTTATTTGAACTGTATGACCAATTTAGAGAGAGTTAACTTTAAAAAACATTTTAATTTCGGGAAATCTCCATTGAAAAATGAAAACAATCACATTTTGTTGCAAGATACTATGGGCTAAATACAAAGTATAAATGTGGAGGTTATGCGAGCTGACGTCACAGTCAACTCATTACAGAGGACTAAATGAAACACGCATTGCGATTGGCTAATGGAATTCGCAAAAATGAAATTCGTTTTTATAGATGTGTTGATTTTTACTTTCCGTTGTATAATGAAATTGTAGAATCATATATCATCAAAATTGTAATTTCATAGTGAATTTTAAAATTGTTGTTTAAATTTTGTCAAATATCAATGGGTTATTATGTGAACCAAAATAATGCTTGGTATAATAAAAATAATTTATACTGCAATATTTATTAGACTGTAAAAAACTTGTAATATTTATTTGTAACAATTTATTAGAATAAACTTTCAATGGGATGCACGCTCTGGCCTTGTAAGTTAAAGGTGCCGGATTTGATTCCTATGTTAGGTGTGGATGTTCGTTGTGATTCGGAATCCACGTTAAGTTGTGGGTCCCGGACTGATTAGTCGTTATTATGCACTAAAATAGGTCGTTGTGCGTACAAACTAACCGATCGAGCTGAAACTTGGCAGACAGGATCTTTGTCAATGGCAACGTATTTCTTTAAGTTTTGGGAGTTGAGTTGCCATACACAAGTTTCTAGTACTCGTTCATGGTAGATTTTGATGGTTACTGCCGTCCGCATTCAACCAATTTGTCAATTTTCAAGTAGATTTTGGCATGCAAGATATCATTGAACTCAACTTGAAGAATTATGAATATTCATGGTACCAGGTGTACCATAGGTGGTACTACTTCTGGTTTATCAATTTTGA